>OX638304.1:36578724-37180669 GCA_951812265.1 Taphrorychus bicolor
GGTCGCTACATTGAAAAACCAATTTAAAAGCTTTATATGTCCGTTCTCGCGCTTGTTTGCATCGAAGATGTATTTCCGGTTGCCTACTTCGAGCAGCGCTGTACGTGCTGCGCCGGTTCCTATGATACGTTTATTCGTCACGAGCAAAACAGTAGGTCGTTTTCTTTACGTCTCATAGCGCCGCAGACCACTGTTGGGCATGTTGCCCAATTATAGGCAACACAAAGAAAAGCTGGGAAATTAAGTTCGGTCCTTCACTCCAATCATGGAGGTAGGATTAAAGGTAATGGAAACAACAAACAATTACCGACATTAATTTCTCTAAAAGTGTGTCACTTATTTATGTAACTGGAAAGAAAATTTGGCCTTTCTCTCTCAAAATCTGTGACGGTATGATGTAGAATTGCCTCATAAAGCTCATTTTCTGTCTCTCTCTCTCTCTCTCTCTCTCTCTCTCTCTTTTTTCCTATGCTTTCAGTGGACTAATAAAATCGCTTGTGCCAGCTACAGCGCCGGCCTAAAGTTAAAATTGTTTCGAAATTGCTGTTTTCATCGGAATGGCAGTCGGAGGTGAAAAAGGACATCGAGGAGAAGAAAAGACAGTTGGATTCACTCCAATCGGTCACGGCGTTTTCAAATTATAGGCTGTCAAAGTTGAGAATTGAGAAAAAAGTCGTAATACCCGCTTTTGGACATTTTCAAAAAAAAAATCTGGAATTTTTTTTTTCAAATTTTTGATCGGAATGGCACCCTGGCGATCCCCTAAGAATGAAGCAAACTAAATTCGAATAAAATTAACCTCTTTTTGAAAAATGATCCAAAAACACCGTTCTAAAAGTGTCTGAAAATCGACCACCGAAGGGGTCTATCTCTCTAAATATTGCACGAACTGTGAACTGAAAAGTGAAAGAACAAATCAAGGAGACGAAAATACTGTTGGATTTACTCCAATCGGTCAAAGCGTTTTCGAGTTATAGGCGGTCAAAGTTGAGAATTGAGAAAAATCGTAATACCCCCCCAATTTGGACATTTTGAAGTTTTTGATGGGAATGGTACGCTGGCGATCCTCTAAGAATGTAACAAACTGAATTCGAATGAAATTAACCTCTACAGGGGTTTTTTAAAAATGGTCCAAAAATACCATTCTAAAATATTTTACGAATTGTGAACTGAAAAGTGAAAGAGGATATCAAGGAGAAGAAAAAACAGTCGGATTCACTCCTCTCTCTCTCTCTCTCTCTCTCTCTCTCTCTCTCTCTCTCTCTCTCTCTCTCTCTCTCTCTCTCTCTCTCTCTCTCTCTCTCTCTCTCTCTCTCTCTCTCTCTCTCTCTCTCTCTCTCTCTCTCTCTCTCTCTCTCTCTCTCTCTCTCTCTCTCTTTTTCTCTATGCTTTGAGTGAACTAATAAAATCTGTTGTTTCGGCTAGAGGGCCGGCCTAAATTTAAAATTGTTTGGAACTCTACCTGGTGGCTAACAAAAAACTCAAAATACTATAGTTTTTTTTTTTAATAAAACATGTTGTACAATTTCAATTTTTCGAATTATAAAAAAAAATTAAGTTTCTTTGCGATCTTTTATTGACACATGCGAATTTGGACTTCACGAATTCACATTTACAACTATTGAATCCTAATGAGCTAATCCCTTAATCAAAATTAAATTAAAAGTAATATCTTTGACGAATTACGCCAATAGCCTTTGGGTCTTGTCGCAAACTTCGTTCTCGTGAGTAATAGCTAATATTACATGCTTGTTGAATAATATACTATAAATTCACAATATTGAATGTCCTAATAAGCTAATCCCTGAATCAAAGTTAATTTAAAAGTAATGTCTTTAACGAATTACGCCAAACGCCTTGAGGTCTTGTCGCAATATTCGTCCTCGTGAGAAATAGCTAATATTACATGCTCGTTGATTAATATACTATAAATTCACAACTATTGAATGTGTTAATGAGCTAATTCCTGAATCAAAATTAAATTAAAATTAAAATCTTTGACGAATTACGCCAATCGTTTTCAGGTCTTGTCGCAAACTTCGTCCTCGTGAGTAATAGCTAATATTACATGCTTGTTGAATAATATACTATAAATTCACAACTATTGAAGGTCCTAGTGAGTTAATTCCTGAATCAAAATTAAATTAAAAGTAATATCTTTGACGAATTACGCCAATCGTTTTCGGGTCTTGTCGCAAACTTCTTTCTCGTGAGTAATAGCTAACATTACATATTCGTTGAATTATATACTACAAATTCACAACTATTGAATGTCCTAATGAGCTAATCTCTGAATCAGAATTGATCAAAATATACAGGGTGCTCCATAAAAAATACAACCATGTTATTTTATTATCTTTTGTTTGTAGTATATTCACATTCCAGATCTCCTCGACTTGTATTGCTCATTTTACAGAGTGTCCCAAAAACACATGATCAAAAGGGTAGTGCGGCGTTTTTTGCTTAAAAAAAATCGATTTGATCAAACTTTCAAAAGTTTCTGCTTCCGTTGCAATTGAAGGTCAAAATTTTTGAGAAAAAAAATAATGAATAGGAACATGTTTACGGGTATAGGACTGAATAAAAGCAGCTCTCGTGGAAAAAACTAGCCCTCGTTTCTGGTCGAGCATTCTTTCAAGAAAGACGCCGCTTACAATTATTTCGAGACGGCAGTGCCTATTTTGGTCCATTCCAATTCCTCCACTATGTGTACTGGTGCACTAAACTCTATTGACACAACTATGTTCTCAACCTAAAAAGCCCTGAAGAAGACTGTAATATACAATCGAAACGTCGGCAATTTTTCAACGAGAGCTGGTTTTATTCAGTCCTATACCCGTAAACCTGTTCCTATTCATTGGAAACAAGGACGTTAACCACACATAAAAAAAAAATATTTTTTTGTGATTTGTGGAGAACGTTCGAACGAAATTCAATAAAATGTGTTGCAAAATTGTTTTTTTTTAAGAAATTTACCAGTCAATAACTGTGGACCCAGACACTTTTTCTTAATGAAGCTTACGGGAGACCCTGCATAAGGTACCTTAACACTCACTGATATTCCTTTCAAACTTTCCATTTTTAAGGTTTTTCCAGCCAATTTTAACCCAGCTTATCAACTCTAATGTATACTCGAAACTAAAACTTAAATCTCTTTTAGGAATTCATGTTGTGCTGTAAATGCTTCTTCGAAAAACGGCTCTTTCGGGGATCATGCATGAGAATAATTCATTATCCGGAGCTGGCGCTGAACACGTTAAAGAAACATCTCATTTAAGCCTTTTAGTAGTTGCATAATGAAAAACGTGGATTAAAACTTTCCATTCTCTATCCTCGTTTTGTAAATTGCTTAAATAAAGAAGTGTTTCCCACTAAAGCCTCTTTTGGGGAAAAGGTTAGTTTCCTGACCTGCTCTCGTCGACGACATTTCCATCAGCAGTAGTTCTTATCGGTCCAGGTCATCGCAGGAGATCTAATCAACGATATGACCCTTTTCTCACCGAGTGTCCCATAAGTTTATGCGAATCCCATCGGGATCTCCCTTCCATACAGTTAAGTAAATTTCGCTGGGTTGGTTTAGCAGCGACGATGGCTCGGAAATTGAATCTTTGACACCGAATTTATTTGTCCACCCCGATCCAACGAGCGCAGCCCATTCATCACTGGACACTACGGTCAAGCGATCGTTCCGCAAATTGATCACCTGGAGGACTTTGCCGCGGACCGCAGGAATAAAAATGGCGGCGCTCTTTCAAGCGGCTCGGCATAAAAGGGACCGAAAATGCCTTCAACTCTTAATTACGTAAGATGTTATGCCGGTAGCATCTCGGTTGTCCATTCTTCGCCGATGTGACGATATTTAAAGCATCGTCGAAACAAAGGTCGACAATGCGGCCGGTACATCAACCGTGGAGGACAAACGCGCAAACAACTATTTAAGATACAATTGACGACAACGGCAAATAAATTACCTTTCGGTCTTATCTTCAAACTTGAATGGCTTCGGTTTTGCCTTCTTCGCCGATGAGCTTCGCATACTTACGCTCTCGCTGTATTGTAAAACGCCTTTTAAAGACGCTAATATTTCATTCACTTCTTTCTTCTTTCTATGGCTCCCTCGAAGGCGCGTCCATAAAAATACGTGCCGCGCTCTTTTCAACAAAGACAACACCTCTTGGATGAATCTTCGCTTAATAGCTGACATTATGTTTTCGTGGATTAAAGCTAAAATTATTCTGCATAATTAATGAGCGTAAAGGGTGGGCCTGATTGTTATGCTCTGGTTATAAACTTATCGTGAGGTGCATCTCATAGCGTTGTGTGTATTGCTTATATAAAATCGTTTGTAAGCATGGCCACACTGACTCGATAAAGGGTTAGATTGGCTGACCGCACCGGTGCGTGCCTTTTATACCTCAAAACCTATAAATTAGAAAAATTCCTAAAATCACTCTAACAGAAAAATAATACCCGTGAACATGTAAAATAACGTAAGCAATAAATCAAGAGACGTCGCTAACAGGGTCTATGCGGTAGACAGGCCGGCCTCGGCTCGTAACTGCTTTCCGTATGTATTAAAGTACATTTCTCAAAAATTCAAAATTCTCGTTTATCACATTAAATGAAAAAATTATTCGCGTATAGAAGCAGAGTTTTTAATTATTTTGAACTCTATCGGGTGTTTCAAAAAGTAACAAAATAACAAAATTGTGTTTTTTTCTTAATGAAACACGCTATTCATTTTTGGATTTTTAGGTGACAATTTCAAGATAACTGTCATTTAGATAATTCACGTTCAATTAACCATTTTTAAAAAATGGGTGATTGAAATCTTGAATTTTCAGTGCCTCTAAAAAAAGCAAAATACCGAAGTCGTGTGTTTATTTTTCAATAGAACACCCTGTACATTTCTTGATTTTTTGTTTTTGCCTTTAATTCTAAGTATACTTTGTCATTTAGGTAATGCGCCTCCAATCCACCATTTTCGAAAAAATGGCAGCTAAAAATTAGAATTTTTGATGTCTCAAAAAATAACAAAATACTAAAGGTGTGCTTTTTTTTAATAGAACACCCTGTATTTTTTTTATTGCTGCATTTTGCCTTCAAGTCTAAGTAAACGTTGTCATTAAGGTTATACCCCTACAATTAACCATTTTGGAAAAAATTGTAGCTTAAAACTAGAATTTTTAGTGTCTCAAAAAACAGAAAAATACTGAAGTTGTGTTTATTTTTTAATTTTTAAACACCTGTTACTTGTTTTAGTTGTACCAACCCTGTACATTTTTTGATTTTTGGTTTTTGCCTTCAAGTCTAAGTAAACATTGTCATAAATATAATACGCCTACAATTAACGATTATCGAAGCAATGGCAGCTGAAAACTAGACTTTCCAATGACTCGAAAAATAGTAAAATACCAAAGTTGTATTTTTTTTTAATGGAACACCTTGTGTATTTTTTATTTTTTTTGTTTTTGCCTTTATTTCTATGAAAACTTTGTCAGTAAGGTAAACCCTTATCGAAAAAATGGCAGCTAAAAACTAGAATCTTTAGTGTCTCAAAAAATAACAAAATACTAAAGTTTTGTTTTTTTTTAATAGAAAACCCTGTACATTTCTTGATTTTTGGGTTTTGTCTTTAATTCTAAGTAAACTTTGTCATTTAGGTAATACGCTTACAACTAAACATTTTCAAAAAAATTGCAGTTGAATCCTAGAATTTTTAGTGTCTCAAAATATAGCAAAACACAAAAGTAGTGTTTTTTTTTTATTTCTGGCTTTTGCCTTTAAGTCTAAGTAAACTTTGTCATTCAGATAATACGCCTACAATTAACCATTTAAATAAAAATGGCAGCTTAAAACAAAAATTTTTAGTGTTTCAGAAAAAAGCGAAATACTAAAGTTGTGTTTATTTTTTAATAAAACACCGTGTACATTTCTTGAGTTTTGGGTTTTGCCTTTAATTCTAAGTAAAGTTTTTCATTTAGATAACACGCGTACAATCAACCATTTTCGAACAAATGGCAGCTAAAAACTAGAATTTTTAGTGTCTCAAAAAATAGCAAAATGCCAAAGTTTTCTTTATTTCCTAATAGAACACTTTGTACACGTCTTGATTTTTGGTTTTTGCCTTTAATTCTAAGTAAATTTTTCATTTAAATAACACGCGTACAATCAACCATTCTCGAAAAAATGGCTAAAAACTAGAATTTTTAGTATCTCAAAAAATAGCAAAATAGTAAAGTTGTGTTTTTTTTTAACAGAACACCCTGTAATTTTTTTGATTTCTGGTTTCTGCCTTCAAGTCAAAGTAAACTTGTCATGTAGAAAAAAATGGCTGCTGAAATATAAAACTTTCAGTGCCTCAAAAAAATAGAAGAATATCAAATTTGTGTTTACTCTTTAATAGAACATCCTGTACATTTCTTGATTTTTGGTGTTTGCCTTTAATTCTAAGTAAACTTTTCCATTTAGGTAACATGCGTACAATCAACCATTTTCGAAAAAATGACAACTAAAAACTGGATTTTTTAGTGTCTCAAAAATAGTAAAATGCTAAAGTTGTTTTTTTAAATACAACACCATGTAGTTTTTTGATTTATGGTTTTTGCCTTCAAGTCAAAGTAAACTTGTCGTTTAGAATTTACGCCTACAAATAACCATTTTCTAAAAAAAAAATGGCGGCTGAAATATAGAAGTTTCGGTGCCTCAAAAAATATCAAAATACCATATTTGTATTTATTTTTTAATAGAACACCCTGTATATTTCTTGACTTTTGGTTTTTGCTTTTAATTCTAAGTAAACTTTTCATTTACGTAACACGCGTGCAATCAACTATTTTCAAAAAAATGGCAGCTAAAAACTGGATTTTTTAGTGTCTCAAAAATAGCAAAATGCTAAAGTTTTGTTTATTTTTTAATAGAACACTTTGGACATTTCTTGATTTTTGGTTTTTGCCTTTAAGTCTAAGTAAACTTGTCATTTGGAATTTAGACCTATATAATTAACCATTTTTTAAAAAAATAGCGGCTGAAATCTAGATTTTTCAGTGCCTCAAAAATAGCAAAATATCAAAATTATGTGTTTTTTTTTTAATAGAACACCCTGTACATTTCTTGATTTTTTATTTTTGCCTTTAATTCTAAGTAAACTTTGTCATTTAGGTAATACGCCTACAATCATCCATTTTCGAAAAAATGGCAGCTAAAAACTAGAATTTTTAGTGTCTCAAAAAATAGCAAAATGCCAAAATTGTGTTTATTTTTTTTAATAGAACGCCCTGTAATTTTTTTGATTTCTGGTTTTTGCCTTCAAGTCTAAGTAAACTTATCATTTAGGATTTACGCCTATGATTAACAATTTAAAAAAAAATTGCGGCTAAAATCTAGAACTTTCAGTGCCTCAAAAAATAGCAAAATACCAAATTTGTTATTTTTCTTTAATAGAGCACCCCGTACATTTCTAGACTTTTGGTTTTTGCCTTTAATTCTAAGTAAACTTTTTCATTTAGGTAACACGCGTACAATCAACCATTTTGGAAAAAAATGGCTACTAAAAACTGAATTTTTTGGTGTCTCAAAAAATAGCAAAATAGTGAAGTTGTGTTTTTTTTAATAGAACACCCTGTAATTTTTATGATTTCTGGTTTTAACTTTCAAGTCAGGGTAAACTTGTTTAGAATTTACGCCTACAATTAACCATTTTCTAAAAAAAATGGAGGCTGAAATATAGAACTTTCAGTTCCTCAAAAAGTAGCAAAATATCAAATTGGTGTTTATTCTTTAATAGAACACCCTGCACATTTCTTGACTTTTGGTTTTTGCCTTTAATTCTAAGTAAATATTTTTATTTAGGTAACACGTGTACAATCAACCATTTTCGAAAAAATAGCAGTTAAAAACAGATTGAATATTTTTTTATTTTTTTGTTTTTGCCTTCAATTGTAAGTAAATTTTGTCATTAAAAAATTACTGCAGCAAGTAATCATTTTTGAAAAAACTTGAATTTTCAACATTTATAGCTCTCTAAAACCTAAAGTGTTGAACTTAAACAGTTTACGTGTTAGCATGGATTGCACATTCCTATCTTATTTGTTTTTATAAACTGTTTAATGGCGCTGATTTAGCCTTTGATAGAAACAAGTTTTATGAACTTTTATGTTAAAAAAATCCCATTTTTGGTCGTCACTTTCTTGAGAACGTACGGTTCATATACACGACAAAATTTACTTACGACCGAAGTCAAAAACCAAAAATTAAATAATATACGAGGTGCTCCATTAAAAAAATAAACAAAAAAATCTATAGTGTTTTGTAATTCTTTGAGAGACCGGGTTTTATGTTTAAAAATTCCAATTTTTGGTCGGCATTTTTTTGAGAACGTACTGTTCTCAAGTGAGCGACAAAATTTACTTACGACCGAAGGCAAAAACCAAAAATAAAAAAATATACAAGGTGTTCCATTAAAAAAAAAAAAACAAAGAAACTATGGTGTTTTGTAATTTTTTGAGAGACTGTAATTTTATGTTTACAAGTTCCAATTTTTGGTTGGCATTTTCTTGAGAACGTACGGATCATATACACGACAAAATTTACTTACGACCGAAGTCAAAAACCAAAAATTAAATAATATACGAGGTGCTCCATTAAAAAAATAAACAAAAAAATCTATAGTGTTTTGTAATTCTTTGAGAGACCGGGTTTTATGTTTAAAAATTCCAATTTTTGGTCGGCATTTTTTTGAGAACGTACGGTTCTCAAGTGAGCGACAAAATTTACTTACGACCGAAGGCAAAAACCAAAAATAAAAAAATATACAAGGTGTTCCATTAAAAAAAAAAAAACAAAGAAACTATGGTGTTTTGTAATTTTTTGAGAGACTGTAATTTTATGTTTACAAGTTCCAATTTTTGGTTGGCATTTTCTTGAGAACGTACGGATCATATACACGACAAAATTTACTTACGACCGAAGTCAAAAACCAAAAATTAAATAATATACGAGGTGCTCCATTAAAAAAATAAACAAAAAAATCTATAGTGTTTTGTAATTCTTTGAGAGACCGGGTTTTATGTTTAAAAATTTCAATTTTTGGTCGGCATTTTTTTGAGAACGTACGGTTCTCAAGTGAGCGACAAAATTTACTTACGACCGAAGGCAAAAACCAAAAATAAAAAAATATACAAGGTGTTCCATTAAAAAAATAAACAAAGAAACTATGGTGTTTTGTAATTTTTTGAGAGACTGTAATTTTATGTTTACAAGTTCCAATTTTTGGTTGGCATTTTCTTGAGAACGTACGGATCATACACACGACAAAATTTACTTACGACCGAAGTCAAAAACCAAAAATTAAATAATATACGAGGTGCTCCATTAAAAAAATAAACAAAAAAATCTATAGTGTTTTGTAATTCTTTGAGAGACTGTAATTTTATGTTTACAAGTTCCAATTTTTGGTTGGCATTTTCTTGAGAACGTACGGATCATATACACGACAAAATTTACTTACGACCGAAGTCAAAAACCAAAAATAAAAAAAATATACAAGGTGTTCCATTAAAAAAATAAACAAAAAAATCATGGTGTTGTGTAATTTTTTGAGAGATCGGAGTTTTATGTTTAAAAATTCCAATTTTTTTGGTCGGCATTTTCTTGAGAACGTACGGTTCATATAACGAGAAAATTTTCTTACGCCGGTAGAGTTCTAAAAGGTTTTAAATTGTGGAAGAACGAAATTTTTTATTTAGTGTGGGACTCCCTGTATTATAATACTCAGAGATCTTGTTCTACTGGGTACTAACATAACACCGACTCTGTTTTTCCAAAATGCCCTTTTTTTTCTAGGCATCTCTTTCTACATTACGATCTCTGATAAGATTGTCTCTTTTCTGGCAAACCTTTTCTCTTTGGACCCGGTGCCAGGACATAGATGAAATATCAGAGTTTTTTTATGAAAAAAAAAATTAGATTAAAAAAATAAATCTGCATTCACTTGTTATTTAAGAAAGCAATCGGATGTAAACACTATCAGAGCTCTTGTAACCCGAAAATGCCTTTTTTCCGACTCTAAAGACTCTACCAACTCTACTATTAATTCAACGCGTGCACAACCCAATTTACGGTTGAGCTAGCAGGGAACTGTCCAACTTAGTACTTTTCCCGAAAAGTAGGACACCAGTCAAGGAAGATCTCAAAAGTTGTTTATCTTTCTAAAAGTTAACGTTTTTTTCATTTCAGTTTCACCTAAAGTAGTCGTGCATTCTAGAGAACAACCCTAGAAGCACGCCGATTTAAGATGCCTTGATACGGCTTGACAGCACGGTTGCCGGGGTGCCGTCTCCTTGACCAATAACAGTTCACTTCTCGGCACAAAGGCTAACAATAAGTTGCAGGCTTACTTCTTAATATCTCTCTCTCTAGATTTTTTATCTGGAATTTTGGCACCTACCCTCTTTGTTACATCCACTCGTTATATGTGTTGTTAGTTAATAAGAAGATTCTTAGACACTACTGATAAAAGTAATAAAGCAATTCAAAATTAAAAAAAAAACAAAATTCTTCTCCTTCTAGATGAGGCAAAAGACTGGATCAAGCTTGAACCCTCCCGCAGCGTTTCTCTAAATGTCATGCCTTTTCCGTAAGAATTCTCTAATTCACTTTTAAGATTTTCCTGGATATCATAGGCGACGATGTTGCCTATAATAGAAGAGATTCAAATATACGATCAATTGTGCCATCAAAACAATCGTTATGAAGAAGTCTTTAGACTTATTTTTTCCAGTTTTGCTCTAGTTCTCCACTTTTCATCGTTTCAAAAGCAAATTTCTCTTTCAACGTCAGGATAAGCGCATAAATCGTAAAGTAATTTCGGAAAGCAAAAGGCTTTTAATTTCCCAACATATAAGAAAGAAACAGGGAAATATATTAGAAGTGGGGCCCGCGTTTTCCGCTTTCTGTGCTGCACCGAAGGCGTTCATAAATCAGCAAACATGAATGGGAATCTGTGCGACAATATCTCTTATATACCACGCGAAACCAATATCTCCGGCAGTTATAAATTTTGGCTTTTCTTACACACACACACTGGTACATACGTACTTATATATAAATGTTAAAGTATTCAAATTTTTGGACCGCTGCAGAAGTTACACGTCACGTGCCTTCTCATTGAAAACATCTCCCTGTCAGCAATTCTTTTTGATGTGCCTCCAATTATTTTTCCACTTCAATTATTGCTAGAAACTCAACCGTCTCCACAGTATAATCAAGAGCAATTTGCCCATTGGACGTGTCTTTATGGAAACGTTCGTGATGGCTTTTAGTTGTGTATCAATTATTTACCTTCCAAATCGGTATACCGATGGACTTTGCTTGGTCGAATACCCGACACGTCCGGCCCGATGCGATGGGAGGACTTAACATGGATCGGTTTAATGGTCCATTAATAATATTTCTTCGACGAGACGGACAGTACAATGGGCCTATCTTGTATGGTAGCGTAACACGGTATTTAGAATCGCAATAATTCATAACGTCGGATTGTAATTAACGCTTTACAACCCGCAATTATAATTAATTGTATTCAAATCGATGCGGAGTGTAAATTATATATGTTAAGAAGTGAAGGCGTCTACCTATGTGCAGGCGGTTTTTGGTGCAAGTGGGGCAATAACATCAAACTCTATCTAATATTGTTTTCTAAGTTTGAGATTTAGTTTAAATTTAACGAATGTTGAGACTCTTGTGAAACTGTTAAAAGTTTGCAATTTGAGAGCTGAAATCATAAAAACTTAAAAAATGTACTTTAATCAGGAACTACATACGGTAAGCAGTTGCGAGTCGAGGCCGGCCGGTCCGCATCGACAGTTTGGACTACAAAATTGCACATGACTATTATTTGTTCCATATGTCTGCTATTGGCATCCACGTCTGACAGGGTTGTGGGGTATACTTTCAGAACGCACTCGGTGTTTTCAGTGCCAACGAGGTTTTTTCTCTGCCCCATTATCAGAATGTAAACAGGTTTTTAGGTAGGTAACGAGTGTAGGACACAAGCAAGCAAACTCCTCTTTATTTGGAAATTGCCAACGTTTCGGCCTTTATTAGGGCTTTATAAAGACTATTCCAGATAGAAGAGCTCATAATCCATTAGTAAAAAAATTACCATTCACAGGGCTTTAGAGAAATTTAAAGAGTTGGTATGTTAACTTAGTAAATTGTGCTCCTTTTCATTTAATGGTTTAGTAACGATTGGAGGACGCTCTAAGTATTTCCCAAGAGATCCTTTGTCTTGCAAATTTTTGCAAATGGAGTCGATAGTAGACGCGAAGTTAATTAAATAAATGGGTTCTGAACATATTTCGATCTGTCATTTCTTATTTAGATACCAAAAGGTGGAACTACTCTCAGAGCCTCAGAGCGCTGTAGAAGTCCTGTCATTCGAAAACGCTATTTAATTAATAAAGAGTGACGTAAAGCCGGAAATTTTCCAAGCGGAATTTTTCTGAAAAATTTGTTGAAACCTTTTTGCATTTTACAAAAGTCAATTTTATTTTTTTCATTCTCCAAACATCTGTTTTTTTGTTTTAACTTTTTCTACGACGGACTCGAAAATGAAACGCACTACTAACTACCTCTAATACCTAACTCATTCGTATTATAAGCTCTGAAAAGCACATATTGCAAACAGTGTGCGCAAAGTACACATATTATGCTACTAGTACCGAAAGGTTCACTTTTCACACGAGTGTGACAGTTTGGACACGACCCGTAAGCGAGTGATATAATGTCACAAGAGGGTGAAGAGTGATTTTCGTGCGTGTTGCACACTATACGTTTTCTGCGACTGCGATTTTGCATCATAAATGATTATTCGTATTATAAGAGGCGAGTGGAAAACAATGAGAAGCGTGTGCAAAGTGCACTATGCGCACGCTGTTTGTAATATGCGATTTTCAACGGTAGTTAGTAGTGCGAATTTGTTCATTTTCGAGGCAGTCGTAAAAAATAATATATTGTGCAACTAGTGCCGAAAATTGTACTTTTCCCACGAGTGTGACGGTTCTCACAAAAGGGCGCAGAGTGATTTTCGTACGTGTTGCACGCTTTACTTTTTATACGACTGCGATTTTGCATCATAAATGATCATTCGTATTATAAAAGATATCCAAGGCGAGTGGAAAACAACGAGAAGCGTGTGCAAACTCCACTTTGTATTACACTTGTACACTTCTGTATTAGAGTTTGCGCACGCTGTTTGTAATATGCGATTTTCAACGATAGTTAGTAGTGCGCATTCGTTCAATTTCGAAGCAGTCGTAGAAAATAGTATATTGTGCAACTAGTGCCGAAAATTACACTTTTGACACGAGTGTGACAATTTGGACACAGGCCGTAGGTGAGTGATACAACGTCACGAAAGTCTGAAGAGTGATTTTTCGTACGTGTTGTACACTATACTTTTTCTACGCCTGCGATTTTGCATCATAAATGATCATTCGTATTATAAAATATAACCAAAGCGAGTAGAAAACAATGAGATGCGTATGCAAAGTGAACTTTGCACACGCTTCTGTATGAGAGCGTGCGCAATGTGCACTTTTCGCGACACAACGTCACGAGAGTGTGAAGAGTGATTTTTCGTACGTGTTGTACATTATACAGCCCAGCGTTTCGGAAATGAACGAATTGCCCTTTGATTGTATATTGTGCAACTAGTGTGGAATATTGCACTTTTCACACGACTGTGACGGTTTGGGTACGGAGCGTAAGCGAGTGATACAATGTCAGAAGAGGGTGAAGAGTGATTTTCGCACGTGTTGCACACTATGCTTTTTCTACGACTGTGATTATGTTTCATAAATGATCACAATGAGAAGCATGTGCAATGTGCACTTTACGCACGCAGTTTGCAATATGCGACTTTCAACGGTAGTTAGTAGTGCGCAATTCTTCATGTTCGAGGCAGTCGTAGAAAAAGTATAGTGTGCAACACGTACGAAAATCACCCTTCACCCTCTTCTGACATTGTATCACTCGCTTACGCTCCGTACCCAAACCGTCACAGTCGTGTGAAAAGTGCAATTTTCCACACTAGTTGCACAATATACTATTAAAGGGCAATTCGTCCATTTCCGAAACGCTGGGTTTCTTCTTCACCCGCTGGTATCTCTTGGTACCCGCCGAGCTGAACCACAGGTTTCTTGTCACAAAATGCATGGAGTACCTTTTGTTACCTTTCTTCGCCGGATTCCAGAAGCGAAAGGCTGCCAGTGCGGGGTAGTGAGTTTGACCCAGGATATGCCTGAAATTGGAACAAATGCAAAGGGTCAGTGCATAAGGCACAAAATATCCCACGAATAAATATTAAGGTGTTTTACGGGCTTGATCCAATGAAATATCGTCCACAACTGCAGCGGACATTATCAAAGGCAAAGGGAATGGTCGAAGTGATCTGCCTTGCGTCTTGACGCTGAGTGATTCGACCACTGAATACTACGTCGTATTTATATACTTTTAGCGCCCCGCTGAAGTGGGGGAGGGGGGGGGGCTTTGACCCACATGACTAACCTAAACTAACCTGAAGCAAAACTCGCATAACACGTAACCGGCTCTTTTCATAAACGTAATTTTCAAATCAGTGCTAATTTTATGCCGAGATAATCGTTGTGCAGAGATGGAGGACTACAGGAGGTAGACCATAGAAGTAGGACTGGATGTGGAGGATACTTTTTAGTCTTAAAAGTGCTGAAATACGGTCCAGTTTTGTGTTAAAACGTTGGAAAATTTCGGTACCATTGATATGACGTGGAATAATGAAGTGCCATAAGTGGGAAACGTATTCCTAGAAAAGATTTTTCTTGTTGGAAATTGCACACAATTCTGCGCAGGAAAGGCGGTGTAATGTTATGAACGATTTCGACTAATGCTGCCACCTGTGAGTCGGTGGATGAAGTTCCGCCAAAATACTCACTTCTCCAATAACAACGAGAACGAAGGTTGTATGATGGGAGAGAAGTGAGGCTCATTTTGCGAACTGAAAGGACGAGGTTGTGTTGCTGTTGTTTGGGCGAGGTGAGTAACTGAAGATGTACCAGTGTTGCCGAGAATGGTACTAGAGAATAATTGTGACATACTTGGACGGTAAATCTTTCTTTTATGAATATTTGTAACTTAATGTCTTAACATTTTGTGTGACAGTTTTAAATTTATTAATTATTTTTGTTGTACAACTTATAGTTTTTTGTGTATTTTTTTTATTTTATAGTGTAATGCAGGTTCAATAGAGTAGCCAGTTGGCTAGACTGCGCCTGTTTTATGCTTGAAGTGATTATTATGTATGGTGTAGATCAAAGAAATTAAAATAAAGGCATTATTATTATTATTATTATTATTATAACGGTGCAGTGAGTGAAAAGAGAGTTTTATTCGGCGCAGGAAAGGCTGTGTGATGTTATGAAGGATTTCGACTAATGCTGCCACCTGTGGTCGGTGGGAGAAGTTTCGGTGCTGCCATCTGTGAGTCGATGGATGAAGTTCCGCCACAAGTGACTTGAAGTCTTCTACTGAGGGCCAGTTCTTCAAGGTGTCAACTGCTATAACTGAACTAACCTGAACAATAAACAACGAACGAACTTTGAACCAGTGAGTTAGCAGCACACTGGAAAGTCTTGAACCTGGTAGTAATAAGGTGTGTTCTGTTTGCTAAATAGTATATATTTTATAGTTCTCTGACAATAACATTTTGAACTGATAAATGGTTAAGGACGAGACTAACATAACTTTTATAAGCTAAAAGCAACATCCATGGATCAAAGTTCTCAACATTCAGCTAATTTAAGGATTAGTGACTATTTAAGTGGAACAGCCACTTTTCCGAATTAAATATCCGAATACCCACCTGCTGTAGATTGCTTTGGCCAAGTTTGGGCTACACTGAAACAAAACCGTTTCACGTCTTCTCCATATACACGAAAGCGACATTATTTTAAACTTACGAGGACGAGTAAATGAGTTCGCGGCCGAGTGACGCAGACACGTCACGGTCGGTAAATCAGTGTCGCATTTGGCTTTGTTGGGGCGCACAGCTTGTCAGCTACACGGAATGGAAAGTCAGCATTATGAAAACTTAGGATCGGTCGTTCCATAAAGCGCACTTAACCGTCCGGGAGCTAAAAACCATCAGACACTAACTTTCGGTTAAAAACCCGTTCGAATGGAATCCCCACGCTAACGATTCGATTCATTAATTGCAGAGTTAAGTGTCCGCTTTCCGGAGTTAAGCGTTCGAGTAGTGCGAAGTTATGAAGCTGATATTAAGGGTTTGATTCCATCGTTAAACTGGAGATAATGGCTTTATACAACCTAAAGTGTTTTCAGGGTTTTGAAGCCGTGTTTCAATGGAATTTCTTCTTGACGTTTTGTATACATCTGTGGCAGACTTTATCAAAGGCGATTAGCGAAGTGACCTTCCGTGCTTCCCGATGTTGACTGATTCGACTGTGGTAAGCTCCGTGGTATTTATTTCCCCGCCGGTGGCGTCGCGCTGCAGTGGAGGGACTGGGGTGGGGGTAGTAGTGGCGCCGGGTTTTGGGTGTACTTGAAGTTTATCGTAGAAGTGGTTTCCAGTCCGCATTTAGAAACGTAATTTCCTCCTTCCTGTTGAAACTGTTGTCGTGTTTAAAGATCTCAATGACCTCTCTCGTTAGTCTCGGATAGAAATGCCGCGATTGATATGAGATATCCGCCTCGTTGAAAAGGATGTCGTGACCTTCGGAGAGAGCGTGCTCTACTAGTGCCGACTTTTGTGTTTGTTTGTAGCGAGGTTTGTAGCGAGTTCTACGACATACTTCAACTGCGCCGAAACCCCAGGCCACCGTTATCCCCACCTGAGTCTCTCCACTGCAGCGCGACGGCGGGGAAATAAATACCATGGAGCTCACCAGAGTCAAATCAGTCAACGTCGAGAAGCACGGGAGATCACTACGTCGATCGCCTTTGATAATGTCTGTCGCAGCTGTAGACGAAACGTCAGGAAAAAATTTCATGGGAACACGACTTCAAAGCCCAGAAAACACTTTAGATTGTATTTTGATCGGCCTGTGACAGTCTAATAATGGCTTTCTTCCATTTTCCTTCTATGAGAGTCTCAAATATTGCTTTCGTCAATGCTTCTCCGTCCTCCGCTTGTTTAGGAGCTGATATGAAACCTTAACAATGTGGACACGTATTAAACACCCAGCTGAATTTCACGTTATTCACACTTTATGGCCGGAGGGTGTTAAATATTCGTCCCACGTTCGGATATTGTGCCCGTGCATCGGCCCGATCCGCGGTTTATTGCGTTGAATTATGCAAGAAGATCCCTCTCACTCTCCTGGAACAAATTCGCTTCCAAATATTAACCTCACAAAACTGCACTATTTATACGTCTTCAACGAGAGTAAACTTTCCCAGTAATCAAAGAGAGGGGCCGACAGATGCGTATCTCTTGCGGATAACAAGGCAGTTCATTACTCATATCTCTGTCTGCCAGTGGAAATCCCGAGGTTAGGGGATGTTTCATAACTTAAGGGTGACAATAAAAGATCACGGGACCGCGCGTCCGCGGACAAATTGCACGAAGACCCACTTTAAATTGGCTTCATAGTGGAATTTAATTATTTGGTCTCGGAGTAGTGCCGGTAATTAATCACGGCTAAATGAATTTTGCGGCGTTTTATCGCTAAGGAACAATGGCTAAGGTGGATGATTAATAATGCTCCCGATAAAGAGATTAAATATTGCAATTTCCGACATTCAGAATTTCGCTCGGCTGCTATCGCGGACGTGGTCTGCCTGATAGCGGAATCAAAAATAGTTATTCAAGAATGAAATTTATTAACGCGATCGTGACTTAGACTGATTAATCAGCCAAATGAATTCAAAGATGACTGCTTTGCAAATTGTCTAAAAATGTTACCTAAAAAGCTAGGATAAAATTTAGAAAACTTTTGCAATTGTTTGTTATTTCTACTAACTCTAATTCTCCCTCTATGATTCAAGTGCAGCACCAACATTAATTTCCCAGCTTTGGAGCTTCTTTATTCTCCAGTATAACTGGGCAATTTCATAACGATAACGCAACCAGAGATGTTTAGTGTGGGCTGCGACGCTATGAGGTGCAAAGAAAACAGCCTACCGCTTTGCACTTAACAAATAAACCTATTATAGGAACCGACGCAGCACGTACAACGCCCCTCGAAGTATGCAACCAGAAATACACTTCCTATGCAAGCAAGCGTCTGAACGAAAATATAAAGCGTTTAAATTAGTTTTTCAATATAGTAATCAGCAACTTGGAAGGTGGTCGCATAATATAAGGGTTTCTCCTAGTAGTTTTAACTGTTTAAACTTTAAAATATGTAGTAGATGGATTAGGGGACAAATAACGACAATTTAGCTTTTTTATCAATTGCCAACGTTTCGACCGTATATTGTGGTCTTTATTAAGGCTGTAAAAACAAGAAACATCAATCAGTTTATAGCAAGGAGCATGACTAAATTAAAATTATCTCCTTGCTATAAACCGATCGACGTTTCTTGTCTTTACAGCCTTGACAAAGACCACAATATATGGTCGAAACGTTGGCAATTGATAAAAGCTGTACTGTCGTTACTACTTAGTTTTATTGGAACGCCAAACACACGTAGTTTTATAAAAGTATATACCGTTGAATTAATGACGTGCCATAGATGGGAAATGAGTTCCCAGAAAAGATTTTTGTTATTCAGTAAAACACAACTGGGACGATCTGAGATCGTTGTAGCCTATGTATGTGGTGGTGACGTTTCGTCCCGAGGTGTAGTTTGGACTCGCCAGTAAGGCGTAGTAGACCCCTGTCTTATACGCCGGGGTGAGAGTTTTTAGTTGGAATTTGTATTTGAAGTCAAATGCGACGAAGGGAAGGCGGTGTAATGTTATACAAGATTTCGACTAATGCTGCCATCTGTGAGTCGGTGGGGTGAAGTTTCGGCGCTGCCACCTATGAGTCGGTGGATGAAGTTCCGCCACAGGTATTACAAAAATTTCTTTGTCTTAATTTCCCCAAATATCTAGTTTTTTTAAATCTAGTGAATTTATGAAAGCTTTATACTCAAATTTTACGATCAAATCACATTGCACTTGAGAGTATTTGCTCTTAATAGACGGTTTTAAGAGGTTCTAGAAATATTTTTCAAAAATAATTTATAAATTAGGTATGGTATTAATCCATTTTAAAACAAAATACCCCTTAAGAGCATAACAAGGCAACTCTGCTTTATTCCAAGATGGTAATAAAGCCATTTAAAACTAAAGCTCTTTTAAGACCAAAAGAACTTTAAAAATTAGCCTTTAGACCTCTTTAAATCTGAATTACCAGAGTAAACAATCGTAAAGTGTAAAAGGCATACATTAATGACGTTCCAAAATTGATTTACCATTTTAAAACAACTTTAAAACCTAACTAAGGTTGGTAGTCTTGGGAAAACACTATGTACTTCGAAAACGGAAGGAATGTCGTGGAGAAGTGTATCCAGGGTGATTTACAATTCAATGGAAATAGAACAGCTACGTGGAGAAGAAACCACAACAAACTACTCCTTCTTAAGCGGTCAGTCACTTCAAGTTTCTATTAACTAAAAATATTAATAAAGTAAATACTTTTTCAAATTTGTTAAAATACAGGGTTTTTTAGATTTTTTAAAGATATTTTCTTTTTTAAAAGTTTAATGTCTTAGACAGTAGGTTTTACAAAAAGCCGTTTGTTTTTTCGTCCTCTACACGTACCACGTCCATTGAATTTTTAATCACTCTCTATACACTTTTCCATTATGTCAACTTTCTTTGTCGCGCGATACCACATATAACTCATTCACTTTTCGTTGCC
This sequence comes from Taphrorychus bicolor, assembly GCA_951812265.1. NCBI lineage: Eukaryota > Metazoa > Arthropoda > Insecta > Coleoptera > Curculionidae > Taphrorychus > Taphrorychus bicolor. The sequence goes on from OX638304.1 coordinate 36,598,632, forward strand.
GTCTGCTTATCTTTTTAATATTTTTTTCTATACATGTCTCCAATCAGTACCTGTTGAAAAAATGCTATAGAAATGTCAAAATCAAATTTCCAACGCTCCTATGACATCAATAATAAGTGAATGCTTTATATGTACTGTACTTTTAACAACGTCACCCTGTAGATCTGAATCACACCAATAGAATCTGTTTTGCACCACCCTCAACAAGAACAACAAAAACTACTTGTCGAGGCCAGTTCGACCCCTGCTCGAGTGCTCGAACTGCTCTGACAGATGACAATGAATGAAAATATTGTTGACATTTTGAACTGCTCTGACAGATGACAGTGACTTAAAATATTGTTGACATTTTGATAAGGGACAAGTGATTTCTTGTGTTATGTACCATTATTCGTAATAATGTAATTATGTTTTATCTACACTGTACTGCTTAACGGTTATTTTTTTTTTCTCAATATCATGTTAAATGAACTGTTTAATGGCGTTTGTCACCTATATAATTCTTCTTTTGTGTTTTTAGCCTTGATAAAGACGTCAATAAACGTCGAGACGTCGGCAGTTTCTGCTTAATTTGTGGAAATTTTCTTTGGTCCTGTTCTCGATAACCTTTGGAGTATACTTTTGAGGACGCTACATCTAACTACTTTTAATATTTAATGTTTGAACTATTTAGACCAATAAACATTGCATCTAGATCTAATTCACACCAATAGAATCTGTTTTGCACCACCCTCAATAAGAACAACAAAAACTACTAGTCGAGGTCAGTGTAACAACCACTGCTCGAGTGCTCGAAATGCTCTGACAGATGACAGTGACTTAAAATATTTTTGACAATTTGACAAGTGACAAGTGACTTCTTGTGTTATGTACTGTTATGCAACTGGAGCTACATAAAATTTATATTTTTGAAACTTTTTATTGAATAAATATGTGTTCTTGTCTTTATTAAAAATCATTGAGCTCATTTTTTTAACTCGAAACTCACTTTAAACTTGATCAAAACTGTTATACATAATTAATGTTTGAACTCCATTTAGACCAATAGACATTGCATCTAGATTTAATTCACAACAATAGAATCTGTTTTGCACCAGCCTCACTAAGAACAACAAAAACTACTAGTCGAGGCCAGTGTAACAACCACTGCTCGAGTGCTCGAACTGCTCTGACAGATGACAATGACTTAAAATATTTTTGACATTTTGACAAGTGACAAGTGACTTATTGTGTTATGTACGGTTATGCAGCTGGACCTACATAAAATTAATATTTTTGAAACTTTTTATTGAATAAATATGTGTTCTTGTCTTTATTAAACATCATTGAGCTCATTTTTTTAACTCGAAATTCAATTTAAACTTGATCAGAACTGTTATACATAATTAATGTTCGAACTCCATTTAGACCAATAGACATTGCATCTAGATCTAATTCACACCAATAGAATCTGTTTTGCACCAGCCTCACTAAGAACAACAAAAACTACTAGTCGAGGCCAGTGTAACAACCACTGCTCGAGTGCTCGAACTGCTCTGACAGATGACAGTGACTTAAAATATTTTTGACATTTTGACAAGTGACAAATGATTTTTTGTGTTATGTACGGTTATACAACTGGAGCTACATAAAATTTATATTTTTGAAACTTTTTATTGAATAAATGTGTGTTCTTGTCTTTATTAAAAATCATTGAGGACATTTTTTTAACTCAAAACTCACTTTAAACTTGATCAAAACTGTTATACATAATTAATATTTGAACTCCATTTAGACCAATAGACATTGCATCTAGATCTAATTCACACCAATAGAATCTGTTTTGCACCAGCCTCACTAAGAACAACAAAAACTACTAGTCGAGGCCAGTGTAACAACCACTACTCGATTGCTCGAACTGTTTTGACAGATGACAGTGACTTAAAATATTTTTGACAAGTGACAAGTGACTTCTTGTGTTATGTACGGTTATGCAACTGGACCTACATAAAATTAATATTTTTGAAACTTTTTATTGAATAAATATGTGTTCTTATCTTTATTAAAAATCATTGAGCTTACTTTTTTAACTCGAAATTCACTTTAAACTTGATCAAAAGTGTTATACATAATTAATGTTTGAACTCTATTTAGACCAATAAACAGTGCATCTAGATCTAATTCACACCAATAGAATCTGTTTTGCACCAGCCTCACTAAGAACAACAAAAACTACTAGTCGAGGCCAGTGTAACAACCACTGCTCGAGTGCTCTAACTGTTCTGACAGATGACAGTGACTTAAAATATTTTTGACATTTTGACAAGTGACAAGTGACTTCTTGTGTTATGTACGGTTATGCAACTGGAGCTACATAAAATTTATATTTTTGAAACTTTGTATTGAATAAATATGTGTTCTTGCCTTTATTAAACATCATTTAACTCATTTTTTTAACTCAAAACTCACTTTAAACTTGATCAAAACTGTTATACATAATTAATGTTTGAACTCTATTTAGACCAATAAACAGTGCATCTAGATCTAATTCACACCAATAGAATCTGTTTTGCACCAGACTCACTAAAAACAACAAAAACTACTTGTCGGGGCCAGTGTAACAACCACTGCTCGAGTGCTCGAACTGCTCTGACAGATGACAATGAATTAAAATATTGTTGACATTTTGAACTGCTCTGACAGATGACTTAAAATATTGTTGACATTTTGATAAGGGACAAGAAATTTCTTGTGTTATGTACGATTATGCAACTTGACCTACATAAAAATATTATTCTTGAAACGTTTCGTCATTCTAACTTTGATTAAATTTGTGTTCTTATTCTTATTCGATTAATATTTAATGTTTGAACTTTATTTAGAGCAATAAACATTGCATCTAGATCTAATTCACACCAATAGAATCTGTTTTGCACCAGCCTCACTAAGAACAACAAAAACTACTAGTCGAGGCCAGTGTAACAACCACTACTCGAGTGCTCGAACTGTTTTGACAGATGACAGTGACTTAAAATATTTTTGACATTTTGACAAGTGACAAGTGACTTCTTGTGTTATGTACGGTTATGCAACTCCACCTACATAAAATTTATAGTTTTGAAACTTTTTATTGAATAAATATGTGTTCTTGTCTTTATTAAACATCATTGAACTCATTTTTTTAACTCAAAACTCACTTTAAACTTGATCAAAACTGTTATACATAATTAATGTTTGAACTCTATTTAGACCAATAAACAGTGCATCTAGATCTAATTCACACCAATAGAATTTGTTTTGCACCAGCCTCACTAAAAACAACAAAAACTACTAGTCGAGGCCAGTGTAACAACCACTGCTCGAGTGCTCGAACTGCTCTGACAGATGACAGTGACTTAAAATATTTTTGACATTTTGACAAGTGACAAGTGACTTCTTGGGTTATGTACGGTTATGCAACTGGAGCTACATAAAATTAATATTTTTGATAGGGATGTGATTTCACCGGGTGCATTTGTTTACACCGACATTTGGAGAATATGCACCCTTATTGCACCCGGTGCATTCATTTCGCAGCGTTGCCTTTTCAACTTAAGTTACCACGTTGCCATATTCTTATATGTCATATGTCATATTATGTATTTTTTTATTTTCTACATTAACTACAATCTACAAGTCACGTGCATGCGTATTTTTAATTTTTATTATATATTTTACCGCTCAGGAACTGAAATACACTTTTATAAAACTTTTAACCACCTGATTTTATAAAAAAACTTTCTTTTTGAAAGAATATCATAATTAAAAAAAAAGGATATAATATTGCTTTAATTGCTGAGTTTTTCTTTCTATCATGAGTATGTTATTAGAGCTAAGAGTTAAACAAAATTTAACGAACATATTCATAACAAAAATTACTTAAACTGTTTGGACTTTGGATCAAATACCTTTATTTGGACGAGAACGGAGAAATACAGTAGTACTTTACAGTTTACACCGAGTAGGAACAACAAATAACGGTTCTGCTTTTGCAGGATGCAGGATACCGTAATAGGGAATAATTTATTAACACACATTTATTTATGTAATTCGTATATTATTTAATATTTGTTTATAAAAAAATAATTTTTGTTTTATGAAATATGAAGTTGACAGATGACATTTGTTGACTGATGACATTTGACAGATCGAGATTCATTTGACGATTCTGACATATTCGGAATGCACCGGGTGCAAACACAATATGCACCGTTCATAAACACCGCACCCGGTACAATCATATGCACCGGGTACAATGAAGATCACAACCCTAATTTTTGAAACTTTTTCTTGTCTTTATTAAAACTCATCGAGCCCATTTTTTTAACTCAAAACTCACTTTAAACTTATAAATATTTAGACCAATAAACAGTGCATCTAGATCTAATTCACACCAATAGAATCTGTTTTGCACCAGACTCACTAAAAACAACAAAAACTACTTGTCGAGGCCAGTGTAACAACCACTGCTCGAGTGCTCGAACTGCTCTGACAGATGACAATGAATTAAAATATTGTTGACATTTTGAACTGCTCTGACAGATGACAGTGACTTAAAATATTTTGACATTTTGACAAGTAAACTTCTTGTGTTGAGTGTGGTTATGCAACATGATAAACACAAAAAAAATTTTTTTTGATAAGTATAGTCATTGGAAATGTTTGATTTTACGACAAAAAAAACTGTACGTACATTGTTTACTTTTACTGCACCAGGCACCTCACCTTTTTTGTACATCCTATATGTATATGTATGACAAACGCTCTAAGAAAGTACTTGTGCTCATTGGTAGTATAAAGGCACTTTTAGCACGAAGTAAGAAAAAAAGTACAATAAAAAACTAAGTCTAGACACAAATCGTACATCATTTTGGTTTAGCGTTATACGTGGGAAATCATAAAAAGCAAAATCCCCAACGAACAAAAAACCAAACACCACCATCAAACGATCTCCCCATCGTGTCGGCTTAGCAAATAATTTCGAATGACCATCGGCAAAACAAAAATTTATCGCCGCTCGTTCTATGTAGTGTCCCAATAAACAAAAACCCTAAACGGCGTGTTTCGAGTTAGTTCCAAAACAAACCAGTTCCTGAAATAAATTCATCCGATCCGTCACCGTTGTTGTTTCGCCCATAATGCTGCAGCGGTTTCTGCCCTTTTCCATTTATCCTCCCGAACTTGTTGTAATTAAAAGCTTTCCGAATGTCCATCTCGCCTAGGAAGGAGGAAATCCCGGGGGCCAATAAGACGAAAAGCCTAATTAAAATATCAAGTCGCACTCCCGGTTAATCCCCGAGCAAACAAAGGGGGTTAAATTGGGCGAGCGGGACGGCCGCTTGATGTATTCTGCGACCGCCCCGTCAAAAGTTTTTGCTCCAGTTACTGGAGTTAATTAGCTGCATATCTATATTGGATATTCAGCGGTAAATTAGCTTTTGGTAATTAGTTCGGAGTTGTAATGACAAATATTTAATCAGATTAGTAGCTGCTTCGCAGCGTCATGTGCAGTAATAGTTTATTCATTGGATCGGAGTGCAGAGAAAAACACCCTTGAACATTTTGCTATATATAAGACTATAAGCTGATTTTATGCAAATTCAGAGTGGCACTGTGGTTTACGAGGTGCGTGCCTCACAATCCACGTGTGAAATACATTTATTCCGGGCGTATAAAATACGGTACTTTACGTGATCGCTGCCACTCCCGATTTTTTTGTCCACAAAAAATATTGACTGATATGCCGATTCTGACCGGCACGTAAACCCTGTTTTATGGCATTTTCAGCCATGATGAAATAAATTACCGGCTTAAGGTGGCATGCGTAAATAGGGTTAACCATCACTTGATACTGCATTTTAAATTAACCATATCGCGACAAAAAAGCAAACAACACCCTCTATTTTCAATTTTTCTATAAGCAGTTCCGTTCGTTTCAATAAAAGATGGCCGCTCGTGGCCTTCCGTGACGTAAGTCGCTGTTTTTGTCTCTCACCTACTAGTCTTTGTTCGAATTGTCTATCTTGCTCTCACAACCAGGGATATTACGCCTACGTACTTTGTACTCAAAAATGCACATTTTGGTATATGAAAGTACAAAAAATAGTACCATCAGCCAATGTGTAACCGGAAAGTCGCAGGAAATATTCTATAGTAAAGTATATAAGATAACAAGAGCAAAATGAAAATAGTTCAAAATGACAAAATTTACATATTCGTAAATTTCGTTACAAATTTATAAAAAGTACAATTTAGTCACCGATACGAGTACATTTGTTTGCCTTCTGTAACAACTCATGTCACTTCTTAATGTCAAAACGAGCTCAGGTTGCGAAACATCAGAATTATTCCCGGTTTATAAAGTTGAGTTACTGACTCTGCCTCGAGTGTTAAATATAAGGAAAATTACAGCCAACATACTCTGGATTATCTCTCGGACTACAGGTTAGGATGGACTTTTTAAAATCGGGCATTTAATTACAAAGTTTTGAAGTGTCCGCTCTTAGAGTATTGCCCTCCTTCGTTTCTTCATTAAAAATCTTAAGGACGGCAATAATATCACAGCGGTCAGCCGAAAACGCTGTTATTATAAACCATTTATTTATTATTGATATCAAGTAGGCGTTAGAAATCTCACTTTGACATTTTTGTCGCTTTCCTCTTGACATTTCACAGTCAACTAGATGGCGTATTCCAATAAACCCCCTCTATTCCCTATTAATACACGTCCAACATTATTAAACCACTCTTTTGCTGGCGGACTGTAGTAATAATTAAAACTGCAAAAGTGTGTCGGCGTAGTTGCCGGAGTTCTAACCTGCAATGTACCTAGATACTAAAACAATATAATTTACATACTTATAAAAAACAAATGTTAGAAGAGAAGTGTACCTGAAAATATAAGAGTAAATGTAACCCCGTTTTTCAATGAATATTTGAAGTAACATAATTTTGGTCAAGTAGAATTAATATTTACTTAAATCTGGCAACACCTAGTTGAAATTCCAGAAAATGACTAGGGTAGTTAGCAATTAGATATTGCAAGCTACTCCGTGCAGGTCGATCTCGTTATCTTTGTCGTTTATACTGCGGCTAACACTCTTGTGCGACAAAGAGAGATATATTTCTAGTATGTATAATTCTAGAAGAAGTGATAAGATTCTGGTTATGTCTCTTAATTGCTGTGTGGTTGTAAGGGTTTCTGCAATATTCATCGATTTTTATTAATTTTGTGGTGTTTATTCCAAGTATAGTGGTTGTGTGATTTGTTTAAGACATAATCATGGTTCGGCAATGCCAGGCGTGCCAAAAGGTGGATCGTATAAACCAAGAATCAACATCATTCCACAGGTAAGCAATCAAACAATGCAAACCCATTTATGATGTCAGTGTTTTCGTTAATTTTCAAGTTTTTTATCAGCACTAAGCATAAACATTTCTACCAGCAAGCCAACCCCCGGTTACAATTACCAAGCAAAATTTTGTTTTAATTATGACCATACAAAGTATGAGAATGTTAAGATAGGGTGATCCCCGCAGTTTATCTTTCTTTGTCCCACTCATTAGTATTTATGTTTAATCACGTAGCGGAGTTTGTAGGCCTTTTATGAATGAAACGTTGGCCCTATATGTAATTATTATTAGTCTGAGCTTTTAACAGACTTCTCTATAATAAGATTTTATAATGATTTTCTAATTAAATCCCATCTCAGGAGTCAGGAGTCAGAATGCTGTCACGTGATACAAAAAAAAAGCAGCAGCGTGGACTGCTCAATGCCCTGTGCCAACGACTCTAAGTACACCTCATGATCTGAATTTGCACTAGACTTTTGTATTTGCACTAGACTTTTGGTGAAATTTAGCTACAAAATTGGAAGAGTCAAGTTTAGGGCTGGTTCAACCACTTGGGCTGGGCCTACAATTTTTAAATAATTATAATAATTTTTCAATTCTTTTTAAATTTTATGATATTTTTTTTTGAAGTAGTATTGGTAATTTATTGTGATTCGGAGTGGGTAATTTTAAAATGATTGTAGACCTAATTCTACCCTGCATTTTCAAATAACTTAAAATTTTTTATTTTTACACACTTCAAGTCCATTTTAACGATTTATTGGACTGACTTAAAAAAAAATCATAAATTTTTATTTCCGGACGCCCTTAGTAAACTTTCACTTATTTTGGCCCCAGAAAAATGTTATCAAAAACAACAAATTAGAAGATTTAAATAAATTTTGCCTGATTTAAGTAGGTAGTCCTAAAGTAGAATTTCTCAAAAAATATTTCCATTCTTAGGCAATGTTAGCAATTTTAATTAACTTAAAAAAATTTACAATTTGCATTTTTTGACGATTTAACTAATTGTTTAGCAATTTGCTTCTATTAGTACGTTTCCTAAGTTTTTAAAAAAACTTAGGAAACGCTTTGACTCAATTTTAACGATTTTTTGGGCTGACTTCATCGAAGAACACTAAATTGTCAGTTTGGGACGTCTTTAGTAAAATTTTATTTATTATCATCCAAAAATTAATTTTACAACTGTTGGAATATGGAGAATCTCGAAAATGCAGCGTGTTGCTTATTGAACGCTCGACTGTATATTACTAACACTAGCTAGATTCAAAAAAAGGGATCCCATCGCTTCGCCTTGGAAGCACAAAAAAAGGGTTTGCATTTGTATACAAACTATCTACCTGTGTTTACACATTTTACTGAATAAGCAAATATAAGAGGATATTTCTGTCGTTTGATTTTTGTGCATTAAATATAAGGAAAATTCGATAACCACCAACAGCAAATTTGAAAAAATTCTCCAAAAACATAAAAATTTTAGACGATGTTGGTAATTTTAATTAATTTTAGATCTTTTTATATTTCTCAAAAAATTTCAAATTTGCATTTTCAGACGCTCTAACTCATTTTTTAGCAATTTGCTTCTATTAGTACGTATCCTGAGTTTTTCAAAAATCTCAAATTTTACTTTTACACGCTTTGACTGTATATTACGCTTTGACTGTACGGGGTGTTTATTATAAAACTTCATCTAGTTGGCTATGAAATGTCAAAAGAAAAGGATAGAGACAAATAACAAAAGTCGATTTATTTTGATTATGTCATCCTTTTCTGTCAAAATTTCATAGCCTGCTTGATGAAATTTTATAATGAACTTCAAATTTATTTTTACATGCTTTGACACAATTTTAACGATTTTTTGGCTGACTCCCTCAAAAACCATTAAGTTTTCAGTTTGGGACGTCTTTTGGACCAAAATACTAACAAAAGTGTAGTGTCCTTGTTTAATAGTTAGCTTTTAATTAAATGAAACACTTTCCCAATAGTATCAGACAACAACACGTCACCGAGCCTGCCTATCGTCTGAGTCATCCCGACCGGCTAACAGTGCGTTTTTATTTTCCACCAAATGTAAACATGTATTTACAATACGAGAATATTGATTGGATCGCTGGACCTATACATTACAAAAAGAATTGAGAAATATAATTATATTCAAGTTAATTAAAATTACCAACATGGTTTAAGAATGGAAATTTTTATGTTTTTGAAGAAAATCTTCAAATTTGTTGTTGGTGGCAGAATTATTTTTTGCCAATTACCAAAACTTTTGGTAAAATTTCACTTATTTTCGTCAAAAAATTAATTTTACCTCCAACAACAAGTTTGAAGATTTAAACTAATTTTACCTGATTGTGTTCTAAAATAGAATTTCTCTAAAAACATAAAAAATTGCATTTTGTACACTATGTGGCTAATATTTAAATAACTTTGGATCTAATTCTACCCTAGATTTTTCAAAAATTTTTAATTTGCATTTTTAGACGCTTTAACTAACTTTTTAGCCATTTGCTTCTATTAGTAAATATCCTGAGTTTTTAAAAAAACTTGAAATTTGACTTTTACACCCTTTGACTCAATTTTAAAGTTTTTTTGGGCTGACTTCCTCCAAAAACACTAAATTTTCAGTTTGGGACGTCTTTAGTAAAATTTCATTTATTTTCGTCCAAAAATTGATTTTGCCACCAACAGCAAATTTGAAGAATTTCTCCAAAAACATAAACATTTCCATTCTTAGACGATGTTGGATTTTACCTGTAAAATTTTACCGAATAATTGATTGCGTTCTAAAATAGAATTTCTCTAAAAACATAAAAAATCGCATTTTGTACACGATGTGGGTAATTTTTAAATAACTTTAGACCTAATTCTACCCCGGATTTTTTCAACAATTTTTAATTTGCATTTTTACACGCTTTAACTCACTGTTTGTCTATTTGACTCTATTAGCACGTAACTCGAGCTTTTCAAATGACTTATTTTTATTTTTACACGCTGCGAGTCAATTTTAATGATTTTTGGCCTGATTTCCGTGAAAACAATATTTTTTTTATTTTAGATGTCGAAAATTTCAATTATTTTCGTCCAAAAATTAATTTTGCCTCCAACAACAAATTTGAAGAATTTTTCCAAAAACATAAAAATTTTCGTTCTCAGACGATGTTCGTGATTTTAATTAATTTTAGATCTAATTATATTTCTGAAAAAATTTCAAATTTGCATTTTTGGACGCTTTCATTTAATTTCATCGATTTTTGGGGCTGACTTTCTCGACGAACACTAAATTTTCAGTTTGGGGCGTCTTTAGTAAAATTTCACTTATTTTCGTCTAAAAATTAATTTTGCCACCAACAACAAATTTGAAGAATTTCTCCAAAAACATAAAAATTTTCATTCTTAGACGATGCTGATAATTTTATTTAATTTTAGATCTTATTATATATCTAAAAATTTCAAATTTGCATTTTTAGACGGTTTAACTCATTTTTTAGCAATTTGCTCTATAAGTTCGTCTCCTAAGTTTTTAAAAAAACTTCAAATTTTATTTTTACACGCTTTAGCTCAATTTTAACGATTTTTTGGACTGATTTCCTCGATGAACACTAAATTTTCAGTTTGGAACATATTTAGTAACATTTTACTTATTTTCGTCCAAAAATTAATTTTGCCACCCACAACAAATTTGAAGAACTTCTGCAAAAACATAAAAATTTCATCCTTAGACGATATTGACAATTTTAATTATTTTAGATCTTATTGTATTTCTCAAAAAATTTCAAATTTGCATTATTAGAAGCTTTAACTCATTTTTTAGCAATTTGCTTCTACTAGTACGTATCCTGAGTTTTTCAAAAAACTTCAAATTTTATTTTTACAGGCTTTGACTCAATTTTAATGATTTTTTGGGCTGACGTCCTGAAAAAACACAAAATTTTCAGTTTGTGACGTCTTTAGTAAAATTTCATTTATTTTCGTCCAAAAATTAATTTTGTCACCAACAACAAATTTGAAGAAATTTTCCAAAAACATAAAAATTTTCGTTCATAGACGATGTTGATAATTTTTATTATTTTGTATCTTATTACATTTCTCAAAAAATTTCAAATTGTTATTTTTAGACACTTTAACTACTTTTTTAACAATTTGCTTCTATTAGTACGTTTCCTGAGTTTTTAAAACCACTTCAAATTTTATTTTTACACGCTTTGACTCAGTTTTATCGATTTTTTTGGGCTGGCTTCCTCGAAAAACACAACATTTTCAGTTTGGGACGTCTCTAGTAAAATTTCACTTATTTTCGTTCAATAATTAATTTTGCCACCAACACCAAATTTGAAGAATTTCTCCAAAAACATAAAAATTTCCATTCTTAGACGATTTTAGTTATTTTAATTAATTTTAGATCTGATTATATTTTTCAAAAATATTCAAATTTGCAATTTTAGACGCTTTAACTCATTTTTTTTAGCAATTTGGTTTAGTATTACGTATCCTGAGTTTTTCAAAAAATTTCAAATTTTATTTTTACACGCTTTAACTCAATTTTAGAGGAAATTTTCCAAAAACTTAAAAATGTTCGTTCATAGACGAAGTTGATAATTTTAATTATTTTGGATCTTATTATATTTCTCAAAAAATTTCAAATTTCTATTTTTAGACGCTTTAACTCTTTTTTTAGCAATTTGCTTCTATTAGTACGTCTCCTGAGTTTTTAAAAAACTTAAAATTTTATTTTTACACGCTTTAGCTCAATTTTAACGATTTTTTGGACTGACTTCCTCGATGGACACTACATTTTCAGTTTGAGACGTCTTTAGTAAAATTTCACTTATTTTCGTCCAAAATTAATTTTGCCACCAACAACAAATTTGAAGATATTCTCCAAAAACATAAAATTTCCTTTCTTAGACGATGTTGATAATTTTAATTATTTTAGATCTTATTATATTTCTCAAAAAAAATTCAAATTTGCATTTTTAGACGCTTTAACTATTTTTTTTTTAACAATTTGCTTCTATTAGTACGTATCCTGAGTTTTTCAAAATACTTCAAATTTTATTTTTACACGCTTTGACTCAATTTTAACGATTTTTGGGGGCTGACTTCCTCGATGCACACTAAATTTTCAGTTTGGGACATCTTTAGTAAAATTTCACTTATTTTTGGCCAAAAATTAATTTTTGCTACCAACGACAAATTTGAAGAAATTCTCCAAAAACATAAAAATTTTCATTCGTAGACGATGTTGATAATTTTAGATCTTATTATATTTCTCAAAAAATTTCAAATTTGCATTTTTAGACGCTTTAACTCATTTTTTTAACAATTTGCTTCTATTAGTACGTGTCCTCAGTTTTTAAAAAAACTACAAATTTTATTTTTACACGCTTTGACTCAATTTTAACGTTTTTTTTTTGACAGATTTCCTCGAAAAACATTAAATTTTCAGTTTGGGACGTCTTTAGTAAACTTTCATTTATTTTCGTCCAAAAATTAATTTTACTACAAACGAGAAATTTGAAGATTTAACTAATTTTACCTGATTGCGTTCAACAGCAAATTTGAAGAATTTCTCCAAAAACATAAACATTTCCATTCTTAGACGATGTTGGATAATTTGACCTGTATAATTTTACCGGATAATTGATTGTGTTCTAAAATAGAATTTCTCTAAAAACATAAAAAATCGCATTTTGTACACGATGTGGGTAATTTTTAAATAACTTTAGACCTAATTCTACCCCGGATTTTTTCAACAATTTTTAATTTGCATTTTTACACGCTTTTATTTGACTCTATTAGCACGTAACTCGAGCTTTTCAAATGACTTATTTTTATTTTTACACGCTGCGAGTCAATTTTAATGATTTTTGGCCTGATTTCCGTGAAAACAATATTTTTTTTATTTTAGATGTCGAAAATTTCAATTATTTTCGTCCAAAAATTAATTTTGCCCCCAACAACAAATTTGAAGAATTTTTCCAAAAACATAAAAATTTTCGTTCTCAGACGATGTTCGTGATTTTAATTAATTTTAGATCTAATTATATTTCTGAAAAAATTTCAAATTTGCATTTTTGGACGCTTTCATTTAATTTCATCGATTTTTGGGGCTGACTTTCTCGACGAACACTAAATTTTCAGTTTGGGGCGTCTTTAGTAAAATTTCACTTATTTTCGTCTAAAAATTAATTTTGCCACCAACAACAAATTTGAAGAATTTCTCCAAAAACATAAAAATTTTCATTCTTAGACGATGCTGATAATTTTATTTAATTTTAGATCTTATTATATATCTAAAAATTTCAAATTTGCATTTTTAGACGGTTTAACTCATTTTTTAGCAATTTGCTCTATAAGTTCGTCTCCTAAGTTTTTAAAAAAACTTCAAATTTTATTTTTACACGCTTTAGCTCAATTTTAACGATTTTTTGGACTGATTTCCTCGATGAACACTAAATTTTCAGTTTGGAACATATTTAGTAACATTTTACTTATTTTCGTCCAAAAATTAATTTTGCCACCCACAACAAATTTGAAGAACTTCTGCAAAAACATAAAAATTTCATCCTTAGACGATGTTGACAATTTTAATTATTTTAGATCTTATTGTATTTCTCAAAAAATTTCAAATTTGCATTATTAGAAGCTTTAACTCATTTTTTAGCAATTTGCTTCTACTAGTACGTATCCTGAGTTTTTCAAAAAACTTCAAATTTTATTTTTACAGGCTTTGACTCAATTTTAATGATTTTTTGGGCTGACGTCCTGAAAAAACACAAAATTTTCAGTTTGTGACGTCTTTAGTAAAATTTCATTTATTTTCGTCCAAAAATTAATTTTGTCACCAACAACAAATTTGAAGAAATTTTCCAAAAACATAAAAATTTTCGTTCATAGACGATGTTGATAATTTTTATTATTTTGTATCTTATTACATTTCTCAAAAAATTTCAAATTGTTATTTTTAGACACTTTAACTACTTTTTTAACAATTTGCTTCTATTAGTACGTTTCCTGAGTTTTTAAAACCACTTCAAATTTTATTTTTACACGGTTTGACTCAGTTTTATCGATTTTTTTGGGCTGGCTTCCTCGAAAAACACAACATTTTCAGTTTGGGACGTCTCTAGTAAAATTTCACTTATTTTCGTTCAATAATTAATTTTGCCACCAACACCAAATTTGAAGAATTTCTCCAAAAACATAAAAATTTCCATTCTTAGACGATTTTAGTTATTTTAATTAATTTTAGATCTGATTATATTTTTCAAAAATATTCAAATTTGCAATTTTAGACGCTTTAACTCATTTTTTTTAGCAATTTGGTTTAGTATTACGTATCCTGAGTTTTTCAAAAAATTTCAAATTTTATTTTTACACGCTTTAACTCAATTTTAGAGGAAATTTTCCAAAAACATAAAAATGTTCGTTCATAGACGAAGTTGATAATTTTAATTATTTTGGATCTTATTATATTTCTCAAAAAATTTCAAATTTCTATTTTTAGACGCTTTAACTCTTTTTTTAGCAATTTGCTTCTATTAGTACGTCTCCTGAGTTTTTAAAAAACTTAAAATTTTATTTTTACACGCTTTAGCTCAATTTTAACGATTTTTTGGACTGACTTCCTCGATGAACACTACATTTTCAGTTTGAGACGTCTTTAGTAAAATTTCACTTATTTTCGTCCAAAATTAATTTTGCCACCAACAACAAATTTGAAGATATTCTCCAAAAACATAAAATTTCCTTTCTTAGACGATGTTGATAATTTTAATTATTTTAGATCTTATTATATTTCTCAAAAAAATTTCAAATTTGCATTTTTAGACGCTTTAACTATTTTTTTTTTAACAATTTGCTTCTATTAGTACGTATCCTGAGTTTTTCAAAATACTTCAAATTTTATTTTTACACGCTTTGACTCAATTTTAACGATTTTTGGGGGCTGATTTCCTCGAAAAACACTAAATTTTCAGTTTGGGACATCTTTAGTAAAATTTCACTTATTTTTGGCCAAAAATTAATTTTTGCTACCAACGACAAATTTGAAGAAATTCTCCAAAAACATAAAAATTTTCATTCGTAGACGATGTTGATAATTTTAGATCTTATTATATTTCTCAAAAAATTTCAAATTTGCATTTTTAGACTCTTTAACTCATTTTTTTAACATTTTGCTTCTATTAGTACGTATCCTGAGTTTTTCAAAAAACTACAAATTTTATTTTTACACGCTTTGACTCAATTTTAACGTTTTTTTTTGGACTAATTTCCTCGAAAAACATTAAATTTTCAGTTTGGGACGTCTTTAGTAAAATTTCACTTATTTTCGTCCAAAAATTAATTTTGCCACCAACAACAAATTTGAAGAAATTCTCCAAAAACATAAAATTTCCTTTCTTAGACGATGTTGATAAGTTTAATTATTTTAGATCTTATTATATTTCTCAAAAAAATTTCAAATTTGCATTTTTAGACGCTTTAACTATTTTTTTTTAACAATTTAGAAGCAAATTAGTACGTATCCTGAGTTTTTCAAAATACTTCAAATTTTATTTTTACACGCTTTGACTCAATTTTAACGATTTTTGGTGGCTGACTTCCTCGATGAACACTAAATTTTCAGTTTGGGACGTCTTTAGTAAAATTTCACTTATTTTTGGCCAAAAATTAATTTTTGCTACCAACGACAAATTTGAAGAAATTCTCCAAAAACATAAAAATTTTCATTCGTAGACGATGTTGATAATTTTAGATCTTATTATATTTCTCAAAAAATTTCAAATTTGCATTTTTAGACTCTTTAACTCATTTTTTTAACATTTTGCTTCTATTAGTACGTATCCTGAGTTTTTCAAAAAACTACAAATTTTATTTTTACACGCTTTGACTCAATTTTAACGTTTTTTTTTGGACTAATTTCCTCGAAAAACATTAAATTTTCAGTTTGGGACGTCTTTAGTAAAAGTTCACTTATTTTCGTCCAAAAATTAATTTTGCCACCAACAACAAATTTGAAGAAATTCTCCAAAAACATAAAATTTCCTTTCTTAGACCATGTTGATAAGTTTAATTATTTTAGATCTTATTATATTTCTCAAAAAAATTTCAAATTTGCATTTTTAGACGCTTTAACTATTTTTTTTTAACAATTTAGAAGCAAATTAGTACGTATCCTGAGTTTTTCAAAATACTTCAAATTTTATTTTTACACGCTTTGACTCAATTTTAACGATTTTTGGTGGCTGACTTCCTCGATGAACACTAAATTTTCAGTTTGGGACATCTTTAGTAAAATTTCACTTATTTTTGGCCAAAAATTAATTTTTGCTACCAACGACAAATTTGAAGAAATTCTCCAAAAACATAAAAATTTTCATTCGTAGACGATGTTGATAATTTTAGATCTTATTATATTTCTCAAAAAATTTCAAATTTGCATTTTTAGACTCTTTAACTCATTTTTTTAACATTTTGCTTCTATTAGTACGTATCCTGAGTTTTTCAAAAAACTACAAATTTTATTTTTACACGCTTTGACTCAATTTTAACTTTTTTTTTTGGACTAATTTCCTCGAAAAACATTAAATTTTCAGTTTGGGACGTCTTTAGTAAAAGTTCACTTATTTTCGTCCAAAAATTAATTTTGCCACCAACAACAAATTTGAAGAAATTCTCCAAAAACATAAAATTTCCTTTCTTAGACCATGTTGATAAGTTTAATTATTTTAGATCTTATTATATTTCTCAAAAAAATTTCAAATTTGCATTTTTAGACGCTTTAACTATTTTTTTTTAACAATTTAGAAGCAAATTAGTACGTATCCTGAGTTTTTCAAAATACTTCAAATTTTATTTTTACACGCTTTGACTCAATTTTAACGATTTTTAGTGGCTGACTTCCTCGATGAACACTAAATTTTCAGTTTGGGACATCTTTAGTAAAATTTCACTTATTTTTGGCCAAAAATTAATTTTTGCTACCAACGACAAATTTGAAGAAATTCTCCAAAAACATAAAAATTTTCATTCGTAGACGATGTTGATAATTTTAGATCTTATTATATTTCTCAAAAAATTTCAAATTTGCATTTTTAGACTCTTTAACTCATTTTTTTAACATTTTGCTTCTATTAGTACGTATCCTGAGTTTTTCAAAAAACTACAAATTTTATTTTTACACGCTTTGACTCAATTTTAACGTTTTTTTTTTGGACTAATTTCCTCGAAAAACATTAAATTTTCAGTTTGGGACGTCTTTAGTAAACTTTCATTTATTTTCGTCCAAAAATTAATTTTACCACAAACGGGAAATTTGAAGATTTAACTAATTTTACTTGAAAAAATTGAATTTCTCAAAAAATTTCAAAAATTGCATTTTTTTACGAGGTGGGTAATTTTTAAATGATTTTGGACTTAATTCTACCATGGATTTTTTCAAAAATTTTTCGTTTGCATTTTTAGACGCTTTATCTCACTGTTTGCCTCTTTGACTCTATTAACACGTAACTCGAGCTTTTTATTTTTACACGCTTCGACGATTTTTTGGACTGACTTCTTCAAAAAACATTTTTTTTTCGTCGTTAGTAAATTTTCATTTATTTTACTCCAAAAATTAATTTAACCACCAAAAACAAATTTGAATACGTATTTAAATTAATTTTGCCTTATTTTGTCATAAAATAGAATTTCTTCGAAAATATAAAAATTTCCATTCTTAGACGATAGTAGTTATTTTAATTACTTTTAGATGTAATTATATTTTTAAAATATATTCAAATTTGCAATTTTAGATCCTTTAACTCATTTTTTTAGCAAATTGGTTCTATTATTACGTATCCTGAGTTTTTTTTTAAACTTTAAATTTTATTTTTACGGCATTTGACTAAATTTTAACGATTTTTGTGGCTGATTTCCTCGAATTGTCAGTTTGGGACGTCTTTAGTAAAATTTCACTTATCTTCGTCCAAAAAATAATTTTGGACGAAATAAAATACGACCCTTAAAATACATAAAATATGATCAAATTTATTCGTTTTAGGAAAAACACATAAAAATATTTTTTTTTTACTTGACAAGATTTCGAAGTTTAGGGCTGTTTCAACCACTTAGGCCCACTTTTAGAAGTTGGGCTTAAAGATAAACGAAAGATTTCGACAGACAAACAAGACATTATGCTTCAAGTCTGGCCTTTAACCTTTAGGCAGGATTTAATTTTCATTCGTAGAAGCGACGCTTAAAGGACATAAAATATGAAAAAATTGGTTTGTTTTTGAAAAAACAAATGAAGATTTGAACTGAACTAACCTGACCTTCGCTAACAACGAAAAATGATCACTCAACTGTACTTCTCATACACAAGTCTAGTGCAAATTCAACTTGTACTAGACTTTTGTATGGTAAACCCTTTAATTGGACAAGATTTTGACATTTTTTAAGTTCAGTTTAAACTTTAGTTTGAAGATAAACGAAAGATTGCGACAGATAAACAAGGCAGTATCTGGAGTTTAAAGTTGATAGATTTAAACTTAACTTGTAAAGGCGGCGTTTTCGGAATTTTCATGTTTCGTACACAAGTCTAGTGAAAAATTCAAATTACGCAATTTAAATCGTTCCTTGCATGGCATGATATCCATGACGTAACATCGACATTCAAAATCACTGACTTAGAATACGATATGGAGAGAGCATCGTCTTTTTTTAGTCTTGTTTGTAGTCCAAGTCAATTTTTAGGCACTTTTAAAATCGAGTTTTTGTCATAAAAAGTTGATGTGATAAGGAAAGACATAATCTAAAAAATATAAAGATATTCTAAAAAAGTCATAAAGAATTTCGGAATGTTCACGTCTCCTACACAAGGCGCAATTACGCAATTTAAATCAGTCCTTGCATAACATGACATCCGTGACGTATCATCAAAATCAATGACATTAAAGACGATATGGAGGGAGCATCGTTTTTTTTAGTCTTGTCTCCAGTGCAGAGGTCGATTTTTTAGGCATTTTCGAAATCGAATTTGTTGCTATCTTAAAAAAAAATCACTTTTGAGGCCAATTTTCCGTTCTTAGAGGATTGCAAACATGCATTTTGAAATTTTTATCTCTCGTACTCTCTACTACATCCTTGCGTGACAAGATATTTTTGACGCAATATCGACATTCAAAATCATCGACATGGAAAACGATATGGAGGGAGTATCGTTTTTTTAGTCTTGTCCCCAGCCGAAGTCGACAAAGATTTTTAGGCACTTTTAGTATCGAGTTTGTTGCCTTTAAAAAAAAAAATCACTTACCATTCTGAGGATTGCAAGCATGAGATATGAAGACATTTTCTAAAAAAAATAATAGTAGAAGCGGTAAGAAATAGTAAAACTGACTAAAAATTACCGAAATCTGATCAGTGTTTTTTGGAAATACCAAAGGCAACAAATTTGGTTGATTAAGTATTATAAACTCTTGCTTATTCTTTGGAAGGGTGGATGAGGAGGATCAGATCTTCTCTAGGAAAACTTCGTTTGAAACTTTCCTAAGAATATTAAGGGTACACCGCAACTTTTTGAATGGAACGTATACCCAAACAGAAACTCGCGGCTATAACCGCGACTCGGATGCAAGTTTACTAAAAATTTTCCTTCTCCAT
The DNA here is from genome assembly GCA_951812265.1 of Taphrorychus bicolor. Classification (NCBI taxonomy): domain Eukaryota; kingdom Metazoa; phylum Arthropoda; class Insecta; order Coleoptera; family Curculionidae; genus Taphrorychus; species Taphrorychus bicolor. Next base: position 36,618,648 of record OX638304.1, read on the forward strand.
AGGTAACATATCCGGTTAATCGCTTGGGGGTATCGTCTAACTTGCAATCGTATTATTTGTGCAAGTTCACGTTAACAAGTAGTTTTCCGAGTGGCTGCTATCGAGTTTCCAAACAGTCCTCCCAACTTGGAATTTCCTTGTGTGTCTGGATACGTTGCGGAATATCCGACGGCCAAGATCATGTTACACTTCGGAAGTGGCCCTCCCCGCCCCATTTACGGGTAGTATTCGATATCTACCCCCCTAGACCTATCGATATAAAGTATACATACGCGCGTAATGATGATCAACCTGTTCCTTTTATTACAGTAGGTCAGTAATGGGGTGATTTATCGCCAGCACGAAACGAATATATAGGCACAGATAAAGAGAGGAACTGGCCTGTTGTACCGCTCCGGGTCGTTATTGCTAAATATAAATTTTACCTTTGACACCCACATGCACCTAAGCCGAGCCATTAAGACCTTATATAACGGCCCGTATAAATCTGCCACGGGCTAGTGTACCATGTGAAGAAAAGAGGTAAAAAACGACGGACAGCTGCGAGAATCATCGCACCCACGACGTCTTGCGCCATTGGTGCCCCCATCAAGGCCGTACCTTGATAGTACCGATGGGGCAAAGCACCGGTCGGCCGAAGACAAGGTGTATATGGGCCTCGGGGCTCGTCCATGGGTCACGACCCTCGGCATCTGGGATTCTCACGGTGAAGTGCGTCAGGTGCTGACCGGGTACTGCCTCGCCAAGCCAGACGAGTGAAAGTAACTTTTGATTATGTGGCTGTTCGCCTCTTGTTTGTTGTATTTGCCAATTATTATAATCGTTGATATAACATAACAGTGAGGTTATAAACCAAAATGGCTAACATCAGGGCGAGACACCACTGTATATATAAAGTGTGTGCGGGGCACAATGGGCTCGGTAGCCCCCGTGGCGAGATTAATCGCCCCCAGAACAATAATTGCGATGCTCGCCCGCTAATGGACCGGCCCAGGGACGAAGTCTCAGATTGAAGTGATGCACCCATTGCGTGGGCTGTCACGATCGTTTTGGGCGCTCTCCGAAGGATCGAGACAGCAATTTATTTCTCAACGTCGCTTATTCAGATTATAGTGCAACATATGCGCAGGGAACGAAAGAAAACTCTTTGAATGTGCTTTGGAGGCATTTAGAAAAACGTCTAAAAGACTTTCATTTCGTTTAATAGGGGGATTGTAATCGCCTCACTCTGATCAAAAACAGCAAAAAAAATCCATAATTTTGTCTAAATTGACCACAGGGTAATACCATCCCCTCCCCTTTGAACATTAAAAACACATTACGGAACATTTTCTTTTTCTGCTTTTGATTGGAATGACCCGTGAGCAATCCTCTAAAAACAAAACAAACTCAATTAGAATGAAATGAACCTATTAAAAGTGTCACCTATACTGAAACTTCGGTGGTGGGAGGTGAAAGAGGACACCAAGAAAAGGACAAAGCAGTTGGGTTTACTCAAATCGGTTATGGCGTTCTCATGTTACAGGCGATCAAATTTGAAAATTGAGAAAAAAGTCGTAATACCCCCTTTGGACATTTTCTGAAAATTTCGATTTTTGTTTTGTTTTTAATCGGAATTGCACGCTTGTAATGCCCTAAGAACGTAACATACTCAATTCGAATAACATTAACCTGTAAAAAGGTTTTTTTTCAAAAATGTTTCAAAAACTTTTCTAGTTCTCTAGAATGTATCTAATCTGAGGGTGTTTAGTGACGTAACAGTCGCTTTCATCATTAGTAGGGTTTTCGAATAGACGCTCTAGAGCGCTTTGAGATCATTCCCATCCTTTGTTTTCTCACTAGAAATTGAGCTACAGGAATACTTTCTGGTCAGATACTGCCTGGCCATTGTGACGTCACGTCGAGTAGGAAATTGCGTCGTCCATAGAGTCTAGTGTCCTTGGTGATTGATAACTTTTTTCTCATGTATATGTATTTCTTTTCGTAACTTTTCAGCTGAATCAAATCAAATTGTCTCAAGAAATGTGTGATAAGTTCACATTTTATGTTGTAAAAGGGAGCTAGTGCGCACCGTTTTATGTCAGTTTGCTTAAAGTCGTTTAACTTTGAAGTATCTAATCTGAGGGTGTCTAGTAACGTAACAGTCGCTGTCATCATCAGTAGGGTTTTCGAGTAGACGCTCTAGAGCGCTCTGAGACGATTCCCATCATCCTTTGTCTTCTCACTAGAAATTAAACGACAGAAACACTGGTCAGATATTATATGACCATTGTGACGTTACGTCGATTATTAAATTGGGTAGTCCTTAGAGTCTAGTGCCATTGTTCATTGATAATATTTTTTTCTAAAGTATATGTATTTTTTTTGGTTTAAAACAAAAAATGGAGCTATATTTGTTATTTTAAAGAGATCTTGATTGGATTGAACCTAGAACCAATAAAGTTCGAAGGGGGCAAAAAGTACATTAAGATCTTATTTATATTGGCTATTAACATTTTTTCTAGTATGCGACTTTTTAGACTTAATAGACCAAATATGAAATAAAGCCTTTGAGAAGTGATTCTTTGACTTCCTAATAAAATTATTTTAAAAGTTACAACCGAGGGTACAACCAAAAGAAAAGTGGGGTAATAAAAGGTCCATTATTTTTCATCGAAGAATCTGTGGTTAATAAGTTAGCCTACTTTTTTGTAACACCCTGTATAAATATGGATAAAATAAATCACACTGTAAAATAAAATGAATTTTCAGCTTCAGCTCTTTCACATTTCAGCAAGTTCACATTTTATGTTGTAAAGGGGAGGGTGTTTAGTGACGTAACACTCGCTGTCATCATTAGTAGGGTTTTCGAGTAGACGCTCTAGAGCTCATTACCATCCTTTGTTTTCTCACTAGAAATTAAACGGCCGGAATACTCTGTAGTCAGATATTGTCTGACCATTGTCACGTCACGTCGAGTAGGAAATTGGGTTGTCATTGTTGTGAAGGGGTGCTAGTGCCCACCGTTTTCTGTCAATTGGGTTAAAGTCGTTTAACTTTAAAGTGTCTAATCTGAGGGTGTTTAGTGACCTAACAGTCGCTTTCATCATTAGTAGCGCTCTGAGACGATTCCCATCATCCTTAGTTTTCTCACTAGAAATTAAACGACAGAAACACTGGTCAGATATCATCTGACCATTGTGACGTCACGTCGATTAGGAAATTGGGTCGTCCTTAGAGTCTAGTGTCATTGTTCATTGATAATATTTTTTCCTTAAGTATATGTATCTTTTTTGGTAACTTTTTAGCTGAAACAAATCAAATTTTTTAATTTAAAATCGTTTAACTTTAAAGTGTCTAATCTGTTGATGGTTAGTGACGTAACAATCGCTGTCATTATTAGTAGCTTTGACCCTTTGAACATTTAAAAAAATAAAATTGGGAAAATGTTTTCGCTGTTTTTTATTGGAATGGCACGCTTGCAATCCCCTAAGAACGTAACAAACTCACTTCGAATTAAATTTTTTAAAATATGTCCGAAAACGCGATTCTAAAAGTGCCTAAAAATCAGATGTTGTCTGACCTTTGCGACGTCACGTCGAATAGGAAATTGAGTCGTCCTTAGAGTCTAGTGTCCTTGGTCATTGATAATATTTTTTGGTCAAGAATTATTGCCTGAAAAATGTTGGCTATGGATCGTTGATAAATTCACCATTTGCTGACTTAAAAGTGATATTTGCTGTCTTGACTGTGACCACTGAAGGGGTCTGTCTCCGAAATCATTGCACCTACGAAACTTCCCATGGTAGGAGGTGAAAGAGGACAAAACAGTTGGATTTACTCCAATCGGTTCAGGCGTTCTCAAGTTACGGGCGGTCAAAGTTGAAAATTGAGAAGAAAGTCGTAATACCCCCTAATCCCTTTGGACATTTTCGGAAAAAATTTAGGAAAATGTTTTCGCTGTTTTTGATCGGGATGGCACGCTTGCCATCCTCTAAGAACGTAACAAACTCAATTCGAATGATATTAACCTCTAAAAAGGTTTTTTTAAAGATGGTCCAAAAACGCGATTCTAAAAGTGCCTAAAAATCGACCACCGAAGGTGTCTATCTCCGAAAATATTGCGTCTACGAAAATGGAAATGGGAAAAAAACCTACTAAAATGGAAATGTAAAAAAACAAAATTATTGACTTTGACTATATGGTAAAATATTTACATAAAAAAATAAGCAATTTTCGTAAGAACACAAACAAATAATAAAAGACACAACATTACTTTAGAATACTCTAAATACTTTAGAAAGCCACTTAGTTTTCAAATATTTCAAGAAGATTATTATACTATACGATAAACCAACACGTTCAATACGTTTAGAATAGCTTGAAGGAGAAGTAGATAAAAAGTCAAAACGCAAGTTTCTGTGAAGAAACTTACATTTTTCTGAGGAAAACGTAAGTTTTTCTCAGAAAAAAGTGTTATCATAAATCACTTATACTCGATAAAAAAAAAATAAAAAAAGAGTACAGAGGACGTTGAAAACAAGAGTCATGTAACAACAGTACCTATAATAAACATTATATACATAAAGTAGTAAACAACTTAAATATTCTTTTAAAATTATTTTTTGTTTTCTATGTTAAAAAACCAGTCTGACACTGATATTTGTGAAATGGAGGTATGAATGCGGAACTAGCCTGAAATAACCTGATGATGGCGGAAATAAGTCTCCCAAAACGTTGGCGAATGTTGCAATAACATCAGCGTTAAAAGAGATTGTCCAATTGTTTGTGTTTATCTTTGTAGTTGAAATTTACACTGGACGTGAGTTAACGAAAGAAAATTTAGAAAAAAAAAATCAAAAGAATAATAAAAATGCAATATATAACTGTGAATGAATTAGAAATTCAACTGAGATAAAAACTAAAATACAAATTGAAAAATAACTCCGACAATTTAACAAACTTTATTGTTTTTTTTTAATCATTTGTGTATGTTGTTGTCTTATTTATTTTTTCCATTAATTCAATACGTTAAAATTGTGCTTTTGTAAATTTTAATTTTTCTCCTTTTTTTCACATTTTTCCTTCTTTGACTTCGCTTTGCGGTGCTCATCGATGTGTTTTAATGCGTATTTTCTTATTTCATAGTGTTATTCACAAACTAATAGAGCTTTTTCTGCATACATAGGTTTTTTTATTTTCAATAACTATTGAGTTATTAATTCGGCACAAATTGGCAATTTATAGGTTACTAAGTTGCTTCTAGATTTATTTTGATAACTCATGCTTTAACTTTTCTTTTTCTACACTTTCATTTTTGATCATTTAACAATTTTCTGTCTTAGCTTTTGTTCAACCATTTATTTCTAAATTTTTCTGGTCTTTTTATATTTTTGTTTTGCCACAATGGGTTTCGTGCACTTGACGTCATTTTGCCAGAATTTTAGTAAATATAACCTCACTTTAATAATTAATTATATTTGGTCTTTTTGCATTAATTTTAAATCCTACTAAGGCCTTTTTGGGGATCCAAATTTTAAATTTAGTTATGTTGATGCAGAAGCACACAAATACAATATAATTTTTGTTTTCAACCAATGTAGTCACGTGCTGCACGAAACCCATTTAATTTGTAAATTTTTCTCATTTGAAGTTGTTACACCATTGTGGCTTATTGTTGTTATTTACTCATGTTCTTTTCTTTAAAGCTCCCTTTTTCTCAATATTTTTAATTTCTTGACGCATTTTGTCCCCAATCACAACTGTCGTTATTCCACACATTTTATGTTTGGTTCACACCGGCGTATAAAGCTTTCTACTACTACTTTTCTTTGGGAATTTTTTGCCATCACACAAAATGCTCTCTATGTGTGCGTTTTTAGCTCCTTCCAGCTCTCCTTTGCTTTTTTCTTCATTCACCCATTTATCCATTCTGTGATTTGTTGTCTGGTAGTAGTTGTGTTTTAACGAATTGTGTGTCTTTTATACGAAATTTGTATTTTTATTTTTGGGCCACTTAGTGAAGTTTGAAGATTTATTACTTTGAAAGAAGACGCAAATAAATATTTGAAAAGTGGTCTCCCTGATCCTCCATGATCTCTCTAACTTTTCTGTTCATTTAACTTCATTTCCCTTTTATTGTTTTTACAGGATTTTCTTCTTTTTCTGTTTTTTTTTCTATTGTTTGTTGCGTTTTTGACGAGGTTGGTTCTGATGTTTTATTGGCAGTAAAAGCATGTGTATTCAGTCTTCCTCAAGATCATTTTTGCTTTTTAACCTCACTCATTCGCTTTGAAAGAGAACTTAAATAACAATCGAAATAAATCATTAAATGTTTAGCAAAATGTCTTTCTCTGCGTTATTTTGTTTTCGTTACGTCTCTATACGTTCTATCTATCTTTTCCTTACGTTAAATTTCCTTAGCACAGCTTTACGTTCTAAAACGCGATTCTAAAAGTGTCAAAAAATTCACCACCGAAGGGGTTTAACTCCAAAAATATTGCACCTACGAAACTTCCGATGGTGGGAGGTGAAAGAGAACATCAAGATGAGGACAAAACAGTTGGATTTACTCCAATCGGTTCAGACGTTCTCAAGTTACAGGCGGTCAAAGTAGAAAATTGAGAAAAAAGTCATAATACCCCCCCCCCTTTGGACATTTTCTGCAATCCCCTAAGAACGTAACAAACTCAATTCGAGTGAAGTTAACCTCTAAAAAGCTTTTTTTTTTTCAAAAATGTTCCAAAAACGCGATTCTAAAAGTGCCTAAAAATCGACCACCGAAGGGGTCTATCAACGACTTCAATTTGTCTAATCTGAGGGTGTTTAGTGACGTAACAGTCGCTTTCATCATTAGTAGGGTTTTCGAATAGACACTCTAGAGCGCTCTGACACCATTCCCTTCCTTTGTTTTCTCACTAGAAATTGAGCGACAGGAATACTTTCTGGTCAGATACTGCCTGACCATTGTGACGTCACGTCGTGTAGGAAATTGCGTCGTCCATAGAGTCTAGTGTCTTTAGTGATTGATAATTTTTTTTCTCAAGTATATGTATCTCTTTTCTTAACTTTTTAGCTGAAACAAATCAAATTGTCTCAAGAAATGTGTGATAAGTTCACATTTTATGTTGTAAAGGGGAGCTAGTGCGCACCGTTTTATGTCAGTTTGCTTAAAGTCATTTAACTTTGAAGTATCTAATCTGAGGGTGTTTAATGACGTAACAGTCGCTGTCATCATTAGTAGGGTTTTCGAGTAGACGCTCTAGAGCTCATTACCATCCTTTGTTTTCTCACTAGAAATTCAACGGCCGGAATTCTCTATGGTCAGATATTGTCTGACCATTGTGACGTCACGTCGAGTAGGAAATTGGGTTGTCCATAGAGTCTAGTGTCCTTGTTCATTGATAATTTTTCTTCCTTAAGTATATGTATCCCTTTTCGTAACTTTTTAACTGAAAAAAATCGAATTTCGCCAAGAAATGTGTGATATGTGCACATTTTATGTTGTGAAGGGGCGCTAGTGCGCACCGTTCTCTCTCAGTTGGGTTAAAGTCGTTTAACTTTAAAGTGTCTAATCTGAGGATGTTTAGTGAGTCGCTTCATCATTAATAGCGTTTTCGAGTAGACGCTCTAGAGCGTTCTGAGACGATTCCCATCATCCTTTGTTTTCTCACTAGAAATTAAACGACAGAAACACTGGTCAGATATCATCTGACCATTGTGACGTCACGTCGATTAGGAAATTGGGTCGTCCTTAGAGTCTAGTGTCATTGTTCATTGATAATATTTTTTTCTCAAGTATCTGTATCTTTTTTGGTAACTTTTTAGCAGAAACAAATCAAATTTTTTAATTTAAAATCGTTTAACTTTAAAGTGTCTAATCTGTTGGTGGTTAGTGACGTAACAATCGCTGTCATCATTAGTAGGGTTTTTGAGTAGACGCTCTGTGAGCATTCCCATTCTTTGTTTTTCTCACTAGAAATTAAAGAAGAAAAATACTCTCTAGTCAGATGTTGTCTGACCTTTGTGACGTCGCGTCGAGTAGGAAATTGGGTCGTCCTTAGAGTCTAGTGTCCTTGGTCATTGATAATATTTTTTGATCAAGAATTATTCCTTGAAAAATGTTGGCTATGGATCGTTGATAAATTCACCATTTGCTGACTTAAAAGTGATATTTGCTGTCTTGTGACTATTTGTTCGATTCAATCCTGTAAACACTTCAAACAGTGGAGCACAATAATTTGACAGGAACCTGCTTTATTCTCGTCGTTTCCTGTTGTATTGCCTTATACCCTGATTCCTGTTGCAGTAATAACAACTGTGTTTTCAATTTGAAAACTACTCACCGACTGGGTGACCCAAACAAAAGCCAATATTTTTTTTTTATGGTGGCTATTTTAAATCTTTTGAATTTCATTAAAAACAAGAATTAATTAAAACAAAGTTTATTGTCACGTAAACTTGAAGCAACAGTGTTATATTGCATAATTTTGTCCTAGTAGTGTTTTATGTTACTTTAGTCACCTGAATGCATAAAACATTGTTTGGTGATAAAAACTGCTGTTTGATAACAAATATTGCACCTACGAAACTTCCGATGGTGGGAGGTGAAAGAGGACATCAAGATGAGGACAAAACAGTTGGATTTATTTAAATTGGTCTAAGTTGAAAATTGAAAAAAAAAGTCGTAATATACCTCCCTCCTTTGGACATTTTCGAAAAATTCCGAAAAATGTTTTATGTTGTTTTTGATCGGAATGGCACGCTTGCAATCCCCTAAGAAGGTAGCAATCTCAATTTGAGTGAAATTAACCTCTAAAGTGCTTTTTTAAAAAGGTTCCTTAAACGTAGTTCCAAAAGTGCGTAAAAATCGACAACAGAAGGGGTCCATCTTTTCAAATGTTGCACCTACGGAAGTTTCGGTGGTGGGAGGTGAAAGAGGACGTCAAAAAGAAAGTTTGATGAAAATGACCAAAAGGGGGAGGGGGAATTCCCTTTTTTTCTCTCAAGTTCCAAATTCAACCGCCTCTAACTGACCAGTTGGAGTGGGTCCAACGGTTTTTTATTCTTTTCGATGTCCTGAAACAGAGGGCCAGTTTTTGAGCTTGCTCAGCTTCGGTGCGCTCCAAAAACTAATTATTATAATTTAAAAAACTGACTCTAAATGGTTATTTATTCAACACCGTACGCCTGAGAGATGAATTTTATCGTTATATTTTATTCGAGCCAACTCGAGTTATTTATCAAGGCGATTTCAATGCGAAACAGTTTTCATTAACAGACGCATTTATGGCGAAATTTTCCTGTGGAGGAGTAAATCAACTTTTAAAATTTATACAGTGTCCAGTAGCCGGATCTCCGTTGAAATATTACAGGCCCGTGGGGGGCGAAACCGGACACACTCCCGCGTTTACTTATTGATATAAAACTCTATCGGAGGTGCATGACGTTATTTATATGCGGCCGTTGTTTCAACCCCGAACCGTCTCCGAAACATTCAATTTTGATTTAGGGCCCTAATTGCGTAACTATTTCTTCATTAAAGGCGAATGAGTTTCTTGCGCACAGGGGCCGTTATTAATTTTTTCTTCATCACATTAGACTTTCGCCACAAGTCTCGTGAAACGTAGCTGGAGGGTCGTTTTTAAAACGTGTTGTTCTCCATCGAATTTATACCCCCTCGACGGCACGATTTTTAAAACTAAAACACCTAGAACACAAGAAAGGAAAACGGAAAATCCCCTGGGGTATTGCCAATTTTAAAGCATTCCTCGATGTATGCGGCAGCTGACACCTCGAACAAAAGACCGGGCTTTTACCTTGTTGCCAGAAAACCTGCCGGAGTTTGCCCGGAGCAGAACTGCACCTTTAAAGAATCGAGCACCAATGGAACGACAAACATTTTTGAGAAAAACAGCAGTTGGACCCAGGCGATGACTTTTCTTATTAAGCTTTGGAAAAGTTAAAAAGTACTTTTTTATTCAGTTTCGAGCGAGCGGGAAAACTTTGCATAATTTCGAGGGTCCCGTATGAACAAAAGGGGAATTTCAATCTGCAGGTGAATGGAATCATAAAAATGTGTTTTTATGTGCGCGCTTTTGACGGTTTTCGATGTATTTATCTAGAGGGTCCTAGATTATTTAAATCGGCATTCCGTTGAGATCAACAAAAAGGTTCGTCGGTAGCTCCCAATATCAAGTGTTACGGAAGGTGGTTTCGAGCCGGGGCCGGCCGGGCTGGATCGATTTTTGGCCGCTCTATCGACGACGCGACACATGTCTTATGATTCATTATGTGGTTTACGTTATTTTGTGTGTTATTTACATGTTCACTGCTTTTTTTCTTAACTATTCCAGTAATTGTAGGAAAAGGCACGGACCTACTATTTTTCACAAATATTTTTTTGGTAGTTTTTTACTTTTTGTCTCTATAATTTTTTAACGGGATAGGTACAGAAATGAAAGGGTTTTCCAAAAATGTGCCCGATTTGGTCGAATGTGCAGGGGGGAGCTGACCAGTGGCGTGCAAACTTAATACTTTGATTTTTTCAATACCAAATGTGTCGGTTAAAAAACAATAACTACAAAACTGTGCGGGGGTTAGTTCTTGCCCTGGGTAAATTACGCCACATGTAAATTTTTAAGTCTAATTTCGATAGCTTAAATGGGAAAGTTGGAAATACGGGGTGTTCATTATAAAACTTCATCTACTTGTCCATTTATCTTGATTATGTCATTTTCTGTCAAAATTTCATAGCCTGCTAGATGAAATTTTATAGTGAACACCCCGTATGAGACTTTTCTTTCTAATGGTTTCTTTCTTGGGTCCCTAGACGCTCTATTTAGACGATTTGCCCGACGGGGATAGTACCAGCGAAAAGGTGTGTCTTTGTGCACTTTTAATCCTATCCCCTCAAAGCTGTCTCTCTCTCTTTCTCTTTCAAATGTACAAGTTAGTTCAGAAAAATTTCCGAAAAAAAAAAAACAAAAATTGTTAAAGATTTAAAGTTTTTTGCCATTTTTACAAAAAAGTAATTGGGTCTTCGCTTGGAACTATATTATTGGACAACGAGGGAAAGATAAGAACGCAGTGGTCAGTTTTGGTCTTGCTCTTATATCGGGCGAACCAAAAAGTTTATATATTTCACTTTTTTCGCGAATATGGGTGTACTGTTCTCCCATTTTATCCTGTAGATTCGCAAATTTTTACACAAAAAATAATTAGCGATTTGATATCCAGTTCTGAATTGAAGTCAACTTTACGTTTAAAATTTTCACAAATTTTTAAATTTTAAATTGTCAGTTTGAGGTCGCTTTGTGTCTGCTCCGTGCCTCCAATCGAATAATTTTTTTGTCCCATGGGATATCTATTCGGCAAATACGAACTAATTTTTCGCCAAGACGTCGAGAAATGACCGGAATTGAATATCGAAGCAAAACCTGATAATTTAAAAAAAATCCGCTGAAATTTGTAGTTCCTCCAATAACCTCAATAGACCCGATTGAGACTCAAGACCATCGGGGGCGCCACGGTCAAACAAGTTAAATTTTGTGAAACATAAACATCAGCTTTAAAGAATTAGTTAAAAAACCATAAGCCACGTAGAAACTTGAGCATTTTCATGCTGAATCCAACAAAATTAAGATATTCTTGCAGCCTTTAAGGTAATGTCAGCTTCTTTGTTATGCTTCACATTCTAAATATTTTTTTTTAGAAATCCAATTGTTGGCAAATTCAGTTAAAACTAAGTTTCTTTTGTAGCTCTTAAGGAAATGTCAGACTTTTTGTAGTTTCCAGAATTCTAATAATTTTTAGAAATTCACTCTTGTAGCATTCACGTTAATGTCTCTTCTTCTGTTTTATTCAAAATTCCAATTTCTTGCTGAATCCAAAAAAAAATTAAGATTTGCTTGCAGCCTTTAAAGTAATGTTGGTTTCTGTGTTGTGCCTAAAGTTCCAGTTTTTTTTTTAGAAATTGTTACCTACAAATTGTTGTTTAGAAAAGCCAATTGTTGTCAAATTCAGTCAAAACTGAGTGTCTTTTATACCATTTAGGGAAATGTCAGTCTCTCTGTAGTTTCTCTAACTCAATGACTCGATGACTCTCTATTCTAAATATTTTTTTTTGGGAAATTCAATTGTTTGCGAATTCAGTTAAAACTAAGTTTCTATGTAGTTTTTGAGGTAATGTCAGCCTCTCTGTAGTTTACAGATTTTCAATCATATTTTGGATACTCGGCCACTCTATGATTCTCTTGTAGTCTTCAAGTTAAGCCTATTCCTCTGTTTAATCTTTTAGTTATTATTTCGGCAAAAAGGATTAGGGGGGATAAAATAGGTTAAAAATGACTCAAAGCGTCTAAAAAGGCAAATGATGAATCTTTCGAGAAACTCATGGTTAATATTAGGGCCAAAATCAGTTAATGAAGACTCAGAACATGGAAAAGGGCAAATATAGAGTGTGTGGAAAGTATGAGGTTAGGATTAGCGCTAAAATAGGTAAAAAGTGACTGAAGGCGTTCAAAACAAAAACTTTTGTGGTTTTGCAGATAGTCAAATTAGAATTGAAACTAAAATCATTAAAAAGTAAATTGACTTTGTTACATTTTTAGGGGATTGCAAACGTACCATTCCGATCAAAAAACAGCAAAAAAAATGTTCTGATTTTTTTTTAAATGTCCAAAGGGTATTACGACTTTTTTCTCAATTTTCAACTTTGGCCGCCTGTAATTTGTGAACGCTTCGACCGATTGGAATGAATCCAACTGTTTTTTTTTCCTTTTTTTGATGTCCTCTTTCACCTCCTACAATTGGAAGTTCTGTAGGTGGGTTGTGTAGGCACTTTGAGAACCGCGTTTTTTGACCATTTTTTTAAAAAAACCTCCTTAGGTTCCTCTCTAAAAACGTTCTTAGGGAATTGAAAACTTGCCATTTGAAACAAAAATAGCAAAAAAATGTTTCCAACAATTTTTTGGAAATGTCCAAAAGGGGGAAAATGTGATTGGAGTGAATCCAACTGTTTTTTCCTCTTCTTAATGTCCTCCCCGCCCCCCCCCCCCCCCCCTCGCCATTGGAAGTTCCGTAGGTGCAATATTTTCAGAGATAGACCCCTTCGATGGTCGCTTTTTTGGTACTTTTACAAGTTACAAGTTGCAGTTTACAAGAGGTTAATTTCAAATTTGAATTGAGTAAAAAGTAAAAAGTGACTCAAAGCCTCTCAAAAACGCAATTTTGTGGTTCTTTAACAAATTCGTATGAAGATATATGGCGTAAATTCTCTTAAAAATGACTTTGACAAACAACAAATTTAGAGTTTTTGGACAAATTCAGGTTAAATTATTCACAAAATCAGTTAACAGTGACTAAAATCTTCAAGGAAAATTGTGAAATTTCTGGATTAATTCTGGTTAGATTTAATGCCAAAATCGGTTAGAAAAGTTTTTAAAATTTCTAAATATGCAAGTTTTTTTTAAAGAATTTCCTGACAGTATTAAGGTTAAAATTTAAAAAAAAACAAAAATTTGGAATCTTTTAACAAATTTAAGTTGGGATATAGGCCAACAACGGTTAAAATGACTCAATAAGGCATCTTGAAAGGCAAATTTAAAGACTTTCAATTAATTCATTATAACTAGAGCCAAAATTGGTTAAAGCGCCCAAAAATACAAATTTGGGATCTTTTAACAAGTTTCAGTTAGGACTTGAGACTAAAGATGGAGTGCATTTATATACGTTGAGTACAGATGTACAATACGAACAATCGAAATGAAACAGTAAAAAATCCAGATAAGAAAAAAAATAAAAATTTAACTTTAAATGAGTTAGTGGGAGTTTTGACATTCGACAGAGATCCTACAACATCTTTTTTCCTACATTTCGATATTTTATTGCGTGTTCTGTCTTGTGGCACACCTTTTCCTTTTGTGATCTATGCCATGATAAAGATAAAACTTTGGAGCAATGTTGCCAACTCGAAAATTTAAATTCGCTCATTTAATTCACCAAAAACGCTCCTAGACAGCGCTGGTATCGTTGAAATTCTCGCGGTAATCCTCGAGGTTATGCTGGGATTCGCATGCGCAGCATAACCTAATTAATAGCATTTTTGGCTCGATGTTCTAGAGCAGTCCGAGAGTATCTCTAATCTCTTCACTCTGAATCAAATTTTAAAGTTAGAAATATTCGCAAATTGTTCTAGAGCAGCAAACCGAAAACACAATAATTAAATGACAAATCTTATCAGTATTTACTTTGAACCTTTTTATTAAAAATTTGTTGCCTACACCAACAAGCTAGTATTTTACGTCTAAAAAGACTCTTCTGTTTTACAATTTTGGCCCCACTTTTTTAGCATGGGTACCTAAAAAATGGCGCCGATATCCGCCGGAACTATAAACTTAAAATTAGGCAACATTTTTTTTTTGTGTGACTTTTATGGAACTTTAACCCTCCGTGTAAATTTTCCATAATCCTTTCAATGATGAAAATAAAATTAAGATATTTGTATTTTTAACTAAAAGAAATGGACAATAAAATTGTAAAAATTTACTAAACAATTTTTAAAAACGTTGAAATCCCTTTTAAACAATTTAGAGTCTAGTAATGTCTAAAAAGTAAACTAAAAAATTAAAACAGAGTTTTCCCATTTTAAACTTAAAATTAGTCAATTTTTATTTATTTTTTTTTGTCTATCTGTAGCTTTTACGGAACTTTTGCCCCACTTGTAAATGTTTCATCATCCTCTCACTGAAGTTCGTAAAGAAAATTTAAGACGTTAAAGAGATAATTAAAAATAAATTACTTTTTTGCTCTCTTCAATGTGGTATTTTCATATTTAAAATTAGACGTTTCGTTTTTTTCCATCCTGAATTTCCTTGTTATTCTGCATTTCAATTCAGCATGCATTTCGAATCAGAATTCAGAATTAATAATGGTTCCATAAAAACGAAAAGTTGGATTTTAAATAGAAAAATATCACGTTGAATAGACAAGAAGTGGTTATAAGTTCATTTGTTTTTAAGTATCTCTTTAAATTAAGACTGGAGAAAATAAAAACCTTTTTTGCGAATATTTCCGGAACCAATTGGAATTTTTGAAATTTGTAAACGTCATTTTTATGGACTTTTAGTTGAGCCAAACCGTGAGAAAGACGATTTAAGAAAAAATAACTCTGACTCTACAAAATATGATGGGAAAATAAATTAAAGCAACAAACATAAAAAGTTGCAAAATGAAACCAAATGAAATGAGCTGAGCACAAAGAGGTCGAAGAAAACAAATAATGAGAAACGAAGGAAACAAATAATAACAGCTAAAACTTTTTTATAAATAAAAATATAAACAAATTTTATTTAAAAAAATACAGATTTATCGCAACAACCAAAGAATAAAAAACACGAAAAAAAGACAATTTGCGTATATAGGCTCATCAAAATAATTAATAATAACAATAACCACAAACCATTATAAGAAAAAATGTATTCATTCGAAAAGTAGAAAAGCTACATTAAATTTGTCAAGAACCACCAAAACAAGTAAGAGTTTTAAAATGTTTTGAGTTAAGAGTAAAAAAAAAACACTTGATAAGACAATTCGAGATGCAAAAATTTAGGATCATTAAAAAGAAAGAAAATAAAATCAATGAGCCAAATAAGTCTTAAAATATGTAAAAAAAAAAAAAAATTATAAATAACTCTATCGCAATTTCCCAATAACTCAAACGGAGTTTAAAAGTGTCATATATGAATTTGCGCCAATCAGAACGGCGTAGCCAAGATCTGTTTTGATCTCGCCACAAAATCCGAGCTTGTCTTTTCCCGCCCTGTCAGGTAGTAACTCTATCATCGAGTTCATTTGATGTACTGTAACGATAAAATTACGTCGTGAGTACTTTAAAAATGGCGGACTTTTTAGGGGAATATCGGAATTGGTTTGCTCTGTCCGTATCTTGTAAGTCGTTGGTCTACACTTTACATTACCTCGCACTAAAGAACGTCAAACGTCAATGTTATCATTTGATATTTTGGACTCTTTGTTCGCATTACTCTAAGTACAGATGATCCTCGACAAATCCTCGCATCCACTCTCGAAATGCTTCGAAATGGAGCGTTTTCGCTCGAATTGGCAACGCTGCTTTGGAGCTTCTTTATGACGAAGTACGCCTTAAATTTTGGTAAAAAGTTGTATCTCTACGTTGTAGTAACCGAAGTGTTTGACAGGTGACAAAGTTGACAGCTTGATTTACATGCGACAAAAATCGGACTGAAATACTAGAATAAAGCAATGTTGCCGCTATCATGAGCGTGTGCAAAGCGTGCGCATGCCCTCTACGACGGCGTGTGCAAAATGCACTTTGCACATGCTGTTTGCCATACATATACGATTTTCAGCGATAGTTAGTAACGCGTTTTTGTTAGCTTTTAAAGCAGTTATAGGAAAATGAATAGAAGAGCTAAATTGAGCTCACCTAAACTAACCTGAACTAACTTATTCCATGGCTACTAAAGATGCAAAAAAATTCTGAATGTCCAATAGCTATTTTGCAGCTAAATCCAGTCTTGAGTCTTTTTTAAATTATTTATATTAAATATTTTTATTTATTTTTTTTGTAGCATTCTGACATTCGGTCATAATATGCGTTTTGATGTTAGAAATTCGATAACGTTGCCCTTTTTGGATTGCCCTCATTAATTGCCTTCAGAGTCAATTCCCCGTGTCCTATAAAATTAAAAAAACCATCAGGGGCGTACTAATGGCCCTTATCATTTGATATTTTTGACCCTTGTTCGCATTACTCTAAGTAAAGATGAACCTCGAAAAATCCTCGCATCCACCCTCGAAATGCTTCGAAATGAAGCGTTTTTGCTCGAATTGGCAACGCTGCTTTGGAGCTTGTTGTGTCTCTACGTTGTAGTAACCGAATTGTCTGACAGGTGACAAAGTTGACAGCTTTATTTACATGCGACAAAAATCGGACCCAAGCACTAGAATAAAGCAATGTTGCCGCTATCATGAGCGTGGGCAAAGCGTGTGCATGCCCTCTATGACGGCGTGTGCAAAATGCGCTTTGCACATGCTGTTTGCCATACATATACGATTTTCAGCGATAGTTAGTAACGCGTTTTTGTTAATTTTTAAAGCAGTTATAGGGAAATGAATAGAAGAGCTAAATTGAGCTCACCTAAACTAACTTGAACTAACTTATTCCATGGCTACTAAAGATGCAAAAAAATTCTCAATGTCCAATAGCAGCTAAACCCAGTCTTGCGTCTTTTTTAAATTATTTATATTAAATATTTTTATTTATTTTTTTTTGTAGCATTCTGACATTCGGTCATAATATGCGTTTTGATGTTAGAATTTCGAAAACATTGCCCTTTTTGGATTGCCCTCATTAATTGCCTTCAGAGTCAATTCCCCGTGTCCTATAAAATTAAAAAAACCATCAGGGGCGTACTAATGGCCCCTTATCATTTGATATTTTTGACCCTTTGTTCGCATTACTCTAAGTAAAGATGAACCTCGAAAAATCCTCGCATCCACTCGAAATGGAGCGTTTTCGCTCGAATTGGCAACGCTGCTTTGGAGCTTCTTTATGACGAAGTACGCCTTAAATTTTGGTAAAAAGTCGTATCTCTATGTTGGTGTCTAGTAACCGAAGTGTCTGACAAGTGACAAAGTTGACAGTTTGATTTACAAGCGACAAAAATCGGACTCAAGCACTATAATAAAGCAATGTTGCCGCTATTATGAGCGTGTGCAAAGCGTGCGCATGCCCTCTATGATGGCGTGTGCAAAATGCGCTTTGCACATGCTGTTTGCCATACATATACGATTTTCAGCGATAGTTAGTAACGCGTTTTTGTTAATTTTTAAAGCATTTATAGGAAAATGAATAGAAGAGCTAAATTGAGCTCACCTAAACTAACCTGAACTAACTTATTCCATGGCTACTAAAGATGCAAAAAAATTCTCAATGTCCAATAGCTATTTTGCAGCTAAATCCAGTCTTGAGTCTTTTTTAAATTATTTATATTAAATATTTTTATATATTTTTTTTGTAGCATTCTGACATTCGGTCATAATATGCGTTTTGATGTTAAAAATTCGAAAACGTTGCCCTTTTTGGATTGCCCTCATTAATTGCCTTCAAAGTCAATTTCGCGAACATAAAATTAAAAGTACCATCAGGGGCGTACTAATGGCCCCTTATCATTTGATATTTTTGACCTTTTGTCCGCATTACTCTAAGTAAAGATGAACCTCGAAAAATCCTCGCATCCACTCTCGAAATGCTTCGAAATGGCGCGTTTTCGCTCGAATTGGCAACGCTGCTTTGGAGCTTCTTTATGACGAAGTACGCCTTAAATTTTGGTAAAAAGTCGTATTTCTATGTTGGTGTCTAGTAACCGAAGTGTCTGACAAGTGACAAAGTTGACAGCTTGATTTACATGTGACAAAAATCGGACCCATGCACTAGACTAAAGCAATGTTGCCGCTATCATGAGCGTGGGCAAAGCGTGCGCATGCCCTCCATGACGGCGTGTGCAAATTGTGCTTTGCACATGCTGTTTGCCATACATATACGATTTTCAACGATAGTTAGTAACGCGTTTTTGTTAGCTTTTAAAGCAGTTATAGGAAAATGAATAGAAGAGCTAAATTGAGCTCACCTAAACTAACCTGAACTAACTTATTCCATGGCTACTAAAGATGCAAAAAAGTTTTCAATGTCAAATAGCTATTTTGCAGCTAAATCCAGTCTTGAGTCTTTTTTAAATTATTTATATTAAATATTTTTATATATTTTTTTTGTAGCATTCGGTCATAATATGCGCTTTGATGTTAGAAATTCGAAAACGTTGCCCTTTTTGGATTGCCCTCATTAATTGCCTTCAAAGTCAATTTCGCGTATTCCATAAAATTTAAAGTACCATCAGGGGCGTACTAATGGCCCCTTATCATTTGATATTTTTGACCTTTTGTCCGCATTACTCTAAGTACAGATGATCCTCGAAAAATTCTCGCATCCACCCTCGATGTGCTTCGAAAGAGCCTCGTTTTCGCTCGAATTGGCAACGCTGCTTTGGAGCTTGTTGTGTCTCTACGTTGTAGTAACCGAAGTGTCTGACAGGTGACAAAGTTGACAGCTTGATTTACATGCGACAAAAATCGGACTCAAGCACTAGAATAAAGCAATGTTGCCGCTATCATGAGCGTGTCCAAAGCGTGCGCATGCCCTCTATGACGGCGTGTGCAAAATGCGTTTTGCACATGCTGTTTGCCATACATATACGATTTTCAGCGATAGTTAGTAACGCGTTTTTGTTAATTTTTAAAGCATTTATAGGAAAATGAATAGAAGAGCTAAATTGAGCTCACCTAAACTAACCTGAACTAACTTATTCCATGGCTACTAAAGATGCAAACAAATTCTCAATGTCCAATAGCTATTTTGCAGCTAAATCCAGTCTTGAGTCTTTGTTAAATTATTTATATTAAATATTTTTATATATTTTTTTTGTAGCATTCTGACATTCGGTCATAATATGCGCTTTGATGTTAGAAATTCGAAAACGTTGCCCTTTTTGAATTGCCCTCATTAATTGCCTTCAAAGTCAATCTCGCGTATTCCATAAAATTAAAAGTACCATCAGGGGCCTACTAATGGCTCCTTACCATATGATATTTTTGACCCTTTGTCCGCATTACTCTAAGTACAGATGATCCTCGAAAAATTCTCGCATCCACTCTCGAAATGCTTCGAAATGGAGCGTTTCCGCTCGAATTGGCAACGCTGCTTTGGAGCTTGTTGTGCCTCTACGTTGTAGTAACCGAAGTGTCTGACAGGTGACAAAGTTGACAGCTTTACTTACGTGCGACAAAAATCGGACCCAAGCACTAGAATAAAGCAATGTTGCCGCTATTATGAGCGTGTGCAAAGCGTGCGCATGCCCTCTATGACGGCGTGTGCAAAATGCGCTTTGCACATGCTGTTTGCCATACATATACGATTTTCAGCGATAGTTAGTAACGCGTTTTTGTTAATTTTTAAAGCAGTTATAAGAAAATGAATAGAAGAGCTAAATTGAGCTCACCTAACCTAACCTGAACTAACTTATTCCATGGCTACTAAAGATGCAAAAAAGTTTTCAATGTCAAATAGCTATTTTGCAGCTAAATCCAGTCTTGAGTCTTTTTTGAATTATTTATATTAAATATTTTTATATATTTTTTTTGTAGCATTCTGGCATTCGGTCATAATATGCGCTTTGATGTTAGAAATTCGAAAACGTTGCCCTTTTTGAATTGCCCTCATTAATTGCCTTCAAAGTCAATTTCGCGTATTCCATAAAATTAAAAGTACCATCAGGGGCGTACTAATGGCTCCTTACCATATGATATTTTTGACCCTTTGTTCGCATTACTCTAAGTACAGATGATCCTCGACAAATCCTCGCATCAACTCTCGAAATGCTTCGAAATGGAGCGTTTTCGCTCGAATTGGCAACGCTGCTTTGGAGCTTGTTGTGTCTCTACGTTGTAGTAACCGAAGTGTCTGACAGGTGACAAAGTTGACAGCTTGATTTACATGCGACAAAAATCGGACGCAAGCACTAGAATAAAGCAATGTTGCCGCTATCATGAGCGTGGGCAAAGCGTGCGCATGCCCTCTATGACGGGGTGTGCAAAATGCGCTTTGCACATGCTCTTTGCCATACATATACGATTTTCAGCGATAGTTAGTAACGCGTTTTTGTTAATTTTTAAAGCAGTTATAGGAAAATGAATAGAAGAGCTAAATTGAGCTCACCTAAACTAACCTGAACTAACTTATTACATGACTACTAAAGATGCAAAAAAATTCTCAATGTCCAATAGCTATTTTGCAGCTAAATCCAGTCTTGAGTCTTTTTTAAATTATTTATATTAAATATTTTTATATATTTTTTTTGTAGCATTTTGACATTCGGTCACAATATGCGTTTTAATGTTAGAAATTCGAAAACGTTGCCCTTTTTGGATTGCCCTCATTAATTGCCTTCAAAGTCAATTTCGCGAATTCCATAAAATTAAAAGTACCATCAGGGGCGTACTAATGGCCCCTTATCATTTGATATTTTTGACCTTTTGTCCGCATTACTCTAAGTACAGATGATCATCGAAAAATCCTCGCATCCACCCTCGATGTGCTTCGAAAGAGCCTCGTTTTCGCTCGAATTGGCAACGCTGCTTTGGAGCTTGTTGTGTCTCTACGTTGTAGTAACCGAAGTGTCTGACGGGTGACAAAATTCACAGCTTTATGTACATGCGACAAAAATCGGACCCAAGCACTCGAATAAAGCAATGTTGCCGCTATCATGAGCGTGGGCAAAGCGTGCGCATGCCCTCTATGACGGGGTGTGCAAAATGCGCTTTGCACATGCTGTTTGCCATACATATACGATTTTCAGCGATAATTAGTAACGCGTTTTTGTTAATTTTTAAAGCATTTATAGGAAAATGAATAGAAGAGCTAAATTGAGCTCACCTAAACTAACCTGAACTAACTTATTCCATGGCTACTAAAGATGCAAAAAAATTCTCAATGTCCAATAGCTATTTTGCAGCTAAATCCAGTTTTGAGTCTTTTTTAAATTATTTATAATAAATATTTTTATATATTTTTTTTGTAGCATTCTGACATTCGGTCATAATATGCGTTTTGATGTTAGAAATTCGAAAACGTTGCCCTTTTTGGATTGCCCTCATTAATTGCCTTCAAAGTCAATTTCGCGAATTCCATAAAATTAAAAGTACCATCAGGGGCGTACTAATGGCCCCTTATCATTTGATATTTTTGACCTTTTGTCCGCATTATTCTAAGTACAGATGATCGTCGAAAAATTCTCGCATCCACTCTCGAAATGCTTCGAAATGGAGCGTTTTCGCTCGAATTGGCAACGCTGCTTTGGAGCTTGTTGTGTCTTTACGTTGTAGTAACCGAAGTGTCTGACAGGTGACAAAGTTGACAGCTTGATTTACATGCGACAAAAATCGGACTCAAGCACTAGAATAAAGCAATGTTGCCGCTATTATGAGCGTGTGCAAAGCGTGCGCATGCCCTCTATGACGGCGTGTGCAAAATGCGCTTTGCACATGCTGTTTGCCATACATATACGATTTTCAGCGATAGTTAGTAACGCGTTTTTGTTAATTTTTAAAGCATTTATAGGAAAATGAATAGAAGAGCTAAATTGAGCTCACCTAAACTAACCTGAACTAACTTATTCCATGGCTACTAAAGATGCAAACAAATTCTCAATGTCCAATAGCTATTTTGCAGCTAAATCCAGTCTTGAGTCTTTGTTAAATTATTTATATTAAATATTTTTATATATTTTTTTTTGTAGCATTCTGACATTCGGTCATAATATGCGTTTTGATGTTAGACATTCGAAAACGTTGCCCTTTTTGGATTGCCCTCATTAATTGCCTTCAAAGTCAATTTCGCGAATTCCATAAAATTAAAGTACCATCAGGGGCGTACTAATGGCCCCTTATCATTTGATATTTTTGACCTTTTGTCCGCATTATTCTAAGTACAGATGATCGTCGAAAAATTCTCGCATCCACTCTCGAAATGCTTCGAAATGGAGCGTTTTCGCTCGAATTGGCAACGCTGTTTTGGAGATTCTTTATGACGAAGTACGCCTTAAATTTTGGTAAAAAGTCGCATCTCTATGTTGGTGTCTAGTAACCGAAGTGTCTGACAAGTGACAAAGTTGACAGCTTGATTTACATGCGACAAAAATCGGACTCAAGCACTGGAATAAAGCAATGTTGCCGCTATTATGAGCGTGTGCAAAGCGTACGCATGCCCTTTATGACGGCGTGTGCAAAATGCGCTTTGCACATGCTGTTTGCCATACATATACGATTTTCAGCGATAGTTAGTAACGCGTTTTTGTTAATTTTTAAAGCAGTTATAGGAAAATGAATAGAAGAGCTAAATTGAGCTCACCTAAACTAACCTGAACTAACTTATTCCATGGCTACTAAAGATGCAAAAAAATTCTCAATGTCCAATAGCTATTTTGCAGCTAAATCCAGTCTTGAGTCTTTTTTAAATTATTTATATTAAATATTTTTATATATTTTTTTGTAGCATTCTGACATTCGGTCATAATATGCGTTTTAATTGAATTTGGAACGTTCCCTTTTTGGATTGCCCTCATTAATTGCCTTCAAAGTCAATTTCGCGTATTCCATAAAATTAAAAGTACCATCAGGGGCGTACTAATGGCTCCTTACCATATGATATTTTTGACCCTTTGTTCGCATTACTCTAAGTACAGATGATCCTCGAAAAATCCTCGCATTCACTCTCGAAATGCTTCGAAATGGAGCGTTTTCGCTCGAATTGGCAACGCTGCTTTGGAGCTTGTTGTGTCTCTACGTTGTAGTAACCGAAGTGTCTGACAGGTGACAAAGTTCACAGCTTTATGTACATGCGACAAAAATCGGACCCAAGCACTCGAATAAAGCAATGTTGCCGCTATCATGAGCGTGGGCAAAGCGTGTGCATGCCCTCTATGACGGCGTGTGCAAAATGCGCTTTGCACATGCTGTTTGCCATACATATACGATTTTCAGCGATAGTTAGTAACGCGTTTTTGTGAATTTTTAAAGCATTTATAGGAAAATGAATAGAAGAGCTAAATTGAGCTCACCTAAACTAACCTGAACTAACTTATTCCATGGCTACTAAAGTTGCAAAAAAGTTCTCAATGTCAAATAGCTATTTTGCAGCTAACTCCAGTTTTGAGTCTTTTTTAAATTATTTACATTAAATATTTTTATAATTGTGTGGTACCGCGTCCTTCTCGAAGTAGATTGGTTGCGTTGTAGCAGGTGTAGGACAAAAAATAAAAAACTTCCACGCTGTTGTAGAAATTATGCCGACGTTTCGACTTTTAATTGTTTATTTGACGTCTTTCTCAAGGCTATTCTACATAGGGTGCAGAAGTTGATATAATGGCGATAAAAACTTCTGCACCTTATGTAGAATAGCTTTGAGAAAGACGTCAAATAAACGTCGAAACGTCGGCATAATTTCTACAAAAACCAAATTTTTATATGTTTTTTTTTCTATCATTCTGAAATTCGGTTATAATATGCATTTTTTTAATTGCCCTCATTAATTGCCTCCAAATTCCCCGTGTCCCATAAAATTAAAAGTACCATCAGGGGCGTACTAATGGACCCTAACAAGGTCGCCACGGCTGTTACACGCCATAAATTAATAAGACAGACATTTTCAGGACACAGATTTTTAATAGAACAATAGCGTGTAATTGCCACCATTCAAGAGATAGTAATGTCCCTAAATTGTCGCCCGCATAGTTTTAATGCGTCTTGTTTATTGCCCGGGTTCGGGCCTCGGGCGGACGCAACCGGCACGGAGCGGCCCTTTCCGGGCCAATGTATACGTCCGGTCTCGCGAAGAAGGGCTTCCTCGTACTTTTATTCGAATACGTTTCCCTATTTTTGAATTAAAACTCGCAATGGGCGTTCGTTCTGGCTGGCACTGCTTCTTCGCCGAATTACTTCACGATTTATGTCTTTATTTTCAGTTTAAGGAGCAGAGCGCCCGTATTTCATACCAGAAGGATCGAGATCTTCGAAATTGCAGGCAAACGGGAACACATCTGTTCGTCTCGGACGGGCAACGGTTATTCCCCAATTAGTGGCCGGCCACACATCCCTCGGGAGTCCGGGCTGCGCTACTTATTTACGGATTAAGCTGCGAGTAAAACGGGGGCGAGATTTATTTCCTGTTTGAGTATCCGAATTGAGTGGATACGTTGTAAATACGAGCCCAAACAAAGCACGTACAAATTCGCTAAGCAGTCTCAGACGAGTGTTTGTGTTGCTTATTCCAAAAAGCTCCAGCGATTCATGAATATTAAGCGGAATTAGCGACTGTAAGGAGACCTTAAAGTTTAAGCAAACGACGACGCCCCGTTTCGAAGGGAGTTTGAAAAACAACTTCCGAAGACAAAGGAGAGTTTTGATTCGATTATGTGCCGCAAAAAATAAGCATATTTCAAAACATTAAAAACTTTCAAGCTCTAGCTTTGAGCCCTCGAGCGGCTACAGGAAAAGAGAGGGAGAGAGACCGCGAGCGTAACCGGCTAGAGAAAAGAGATTTTTCGACGGCCATTCCTTTTTCTATATAAATATTTGTACTTCAAAGCAGTTTCCCCGAGGCCCTTTGGGGATCGTTTGTCGGCAACGTGAAATTGCTTATTCGCCTCGGAGAGCTCCGCTCAAAACAAACAAATTTAAGCTGTACCATTCAGGAGGTTACCAGTACCATAAATCCCCGCTGTGGGCGAAAAAGGAAATCCAATTTTGGCTCGGACACCAAAAACTCGCCTCTTTTAGGGGTCGTTTTATGCACATTTCGGATGCATTTCAATAAACCGGATACACGTCGTCTTTCCGGTAACCCCTTCGATCGAGACGATCATACATGCGTCTCTATTCTAAATGGAAATGTCTGTAGCTAAATGCTGATTCGGCCTTTTTGTTATTAGGTTCGTTTCGATGGCGTGTCGTGTCCAATAGAAAATATAAAGAGGTCTCCATTTTGCTAGTTTGCTCAGGACTGGATAAAAAATTCAATTATTGGCGCTCACAACTAATGGCTGACTAGTTCAGAGCACGTAAGTTCTGTTCATGACTGCTAAATTGTGTGTCTTACTTTGTATATCCAAATTATATTCATGATACAATCTCCATTGTCTTCCTGGCTTTGAAGCCGTGGTCCAATGGAATTTCTTCCTGACGTTTCGTCTACAGCTACAGCAGACATTATCAAAGGCGATGAGGCAATGGGCGAAGTGATCTCCGTGGTATTTATTCCCCCGCCATCGAGCTGCAGTGGAGGAACTGGGGCGGGGGTAGTGGTGGCGCGGGGTTTCGGCGCACTTGAAATGTGTAGTAATGTACGTACGTAAATGTAATGTCTGCCACAGCGCTGTAGACGAAACGGCTTCAAAGCCCGAAAAACACTTTAGATTGTATTTTAACCGGCCGTGAAAGCCTTCACAGTCTTATATTTATGATATTGATGTGTTAGTCAACATGACTTTGAACACCCTTTAATACCAAAATTTATTCTTTTAGACACATTGAGATATTTTTAACCGCATTTAATTTTTACCCAAATCCTAACACGAAGTTCTCCTAAAATTTTTAATGTGCTGTTTTAGAGGCTTTAAGTCCTTTACCTATTTTGGCCCTAATCCTGACCTGAATTTATCCAAAAGCATCGAATTTGTATTTTGACGTGTCCACATGTATTCAGCACTAGTTTGGCCCTAAATCTAAACCCGAAATTGTTGAAAGATCTCGAATTTATATTTTTAGAAGCTTTGAGTCATTTTTAACCGATTTTGGGTATAGTTCAAACCTGAATTAGTTCAAAATCTTCAAATATGCTTTTCGAGATGCTTTGAGTCAATTCAACCGCTTTTGCACATAAATCGTGGCTTGACATTGTTAAAAGATCCAAAATATGCTATTTTGGACGCCTTGAGTCATTTTTTACCAATTTTGGCCTTAGTTCTAACCTGAATTACTTCAAAAACTCTAAATTTTATTTTCTAGCTCTTTGAGTCATTTTAACCGTTTTTTTTGCCATTAAACCCGACTCGAAACTGTTGAAAGATTTCACATTTATATTTTTAGAAGCTTTGAGTCATTTTTAACCGATTTCGGCTTTAGTTTTAACCTGAACTAGTTCAAAACCTTCAAATTTGCTTTTCCAGACGCCTTGAGTCAATTTAACAGCTTTTGTCCATAAATCCTGGCTTGACATTGTTAAAAGATCCAAAATATGCCATTTTGGACGCCTTGAGTATATTTTGATCAATTTTGGCCTTAGTTCTATCGTGAATCACTTCAAAAACTACAAATTTGCTTTTTTAGAAGCTTTGAGTCATTTTTAACCGATTTTGGCTATAGTTCTAACCTGAGTTAGTTCAAAATCTTCAAATTTGCTTTTCTAAATGCTTGAGTCATTTTAACCGTTTTTACCCATAAATCCTGGCTTGACATTCTTAAAAGGTACAAAATATGTCATTTTGGACGCTTTGAATTATTTTTGACCAATTTTGGCCTTAGTTCTAACCTGAATTAAATCAAAAACTCCAAATTTGCTTTTCTAGACGCTTTGAGTCATTTTAACCGTTTTCCTTGCCTTAACACCTGACTTGAGATTGTTGAAAGATTTCAAATTTATATTTTTAGGAGCTTTGAGTCATTTTCAACCGATTTTGGCTATAGTTCTAACCTGAGTTAGATCAAAATCTTCAAATTTTCTTTTCGAGATGCCTTGAGTCATTTTGCTCATAAATCCTGGTTTGACATTGTTAAAAGATCCCAAATATGCAATTTTGGACACTTTGAGTCATTTTTACCAATTTTGGCCTTAGTTCTAAACTGAATTAAACCAAAAACTCCAAATTTGCTTTTCTAGACGCTTTGAGTCATTTTAACCGTTTTTCTTGCCATTAAACCCGACTTGAAATTGTTGAAAGATTTCACATTTATATTTTTAGAAGCTTTGAGTCATTTTTAACCGATTTCGGCTTTAGTTTTAACCTGAACTAGTTCAAAACCTTAAAATTTGCTTTTTGAGGCGCCTTGAGTCAATTTAACCGCTTTTGTCCATAAATCCTGGCTTGACATTGTTAAAAGATCCAAAATATGCCATTTTGGACGCCTTATGTAATTTTTGACCAATTTTGACCTTAGTTCTATCCTGAATCACATCAAAAACTACAAATTTGCTTTTTTAGAAGTTTTGAGTCATTTTTAACCGATTTTGGCTATAGTTCTAACCTAAGTTAGTTCAAAATCTTCAAATTTGCTTTTCTAAATGCTTGAGTCATTTTAACCGTTTTTACCCATAAATACTGGCTTGACATTCTTAAAAGGTACAAAATATGTCATTTTGGACGCTTTGAATAATTTTTGACCAATCTTGGCCTTAGTTCTAACCTGAATTAAATCAAAAACTCCAAATTTGCTTTTCTAGACGCTTTGAGTCATTTTAACCGTTTTCCTTGCCTTAACACCTGACTTGAGATTGTTGAAAGATTTCAAATTTATATTTTTAGGAGCTTTGAGTCATTTTTAACCGATTTTGGCTATAGTTCTAACCTGAGTTAGTTCAAAATCTTCAAATTTTCTTTTCGAGATGCCTTGAGTAATTTTGCTCATAAATCCTGGCTTGACATTGTTAAAAGATCCCAAGTATGCAATTTTGGACACTTTGAGACATTTTTACCAATTTTCGCCTTAGTTCTAACCTGAATTAATTTAAAAACTCCAAATTTGCTTTTCTAGACGCTTTGAGTTATTTTAACCGTTTTTCTTGCCATAAAACCTGACTTGAAATTGTTGAAAGATTTCAAATTTATATTTTTAGAGGCTTTGAGTCATTTTTAACCGATTTTGGCTATAGTTCTAACTTGAGTTAGTTCAAAATCTTCAAATTTGCTTTTTGAGATGCCTTGAGTCATTTTGCTCATAAATCCTGGCTTGACATTGTTAAAAGATCCCAAATATGCAATTTTGGACACTTTGAGTAATTTTTACCAATTTTGGCCTTAGTTCTAAACTGAATTAAATCAAAAACTCCAAATTTGCTTTTCTAGACGCTTTGAGTCATTTTAACCGTTTTCCCTGCCATAAAACCTGACTTGAAATTGTTGAAAGATTTCAAATTTATATTTTTAGAAGCTTTGAGTCATTTTTAACCGATTTTGGCTATAGTTCTAACCTGAGTTAGTTCAAAATCTTCAAATTTGCTTTTCGAGATGCCTTGAGTCATTTTGCTCATAAATCCTGGTTTGACATTGTTAAAAGATCCCAAATATGCAATTTTGGACACTTTAAGTCATTTTTACCACTTTTGGCCTTAGTTCTAACCTGAATTAAATCAAAAACTCCAAATTTGCTTTTCTAGAGGCTTTGAGTTATTTTAACCGTTTTTCTTGCCATGAAACCTGACTTGAAATTGTTGAACGATTTCAAATTTATATTTTTAGAAGCTTTGAGTCATTTTTAACCGATTTTGGCTATAGTTCTAACATGAGTTAGTTCAAAATCTTCAAATTTTCTTTTCGGGATGCCTTGAGTCATTTTGCTCATAAATCCTGGCTTGACATTGTTAAAAGATCCCAAATATGCAATTTTGGACTCTTTGAGTCATTTTTACCAATTTTCGCCTTAGTTCTAACCTGAATTAATTTAAAAACTCCAAATTTGCTTTTCTAGACGCTTTGAGTTATTTTAACCGTTTCTCTTGCCATAAAACCTGACTTGAAATTGTTGAAAGATTTCAAATTTATATTTTTAGAAGCTTTGAGTCATTTTTAACCGATTTTGGCTATAGTACTAACATGAGTTAGTTCAAAATCTTCAAATTTTCTTTTCGAGATGCCTTGAGTCATTTTGTTCATAAATCCTGGCTTGACATTGTTAAAAGATCCCAAGTATGCAATTTTGGACACTTTGAGTCATTTTTACCAATTTTCGCCTTAATTCTAACCTGAATTAATTTAAAAACTCCAAATTTGCTTTTCTAGACGCTTTGAGTTATTTTAACCGTTTTTCTTGCCATAAAACCTGACTTGAAATTGTTGAAAGATTTAAAATTTATATTTTTAGAGGCTTTGAGTCATTTGTAACCGATTTTGGCTATAGTTCTAACTTGAGTTAGTTCAAAATCGTCAAATTTTCTTTTCGAGATGCCTTGAGTCATTTTGCTCATAAATCCTGGCTTGACATTTTTAAAAGATCCCAAGTATGCAATTTTGGACACTTTGAGTCATTTTTACCAATTTTCGCCTTAGTTCTAACCTGAATTAATTTAAAAATTCCAAATTTGCTTTTCTAGAGGCTTTGCGTTATTGTAACCGTTTTTCTTGCCATAAAACCTGACTTGAAATTGTTAAAAGATCCCAAATATGTCATTTTGGTCGCTTTGAGTCGTTTTTGACCAATTTTGGCCTTAGTTCTAACCTGAATTAGTTCAAAACCTTCAAATTTGCGTTTTGAGAAGCTTTAAGTAATTTTTAACTGATTTTGGCTTTAGTTCTAACCTTAATTAACTAAAGAAAACTTCTAATTTGCCTTTTTAGACGTCTTGAGTCATTGTTGGCCATAAATCCTGACTTGAATTGATTAAAATCCCTAATT
This sequence comes from Taphrorychus bicolor, assembly GCA_951812265.1. Lineage (NCBI taxonomy): Eukaryota > Metazoa > Arthropoda > Insecta > Coleoptera > Curculionidae > Taphrorychus > Taphrorychus bicolor. Next base: position 36,648,882 of record OX638304.1, read on the forward strand.
TGACATTTTAAACGCTTTGAGTAATTTTTAACAGCTTTTGGCTCTAGTTCTAATCTGCGTTACTTAAAAAACGTCAAATTTGCCTTGAGTTATCTTAACAGTTTTCTCGCCCTAAATCATAACTTGAATTTGTTAAAAGGTTATAAACATTTGAGTTCTGGACGCTTTAAGTTATGTTTAGCCGATTTTGACTGTTCTAACCTCAATTAATTAAAAAACTTCAAATTTACTTTACACAGTCACTTTATGCAGTTTTTGGCCATCAATCTTAACTTGTGTTTGTTAAAAGATCTCAATTTTGTCCTTGTAATTTTTATCGTTTTGGAACCTAAATTCCAACTTAAATTTGTTTAAAAAAAAATCCAAATTTATGTTTTTAGTTGCTTTCAGTAATTTCTGACCAATTTCGGACCTAGTTCTAACCTGAATGACTTCAAAAACTCCATGTTTGCCTTTCTAGACGCTTTAAGTCGTTTTTAACTGTTTTTGATCCTAAATATTAACTCGAATTTGTTAAAATATCCCAAAGTTATGTCTTTGGATGCTTTCAGTCATTTTCACCAATTTAGGCCCCAGTTATAAGAATTTAAAAAACTCCTTTGCCTTTCTACACGCCTGTATCATTGTAATTGTTTTTTGGCCCTAGATCCTAACTTGAATTTGTTAAAAAATCCTAAGTTTTTGGACGTTTTTAGTTATTTCTAACCGATTTTTTGTTCCTAGTTCTAACCAGAATTAAAAACTCCAAATTTGCTTTTCGAAAGGCTTTGAGTCATTTTAACTTCTTTTTTTTTTTACCCGAAATTCTAACTTAAATTTGTTTAAAACGTCCCATTTTTGGACTTTTGGACGCTTTGACTAATTTTTTGGCCCTAAATATTAATTTTAATTAGTTTTTTTACTATACAAATCGGTTGTTTATAAGCAATTTTGGCCCTAGTTCTAACCTAAATTACTAAAAAAGTCCAAGTTTCAATTTCTTGACGTCTTGAGTCATTTTAACCATTTCCCCCCCAAAATCCTAACTTGAATTTATGTTAAAGGAAACCAAATTTTGCTTTCTGGAAGCTCTCAGTTGTTTTAACCCATTTTGGTCCTAGTTATACTTTAATGAATTAAAAAACTTCAAATTTGCCCTTTTATCCTCCTTGAGTCATTGTAACAGTTTTTGGCTCTAAATCATGATTTAAATAATTTTAAAAATCCTAAATTTGTGTCGTTAGACGTTGTCAGTTATTTTTAACCAATTTTTGTCCCTAGTTCTAACCTGAAATACTTTTAAAAAGTCCACTTTGCTTTTCGGGACTCTTTGAGTCATTTTAACCGTTTCTTTGTTCCTAAATTCTAACTTGAATTAAAGAAAAAAAATCAAAACCAAATGTTTTTGGAATCCTTGAGTCGATTTTAGCCCTAGTTGTAACCTTAATTTAATTCAAAAACTTAAAATTAGGTTTTCAAGACGGCTCGAGTTATTCTAACCTCTTTTAGCCTTCAATCTAACGTAAATTTGTGAAAAGATCTCAAATTTTTGACGAATTTCGACCATAATACTGTTAAGAATTCCTCATCACAAACAAATTTGTGTTTTTAGACGGTTTGAGATACTTCTAACCGATTGTGGCCCTAATCCCAACCAGAATTCATCTAGAAACTTCCCATTCGCCTTCCTAGACGCCTTAAGTCACTGTTAGTTTGATCCTAATCTGACTTGAATTTCTTCAAAAACTCCAAATTTGTTGTCTGTTTTACGTGCCTTAATCGATTTTATTCCTAAATTCCAATGTGAATTTGTGTTGAAATGACCGCAAATTTGAGTTTTTAGACGCTTTGAGTCTAAAAAATGACTCAAAGCGTCTAAAAACCAATTTTGACCTTAATCCAATAATAAATTTCTTTGGAAACCCAAAATCGTATTTTTAAACACTGTGCGTCATATTTCTGACCAATTTTGGTTCTAATCCAAAAATGAATTTTTTCTATTTTTTTTTGACATACAAACTTCTAATTTGCATTTTTTAACGGTTCAAGTAAATTTTAGCTGATGTTGGTCTTAATTACAACTAGATTTTTTTTTTAAAAACTCCATATTGGCTTTTCTAGTTGTTTTGTGTTAAATTTTAACTAATTTTAGTCCTAATCCTAACCTAAATTTGTCTAAAAACTATTTTAACATGCCTTAAGTCATTTTTCGCCGATTTTAGCCCAAATTTTGATCCGAATTTCTTCAAAAACTCCCATATTGCTTTTTAGACGATTTGAAGTGTTCGGAGACACTTAGGTTAGAAATAGAGCGAAAATAGGTTAAAAATTGCGCAAAACATGAAAAAAAAAGGAAATGAAGAATTACTGAAAAGTTTCAGGTAATATTAAGGCTAAATACGGTTTAAAAGCACAAACTGAAAATGTTTGTAGAAATTTTGGTTTGAATTAAGAAAAAATTTCGGTTTTTAGAGGGTAATAGGCCAAAAATTAGGTTGAAAATTTTTACCGATTTTGACTCTAATCTCAACCTGATTTTCTTCTGAAATCTTACGTGTATGTTTTTAAACACTTGAGAAGTTTTTAACTAATTTTTGGACCTAACACCAACCTAACACCCTCTAAGAACTGAAATTTTTGTTAATTCTAACCTGAACACATTTCCAATTTGTGCTTTTAGACCATTTTTAGCCCTAATCTTACTTGAAACTTTCCACTAATTCCTCATTTTTGTTTTGGTGTTTTGAGTAATTTTTAACCTATTTTGGCTCTATTTCGAACCCAAACGTCTCCGAACACCTCAAATTGGCATTTTCGGACGCTCTGAGTAATGTTTAACTTATTTCGGCCCTAATTCTAACTTGAATTTGTCCAGAAATAGCAAAAGTGTGTTTGTCTGTACGATTTGGGTCGGACAAAAATGAGGATCTGATTTTTGCTTTAAAATTGATTAAAAGAAAATACGAATTTTCAGTTTTAGACATTTTGAGTCGATGTGGGCGATTCTGGTTCACAAAGTGACTTAAGCCGACAACGGAGGCACTGAGGATGATCTGAGAGTCGAAACCGAACCGCCAAGAAAAACACGAAGTGTAGAATTAATGACTTATTAGACAGATGACTCGATCAATTAGAACTAACATGAAGGTCATTTTATAGTTTAGAATGTGACGAATTTGGACATAGACAATTCTCTAATATTCACTTACATCTGGAGATCTTCTCTGCCATTGAATGGATATCAAACATTCAAACTTATCAATTCTTAAAATGTTCATACCCAATTTATTCTTCTTTAAATCGCACTTCACAAATTCTCTAACTTGATTAGCTTAAGCAAAGTCTTAGAGGTAACCAAATATTCTCTCTAATTCTCTAATTCGAATCAGGGTGACAGCACAGGGCTAAATGGCGGGGGCCTTCTAACGAGCTTCGTGACACAGCTTAAAAAGCTGCAGGAATTTAATTTAAGCTCAAACCGGTTATTGCTCTAATGCCGAGTGTAGGGAATAAGTTCATGTTAATTTTGATAGACAAGGGGAAGCATCTGAAATCTCCCCGATCCGCCCAGTGACGAGTCCCTGTCAGGAGCTTTCCCCTCGTTCGGATGGCGTAATCCTTTAATGGAAACAGCAATAGGGCCAACTAACTAGCTCGAGTATGAAATGCTCCGAAATTTCGCCACTAATTAAGCTGGATTTAAGTTTATATAATAAGCAATATTGCTACAAATTGGACCGGAATTCACTGATCTGAATGTCTAATCTGTTTGCCCTCTCCAAAGGAAGTTATTGAGCTACTTACTAACCTGAAACTTTCTATATAAATCATGCCACCGCAAAAGTAGAAGATTAAACCTTTCTTAGTTTTGAGGCTCAATTACGTGGAGAATTGTCGCAGATTCTACCCTGGAAGTTGGGCGCCCGTTACGTCAGCTTAAGCCCCACCTGAACACCGGAAGATTGCTAAACTGTACCAACTTTTCAAAATAACGTGTCGCCGGTATTACATAATTAGAATCCCGTTGTATTATAAGTTCAGTTCGCCTATGCATCCCGACAAGTTTCGCAGTTACAGTAACACCAGTTTGATATGCAGTTAAAGTGGGACGGGTTGAGTAATCGCTAAAGTTTCACTGCTAATTTCGTTTTAGAGCCATCAGGCCTTGCAAGATACGAGACAAGGGGGAGCTTAGAGGTATAGGTGCACGACTGTGAGGAGTTGAAGTTGTTTAAGTGAGGCAAAATAATAGTTTCTTGTTCTGCCTTTGCCTCCCACAAGAAGTAAACAAAGCAGGCTAAAATAACGAAGTGAAGGCGAAACTTAATTTTGATTAAAATCCAAAGTCGAAAACAAATGAACTCTAAGTCAACAATCTCAAATACAGATTTTTGCCTCTTTGGCTTTATTTTAATTTTTTTTTTGAGACGTTTTAGCATGGGTGCTTATTTGAGACGGATGACTTAGCGTTCGATTGTTTTCGACTTTGAATTTCTATCAGTCTGAGATTTTTTCAGTTTTGTTAAATTTTCAAGAAAATTTTTGCAAAAACAGCATAAGGCCGCAATATAACGTAGGCTTTTTGGATTTAGGAAGAAAATTCGTTTTTTCCAACCTTACAAAGCGACAGAATTTAACTTAAAAGGATGCAAAAGGTAAATAAAAAAAAAACATTTTTAGATACAACAAGCAAGCTGACGTTACCTCAAATGCTACAAAAGAAACTTATTTTTGATTAAATTCGTCAAGACAATTGGAATTTTTCACAATAAATAGCGACAGGCGTTAAATAAGTGAAAAGCTATAGAAGAATCATCTTGTTTTGTTGGATTTCCAAAAAAATTTTTGTGGAAAAGCTTTAAACGAATTTAAGAAGAAAATTGTAATTTTGCTTACAACACACCAAAAGAACTTGAAGACTACAAATGCAGCAGAGAGTCGTCGAGATTCCAAAAAATTATTGGAATTCTGGACAACACAGAGAGGCTGAGCTTACCTTAAAAGCAACAAGACAACTGTAATTTTGTTGGAATCCCCAGAAAATTGGAATTTTGACTAAAACAGAAGAATAAACATTAGATTGAAGGCTACAGAAGAATCATAGAGTCATTGAGTTTCCAAAAAATGATCGATATTCCGAACACTACAAAATGGGCTGAAGTTACCTTAAAAGCCACAAGAAAATCTTAATTTGGTTGGATTCACTAGGAATATAGAACTTTGAATAAAACAGAGGAACAGGCATTCAATTGAAGGCTTCAGAAGAATGAGAGTCGTTGAATTTCCAAAAAAAATTTGGAATTCTGGACACCACAGACAGGCTGATCTTACCGTAAAAACTACAAGAAAATCTCAGTTTGGTTGGATTCACCAGGAAATTGAAATTTTGAATAAAACAGAGGAATAAACATTAAATTGAAAACTACAAAAAATCATAGAGTCGTTGAGTTTCCAACAAATGATTGGACCTCTGGACGCTACAAAGAGGCTGACGTTACCTTAAAAGCTACAAGAAAATCTCAATTTGGTTGAGTTCACCAGGAATATGGAATTTTGAAATAAACAGAGAAATAGACCTTAAATTGAAGGCTACACCTGAATCATAGAGTCATTGAGTTTCCAAAGAATGATTGGAATTCTGGACACTACAAAGAGACTGACGTTACCTTAAAGGCTACAAGAAAATCTCAATTTGGTTGAATTCACCAGGAATATGGAATTTTGAATTAATCAGAGAAATACTAGTAGACCTTAAATTGAAGGCTACACTTGAATCATAGAGTCCTTGAGTTTCCAAAAAATGATTGGAATTCTGGACACTACAAAGAGGCTGACGTTACCTTAAAAGCTACAAGAAAATCTCAATTTGGTTGAATTCACCAGGAATATGGAATTTTGAAATAAACAGAGAAATAGACCTTAAATTGAAGGCTACACCTGAATCATAGAGTCGTTGAGTTTCCAAAGAATGATTGGAATTCTGGACACTACAAAGAGACTGACGTTACCTTAAAAGCTACAAGAAAATCTCAATTTGGTTGAATTCACCAGGAATATGGAATTTTGAATTAAACAGAGAAATAGACTTTAAATTGACGGCTACACCTGAATCATAGAGTCGTTGAGTTTCCAAAGAATGATTGGAATTCTGGACACTACAAAGAGACTGATGTTACCTTAAAGGCTACAAGAAAATCTCAATTTGGTTGAATTCACCAGAAATATGGATTTTTGAATTAAACAGAGAAATACGAGTAGACCTTAAATTGAAGGCTACACCTGAATCATAGAGTCGTTGAGTTTCCAAAAAATGATTGGAATTCTGGACACTACAAAGAGGCTGGCGTTACCTTAAAAGCTACAAGAAAATCTCAGTTTTGTTGGATTCAGCAGGAAATTGAATTTTTGAATAAAACAGAGAAATAGACAGAAGAAATAGAAATTGAAGGCCACCAACGAGTGATAGAGTCGTTGAGTTTCCAAAAAATGATTGGAATTCTGGACACTACAAAGAGACTGATGTTACCTTAAAGGCTACAAGAAAATCTCAATTTGGTTGAATTCACCAGGAATATGGAATTTTGAATTAAACAGAGAAATACGAGTAGACCTTAAATTGAAGGCTACACTTGAATCATAGAGTCGTTGAGTTTCCAAAAAATGATTGGAATTCTGGACACTACGAAGAGACTGACTTTACCTTAAAGGCTACAAGAAAATCTCAATTTGGTTGAATTCACCAGGAATATGGAATTTTGAATTAAACAGAGAAATAGACCTTAAATTGAAGGCTACACCTGAATCATAGAGTCCTTGAGTTTCCAAAAAATGATTGGAATTCTGGACACTACGAAGAGACTGACGTTACCTTAAAGGCTACAAGAAAATCTCAATTTGGTTGAATTCACCAGGAATATGAAATTTTGAATTAAACAGAGAAATAGACCTTAAATTGAAGGCTACACCTGAATCATAGAGTCCTTGAGTTTCCAAAAAATGATTGGAATTCTGGACACTACGAAGAGACTGACTTTACCTTAAAGGCTACAAGAAAATCTCAATTTGGTTGAATTCACCAGGAATATGGAATTTTGAATTAAACAGAGAAATAGACCTTAAATTGAAGGCTACACCTGAATCATAGAGTCCTTGAGTTTCCAAAAAATGATTGGAATTCTGGACACTACGAAGAGACTGACGTTACCTTAAAGGCTACAAGAAAATCTCAATTTGGTTGAATTCACCAGGAATATGAAATTTTGAATTAAACAGAGAAATAGACCTTAAATTGAAGGCTACACCTGAATCATAGAGTCCTTGAGTTTCCAAAAAATGATTGGAATTCTGGACACTACGAAGAGACTGACTTTACCTTAAAGGCTACAAGAAAATCTCAATTTGGTTGAATTCACCAGGAATATGGAATTTTGAATTAAACAGAGAAATAGACCTTAAATTGAAGGCTACACCTGAATCATAGAGTCCTTGAGTTTCCAAAAAATGATTGGAATTCTGGACACTACGAAGAGACTGACGTTACCTTAAAGGCTACAAGAAAATCTCAATTTGGTTGAATTCACCAGGAATATGGAATTTTGAATTAAACAGAGAAATAGACCTTAAATTGAAGGCTACACTTGAATCATAGAGTCCTTGAGTTTCCAAAAAATGATTGGAATTCTGGACACTACGAAGAGACTGACTTTACCTTAAAGGCTACAAGAAAATCTCAATTTGGTTGAATTCACCAGGAATATGGAATTTTGAATTAAACAGAGAAATAGACCTTAAATTGAAGGCTACACCTGAATCATAGAGTCCTTGAGTTTCCAAAAAATGATTGGAATTCTGGACACTACGAAGAGACTGACGTTACCTTAAAGGCTACAAGAAAATCTCAATTTGGTTGAATTCACCAGGAATATGGAATTTTGAATTAAACAGAGAAATAGACCTTAAATTGAAGGCTACACCTGAATCATAGAGTCCTTGAGTTTCCAAAAAATGATTGGAATTCTGGACACTACGAAGAGACTGACGTTACCTTAAAGGCTACAAGAAAATCTCAATTTTGTTGAATTCACCAGGAATATGGAATTTTGAATTAAACAGAGAAATACGAGTAGACCTTAAATTTAAGGCTACACTTGAATCATAGAGTCGTTGAGTTTCCAAAAAATGATTGGAATTCTGGACACTACAAAGAGGCTGGCGTTACCTTAAAAGCTACAAGAAAATCTCAGTTTTGTTGGATTCAGCAGGAAATTGAACTTTTAAATAAAACAGAGAAATAGACAGAAGAAATAGAAATTGAAGGCCACCAACGAATGATAGAGTCGTTGAGTTTCCAAAAAATGATTGGAATTCTTGACACTACAAAGAGACTGATGTTAGCATAAAGACTACAAGAAAATTTCAATTTGGTTGAATTCACCAGGAATATGGAATTTTGAATTAAACAGAGAAATACGAGTAGACCTTAAATTGAACGCTACACCTGAATCATAGAGTCGTTGAGTTTCCAAAAAATGATTGGAATTCTGGACACTACAAAGAGGCTGGCGTTACCGTAAAAGCTACAAGAAAATCTCAGTTTTGTTGGATTCAGCAGGAAATTGAACTTTTGAATAAAACAGAGAAATAGACAGAAGAAATAGAAATTGAAGGCCACCAACGAATGATAAAGTCGTTGAGTTTCCAAAAAATGATTGGAATTCTGGACACTACAAAGAGGCTGGCATTACCTTAAAAGCTACAAGAAAATCTCAGTTTTGTTGGATTCAGCAGGAAATTGAACTTTTGAATAAAACAGAGAAATAGACAAGAAATAGAAATTGAAGGCCACCAACCAATCATAGAGTCATTGAGTTTCCAAAAAAATATTGGAATTTGGGACACTGCAAAGAGTCTGACGTTACCTTAAAAGCTACAAGAAAATCTCAATTTGGTTGGATTCAGCAGGAATATGGAATTTTGAATAAAACAGAGAAATAGACATTAATTTGAAGGCTACAAAAGAATCATAGAGTCGTTGAGTTTCCAAATAATTATTGATAATACACTAAAGATAGGTTGATCTTACCCTGAAAGCTACAAGAAAATGTCAATTTGGTTGGATTCACTAGGAAATTGAAATTGTGAATAAAACAGACAAATACCTAAACATTAAATTGAAAGCTACAAAAGAATCATAGAGTCGTTGAGTTTTCAAAAAATGATTGGAATTCTGGACACGACAAAGAGGCTGACGTTACCTTAAACGCTACAAGAAAATCTCAATTTCGATGGATTCATCACGAAATTGGAATTTTTAATAAAACAGAGGAATTATTATTAAATTGAAGGCTACAAAAGCATCATAGAGTCTTTAAGTTTCCAAAAGCTAATTGAAATTCTGGACACTATATAGAGGCAGATCTTACCTTAAAAGCTACAGGAAAATCTCAATTTCTTTGGATCCACAAGGAAATTGATATTTTGCATATAACAGAGGAATAAACATTAAATTGAAGGCTACAAAAGTATCATAGAATCGTTGAGTTTGCAAAAACTAATTGAAATTCTGGACACTACTACATAAAGGCTGGCGTTACCTTAAATGCTACAAGAAAATCTCAATTTGGCTGGATTCATCAGGAATTTTGAATAAAACAGAGAAAAAGACATTAACTTGAAGGCTACAAATGAATCATAGGGTCGTTAAGTTTCCAAAAAATGGTTCGAACTCTAAATATTACAAAGTGGCTGACAAACCTTAAAAGTTACAACAAAATCTTAATTTGGTTGGATTCACCAGAAATATGTAATTTTGAGTAAAACAGAGAATGAGACATTAAATTGAAAGCTACAAAAAAATCATAGAGTCGTTGAGTTTCCAAAAAATAATTGGAATTCTGGACATTACAACGAAGCTGGCGTTACTTTAAAGGCTACAAGAAAATCTCAATTTGGTTAGATTCACCAGGAATATGGAATTTTGAATAAAACGGAGAATATGAGACATTAAATTGAAAGCTACAAAAAAATCATAGAGTCGTTGAGTTTTCAATAAGATATTGAAATTCTGGACACTACATAGAGGGTGACTTTATCTTAAAAGCTAGAAGAAAATTTCAAATTGGTTGGATTCACCAGGAATATGGAATTTTGAATAAAACAGAGATAGACATTAAATTGAAGGCTATAAAGGATCATAGAGTCCTTGAGTTTCCAAAAACTGATTGAAATTCTGATCACTACAATAAGGCTGACGTTACCCTAAAAGCTACAAGAAAATCTCAATTAGGTTGGATTCACCAGGAATATGGAATTTTGAATAAAACAGAAAAACAGACATTAAATTGAAGGCTACAAATGAATCATAGAGTCGTTGAGTTTCCAAAAACTGATTGCAACGTTTGACACTAGAAAGAGGCTGACGTTTAAAAGCTACAAGAAAATCTCGGTTTGTTGGATTCAGCAGAAAATTGGAATTTTTAGTAAAACAGAAAATTAGACATTAAATTGAAGGTTACAAAAGAATCATGAAATCGTTGAGTTTCCAAAAAATTATTTCAACTCTGGAAGCTATAAAGAGGCTGACGTTAAAAGCTACAAGAAATCTCAGTTTCGTTGGATTTACCAGCAAATTGAAATTTTGAATTAAACAGAGGAATAAACATTAAATTGAAGACTACAGACGAATCATAGAGTCGTTGAGTTTCCAAAAAAATATTGGAATTCTGGACACAAAAGGGAGGTTGATGTTACCCTGAAAGCTACAAGAAAATCTCAATTTGGTTTGGATTCACCAGGAATTTTGAATTGAGAAATTCATTCAATGAAATTCAATGAAATTTGAGAAAAAACATTAACTTAAAGGCTACAAATGAATCATAGAGTCATTGATTTTCCAAAATATGGTTCGAATTCCAAATATTAGAAAGCAGCTGACATTACCTTAAAGGTTACAACAAAATCTTAATTTGGACGGATTCACCGAGAATATGGAATTTTGAACAAAACAGAGAAATAGACATCAAATTCAAGGCTATTAAAGAATCATAGAGTCGTTGAGTTTCCAAAAACTGATTGGAATTTTGAACATTACAAAGGGGCGTACATTACCTTAAAAGCTTACAAGAAAATCTTAATTTGGTTGGATTCAGCAAGAAACTGTAATTTTTAATAAAACAGGGAAAGGCATTAATTTCAAGGCTACAAAAGAATCATAGAGTGGTTGAGTTTCCAAAAAATGATTGAAATTCTGGACCTACATAGAGGCTGACGTTACCTTAAAAGCTACAACAAAATCTCAATTTGGTTGGATTCACCAGGAAATTGAACCTTTTGAACAAAACAGAGGAATAAACATTAAATTGAAGGCTATAAAAGAATCATAGAGTCCTTGAGTTTCCAAAAAATGATTGGAATGTTGGAGACTACAAAGAGGCTGACGTTACTTTAAAAGCTACAAGAAAATCTCAGTTTTGTTTGATTCGGCAGAACTTCAATTGAGGGCTACAGAAGAATCATAGAGTCGTTAAGTCTCCAAAAAATGTTTGGAATTCTGGGCATTACAAAGGGACTGACATTACCTTAAAAGCTACAAGAAAATCTTAATTTGGCTGTATTCAGCAAGAAACTGGAATTTTAAATAAAACAGGGCAAGAGGCTTTAATTTAAATGCTACAAATGAATCTTAGAGTCGTTGAGTTTCCAAAAAATGATTGGAATGTTTGGCACTTCAAAGAGGCTGATGTTACTTTAAAAGCAACAAGAAATTCTAAATTTTATTGGATTCACCAGGAATATGGAATTTTGAATAAAACAGAATGAGACATTAATTTGAAGGCTTCAAAAGAATCATAGAGCCGTTGAGTTTCCAAAAAATGATTGGAATTTGGGACACTACAAAGAGGCTGACGTTACCTTAAAAGCTACAAAAAACTCTCAATTTGGTTGGATTCAACAAGAAATTGTAATTTTGAATAAAACAAAGGAACAGAAATTCATTTGGGCTACAGAAGAATCATAGAGTCGTTGAGTTTCCAACAAATTATTGAAATTTTGGACACCTCAAAGCGGCTGATCTTTCCTTAAAAGCTACAAGAAAATGTCAATTTGGTTAGTATCACCAGGAAATTGAAATTTTGAATTCAATTCAGCAGCAGAGGAATAAACATGAATTCTGGGCATTACAAAGGGGCTGACATTACCATAAAAGCTACAAGAAAATCTTAATTTGGCTGTATTCACCAGGAAATTGAACCTTTTGAATAAAACAGAGGAATAAACATTAAATTGAAGGCTATAAAAGAATCATAGAGTCCTTGAGTTTCCAAAAAATGATTGGAATGTTGGAGACTACAAAGAGGCTGACGTTACTTTAAAAGCTACAAGAAAATCTCAGTTTTGTTTGATTCGGCAGAAAATTGTAATTTTGAATAAAACAGAGAAATAGATATTAAATTGAAGGCTACAAAAGAATCATAGAGCCGTTGAGTTTCTCAAAAATGATTGGAAATCTGGACGCTACAAAAAGGCTGACGCTACCTTAAAAACTACACAAAACCTCAATTTGGTTGGATTCCACAAGAAATTGGAATTTTGAATAAAAAAAGGAGCAGACATTCAATTGAGGGCTACAGAAGAATCATAGAGTCGTTAAGTCTCCAAAAAATGTTTGGAATTCTGGGCATTACAAAGGGACTGACATTACCTTAAAAGCTACAAGAAAATCTTAATTTGGCTGTATTCAGCAAGTAACTGGAATTTTAAATAAAACAGGGCAAGAGGCTTTAATTTAAAGGCTACAAATGAATCTTAGAGTCGTTGAGTTTCAAAAAAATGATTGGAATGTTTGACACTTCAAAGAGGCTGATGTTACTTTAAAAGCAACAAGAAATTCTAAATTTTATTGGATTCACCAGGAATATGGAATTTTGAATAAAACAGAATGAGACATTAATTTAAAGGCTTCAAAAGAATCATAGAGCCGTTGAGTTTCCAAAAAATGATTGGAATTTGGGACACTACAAAGAGGCTGACGTTACCTTAAAAGCTACAAGAAAATCTCAATTTGGTTGGATTCAACAAGAAATTGTAATTTTGAATAAAACAAAGGAACAAACATTCATTTGGGCTACAGAACAATCATAGAGTCGTTGAGTTTCCAAAAAATTATTGAAATTTTGGACACTACAAAGCGGCTGATCTTTCCTTAAAAGCTACAAGAAAATGTCAATTTGGTTAGTATCACCAGGAAATTGAAATTTTGAATTCAATTCAGCAGCAGAGGAATAAACATAAATTCTGGGCATTACAAAGGGGCTGACATTACCATAAAAGCTAAAAGAAAATCTTAATTTCGTTGTATTCAGCAAGAAACTGGAATTTTAAATAAAACAGGGCAAGAGGCTTTAATTTAAAGGCTACAAATGAATCTTAGAGTCGTTGAGTTTCCAAAAAATGATTGGAATGTTTGACACTTCAAAGAGGCTGATGTTACTTTAAAAGCAACAAGAAATTCTAAATTTGGTTGGATTCAACAAGAAATTGTAATTTTGAATAAAACAAAGGAACGGACATTCATTTGGGCTACAGAAGAATCATAGAGTCGTTGAGTTTCCAAAAAATTATTGAAATTTTGGACACTACAAAGCGACTGATCTTACCTTAAAAGCTACAAGAAAATGTCAATTTGGTTAGTATCACCAGGAAATTGAAATTTTGAATTCAATTCAGCTGCAGAGGAATAAACATAAATTCTGGGCATTACAAAGGGGCTGACATTACCATAAAAGCTACAAGAAAATCTTAATTTCGTTGTATTCAGCAAGAAACTGGAATTTTAAATAAAACAGGGCAAGAGGCTTTAATTTAAAGGCTACAAATGAATCTTAGAGTCATTGAGTTTCCAAAAAATGATTGGAATGTTTGACACTTCAAAGAGGCTGATGTTACTTTAAAAGCAACAAGAAATTCTAAATTTGGTTGGATTCAACAAGAAATTGTAATTTTGAATAAAACAAAGGAACGGACATTCATTTGGGCTACAGAAGAATCATAGAGTCGTTGAGTTTCCAAAAAATTATTGAAATTTTGGACACTACAAAGCGACTGATCTTACCTTAAAAGCTACAAGAAAATGTCAATTTGGTTAGTATCACCAGGAAATTGAAATTTTGAATTCAATTCAGCTGCAGAGGAATAAACATAAATTCTGGGCATTACAAAGGGGCTGACATTACCATAAAAGCTACAAGAAAATCTTAATTTCGTTGTATTCAGCAAGAAACTGGAATTTTAAATAAAACAGGGCAAGAGGCTTTAATTTAAAGGCTACAAATGAATCTTAGAGTCGTTGAGTTTCCAAAAAATGATTGGAATGTTTGACACTTCAAAGAGGCTGATGTTACTTTAAAAGCAACAAGAAATTCTAAATTAGATTGGATTCACCAGGAATATGGAATTTTGAATAAAACAGAATAAGACATTAATTTAAAGGCTTCAAAAGAATCATAGAGCCGTTGAGTTTCCAACAAATTATTGAAATTTTGGACACCTCAAAGCGGCTGATCTTTCCTTAAAAGCTACAAGAAAATGTCAATTTGGTTTGTATCACCAGGAAATTGAAATTTTCAATTCAATTCAGCAGCAGAGGAATAAACATTAAATTGAAGACTTCAACATACACATACACTTCTTCAGTTTCCAAAAACAGATTGAAATTTTGGACACTATACAGAGGCTGACATTACCTTAAAAGCTCCAAGAAAATCTCAATCGGGTTGGATTCACTAGGAATATGGAATTTTGTATAAAACGGAGAAATAGACATTAAATTGAATGCTACAAAAGAAGCATAGAGTCGTTCAGTTTCCAAAAAATTATTGGAATTGTGGACACTACAAAGGGGCTGACATTACCTTTAAAGCTACAAGAAAATTTTAATTTAGTTGGATTCAGCAAGAAAATTAGTAATTTTGCATAAAACAGGGGAAGAGACATTAATTTAAAGGCTATAAAAGAATTATAGACTCGTTGAGTTTTTAAAAACTGAAGTTCTGGACAGTACAGAGAGTCTGGAATTACCTTAAAGGCCACCAAAGGAACTTAGTTTTGACTGAACTCGTCAACAATTGGATTTCTAAAAAAAAATTTTAACAATTTTAGTTACATCACAAAGAAGCTGTCATTACTTTAAATTCTACAAAAAAAAATTAAATTTTATTGAGTTTAGAGGGGAAATAGAAATTTTGAATAAGGAAGAGATATTAACATAAAGGCTACGAAGGATTAATATACTTCTAAAAAAATTTTTGGCCTTCTGCAAATGACAATAGAATTTTTTTTTTGAGTCGTGTCTTGTTAATTTACTGTGTTAATGGCTATACAAAGGTCTAAATAAATACATAAGTTGCAGGGTTCGCTTTTCGGTACGATTTAAAAAAAAATGGTGGTCAAACATACAGGGTGGCATAAATAGCGTGACTGTGTCAAGTATACAGGGGGGCGCAAAAAAGCAAAACTTGCGCCCGTTGTACCACCAACATCGACCAAAATGCTCATTTTTCGTAGCCTTAAAAGATGATTTTTTTAAACCAAAAAACGGGTGTCGCAAAAAATCAGTTCTTTCGTTGAAAATGAAAATAAAAACTGTCCAAAAAGACGTTTTGCAAAAAAACTACTTTTTAATTCAAAATATTGCGCGAAAATCGAGAATTGCAAGGTTATGTTACACTGAAAAATTCAATTTTTGGACCACTAACTGACTCATTTTTCTTAACCTTAAAATTAGTAGATTATGTCACTAGGAGTAAAAGTGGGTCTTTTCGTGCTGAGCCCAGAGATTGACGGCCGAAGCGAAGCTGAGGCCTGCAACTGGGCGAAGCACAAAAAGACCTTTTACTCCGATTTTTTTTTCAAGCATGCAATAAATAAGAAATCTATTTAAAAGTGGTTCACTTTTGCAATTTTCTCTCATCCTCTTTAAGCGGGTCTAGGTACTTACCCAATTGTGTGTATTATTTGTAAAATACACAGAATATGTTAGAATGGTGGTTTTCAATGTTCAATGGTTTTAATGTATTAAATAATAACCAATGATTATGGTAAACTAAGAATTTGTAGCATTATTTTCAATACTAAATTAATAAATGTCACATTGACAGATAAATATGATGACGCGCATGACATTTAACAGACGAATTCAGAATTCGAGAACCTATGCGATTTCGACTAATAACGGTTTCGGATGGTGCTCTTGAGTGCTCTGAGAGTATTTCTGTCCTTTGTTTTTTCAACAAGAATGTAAAGATGGCAATACACTCAGATCGGTTTATCTAGTGTCATCTATTATTAAAATAATTTTGGTGAATGAAAATCGTTTATATATGCGCCACCATGACACTAGCGGTGACTTTTGACTTTCCTTTTAGTGCCTAGGACTTTTTTGCTACTTTTTTGGTCTCAGGATTTGAAAGCCCACTTTAGGTCTGCGTATGGAGAAAACAAATGACGTACTTTTAGTCCGCTTGAAAAAAAAAATCATTTTCCTCTCTTGAATAGCAAGAAATAATTTTTCTTTATTTAAAAAATTCATGTTCGTAAAGCAAAATCTACAAAAATGCATCTTTCTAACACTAAAAAACCATTTTTTGAATCAAATAATTGCCTGATTAATCAAAAGATTAACAATTTAATTGGTTTTGTTGCACCAATGGCTTTCCCAAAAAACAATTTTTTTCTTAACCTCAATTAATAATTTTCTAAACCACAATCTTGTCTCAAATCGTGAAAAGTTGCCACCCCTAGTACAATTGTACTAAATTTAGATCTTTCTCATCCCATTTAGTACCCACAGCCCCATATCTCTCTAAACTACACGTTTTTAATTTATACATTTTTACATATTTTGTTCTGTGGCTAAATATTTTTTTTTGCTAACTAATTAATTATTTCGTCCTTTATTTTGAAATCTATGTGTATCTTTAAACTTGATAGTGAGGTAATAATGGCCAGTTAGGTCTCATTCAAAATACCACAGTTTTGCTATTGTTGACTTTGGACCTGAAATCGTTATTCTAGACCTCATTACTTAATCATACACCGTATCAAAAGTGTTAAATTAACTTTGAAGCCCTGACCGAGCTGGGAACGTATGGGCCGGATACATTATTCGAATAAAAGCCCCGTTTCAGCGAGCTAATCTTGCCTCGCCGTTATTATTGAATGAGCCAACTAAAACGCTTGTCTTGTCATTAGAGATCTTGCACATAGATAATTCAAATAATAGAATAATTGACGTCATCATTTAAGTGGCGAACTGCTGGGTGGATACGCAAAGGTAAACTTGGCTCTGTGAAATCGCGATCAACTCGCAAATCGCGGGGGAACGAAAACCGATTCAGTGGAAACAACGAGCGCCGAAATTTGCGAAACGTGAATCTGGAAAACAAATAAGATTTTCTCACTCCAAGAAACCGGAATCGCATCGGTGTTCGGTTAATCCCCGGATTTGGAAGTTTTAAATGAAGTTCCTGGCGCGTCTACTTAAGCCTAAGACAATTTTTCAAGAGGGAGGGGGGAAAATCCATTACATTAAAGTCTGGTGTTCAATCCGGCACTCTGACCCAGGACCAATCTCCTTTAAATGCCCAAGGGTGCGTGCCGGACTAGATTTGTTATCCTTTGAGACCATATATCCTTTCCCTGAAAGGAGCTGAATAAATAACTATTCTATTTTCCGTTTTCTTTCGCTCTCCTTTGCCAGTTTCGCAGGGTCATATTATAAGGGTATTAGCATAACCCAAAGGAAAGCTATTTGTAAATTGCTTTGGGTTTTCCTCGCGACAACTGGCGTAAATCAGGGTCTTTCTTTGAATTTATCGTTCCACGATTGAAAAACCCTAAAAAAGCGCCGTTGCTTTGCTCAACAATCAATGTACTTCGACTTATTTTAGGCTCCGCGGTATTGTCTTCAGTTGCGTCGTAAAAGTTCAAGGGGCACTCGATTTAAATTTTAGAGTTGCGAGATTAAGTATTCATTCTTCCAGATCCAGAACGGCCCCAAAAGGAAAATCTTATTTGTTTCTGAATTTACTGTGTGTATGTGTACCGTGTTCCGGGCCAGGCAGCCGGGCTGCACGAGGAAATTGCTTTTCAATCCGACGCTTTATGGGTTTCCCGATTTCTGTTTCGCATTCGGTTTGCTTATATACGAGGCCCGAAAGTCAAGAGCCGCGTCCCAAATAAGCATTAACACCCAATATAATCCGGGAATTAATTCCGGGGCCCCGATACCTTATGGGCCCTTCTGCCCCAGTTCGCACGAAACATCCGAGCAATCAAACCGTCTTGCCTGGCTGTTACTTTTGTCAGGTCGAGCCCTATCCTGCTATTAAGTGCAATTACGTCCTAGACCTGTCGACCCGAAAGCTAATTGTTGTTTCGGCAATTACGGACCTGAATTTGTTGCTCTTTCGAATGGACGCCGCGATACCGAAAACAATTTCCATGGGAATTATCAATATTGGTGTTTCCCCGGATTCGCACTCGCTACAGCGAATAGAGCCACTTCCATAGCAAAACAAGAAGTTTACCGACTGAGAAGTTTTGATTTATACTTTAACCACTTTCGAGGAATATCTTTAAGTTTTAAAATATTCAAAGGAGCAGTTTGATTATTCGGGTGAAAAAACTGTCCTACTTCCTCTTCTCACCCCCAGTTAATCTCACTTTGAATTGTCAAATGGCAACCCACACCTAGTGATGGTGTGGGTCATCAACGGTATCGAAAAATGCGAATTTAGGCAGTGCGTTTGCAAATTACAAAAAATAATAAATTTTTCAGAAATTTCAACTGAAATTTAAAAAAAATAATAACTTTGTTACTTAGTTTTGCCGTGCAAATTAGTGACGTTTTCCAATTGATATTGCTGTGAACTCGAGGTTCGAATAATTCCAGTAAATGAGTTTAATTGAAAAAAACTGTTTACTCGACAAACACACACAATTCGTCTACTTTAGTCTACTATTTGTCATTCACAGTTTACTATCCTTGCTTTGTTCTTTAAGCTTACTTCGATTTAAGAATCAGAGTAACTGGATCCGCAGCTGTTCCTGCCTTTTATACCTAAAACTTGTAAACTAGAAAAACGCTCATAGAACAATCAAAAAATACCGCTAACTGTTAAGTTAGCGGTTAGTTAAGTAATACTTAAAGTCGCGTAAACAAGGTAATAAATCACCCTCGGCGACGTCGAGTTGACAGATCCAAGTGTGCCCCGGGATTGACGGACGACCGTCTGGAGCACTCTTTTGCAATATCAAGACAAAAGACGAAACCATTAATTTATTCGGTAGGTTGTAGTAGTAGTAGTCATTGGGGGGGCCGAAGCCTTGCGACTTAGCCTTAAAGGCCTTTTTCACAGTCCTCCGATCCACCCATCCTTACTCCACTCGGTCCCTAATTTCCTCCACGAGTCGACCCGTCTCTCAAATTAAGGAGAGTATCTCGTCCCATCTCGAGAGTCGGAAGCTCCTCTCCATGGAGGAAGGCAGCTCCCAGTTTCCTGTGGCGCAGTCGCGCCCTCTTATATGACACTCCCAGAAAGTGGTATCTCGACTCTTCCCCTACTGCACAGTGGGTGCAGAATGGACTGTCCACCATTTCTAGAAGGTGCATGTGTCTGTTTAGTCCGCAGTGAGGATCCTTATAAGGTCTCCCACACACAAAAAAGAAATATCTACGATAAACGCAACTTGCTTTCAATTGAAATATTTTCTGCTTTCCATATAACAAAAATAATACTTTTTTTATAAAGAAATTAGTTTTTTCAGAATGAGTTACTTTTTATGAAACATTAGCGCATTAGTTCAACACACTTTATCGTATATAAATATGAACCAATTTTCTTTCAAAAAAACTATATTCTATTTATAAGAAACAAATTTAGTTTTTCCTTTCAGATAACTTTACTTCCAGGCAAAAAAATTGTCAAGTAGTTCATTTATTTAAGGAAGAAACAATATAATTATGTTTTAACCAATAATGTCTTGAATTTACACTATCGTTCTCTTAGTTGAAAGAGAACTAAAATATGACGTGTTACATAAAAACAAAACTTTTTTTTGAATGAAACTTAACATTTTCTCTGTTTTAGAAAAGGTTTTTAGTCGAAATTTTTGTAATAATAATTATTCTATTATTATTCTTTGTTACATAGATAGTATGATTGCGTCCGTAGGATTTTTACAAGTGATGTTTGTGGCTTCAGCCACAAACATTGACTCTTTGTTACGTTTTCAATTGATTCTTTGTTACGTTTTCTGCATTTTTTTGTTTTTTTTTTCTTATATATTTGTTTTCATTGATCTAAATTCGACTTTTTATTGGGTTTCATTCATGGTTTTCTCTATTTTATTTTTTTCACAACTTAATCTTTGTTTACTCCTTTTTCTATTGCAATTATGGTCTCTCGTGTTTGCTTTGACAGTTCTGCAAAAAAAAAAGATTCCGGCAATTTAGTTATTTGTTTCTCCTCCAAGTCACCAATTAAATATCAAAACAAAATTTACTGCTGTTTGGAATTGTTTGTGTTCTCTTCTACCGTTCAGTCGTCTCTTTCTTGTCGTAATTTTTCTTTGTACAAGTTTTTCTTCTATCTTGCTGCTTTCTTCATTTTTCAAATCAATTCGTTGTTATGCTTTGTACAAAAGCTTTGTTATTTCATTGTTTTTCTTTGATTTTTTGAAACCAAATTAATTTTTTTTAGGACTGACCAAATGGAATGTATATTCATTTGTAATACTAATTTGTAATAAGGAAAATTTGGCACAAAACTAGAAATATTTTAAATTTATTCCTTTACCTTAATATTTCGGATAATTTTTTTAGTTTGTTTCCATTTTTTTTTACATTTTCGACGCTTTTAGTATATTTTAATTGATTTTGGCCATAATCTTAATTGGAGTTTTTTAATTGTAATCTAAATTTTTGTTGTTTTAATTTTTTTTCGTTGATCTAAATTGGAGTTTTTTCTTTAGGCTTTCATTCTTTTGAGATAATTTTGACACACAATAAATTTTTTTAAGAACTGGCCAGTCGGAATCGGAACACAAATTTGTAATCCATATTGTACTAAGGGAAATTTGGCACAAAACTAGAAATGTTTTAAATTTATTGCTTTCTCTGTAAATTTTAGATATTTTTTTTTAGTTCAGGTTAGTCTTTTTCTACTTTTTTTAACTTATTTTATTATTTTAACATGATTTTAATTTTGTTGAAATAAAGTTAATTTGAATTTTGCCGAACACTCCAAATTTGTATTATTACACACTTTAAGAAATTTTTCACGGAATTTGGCCTTGGCCTTAACCCTAGCCTGACTTTTACAAAAAAAAACCCATTAAAATCGTTATTTTTAGGTCAAATAAGTTCGTTCCATACAAGTTCTAATTCTAATCTGTATTCCTACAAAGACTTCAAATTTGCATTATTTATGGACGCCCTGCGTAATTTTTAGATCCTAATGCAAACTCTGAATTCGCTCAGAAATTTTTATTCTGCATTTTTGACGCTTTTAGTAATTTTTAATTGATTTTGGCCATAATCTTAATTTGAGTTTTTCCAAAGCCTCCAAGTTTTTATATTTACCCACCTTGAATGGTTTTTCAAGTATGTTGGCATTACTTTTCCGAAAAAACATCAAAATTGTCATTTTTAGGTGAAAAGAGTTCTTTCCACACAATTTTAGTTCTAATTCTAATCTGAATTTCTCCAGAGACTTCAAATTTGCATTTTTAGGCGCTCTACGTAATTTTTCAACCGTGAATTTGCTCAGAAACTGTTATTCTGCATTTTTGGCGCTTTTAGTAATTTTTACTTGATTTTGAGTCACTTTGAGCCATTCCTTACGTTTTTTGGCCTTAATCCAAGCTTGACTTTTTCAAAAAATGTCAAAGTCATAATTTTTTTAATAAAATGAGTAACTTTTAAAAAAATTTAGCCCCAAATCTATTGTAAAAATTCTTGAAAGACACCAATTTGGCCATAATCTTAATTTGAGTTTTTCCAAAGCCTCCAAGTTTTTATATTTACCCACCTTGAACCGTTTTTCAAGTATGTTGGCATTACTTTTCCGAAAAAACATCAAAATTGTCATTTTTAGGTAAAAAGAGTTCATTCCACACATTTTTAGTTCTAATTCTAATCTGAATTTCTCCAGAGACTTCAAATTTGCATTTTTAGGCGCTCTACGTAATTTTTCAAACGTGAATTTGCTCAGAAACTTTTATTCTGCATTTTTGGCGCTTTTAGTAATTTTTACTTGATTTTGAGTCACTTTGAGTCATTCTTTACTTCTTTTGGCCTTAATCCAAGCCTGACATTTTCAAAAAATGTCAGTCATCATTTTTTTAATAGAATGAGTCACTTTTAAAAAAATTTAGCCCCAAATCTATTGTAAAAATTCTTGAAAGACACCAATTTGGCCATAATCTTAATTTGAGTTTTTCCAAAGCCTCCAAGTTTTTATATTTACCCACCTTGAACCGTTTTTCAAGTATGTTGGCATTACTTTTCCGAAAAAACATCAAAATTGTCATTTTTAGGTAAAAAGAGTTCATTCCACACATTTTTAGTTCTAATTCTAATCTGAATTTCTCCAGAGACTTCAAATTTGCATTTTTAGGCGCTCTACGTAATTTTTCAAACGTGAATTTGCTCAGAAACTTTTATTCTGCATTTTTGGCGCTTTTAGTAATTTTTACTTGATTTTGAGTCACTTTGAGTCATTCTTTACTTCTTTTGGCCTTAATCCAAGCCTGACATTTTCAAAAAATGTCAGTCATCATTTTTTTAATAGAATGAGTCACTTTTAAAAAAATTTAGCCCCAAATCTATTGTAAAAATTCTTGAAAGACACCAATTTGGCCATAATCTTAATTTGAGTTTTTCCAAAGCCTCCAAGTTTTTATATTTACCCACCTTGAATCGTTTTTCAAGTATTTTGGCATTACTTTTCCGAAAAAACATCAAAATTGTCATTTTTAGGTGAAAAGAGTTCATTCCACACAATTTTAGTTCTAATTCTAATCTGAATTTCTCCAGAGACTTCAAATTTGCATTTTTAGGCGCTCTACGTAATTTTTCAAACGCGAATTTGCTCAGAAACTTTTATTCTGCATTTTTGGCGCTTTTAGTAATTTTTACTTGATTTTGAGTCACTTTGAGCCATTCTTTACGTTTTTTGGCCTTAATCCAAGCCTGACTTTTTCAAAAAATATCAAAGTAATCAGTTTTTCGATAAAATGAGTCACTTAAAAAAAAATTTTGCCTCAAATCTATTGTAAAAATTCTTGAAAGACACCAAATTTGCATTTTTAGACACTCTGTGTACTTTCTTAATCAATGTTGACTTTAGTCCTAACCTGAATTTGCCTACAAACTTTTAATCTGCATTTTTTGACAGTTCGAGTAATTTTTAACTGATTTTGACAATAATATTAATTTGATTTTCTCCAAAGCATCCAAATTTTTATATTTACTCTCTTTGAGTCATTTAGCACGTATTTTGGCCTGACTTTTCCAGAAAACATAATAATTGTTATTTTTAGGAAATTTCGAAAAATTCCAGTTCTAATTCTAATCAAAATTTATCCAAAACTTCAAATTTGGATTTTTGACGCTTTTAGTAATTTGTAATTGATTGTGGCCATAATCTTTGTTTGAGTTTTTCCAAAGCTTTGGCATTACTTTTCCAAAAAAACCACAAAATTGTAATTTTTAGTTAAAATGAGTTTTTTTTCAAACAATTTTAGTTCTAATTCTAATCTGAATTTCTCCAAAGACTTCAAATTTTCATTTTTAGACGGTCTGCGTAATTTTTAGAACCCATTGCAACTGAATTTACTCTGAAACTTTTATTCTGCATTCTTGACGCTTTTATAAATTTCTAATTAATCTTGGCCTTAATCTTTATTTGATTTTTTTCGAAATATCCAAATTCGTATTTTACACACTTTGAGTTATTCTTTATGTATTTTGGCCTTAATCGTAGCCTGGCTTTTTCAAAAAATTTCAAAGCTATCATTTTTTTTTGATAAAATGAGTCACTTTTAAACAATTTTAGCCCCAAATCCATTGTGAAATTCTTGAAAGACACCAAATTTGCATTTTTAGACACTCTGTGTAATTTCTTAACCAATGTTGACCTTACTCCTAAACTAAATTTGCCTCGAAATTCATTTTTTGACAGTTCGAGTAGCTTTTAACTGATTTTGACAATAATTTTAATTTGAATTTTTCCAAAGCCTCCAAGATTTTATATTTACCCTCCTTGAATCGTTTTTCAACTATTTTGGCATTACTTTTCCAAAAAAAAACAACATCAAAATTGTCATTTTTAGGTAAAATAGGTCCTTTTCAAACAATTTTAGTTATAATTCTAATCTGAATTTCTCCAAGGATTTCAAATTTGCATTTTTAGACGCTCTATGTAATTTTTAGACCCCAGTTCTAACCTGAACTTGCTCAGAAACTTTCATTCTGCATTTTTGACGCTTTTAGTAATTTTTAGTTTATTTTGGCCCTAATCTTTATTTGATTTTCTTGGCCTTAATCTTTATTTGATTTTTTTCGAAATATCCAAATTCGTATTTTACACACTTTGAGTTATTCTTTACGTATTTTGGCCTTAATTCTAGCCTGACTTTTTCAAAAAATATCAAAGCTATAATTTTTTTTGATAAAATGAGTCACATTTAAACAGTTTTAGTCCCAAATCCATTGTGAAATTCTTGGAAGACACCAAATTTGCATTTTTAGACACTCTGTGTAATTTCTTAACTAATGTTGACCTTACTCCTAACCTAAATTTGCCTAGAAAGTTTTAATCGGCATTTTTTGACAGTTCGAGTAACTTTTAACTGATTTTGACCATAATTTTAATTTGAATTTATCCAAAATCTCCACGTTTTTATATTTTCCCTCGTTGAATCGTTTTTCAAGTATTTTCGCATTACTTTTCCAAAAAAAAAAAAACATCAAAATTGTCATTTTTAGGTAAAATGGGTCCTTTTCAAACAATTGTAGTTATAGTTCTAATCTGAATTTCTCCAAGGATTTCAAATTTGCATTTTTAGACGCTCTATGTAATTTTTAGACCCCAGTTCTAACCTGAACTTGCTCAGAAACTTTAATTCTGCATTTTTGACGCTTTTAGTAATGTTTAGTTTATTTTGGCCCTAATCTTTATTTGATTTTCTTGGCCTTAATCTTTACTTGATTTTTTTCGAAATATCCAAATTCGTATTTTACACACTTTGAGTTATTCTTTACGTATTTTGGCATTAATCCTAGCCTGACTTTTTTAAAAAATGTTAAAGTTATCATTTTTTTTGATTAAATGAGTCACTTTTAAACAATTTTAGCCCCAAATCTATTGTAAAAATTCTTGAAAGACACCAAATTTGCATTTTTAGACACTCTGTGTATTTTCTTAATCAATGTTGACTTTAGTCCTAACCTGAATTTGCCTACAAACTTTTAATCGGCATTTTTTGACAGTTCGAGTAACTTTTAACTGATTTTGACAATAATTTTAATTTGAATTTATCCAAAATCTCCAAGTTTTTATATTTTCCCTCCTTGAATCGTTTTTCAAGTATTTTGGCATTACTTCTCCAAAAAAAAAACAACATAAAAATTGTCATTTTCAGGTAAAATGGGTCCTTTTCAAACAATTGTAGTTATAATTCTAATCTGAATTTCTCCAAGGATTTCAAATTTGCATTTTTAGACGCTCTATGTAATTTTTAGACCCCAGTTCTAACCTGAACTTGCTCAGAAACTTTCATTCTGCATTTTTGACGCTTTTAGTAATGTTTAGTTTATTTTGGCCCTAATCTTTATTTGATTTTCTTGGCCTTAATCTTTATTTTATTTTTTTCAAAATATCCAAATTCGTATTTTACACACTTTGAGTTATTCTTTACGTATTTTGGCCTTAATCCTAGCCTGACTTTTTTAAAAAATGTCAAAGTTATCATTTTTTTTTATAAAATGAGTAACTTTTAAACAATTTTAGCCTCAAATCTATTGTAAAAATTCTTGAAAGACACCAAATTTGCATTTTTAGACACTCTGTGTAATTTCTTGACCAATGTTGACCTTACTCATAAACTAAATTTGCCTAGAAAGTTTTAATCGGCATTTTTTGACAGTTCGAGTAGCTTTTAACTGATTTTGACAATAATTTTAATTTGAATTTTTCCAAAGCCTCCAAGTTTTTATATTTACCCTCCTTGAATCGTTTTTCAAGTATTTTGGCATTACTTTTCCAAAAAAAAACATCAAAATTGTCATTTTTAGGTAAAATGGGTCCTTTTCAAACAATTTTAGTTATAATTCTAATCTGAATTTCTCCAAGGATTTAAAAATTGCATTTTTAGACCCTCTATGTAATTTTTAGATCCTAATTCTAAACTGAACTTGCTCAGAAACTTTCATTCTGCATTTTTGACGCTTTTAGTAATTTTTAGTTCATTTTGGCCCTAATCTTTATTTTAGTTTTTTCGAAAAATCCAGATTCGTATTTTACACACTTTGAGTCATTCTTTACGTATTTTGGCCTTAATCGTGGCCTGACTTTTTCAAAAAATGTCAAAGTTATCATTTTTTTTGATAAAATTAGTCACTTTTAAACAATTTTAGCCCCATATCTATTGTAAAATTCTTGAAACTCTGTATAGTTTATCAACCTATGTTGACCTTATTCCTAACCTAAATTTGCCTAGAAACTTTTAATCGGCATTTTTTGACACTTTGAGTAATTTTTAACTGATTTTGACAATAACATTAATTTGATTTTATCAAAATTTTTAAATTTACCTCCTTTGAGTCATTTTTCACGTATTTTGGACTTAATCCCGGTCTTAAATGAGTTCGTTTCAAACAATTTTAATTTTAATTGTGATCTAAATTTTTGTTCTTTTATGGTTTTTTTCGTTGATTAAAATTGGATTTTTTTTAGATTTTCATTCTTTTGAGAGAATTTTGACACAAAATTGATTTTTCTTTAAATGACTGATCAGTTGGAATATATTTTTGGAACACATTCGTAATACATATTGTAATAAGGGAAATTTGGCACAAACCTAGAAATGTTTTAAATTTATTCTTTTACCTGCATATTTTAGATATGTTTTTTTTAGTTTTTTTCTACTTTTCTTAACTTAATTAAAATTTTAACTTAATTTTAATTTTGTTGAAACAATGTTAGTTCGAATTCTGCGAAAAACTCCAAATTTGTATTCTTACACACTTTAATTGATTTTCACGTATTTTGGCATTAATCTTAACCTAACTTTTTCAAAAAACATAAAAATTGTTCGTGTTGTTTATAAAAAATGTCAGTTCTAATTCTAATCTAAATTTCTCCAAGACTTCAAATTTTCAATTTTGACGCTTTTAGTAATATTGTTAATTGATTTTGGCCATAATCTCTATTTAATTTTTTTCGAAATTTTTTGGCTGGGAAAAATTAGTTACAAATACAATCTTGTGAGTCCATTTTGAAAAATTAGTAAATATCTCGAAACCGATTTAAAAATCAAAAAAAATTATTGCATACTTGGCTTACTTAGAAAAATTTAGCTTAAAACGGGAACTAACTTTATGGATTTGTTGGTGGAAAATAAAAATGTTAATAAATAGATTTCTCGGAAACAGTTTATTCGTATATATTAGACGATCGTGTTAGTTCGTTTTTATATCTTGCAAAATCGCAAAATTATTAAATACCTTGAGAACGGTTTAAAGTTACCAAGATTTCGATAAACGATTGAAAATTTAACTAAACATTTATGTTGGAAAAAAATTATTTATGCAGAAACAGAAACTTCGAGATCGAATTTGGAAATTGAGAAATTGTATAAATATTTCGAGTATAGTTCGAGGTTTCAAAACTTGGACTGAGCCTTTGTATTAATTAGAATAGCTATAAATGCTATGAAATATATTTAATTAAAAAAAAGTTTTATGTAATTGGTTATTCACGTCAAGAAAGGGAATAGGTAGATTAGTGTTTTTCTCAAAATAATTTTTATTCGAAATTTTTCTTCATTTAAACTGTGAGCGATAATTATGTAAGACAACACAAATTTAATTACTTTGTCTGAAAAAAAAACGTATTTGTCTTACCCGTAAACATTACATATAAAAAATTATTTCACACAAATTTGAGAATCTTCAAGAAAAACAAAATAAAATGTCTATTTTTACTTGAACAAAAGGAAATTTGAAGTAAGACAATAGTGTTGAAAACAATTTTTTTCTAATGAATAGAGTGCACTGATCCGTTGAAGAAAAATTTGCTTGATCTGATAAAAAATGTTTTAAACAAAAACAGTATTTTTAAAAGAATGAACTTTCTAATATAAAAAAAATATTTTTATGTGTGCAGGCACTGCCGACTTCTCCCAAGCAGCCACGAGGCCTTGGATCTATCCTGGCTAGGGTAGTTTTCCTTGGTCTGTCTACATATTCCTATCTGTCTACACCCTTTTTTTAGGGTGTGAGAGACAAACCTATGGCTTACTCCTAGACATGGCTCCAGTCCAGTAAAGCACGTCTGTGCGCCGATTCATCGTTTCCCTCAATGCCCCTATGTCCAGGAATCCATCCCAGAGTTACCCTTTTTGTTTCTGCCAGTGACTCTAGAGCATTCTTGCAGTCCTGAACGAACTTTGAACTCGTCCCGTTTCAGCAGATGGCTCTCAGGGATCGCCTGAGTAGACGAAGATGTTCTGTTCTGCTCCTTGCTTGACTTCTGGTCACTGTGTGGCCACTTCGAGTATTGCAAATACCTCTGCCTGGAAAACCGTCTTGTAGCTTCCCAAGGGAAAGCTCTCGCCCTCTTCATGGCCTGCTTTGTATATTCTTGTTCCTGACGACTGTGAATCAGCGATTCTTGGTCCGTCTGTATACCATACCTGATTATTCTCAGAAGATTGCTGAAGCAGTCCTTCTTTGACTTCTTCTCTTGTTGGGATGTTTACCCCAAATAGCTGTTTTAGTCTCAGCCGATCGCAAGTATGTAAAAAAAGGAATAGAATTTTTTTTTACCTATTTGGTAGGTAAAAGAAGTAATTTTTGTTTAACCTCAGGACGGAAATATGTAAAAATTATCATGTGGTACGTTTTTAAAAAATGAAATAAATTTATAACTTTTTGCGCCAGCCTGTATATTTTACAACAATTTTTTTAAATTGTGCGGGAAAGCAAACCCTGGAAATTATATATTTAGCTTCTAGCACTAAATCAAACAATTCGTAAGATTTTTGATGTTTGACTACTATTGGGACACTGTGTATAGCAATTAACACGGGACGTAGAAGGTACGATGATAAAAAAATTGTATTATCATGCTTTTTCTGTTTTTTGTTCATATATGGCTATTAATTTGTGTGGGTATTTTAACAAATTTGATGATTTTTGCCCGATTACGGCCAATTTTGCGTCCTGCTGACTGAAGTCACTTACGTAAATTTGCCTAGTTTAATAAAAATAAAATCTGTTTATGGTTGAAACACTGTTACACTTGTCTCAACTGGTAAATTATTATTGTACCGTGTCATCAGCGATATTCTAAATTTTTGCGTCTTGCACTGAAGTCACATACGCAATTTTACCTTACACGTTGATAGGAAATCATCATTTGGTGAGGTATCTACTAATATAAAAAAGCCAACCTTTGGTTATTTTTCAATTTCTTTTACAGTCATTGTAGTTTCTTGTAACTCACCCTGCATCGCAAAATTAAATAGATTGAGTTTTTTCCTTCCCTTGCATTTTTATTTTGTTAAAGACCATTTTTTACTATTTGACTTCTTCTAGTACTTTAAACCCTATAATTTAAAAAGCGAATTTGTTAACTTTCGTTTTTTTTTGAAAAAAAAAATTATTTACAATTTTCGTGTTGTGCTGACTGAAGTCACGTACGCGATAAAGCATTCTGTCCTACATAACAATGAACAGCAAGAGGATATCGGACAGGGTAAACAGTGTGGCCAGATCTAATAAATCTTTGTTAGTGTAGTGATTTTTAGGATAGTTTGGTGATTTGGTGACATTTTTGAAGAAAAAGCCAATTATGCTGGTTTTTAAAAATAATCAAATATTTTTCAGTTTCATTTACAGTCACAGTAGTTTCTGGTACTTTCTATCTTTCTCCTCAACAGTAACAATTTCAGTTTTTTCTTCTTTTCCCCAGACCAAGCAATACTAGACTTTTTTGAAGAACTAAAAATTACTAGGTATTCACTTCGTGGGTCTGTATATCTTTAGAGAAACTTACGATTTTTTCGAACTAAGTAGAGAGATACATCAATTCCGAAAATAGGAATGTCGTATTTAGAGAAAAATTTGACAACAGCACCGTATTAATTTAAAAAAAAATATCTGTAAATAAGTACCCAATTCCTATCAAAATCTATTTAAAAATAAGGAAATTATTGTTTTCTTACAGTGGGTTAGAGATACCTCAAACCTAACTCTGAACAGCACATTCGTAAATGGAAAAATAGCTAAAATGGGCACCCATTTTGTAGGTATATTTTAAAAAGTAAGAAAATTACGTTTTTTCAGACTGGGTTAGAGATATATCAAATCTGAAGACAGCACCATCTTATGAAGAAAATTCACCAGACCTGGCAACACTGCTTACCGTGTTGCCAGGTCTGGTGACACCTTAAGCAGACTTTGACTATCTCTAACCCGCTCTGGGAAAATTGTAAGTTCAAATCTGACAATAACGCTAGCTTAATTGGAAGAATTTATTTGAACATGAGTATGCCCTATTTTAAAAAGTAAATAATGTCAATATTTCTCGGAGTGTATTAGAGATATGTTAAATCTGACCGCAGCACCGTTTTAATTAGAAAAAATTAGCTGAAAATGAGTACCCACTTCATGGCTCTATTTTTAAAAATAAGAAACTTATGGTTTTCTTACGGTGGGCTAGAGATACGTCAAACGTAACTTTGAACAGCACTTTTATATATGAAAAAATAGCTAAAATAGGCACCCATTTTGTAGGTCTATTCGAAAAAGTGAGAAAGTTACGTTTTTTCGAACTGGGTTAGAGATATGTTAAATCTGACAACCGCACCGTCTTGTGAGAAACTTCACCAGACCTGGAAACACTGCTTACCGTGTTCGATATCCGTGTGCTGTTCATTTTTATGTGGGACACAATGTCTTAAATAAAAAATTGCAAACAAAATAAAATAATATAACTTTGACTATCTCTAACCCGCTCTCAGAAAAACGTAAGTTTAGACCTAACAATAACGCCAGCTTAATTGGAAGAATTTATTTGAAAATGAGTATGCCCTATTTTAAAAAGTAAATAATTTCCATTTTCCTCGGACTGGGTTAGAGATATGTTAAATCTGACAGCAGCACCGTTTTAATTAGAAAAAGTTAGCCGAAAATGAGTACCCACTTCATGGCTCTATTTTTAAAAATAAAAAACTTATGGTTTTCTTACAGAGGGCTAGAGATACGTCAAAACTAACTCTGAACAGCACTTTCGTAAATGGAAAAAATTGCTAAAATAGGCACCCATTTAAAGGTCTATTTAAAAAAAAAATACGTTT
Source organism: Taphrorychus bicolor (assembly GCA_951812265.1). NCBI lineage: Eukaryota > Metazoa > Arthropoda > Insecta > Coleoptera > Curculionidae > Taphrorychus > Taphrorychus bicolor. The sequence goes on from OX638304.1 coordinate 36,680,505, forward strand.
TTTTCGGACTGGGTTAGAGATATGTGAAATCTGACAAAACCACCGTCTTGTGGCAGAATTCACCAGGACTGGCAACACTGCTTACCGTGTTCGATATCCGTGTGATGTTAATTTTTATGTTTGACACAATGTTTTAAATAAAAAATTGCAAAAAAAAATGTAATGTGACTTTGACTATGTGCAGCCCGTTCTGAGAAAAACGTAATTTATTTGAAAATGGGGATGGGCTATTTTAAAAAGTAAATAATTTTCATTTTTCTCTGACTGGGTTAAAGATATGTTAAATCTGACAGCAGCACTGTTCTAATTAGAAAAAATCTGCCGAAAATGAGTACCCACTTCAGGGCTCTATCTTTAAAAATTAAAAATTTAGGTTTTTCGCGGACTGGATTAGAGATACGTCAAATGTGACCACAGCACCGCCATTAGCAAGGAGTTGAAATGGCGTAAGCATTTTTTTTTGGAAACTGGTAATAACACGCTGTAAAAGCAGTTTCGTTGTTGATTTAAACATAAGGAGAAAGTTACAGAACCGCTGACTCGTGTTTTTTGCAGCCGCCCAGTCTTAATTAATTAAGAAAATCCTTGGACGCAGTGACAGGCCGAATCTGTCCCGTTTCACGAAAGGGTACAGTGCTAAGCAAAATTAGCGTGACCAAAAGTCCTATACCGTGTAATTCTTTTCATCTCCCAGAAAGGACACGACTTTTAATCGGATTAAATTCCTGTTTATTCATGTAAATGCATCTCGACCACTTTTTCTAATGGATTTATTTTAAGCTAATTGATTTCCGGAGGCGGTACCGCGGTAGTTCTTGGTTTCACTTGAGTTTCGAAAGGTTTTTATCGGGGGCAAAGCGTTTATCTTGACGTTTTTACGACAAAATACGAGCGGGACCATGGTCGTAAACTGAGAGTAATATCAAAAATAACTTGGATGAGTGTCCCTAATCTTTACTGACAAATACTTTGATTTGTGTCTATTCATACGGCTAAAGTTTAAGGCTTTTCAGAAGGAGTTTGAAGGAATTTAATAAGCAGCTTTTCCATTACAATACATATTATTGTACTTCGTACTCTGTGCTTACGGTAGAGATAGTTAATTATTTCTGCCTATTACATTCTAGTTCTCCTTTTCAAAAAGCTACAGCTAAAACTGAAGCTGCTGAGAATTTTTAATAATATGAACAAGAATGTATCTAATATACAAGAATAATTACTTATATATCTCTCCTTTGCATAGTATTCAGACTACAATACACAGATTTAATATTGCTATGTAGTTATGTAGTCATTTTCCTGACAAATATGGAAAGTGACTGATTCTTTTCCTCATCCCACTGTAATTGTATAAAAGACAGGTTTGGAATTCGTAGGATCCAAATAAATACCCATTTTATGGGTTTATTTTTAAAAATAAGAAACTTAGGTTTTTCTTACAGTAGGTTAGAGATATGTGAAACCTGACTATGAACAGCAGTGGTCACAGTCAGTCAATCATAAATGCGTAATATTTGCAGAAAATGAGTTAAAATTGAGTTAAAAAGTAAGAAAATGTCCGATTTTTTTGGACTGGGTTGAAGATATACTTAATCTCACAAAAGCACCGTCTTAATTGGCAAAAACTGGCTGAAAATAAGTACCCACTTAAAATATTAAATATTTAAAAAATATTAAATATTTAAGAAAATATTTAAAAAAATAAGAATTTTTGAGTTTTTCGGACTGGGTTAGAGATATGTTCAATGTGACAATAGCACCGTGTTAATTGAAAATAATTATCTGAAAATGAATACCCACTTTACGGCTCTATCTTTAAAAACAAGAAACTTACATTTTCCTCACAGTGGGTTAGAGATACGCCTAATCTGAGTCTAAACAGCACTGTCGTAATGGCAAAAAATTAGTGAAAAATGAGTAACCACTTCGTAGGTCTATTTTAAAAAGTTAGAAATTTTGGTTTTTCTTGAACTGGGGTAGCGATATGTTAAATTTCACAACAGCACCGTCTTAATTGGCAGCTGAAACTGAGTACCCACTTCATAGGTCTATTTTAAAAAGTAAGACATTTTCGATGTTCGCGGACTGGGTTAGAGATAATATGTTAAATCTGACAACAGCATCGTGTTAACTGAAAAAAATTACTGAAAGTAAATACCCACTTCATGGGTGTATATTTAAGAACAAGAAATTTAGATTTCGCTTACAGTGAGTTAAAGATACGCCAAATTTAGCTTTAAACAGCACTGTCGTAATTGCAAAAATTTAGTTAAGAAATGGACTGGGTTGAAGATATATTAAATATCACAACAGAACCGTCTTAATTGGTAAAAATTAGCTGAAAATGAGTACCCACTTCATGGCAGTATTTTAAAAAGTAAGACATTTTCGATTTTTGCGTACTGAGTTAGAGATATGTTAAATTTGACAACACCGTGTGAATTGAAAAAAAAATAGCTGAAAATAAATACTCACTTCATGCGTCTATCTTTAAGAACAAGAAATGGATTTTCCTCACAGTGGGTTAGAGAAGTTAGAGAGTTACGAAATCTGATGTTAAATCTGACAACAGCACCGTATTAATTGGAAGAAAAAATGGTAAAGTCGAGTATCCAGTTTATGGGTATATCTTTAAAAATAAGAAACTTTTTTCTCAGAGTGGGTTAGAGATAGTCAAATCCGATAATACCCCCGTTTCAATTAGTAAAAATGAGGCAAGACTGAGTATCCACTTTGTACGTCTATTTTTAAATGTAAGAATTTATCTCTTCTTTTGGAATGGTTAGAGATATGTTGAATCTGACAACAGCACCGTCTTAATTGAAAAAAGTTAGCTGAAAATGAGTACCCACTTGATGGGTCTACGTTTAAAAATAAGAAACTTAGGTTTTTCTCAGAGTGGGTTAGAGATAGTGAAATCTGAAATTACCCTCGTTTCAACTGGTAAAAATTAGGCGAAACTCAGTACCCAATTTGTAGGTCTATTTTTGAATGTAAAAATTTGTCTTTTTTTTTTGGAATGGGTTAGAGATATGTTAAATTTGACAACAGCATCGTATTAATTTGCAGAAAAATTGCTAAAGTTGAGTATGCAGTTCATGGATCTATCTTTAAAAATAAGAAACTTACGTTTTTCTCAGAGTGGGTTAGATAGTCAAATCTGATAATACCCCCGCTTTAATTGGTAAAATTGAGTATTTGTAAACTAGTAATTTGTCTCTTCTTTTGGAAAGCGTTAGAGATATATTACCCCCGTTTCAACTGGTAAAAATTAGTTGAAACTGAGTAGGTACCCACTTTGTAGGTCTATTTTTGCATTTAAGAATTTGTCTTTTTTGTGGAATGGGCTAGAGATATGTTAAATCTGACAACAGCACCGTATTAATTGGAAGAAAAAAGGCTAAACTCGAGGATCCAGTTCATGGGTCTATCTTTAAAAGTAAGAAAACGTATGATGTTCTTAGAGTGGGTTAGAGATAATCAAATCTGATAATACCCCCGTTTCAATTGAAAAAATTAGGCAAAACTGAGTATCCACTTTGTACATCTATTTTTAAATGTAAGATTTTGTCTCTTCTTTTGAAATGTGTTAGAGATATGTTAAATCTGACAACAGCACCGTATTAATTGGAAGAAAAAATGCTAAACTCGAGTATCCAGTTCATGGGTCTATCTTTAAAAGTAAAAAAACGTACGATTATCTCAGAGTCGGTTAGAGATAATCAAATCTGATAATACCCCCGTTTTAATTGGAAAAATTAGGCAAAACTGAGTATCCACTTTCTACGTCTATTTTTAAATGTAAGAATTTGTCTCTTCTTTTGGAAAGCGTTAGAGATATGTTACCCCCGTTTCAACTGGTAAAAATGAGGAGAAACTGAGTAGGTACCCACTTTGTAGGTCTATTTTTGCATTTAAGAATTTGTCTTTTTTGTGGAATGGGCTAGAGATATGTTAAATCTGACAACAGCACCGTATTAATTGGAAGAAAAAAGGCTAAACTCGAGTATCCAGTTCATGGGCCTATCTTTAAAAGTAAGAAAACGTATGATGTTCTTAGAGTGGGTTAGAGATAATCAAATCTGATAATACCCCCGTTTCAATTGGAAAAATTAGGCAAAACTGAGTATCCACTTTGTACATCTGTTCTTAAATGTAAGATTTTGTCTCCTCTTTTGAAATGGGTTAGAGATATGTTAAATCTGACAACAGCACCGTATTAATTGGAAGAAAAAATGCTAAACTCGAGTATCCAGTTCATGGGTCTATCTTTAAAAGTAAAAAAACGTACGATTATCTCAGAGTGGGTTAGAGATAATCAAATCTGATAATACCCCCGTTTTAATTGGAAAAATTAGGCAAAACTGAGTATCCACTTTCTACGTCTATTTTTAAATGTAAGAATTTGTCTCTTCTTTTGGAAAGCGTTAGAGATATATTACTCCCGTTTCAACTGGTAAAAATGAGGAGAAACTGAGGAGGTACCCACTTTGTAGGTCTATTTTTGCATTTAAGAATTTGTCTTTTTTGTGGAATGGGCTAGAGATATGTTAAATCTGACAACAGCACCGTATTAATTGGAAGAAAAAAGGCTAAACTCGAGGATCCAGTTCATGGGTCTATCTTTAAAAGTAAGAAAACGTATGATGTTCTTAGAGTGGGTTAGAGATAATCAAATCTGATAATACCCCCGTTTCAATTGGAAAAATCAGGCAAAACTGAGTATCCACTTTGTACATCTATTTTTAAATGTAAGATTTTGTCTCTTCTTTTGAAATGTGTTAGAGATATGTTAAATCTGACAACAGCACCGTATTAATTGGAAGAAAAAATGCTAAACTCGAGTATCCAGTTCATGGGTCTATCTTTAAAAGTAAAAAAACGTACGATTATCTCAGAGTGGGTTAGAGATAATCAAATCTGATAATACCCCCGTTTCAATTGGAAAAATTAGGCAAAACTGAGTATCCACTTTCTACGTCTATTTTTAAATGTAAGAATTTGTCTCTTCTTTTGGAAAGCGTTAGAGATATGTTACCCCCGTTTCAACTGGTAAAAATGAGGAGAAACTGAGTAGGTACCCACTTTGTGGGTCTATTTTTGCATTTAAGAATTTGTCTTTTTTGTGGAATGGGCTAGAGATATGTTAAATCTGACAACAGCACCGTATTAATTGGAAGAAAAAATGCTAAACTCGAGTATCCAGTTCATGGGTCTATCTTTAAATATAAAAAAACGTACGATTTTCTCAGAGTGGGTTAGAGATAATCAAATCTGATAATACCCCCGTTTCAGTTGGAAAAATTAGGCAAAACTGAGTATCCACTTTCTACGTCTATTATTAAATGTAAGATTTTGTCTCTTCTTTTGAAGTGGGTTAGAGATATGTTAAATCTGACAACAGCACCGTTTAATTGGAAAAAATTAGCTGAAAATGAGTATTCAGTTAATGGGTCTATCTTTAAAAACAATAAATTAACGTTTTTCTCAGAGTGGGTTAGAGATAGTCAAATCTGAAATTGCCCTCTTTTCAACTGGTAAAAATTAGGCGAAACTTAGGCGAAACTCAGTACTCAGGTCTATTTTTAAATGTAACAATTTGTCTTTTTTTTTGGAATGGGTTAGAGATTAGAGATGTTAAATCTGACACCAGCACCGTATTAATTGGAAGAAAAAATGGTAAAGTCGAGTATTCAGTTCATGGGTCTATCTTTAAAAATAAGAAACTTCCGTTTTTCTCACTGTAGGTTAGAGATAGTCAAATCTGATAATACCCTCGTTTCAATTAGTGAAAAGGAGGCAAGACTGAGTACCCATTTTGTACGTCTATTTTTAAATGTAAGAATTTATCTCTTCTTTTGGAATGGTTAGAGATATGTTAAATCTGACAACAGCACCGTCTTAATTGAAAAAAGTTAACTGGAAATGAATACCCATTTCATGGGTCTACCTTTAAAAATAAGAAACTTAGGTTTTTCTCAGAGTGGGTTAGAGATAGTCAAATCTGATAATACCCCCGTTTCAATTAGTAAAAATGAGGCAAAACTGAGTACCCACTAAGAATTTATCTCTTTTTTAGAATGTTTAAATGAAAAAAAAAATAGCTGAAATGCGTAACCATTTCGTGGGTCTATTCCAAAAAGAACGTAGGAAGCTTTCAATTTTCTCGGACTGGGTCACGGAGTCTATCTTTAAAAATAATAAACTTAGGTTTTCCTCACAATGGGTTAGAGATAGCTTAAACCTGACTGCGAACAGCAGGGTTTGTAATAATATCTCAGTAGCATATATCACCTTACGTAGTCATTTTCTCGCCAAATGTGGATAGTAATTGATACGTCCTCAGGAAGATTCTTGTTATAGTGTTACAGACACATAACAAAATAAACATGTTTCGTTAGTCTTGACTCATCTTCGGTATAATTATGGGCCTACGCTATGAATAATCGGCGAACATCAAATTTTGCTCTATTAAACCTTGATCTGATCTAAATATTAAAATCGGCCATCAACCGAAAAACGCGTTGTAATAGGCAGTTGGCCTGTTAATTTAATTCGATTATAATGCAAGCACTGGGCAGTCTTTCAGTCAAATGAGGGCACTTAAACGTGGAAGTACAAAGGAAACGGGCTGGATTTAATCCCCCCCGAATGTCTCGGTCGGTAATTTTGGCCAATTTTCGTTGTTTTCGTGGGCCCGAGCTTAAACGTCCCGATTAAAACGTTTAAACACCCATAATTTGAATAATTTCGTAGAAGGGCAGGCAGACTTTCAATCGATCTAAATTTTTATTTTTTTCTTGCGTGGAATGAAATAATTAATTTTTCTTCTCACGAGACATCACGGTCAAAACTAATTTTAAAACAAATACGTTTTTTATATTTCAACTAGAAAACTATCAAATCAAATAAATGAGTGATCAATTATCCGAGATACCAGCTCAAGAGATCTATTGAACTTCCATCAGCAGTTCGGTGACCATTTGCCTTATTGCTAAGTTTGCGTCCCGCTGACTGAAGTCACGTACGCGATTTGCCTTAAAGGATATCACTCAAATATGACTGACGATTCTAAATTGTAATAACCTGATGATGATAATTTGGTCGTCTTTTGTTTTGGGAGTTATTATTTGATGTAGAATACACTTACCTAGAGAATTAATATCTGAAAAAAAAACATATTGTCACAAAGCAGCAAGAAGACATAAAATTGCAACGTCGGCCGATGACCGGTTTAGTAACCAAGGAATAGTTGACCCAAATTTATAAATCATAGATCGTAAATTTGTTCAACAACTGGGTACTTCGAACGGCTGATTAACTGCGCTGTTCTCGAGAGAGTTCAGAGCTGTCATCGAAAAGAACGTTGCAATGTATTGGAAAAAAGTGTTGACGAAAAGAGAAGTAAGCTCGAGGATTTTTGGGCTAGCGAGGGGGACTTGCTCGGTGGCTTGCACGTAGGCAAGACTCCAAGATTCTTTTGAAGTTCGGGTTGATCCTTTTGGGGGCGTTACGTCAGATAGACGAACGACCACCCGTCGAAGAGTAATTAAGTGTTTTCCAAAATTTGTTATCGTCCGAGTACAAAGAAGAAAGTTGCCCTAGAAGTCCTTGTTGTCCTAAGAGAAGCCACGGGTACGCATAGGAGTACCCCTGAAGTACGTTAAATTGGTTGGCACGATACGGTCCTCCTCTACACTTGACCTAGGTAAGACCCTTTTGTTATAACGGTGTTTGTTATCATATTAGTCATTTCAGTTAAGTAGTTAGGGTAATTTTAAGGCACAGAAAATAGAAGTTTACTTGAATCTCATCTTCTTATTTTAAATATAAACCCCCCATATTTTTGAAAGCCCCCATTCAGTGAGAAAATCAGCATAGGACCCTTCGGGGGAGGTAACGACGACCCGGTACCCATTTAAAGATTAGAGATTTAAAGCGTAAATTAACGCCCAGTCGAAATATAGTAATTTTCACATCAATAAGTACTCTTTCATAAACCCCCATCTTATATCATTTTCGTGACAATATTTAAGAATAAAAGCGATTTTTCAAAGCAGTAAAATAGATGGATAGCTATTGATTTCCAACAACATTTTGCTTGTGATTAAAAGTCCTTTTCCAAACCTAACAAATTGTAGTAATCCCTCGAAATTTTTTGAAATTATAATGGCTTCTAAGCCGGCGCTCCTTTGTTATTATTGAGTCCCATACTTTTGATAAGTCTTAATTTAAAAACTTCTGGCAATCAGCCATAAAACTGAGACATCACACGACACATAAAGATAAATCTGCCTCCCCAGTTTACATAACAACCGAACTATTTCAGATTTTTATCGGAATATACGTTTTGTTTGGGCGCGTTTTAATTAATAGAGGTGTCAATGAGTGCTTTTTCAAGTATTTTTAGACCGTCTCCACTATCCATAGCAGCATTTAACGTGTATGCGCGTTTCACGGCTGATTTGAGGCGCGTTGATTGGCAGGATAATAGCTGACAACACTCGGGCTTTGCTCTATCATTTAGGACGTCTGTGATGGACACTCGGAATGGCGTATAGTTCGAACAAAGGCTTCATTTATCAGCATTTTTCCCGGTTAATTTTCTTGACGTTCAATCACATTAAAACATCATGGATGCTGCGAGCCGATGGGTGTCGAGGGACCTGCCCGATAAATGATTACCCCCCGAGGGGATGATTTTGCTGCCTTTTTCTTTCCCCTCCCCCGTCCTTCTGTCGACTACACTTTGGGCCACCTTTCTCCAGTCGAAGCGAGCCAGACATGCAACGTGTAAAGACTGATATCCGAGGGCTTAAAGTAGTTAAACAATTAACAAAGTAAGCAGAGGCCCGGGTTAAAATATGCGGGAATTTATCGAAAGTTTGCAGGTATTGAGTGCCCTTTAACTAGACAACTTTACAAACTGCATTCGAATTATTAATCTCCCCCATTCGTTCGATCTAATCGAAAGTAAATCCGACGCCCCTTGTTGCCGGAGAGGGTCTTTTAAAGTTTGATTAGTTTCCGAGCAAGTAAATTCCAGGATTTTTTTTTCTTTGCTAAAGGATGAGTAACTTTTATTTCCCTCAGAAAACCTCCCGAATCCATCCGAACGCTCCACAGCTCTTCTCTTCTCCACAGACTTGGCTTCAGAGAGAATTTTGAGGTCAGGCGCGAATGACATCTACAATCAACACACTTTCTAGCAGATTTTCCCACCTCGCTACCTTTGAATTTTTTTATACCTATCTCTCTCAGCACATGATAATTTCTAACGCCTGTTGGAAGCCAATAAGAAGTGAATGGTATATACACTATTTACGCACCTTTGACTGAGCCCACTATACTCTGCACTCTGCAACAATTCATTTAATACGCTCCTGTTAACAGATTCGATGTATTTCTAACCCAATCCACGAAAAAAGAATATTTTTACTTTCAAAATATTCCTATGAAGTGGAAACTTATTTTAACCCTTTTTTCCAATTAAAACGGCGTTATTGTCAAATTTGACTATCTGTAACCCACTCTGAGAAAGATCTAAGTTTCTCATTTTGATTTTTAAACATAAAGTGAGAACTCATTTTCAGCTATTTTTTGAATTAAAACAAGAAAAAAAAAATTTTTTTCTCATTACTATTATGGAGTGGAATATTATTGTTATTTAATTATTTCCAATTAAAATGGCCTTATTATCAGATTTGACTATTTCTAACCCACTCTGAGAAAAAACGTATGTTTCCTGTTTTTAAAGCTAGACCCATGAAGGCGGTATTCATTTTCGGATTTTTTTTCCAATTAAGACGCTGCTGTAGAGTTAGAGATTCGATGTATCTCTAACCCAATTATAAAAAAAAGGAAAATTTTTACTTTCAAAATGTCGCTATGAAGTGGAAACTTATTTTAACCAAATTTTTCCAATTAAAACGGCGTTATTGTCAAATTTGACTATCTGTAACCCACTCTTAGAAAATTCTAAGTTTCTCATTTTGATTTTTAAAGATGAAGTGGTAAGTCATTTTCAGCTATTTTTTTCAATTAAAACGACGCTGTTGACAGATTTGATGTATCTCTGACCCAATCCAAAAAAAGTTAAATTTTTTCTTTTTACATTACTAGGTACTATGAAGTGGAAAATTATTTTTTCTTAATTTTTTTCAATTAAAATGGCCTTATTGTCAGATTTGACTATCTCTAACACACTCTGAGAAAAAAACGTATGTTTCCTGTTTTTAAAGATAGACCCATGAAGTGGGTACTCATTTTCGACAATTTTTCTCCAATTAAGACGCTGCTGTTAACAGATTCTATCTCTAATCTCTAATATCTCTATCGCAATTCAAAAAGAGGAAAATTTTTACTTTTAAAATATTCCTATGAAGTGGAAACTTAGTTTTCCAATTAAAATGTTTTCCAATTAAAATGACCCTATTTCCTATCTCTAATCTACCCTGATAAAAACGTATGTTGCCTATTTTTAAAGATAGGCCCTCATTTTCAGCTATTTTTTCCCAATTAAGATGATGCTGTTGTTGGATTTGACGTATCTCTAACCCAATCCGCGAAAAACGTAATCTCGTTAATTTTTTTGGGTATAGATAGAACCATAGTGTGCAATTATTTTTGACCATTTTTTTCTAAATAACAAGGCCTTGTTCTTGGAGTAGATGTATCTCTAATCCAATCTGAGAAAAACGTATGTTTCTTTAAAGACAGACTCATGAAGTGTGTGTGCATTTTTAGCAAATTCTTTTTCAATAAAGACGATGCTGAAGTAGAAAAATATTTGATGTAACTCTTTCCAATTAAAACGGCGTTTATGTCAGATTTGACTATCTCTAACCACTCTGAGAAAAACGTAAGTTACTTATTTTTAAAGATAGGCCCATGAAGTGGGAACTCATTTTCAGCTATTTTTCTCAATTATAACGATGCTGTTCACAGATTTAATGTATCTCTAACCCAATCCGCGAAAAACGCAATCCCGTTCATTTTTCAGATAGAACCATAAAGTGTGCCCTTATCTTTGGCTATTGTGTTCTAAAAAAGACGGTCCTATTTTTGGAGTTGATGTATCTTTAATCCACGCTGAGAAAAACGTTTGTTTCTTTAAAGCTAGACCCATGAATTGTGTGTGCATTTTGAACACATTTTTTGTCATTATAGATGATGTTGTTGTCAAATTTGATGTATCTCTAATTTAAAAAAATTAAATTTTTACTTCCAAAATCTATAAAGTAGAAAAAGATGTTGATCTAATTCTTTCCAATTAAAATGGCCTTATGGTTAGATTTGACTATCTCTAACCCACTCTGAGAAAAAATGTATGTTGCCTATTTTTAAAGATTATTTATCTATTTATATTTGACATATCTTTAACCCAATGCGCGAAAACCGTAATCTCCTTAATTTTTTAGATATAACCATAAAGTGTGCACTTATTTTTAGCTAATTTTTTCTAAATAGCACTGTCCTGTCTTTGAAGTTCATGTATCTCTAGCCGACTCTGAGAAAAACGTATGTTTTTTATAGACAGCTATGAAGCAACGCATGTGCATTTTCAGCATTTTTTTTTAATAAAGATGTTGCGGTTGTCCAATTTGATATATCCCTAAATAAAAAAAAAAATTACTTTTAAAACCTATATTAAAAATTTGCACTTATCTTTTGCCAATTTTTTCTAAATAAGACTGTCCTGTTTTTGGAGTTTATGTATCTCTAACCACTCTGAGAAAGATGTAAGTTACCTATTTTTAAAGATAGACCCACGAAGTGGGTACTCATTTTTGTCTAATTTTTTCCAATTAAGACGCTGCTGTTAACAGATTAAATGTATCTCTGACCCAATCCAAAAAAAAGGTAAATTTTTTCTTTCACCTTACTACTATAGAGTGGAAAAGTATTTTTACTTAATTTTTTTCCAATAAAAATGGCCTTATTACCTATCTCTAACCCATTCTGAAAAAAACGTATATTGCCTATTTTTAAAGATAGACCCATGAAGTGGGTACTCATTTTCAGCTAGTTGTTCCCAATTAAGATGTTGCTGTTGTTAGATTTGACGTATCTCTAACCCAATCCGCGAAGAAAGTAATCTCGTTAATTTTTTAGATAGAACCATAAAGTGTGCAATTATTTTTAGCTATTTTTTTCTAGGTAACAAGGTCTTGTTGTTGGAGTTGACGTATCTCTAACCCACTCTGAAAAAAACGTATATTTCTTTAAAGACAGACCCATGAAGTGTGTATGCATTTTCAGCAATTTTTTTTTTTCAAAAAAGACGATGATGTCAAGTTTGATGTATTTCTAACCCAATCAAAAAAAAAAAAAAAATTCGAAACCTATAAAGTAAAAAAATTATTTGATCTAATTTATTGACGTTTATGTCAGATTTGAGCATCTCTAACCACACTGAGAAAGACATAAGTTACTATTTTTAAAGAAAGAGCCATGAAGTGGGAACTCATTTTCAGCTATTTTTTCCAATTAAAACGAGGCTGTTGACAGATTTGATGACCCAATCTAAAAATAGTAAAATTTATTCTTCCTGATTACTATTTTGGAGTGGAAAATTATTTTTATTTCATTCTTTCCAATTAAAATGGCCTTATTGTCAGATTTGACTATCTCTAACCTACTCTGAGAAAAAACGTGTGTTGCCTATTTTTAAAGATAGACCCATGAAGTGGGTACTCTAGGCTAATTTTTTCCAATTAGACGCTGCTGTTAAGAGATTCGATGTATCTCTAACCCAATCCCAAAGAGGAAAATTTTTGCTTTCAAAATACTCCTATGAAGTGGAAACTTAGTTTAACCTATTTTTTTCCAACTAAAACGGCGTTATTGTCAAATTTAACTACCTGTAATCCACTCGTGAGAAAAATGTAAGTTTCTCATTTTGATTTTTAAAGATAGTGAAGTAGGAACTCATTTTCAGCTATTTTTATCAAATAAAATCATGCTGTTAACAGATTTGATGTATTTTTGACCCGAGTGGAAAATTATTTTTACTTGATTCTTTCCATTTAAAATGGCCTTATTGTCTCTCTCTAACCCACTCTGTTGCCGATTTTTAAAGACAGACCCATAAAGTGGGTACTCATTTTCAGCTATTTTTTCACAATTAAGATGATGCTATTGTTAGAGCTGACGTATCTCTAACCCAATCCTCGTAATCGTAATCTCCTTAATTTTTTAGATGGAACCATAAAATGTTTCTTATTCACTTATTTTTAGTTATTTTTTTCTAAATAATACCGTCACGTTTTTGGAGTTGATGTATCTCTAACCCATTCTGAGAGAAACGTATGTTTCTCTAAAAGCAGATCCATGGAGTGCGTGTGTATTTTCAGCATTTTTTTTTTTCATTAAAGACGATGCTGCTGGTGTCAAACTTGATGCTTCTCTAATTAAAAAAAAATAAAATTTTTACTTTCAAAACCTATAAAATAAAAAAAAAATTTGATCTAAATCTTTTAAGTCTTTCTAATTAAAACGACGTTTATGTCAGATTTGACCAACTCTATCCACTCTGAGAAAGACGTATGTTGCCTATTTCTAAAGATAGAACCATGAAGTGGGTACTTATTTTCAGCTATTTTTTCCCATTAAGATGATGCTATTGTTATATTTAACGTATCCCCAATCCGCGAAAAACCTAATTTTCATAATTTTTTAGATAGAACCATAAAGTGTGCACTTATTTGTAGCCAATTTTTTCTAAATAAGACGTTCCTGTTCGTGGAGTTGATGTATCTCTAACCCACTCTGAGAGAAAAGTATATTTCTTTAAAGACCCATGAAGTGTATGTGATTTTTTTTTCAATAAAGCCGATGCTGTTGTCAAATTTTTTGTATATCTGATTAAAAAAATAAATAAATTTTTACCTTCAAAACCTATAAAGTAGAAAAATATTTTGATCTAATTCTTTCCAATAAAAACGGCGTTTATGTCAGATTTGACCATCTCTAACCACTCTAAGAAAGACGTAAGTTACATAATTTTAAAGATAGACCCATGAAGTGGTTACTCATTTTCGCTTAATTTTTTGCAATTAAGATACTGCTGTTAACACGATCTGATGTATCCCTAACCCAATCCAAAAAAAAAAATGGGAACTTATTTTAACGTAATTTTTTCCAATTAAAACGGCGTTACTGTCAAATTTAACTACCTGCAACCCACTCTGAGAAAGATGTAAGTTTCTCATTTTGATTTTTAAACATAAAGTGAGAACTCATTTTCAGCTATTTTTACCTCTGGATAGTCACTAATTTTATGTCCTTTTGAACCACAAAAATAACTTTTTATATAAAGTCACTTGTATTATTATGTGGGTTCTTTTCTTGGTTTTGGAGTCGATTACCGCCTCGATTACCACTGTGGTTGAAAACTCGATTAAAACTCAGGTTAAAACAGTAGTAACCCAATTTTTTTACTACTTACTTTTGGGTGAAGCCTCATTCACTTTTGGGTCCGATTCGTTCGTTGTTGGAGAAGGAATTTCGCACTACTCACAGTAAAATTACTGCGAATAACAATTTACCCTAGAAAGGGCTCGGACGAATTTCAAGGATAAATCGTTATTCGCAGTAATTTTACTGTGAGTAGTGCGAAATTCCTTCTCCAACAACGAACGAATCGGACCCAAAAGTGCATGAGGCTTCACCCAAAAGTAAGTAGTAAAAAATGAACTTTCCGCCTCAAAGATTTAAGAGTTAGTAGTAACCCGGGTTTCAAAGCTATTATCATGTCTAGTCTCCTCCTAAAGAAGGCTACTACCTGAACTAAATTTAATGCAATTGTTTACTACCTGAACTAAATTTAATGCAATTGCGTTATTACTTTGTAAGGAGATCACATCAATGGCTGTACCAGCTGCATGAAAATATTCTGGCGTTGCTGACAACAGTTGTATAACAACATCTGGCTCATCCAGAGTGCCACCAGCATAATATATTTCTGGCCTTGACGTCCTCTTTCTTAAAATCAACCAATAGATTTGGACCTCTTGGAGGATCCATAATCAAACACAACAAAGACCTCATTTTATTCCAGGAGTTCCATCAAATTGTTGTATATATATGTTCTATTAAATGTGCACTTGCAACTTGGCAATTCTGTCAGGATTTTATAGAGAAAAGCTTCGGCTTTATCAGAATATAGAGCAACGATCGGCTAAAGCTAGTGGCGTGCCGCAAATTTGATTACCGCGCTTCCTGTCATTCACCCTTTTGAAATATGTCCCTAAGTAAAGAGCGTAATAACGAAAAGTGGTTCGTTTTATGCACCCCCTTGTATCATGTGGCGAAAGCCAGTGTGACAAAAGTGATTTCTCCTCCCCCTGCTATTATTATTGTGCTAATCCCACCTTAGCCCCAGGAGAGGACGTGCAAGGAAAATATTTCTGCACCTCGAAGGGGCTAATTTGGTCGATGGCCCTGGATGATACCGCGAACATATGCCGCATATAAATAAAAATTCAAATCGTCCGAACGCAGAGAACCGGGGAGCAATCTTGTCTAATTACATAATGACACGGTAAAAACTGAAATGGAGAAGAAAGCACCTCGGGCCACCAGCATATGGCGACTTGAGAGGCCGAAGACCCTTACGAATTCGACCACCCCGTCCTGCAAATTACTGACCAGAATTCCACAATTTAGTTAGATGGGTGGTAACTGGTGCCACAAATGATTCAGAAACGTATAAAAAAATCAGTCAGCGATTTTTTTATTTATTTGTTTGTTTACCAGTCAGCGTTTCCTTAGATGCCGTTATCGTCGACGAACACGATAAGTGCCATGACTTGCCATTACATGGAAAAAGACAAACTTTTACTGCAAATTGTTTCGTGGTTTAAAGCTGCTATAAGCCGCCGTTTATTCAAGCGAAGGCATTTTAGAGAAATTTTTGTTTCTCTAGGACTTACACAGCTAGATGTAGCTATTCCTCTACACACTATCTTCATCGCCAGCAAATAGAGACATAAATAAATAAAAACAAATATTTTCAACCAAAAAGGAAAATAAATCCCACGTTGGTCAAGTCAAGAATGGGTAAATGTGGGACATAGGTTTCGAGTCCTGGATCCACAAGCAAACCCACCAAAAGGGCTTCTGCCTGAGTCATAGCCTGTGCATTTCCAAACTCAAAAATTCTTGTTAACAATTGTATAGTTCTTCTGAGTTTATCCTACAAATCGCCTGAGTTCCCATTACTCCCCCCCCCCACCCAATGCATAATGACGGTCCGATGTCATACTTTCTGAGCATGGACTATTTTTTGGAACATGTTTACATATATGTTTCTACATCTGAGAGACTCAACCAGTTTCTTCGGGAAAGCCGTGAGCATAAAAATTCTGTGATTTCACAACTAGACCCAGAGAGTAGTCGACACATGGCGACCTACATAACATTTTCTGATCTCTGCAACCTACATGTCCTGGTAGAATTTTTCCACATTTTCTTCAAGTTTCTGAGCTGGTGTTGAATAAAAAATGTTAGCATAGTTTGTGTGTTGTTTTTTGAGATAAACACTGGAACTAAAGAGTGTGGAAAAGAAAAATTCGTTGAACATCATATTGCAGGACATTGGAACATGAAACATTGGAACGGACACAGGAAGTGAAACTTATTAATAAAGACTGAAGAACTAAAATTCTCAAGCTGGAACCGAGGAAGAAATGAACAAAATCTACGAATAGAAAACTAAAAAATTGATTGTAAAACTTTCTGAGTGGAAAGAAGAGAAACAGAGGTCTCTAAAAGAAAACTGAATTTTATGTGAAACTTAATGACAAAGTATGAACCGAAAGTAGAAATTTACGAAAAAAAGCTTAGAATCTGAATCGTAAGTATATACAATCAAAATTGCTTAGAAACTGCACTCGGACATCCGAAAGTGAAAGTTATTAATAAGAACTGAATAAATAAAATTCTGAAGCTGAAATCAAAGAGGAAGTTAACAAAATTTGCGGGATAAAAACTAAAGGAGCACCACGTCAAAAACTATCACATCAACTTCGATTGCGAGTCACATGTCGAATGACCTACAGCATGTCCCTTTCAAGAGTTATAACAGACTAGACCTCATGGAGCAGCTTGAAATTAGTCAGTTTGAATAGAAGATTACTAGGTTGAATTGGGAATGAACTAGATGTTAAGCTCCTTCCACGAGATATAAAGAATTACATGTTATAGGACCTTGCCACGAAAATTTTGCCTCACCTTGTACCCTTTCGTAATACGGGACAGAGGACAAAATTTGGCTCATAATTTCGTCCAAAAATTTTATTAATTAATTATGACTGGGCGGCTGCAAAAACGTATGTCAGCGACTCGTAACTTTCTTCTGTTTAGATCACTGGTGAATCAGTTTTTACCTCCGCTTATTACCTGTTACACGGTTTTATAACCCAGTCTGCAAAAAAACCAAGTTTATTATTTTTAAGATAGACTCGCTAACTGAGTACTCATTTTCAGTTAATTATTTCCAACTAAACGGTGCTGTTGTCAGATTTAACATATCTCTAACCTATTCCAAAACAAAAGACAAATTGTTACATTCAACAATAGACCTAGAAAGTGGGTACTCAGTTTCGCCTAATTTTTAACAATTGAAACGGTGGTAATATCAGATTTGACTATCTCTAACCCCCCTTCTGAGAAAAACGTCATATTTTTAAAGATAAATCCTTTATCTGAGAACCCATTTTCAACTAACTTTTTCCAATTAAACGGAGCTGTTGTCAGATTTAACATATCTCTAATCCCTTCCAAAAGAAGAGTGAAATTCTTAGATATAAAAATAGACGTACAAAGTACTCAGTTTTGTATAATTTTTACCAATTTGACACAATTCAGTACAATTCAGATTTCACTATCTCTAACCCGCTCTGAGAAAACGCGCAACTCTCTTATTTTTAAAGATAGACCCATGAACTGGATACTCGACTTCAGCATTTTTTCTTCCAGTTAATACGGATGATACATTCCAAAAGAAAAAGCATATTCTTACATTCAAAGATAGATCTACAAAGTGGGTACCCACTTTCGCCTAATTTTTACCAATTGAAATTAGGGTATTATCAGATTTGACTATCTCTAAGTCCCTCTGAGAAAAACGTATCTTTCTTATTTTTAAAGATAGACCCATGAACTGGGTACTCGACTTTAATTTTTTTTTCCAATTGATACGGTGCTGTTGTCAGATTTAACATATCTCTAACCCATTCCAAAAGAAAAGGCAAATTCTTACATTCAAAGATAGATCTACAAAGTGGGTACCCACTTTCGCCTAATTTTTACCAATTGAAATTAGGGTATTATCAGATTTGACTATCAATAAGCCACTCTGAAAAAAACGTAAGTTTCTTATTTTTAAAGATAGATCCAAGAACTTGGTACTCGACTTTAGCTAATTTTTTTCCAATTAATACGGTGCTGTTGTCACATCTAACGTATCTAACCCATTCGAAAAGAAAAGTCAAATTCTTACATTTAAAAATAGTCGTACAAAGTGGGTGCTCAGTTTTGCATGTTTACCAATTAAAGCGGGGGTATTATATTTTACTATCTCTAATCCACAGTGAGAAAAACTTAATTTCTTATTTTTAAAGATAGACTCATGAACTGGGTATTTCACTTAAGCATTTTTTTCCAATTAATACGGTGCGGTTGTCAGATTTAACATATCTCTAACCCATTCCAAGAGAAAAGACCAATTCTTACATTTAAAAATAGACATACAAAGTTGGTACTCAGTTTCGCCCATTTTTTACCAATTGAAACGAGGGTATTATCAGATTTGACTATCTCTAACCCTTGTCTGAGAAAAAGGTAAGTTTCTTATTTTGAAAGACAGAACCATAAAGTGGGTACTCATTTTCAGCTATTTTTTTTCCAATTATAACGACGCCGTTGTCAGATTTAACGTATCTCTAACCCATTCCAAAAGAACAGGGAAATTGTTACTATTCAATAGACCTACAAAGTAGGTACTCAATTCGTTTAATTTTTATCAATTGCCACGGGGGTATTATCAGGTTTGACTATCTCTAACCATCTCTCGGGAAAACGTAAGTTTATTATTTTTAAAGACAGACCCATGAAGTTTGTACTCATTTTCAGCTATTTTTTTCTAATTAAAACGGCGCTGTTGTCAGATTTAACGTATCTCTAACCCATTCCAAATGAAAACACAAATTGTTGCATTCAAAAATAGACCTACAGACTGGGTAATCAGTTTCGCCTAATTTTTGCCATTTGAAACGAGGATATTATCAGGTTTGACTATCTCTAACCCTCGTCTGAGAAAAAAGAAAAGTTTCTTAATTTTTAAAGATAAACTCATGAACTTGGTACTCATTTTCAGCAAACTTTTTCCAATTAGTACGGTCCTGTTGTCAGATTTAACATATCTCTAACCCATTGCAAAAGAAAGACAAATTGTTTCGTTCAAAAATAGACCTACAAAGTGGATAATCAGTTTCTTCTAATTTTTACCAATTGAAACGGGAATGTTATCAGATGTGACTATCTTTAACCCAGTCTGAGAAAAACGTTAGTTTCTTATTTTTAGGTATAGACCCATGAACTGGGTACTCATTTTCATCTAATTTTTTCTAATTAATACGGTGCTGTTGTCAGATTTAACATATCTCTAACTCATTAAAAAAAAAAGACAAATTCTTACGTTTAAACATAGATCTACAAAGTTGGTACTCAGTTTTGCCTACTTTTTACCAAATGAAACGAAGGCATTATCAGATTTGACTATCTCTAACCTACTCTGAGAAAAATGTAAGTTTATGATTTTTAAAGACAGACCCATCAAGTTTTTACTCATTTACAGCTATTTTTTTCTAATTAAAACGGCGCTGTTGTCAGATTTAACGTAACTCTAACCCATTGCAAAAAAAAAACAAATTGTTGCGTTTAAAAATAGACCTACAAAGTGGATACTCAGTTTCTCTTAATTTTTACCAATTGAAACGGGAGTGTTATCAGATGTGACTATCTTTAATCCACTCTGAGAAAAATCTAAGTTTCGTATTTTTAAAGATAGATCCATGAACTGGGTACTCATTTTCAGCTCATTTTTTCCAATTAATACGGTGCTATTGTCAGATTTAACATATCTCTAACTCATTCAAAAAAAAAAGACAAATTCTTACGTTTGCAAATAGACCTACAAAGTTGGTACTCAGTTTTGCCTAATTTTTACCAACTGAAACGAAGGTATTATCAGATTTGACTATCTCTAATCCACTCTGAGAAAAACGTAAGTTTATTATTTTTAAAGACAGACCCATGAAGTTTGTACTCATTTTCAGCTATTTTTTTCTAATTAGATCTGCGCGGTTGTCAAGTTTGTATCTCTAACCCAATCCAAAAGAAAAGGATAATTGTTACATTCAAAAATAGACCTACAGAATGGTTACTCAGTTTCGCCTAATTTTTACCCTTTGAAATGAGGATATTATCAGATTTGACTATCTCTAACCCTCGTCTGAGAAAAACGTAAGTTTCTTATTTTTAAAAACAGACCCATGGAGTGAGTATTCTTTTTCAGCTATTTTTTTCCAATTAAAACGGCCTTGTTGTCACATTTAACGTATCTCTCAGCCATTCCAAAAGAAAAGACAAATTGTTACATTGAAAAATAAACCTACAAAGTTGGTACTCAGTTCGCTTAACTTTTTTACCAATTGAAACGGGGGTATTATCAGATTTGGCAATCTCTAACTCACTCTCAGAAATACGTAAGTTTATTATTTTTAAAGACAGACCCATGGAGTTTGTACTCATTTTCAGCTATTTTTTTCTCATTAAAACGGCGCTGTTTTAAGAGATTTAACGTATCTCTAACCCATTCCAAAAGAAGAGACAAATTGTTACATTCAAAAATAGACCTACAGACTGGGTACTCAGTTTCGTCTAATTTTTACCATTTATCTCTAACCCTTCTCTTAGAAAAACGTAAGTTTCTTATTTTTAAAGATACACTCATGAACTTGGAACTCATTTTCAGATAATTTTTTCCAATTAGTATAATCCTGCTGTCAGATTTAACATACCTCTAACCCATTACAAAAAAAGACAAATTCTTGCGTTTAAAAATAGACCTACAAAGTGGATACTCATTTTCAGCTAATGTTTTCCAATTAATACGGTGCTGTTGCCAGATTTAACATATCTCTAACACATAAAAAAACAAATTCTTACGTTTAAAAAAATAGACTTACAAAGCTGGTACTCAGTTTTGCCTCATTTTTACCAATTGAAACGAAGGTATTATCATAAGATTGGCTATCTCTAACCCATTCTGAGAAAAACGTAAGTTTATTATTTTTAAAGACAGACCCATGGAACTTGTACTCATTTTCAGCTATTTTTTTCTAATTAAAACGACGCTGTTTTCAGATTTAAAGTATCTCTAACCCATTCCAAAAGAAAAGACGAACTGTTACATTCAAGAATAGACCTACAGAGTAGGTACTCAGTTTCGCCTAATTTTTATCATTTGAAACGAGGATATTATCAGATTTGACTATCTCTAATCCTCGTCTGAGAAAAACGTAACTTTCTTATTTTAAACACAGACCCATGAACTGGGTACTCATTTTCAGCTAATTTTTTCCAATTAATACGGTGCTGTTGCCAGATTTAACATATCTTTAACTCATTCAAAAAAAAGACAAATTCTTACGTTTAAAAATAGACCTACAAAGTTGGTACTCAGTATTGCCTAATTTTTACCAATTGAAACGAAGGTATTATCAGAATTGACTATCTCTAACCCTCGTCTGAGAAAAACCTAACTTTCTTATTTTTAAAAACAGACCCATGAACTGGGTACTCATTTTCAGCTATTTTTTTCCAATTAATACGGTGCTGTTGCCAGATTTAACATATCTTTAACTCATCAAAAAAAAAGACAAATTCTTACGTTAAAAATAGACCTACAAAGTGGGTAGTCAGTTCGCTTAGTTTTTACCAATTGAAACGAAGGTATTATCAGATTTGACTATCTCTAACCCACTCTGAGAAAAACGTAAGTTTATTATTTTTAAAGACAGACTCATGAAGCTTGTACTCATTTTCAACAATTTTTTAATAATTGAAACGGCGCTGTTGTCAGGTTTAACGTATCTCTAACCCATTCCAAAAGAAAAGATAAATTGTTACATTCAAAAATAGACCTACAGAGTAGGTACTCAGTTTCGCCTAATTTTTACCATTTGAAACGGGGATATTATCAGATTTGCCTATCTCTAACCCTCGTTTGAGAAAAACGTAAGTTTCTTATTTTTAAAGATAGATCCATGAACTGGGTACTCATTTTCAGCTCATTTTTCCAATTAATACGGTGCTAGTGTCAGATTTAACATATCTCTAACTCATTCAAAAAAAAAAGACAAATTTTTACGTTTGAAAATAGACCTACAAAGTTGGTACTCAGTTTTGCCTAATTTTTACCAATTTAAACGAAGGTATTATCAGATTTGACTATCTCTAACCCACTTTGAGAAAAACGTAAGTTTATTATTTTTAAAGACAGACCCATGAAGCTTGTACTCATTTTCAGCTAGTTTTTATAATTAAACAGCGTTGTTGTCAGATTTAACGTATCTCTAACCCATTCCAAAACAAAAGACAAATTTTTACATTCAAAAATAGACCTACAGAGTAGGTATTCAGTTTCGCCTAATTTTTACCATTTGAAACGGGGATATTATCAGATTTGACTATCTCTAATCCTCGTCCTTGAAAAACGTAACTTTCTTATTTTTAAAAACATTAACTAGGTACTCATTTTCAGCAAATTTTTCCTAATTAATACGGTGCTGTTGCCATATTTAACATATCTTTAATTCATTAAAAAAAAGACAAATTCTTACGTTTAAAAATAGACCTACAAAGTTGGTACTCAGTTTTGCCTAATTTTTACCAATTGAAACGAAGGTATTATCAGATTTGACTATCTCTAACCCACTTTGAGAAAAACGTAAGTTTATTATTTTTAAAGACAGACCCATGGAGCTTGTACTCATTTTCAGCTATTTTTTATAATTAAAACGGCGTTGTGGTCATATTTAACGTATCTCTAACCCATTCCAAAAGAAACGACAAATTTTTACATTCAAAAATAGACCTACAGAGTAGGTATTCAGTTTCGCCTAATTTTTACCATTTGAAACGAGGATATTATCAGATTTGACTATCTCTAACCTTCGTCTGAGAAAAACGTAAGTTTCTTATTTTTAAAAATAGACTCATGAACTTGGTACTCATTTTCAGATAATTTTTTCCAATTAGTACGGTCCTGCCGTCAGATTTAACATATCTCTAACCCATTGAAAAAAAAAAATAGACAAATTCTTGCGTTTAAAAATAGACCTACAAAGTGGATACTCAATTTCTCCTAATTTTTACCAATTGAAACGGGAGTGTTATCAGGTGTGACTATCTTTAACCCACTCTGAGAAAAACATAAGTTTCTTATTTTTAAAGATAGACCCATGAACTGGGTACTCATTTTCAGCTAATTTTTTCTAATTAATACGGTGCTGTTGTCAGATTTAACATATCTCTAACTCATTAAAAAAAAAGACAAATTCTTACGTTTAAAAATAGATCTACAAAGTTGGTACTCAGTTTTGCCTAATTTTTGCCAATTGAAACGAAGGTATTATCAGATTTGACTGTCTCTAACCCTTGTCTCAGAGAACGTAAGTTTCTAATTTTTAAAAATATCCCCATTAACTGGGTAGGTACTTACTTTCAGCTAATGGTTTCCAATCAAACGGCGCTATTGTCAGATTTAACATATCTCTAACCCATTCCAAAGAAAAGGCAAATTGTTACATTGAAAAATAGGCCTACAATTGACACGGGGGTATTATCAGATTTGACTAAATCTAACCTCTGTCTGAGAAAAACGCAAGTTTCTTATTTTTAAAGATAGACCCTTGAAGCGGGAACTCGACTTTACCTAATTTTTTTCCAATTAAGACAGTGCTGTTGTCAGATTTAACGTAACTCTAACCCGGTCCAAGAAAACTGTATTTTTTTTGTAAATTTTAAATTTTAGTTAATTCTTACTGCTTTTACTGCTTGATTATACCCGTTTCGTTTCACGGTATTATGCAAAAAAAGTCATGCGTCTTTTTAACCTCTAGCTGATCGCATCTCTAACCCAATCCGTAAAAATAAGAAACGGTAAGTGTCTTATTTTTAAAGACAAACCCATGAAGTGGGTACTCATTTTCAGCTCCTTTTCTCCAATTAAAACGGCGCTGTTGCCAGATTTAACGTATCTCTAACCCAATCAAAAAAAAAAATTATTACATTGAAAAATAGACCCATAAAGTGTTACTACACTATTGAAGAGTTACTGCTGGAGTTTAACTCAAAGATTTAATGCCATGCACCTGTTAATAATTTCGTCCAAAGAAATACAACTTTAAGTTAGGTAATTTAAATGCAAAGTCTTGAAAAAGCATGTGGATATAGAGGCCATGTCTCAACAAAGCCCCCGGCCGATCTTCGAAACTCCCTAAGGTGTAATGCGGCAAGAACGCAATCCGGTTGGTGGAATAAAAATTCCTACTGTAATACATTTTACTTAAAAAAAACTCCAAACCTCGGATAGTTAGTCATTAAAACCAGGAAAAATCCCATTTAAAAGGTGTCCGGACAAAGAATGGCGGCCGCTGGTAAAGCGCACAATTTGCATTCGCCGTTTGTCTTCAATTATCCGGGCCATAAAATAGTCGAAACTCCGGGCGGAGTTTTCCGGAATACTTAACAAACGTTGCAGGTAATAAAAACTAAGGGATTTCGCTGTTCTTTTCGCAATCGGATACCCCGCCATCGATGGATCGATGGATCTCGTCATTTATGAGCTCGTACTCGTGGATTTGGCTCGCACCGCAGGCGATCGACTTAACGAAGCTTACGTTTGCTTTAATTAGTGCACCACCGCTGGCCGTTCGCTTCCTTAACAAAATAAACATCCCGAGTTCGCCCTTCCTATGTTTATGATTGGGTTACCGCCCCTTCACTTTCTTAATTAAAGTACTTCGTAATTATCGGCCTGAAATGGTCCCGCACACACACTTCGGCCCTACACATGTTTGCGTGTTCCGTCAGAGATCATCAATCTGCGGGATAAACCGTCTAAAGGGAACTTTGGACCTTCTTTCTAGATCTTGTAATGACCAAATCAAGTTTAATTTTTTTTTTAATTGAAATCTATTAGTTTTCGTGGCGTGCTGCCTAAAGTCATGTACCCCAAAAATATTTTTTGCCACATGAGAATGAACAACAACAAATTGAACAAGTCTGGTGAATTTTCACACAAGACGGTGCTGTTGTCATATCTCTAACCCAGTCCGAAAAAAAAAAAACGAAAATTTCTTACT
The DNA here is from genome assembly GCA_951812265.1 of Taphrorychus bicolor. Classification (NCBI taxonomy): domain Eukaryota; kingdom Metazoa; phylum Arthropoda; class Insecta; order Coleoptera; family Curculionidae; genus Taphrorychus; species Taphrorychus bicolor. The sequence goes on from OX638304.1 coordinate 36,705,941, forward strand.
CTTTAAAATAGATCTACGAAGGGGGTACCCGTTTTCAGCAAATTATTTCCAATTACGACAGTGGTGTTCACAATCATATTTGATGTATCTCTAACCCACTGCGGGAAAAACCAAAATTTCTTATTTTTTTTTAGGAGACGCCTAGGAAGTGGGTGCTCATTTTCAGCTAACTTCTTCCAAGTAAAACGGTGCGATTTTCAGATTTATATCTCTAAGTTAGTCCGTAAAAAAACAAAAATTTATCACATTTTAAAATAGACCTACAAAGTGGTTACCCATTTTTAGGTGTTCGCAATGATGTTTTACATATCTCTAACGCACTATGAAGTAAATCTAAGTTTCTCGGGTCGATATCCTGCCAATTATTAAACCTACAGGACTTTCTTTAGAGGGAGGTGAAGGACAACATCAAAAAGAACAAAAACGTTGGATTTACTTCAATCGGTACACACGTTCCAAAGTGACAGGCGGTCAAAGTTGGAAATTGAGAAAAAAGTTGAAATACCTCCCATTTGGTCAATTTCTTCCCTATGCTACATCAGTGGGTAACAATTTCTGCATTTCATTTCACGTCACTTTCAGGTTTATGTCGATTTTGCCTTCAGTTTATGACCAAAATAAAAATGTCAGGTAATCGAAAATTCTAATGAAAAATCGTTCGTTCCCGTTGATTTATAAGACATTACAGTATTACTTGACAAAGTAATAACAATAAAAGGGCTTCCAGCTTCCAGTTTATGCGATATATCATTGTGTAAGCTTTGAAGATTTTATCGAGCCCCATCCGAAACTTTACAATTAGGCAAATAAATCAAACGGCACATATCTTCCCCAAAACCGATATCGGTTGCCATTCCCCAGGGGGAGCAATTTTGATTGTCTTACTCGCGCGACTTTAACTCTGGGGAAACTTTCGAAGTGGATTTTCTAGCTTCCATTTAAATTATGTTTCGTAATTACTTGTGTGTGTATGCAGCCCTCTTAGGAAGTAGCAAAGCTCACATAAGAAGTCAAAGGATTTTGAGCCCTTTTAAGAACTCCGCCCTTGCAGGGATTTGCGCTCTCTCTCTCTATGTCGACAATTCCCTAAATCTCTTCTTTGATGTGAGAATTGAGGGCCTCTCCCCACGTGTAGGTACTTATTTTCGGTGCTTTGTAAAGTTTTTTGCTTAAATCTAAAGACTTAACACCTAAGTAGGTAACAATGTCTGCACGAAGCGGTTTTATTTGCATATCTGACAAACAAAACTTTCAGGTTAAAACTAGCAGCTTCCCATTTGCATTTAGAGTGGAACTTAAAAACTCGGGACTTTTTGTTCTCGTTCAATCTGTTCCAAATTCCAGATATTTGGGCGACGAACGTGTGAAGGAGTTTTCCCCTCAATTACCGACCGATCTGGGGGGCCCTTTTGCGAGGGCAAATTTAATTTTGCCCTCGCATTAGTCCGCCTAACGAAGCCTGCATGTGTTTCGAACGGAAATGACGGGGAATTTTGCGACGATTAGGCCCTCATTTGCTGCATAATGCGTCCGAATATGGAGGTTTGAACTCTCATCGTGCAAGTTTAAATGTGTGTAGTAACCAAACCGCCCTCATTTACCACCGAGATACCCTCCAGGCTCCGGGTCTTCTGGTACGTGTAAGGGTACGCCCCTGACGATATCGATCTATTTAATACACCTCCGCGGATGATATTTTAATAATATTCCGGGCAATATCTCAAAGAGCTCACATCTGGCTTAGGGGAAGTGCGATCTCCTGTGGCGCTCCCAATTGATTGAGAGCGACAAAGGACGGGGGTTGCGTTTAACACCTAGCTAGGCCCACAATAGGGTCAGAACTCTATTTTTCTTTGGATTTGGTGGGGGAGGGGGGGTTCTAGCAGCTCCCTTCCCTCTGCCAGTAGCGTTAATTGCTCGTGCACTCAAGAGGTTCCTTATTAAGGAATAGTAAATTATACAAATAACATTACCCGAATATAGCAGATTCCAACAAGTCATAATTTTATCATGTTTGTGTTGAAAAATTTCCGTTTTTCTCGGACTGGGTTAGAGATATGTTAAGTCTGGTAACAGCAGCGTCTTAAGTGGAAAAAAATAGCTGAAAATGAGTACTTTCGTCATGGGTTAATCTCTAAAAATACGAAACTTAAGTTATCCTGTGGGTTAGAGATATGTCAAAACTGACTGTAAACAGTTTTTTTGTAATTCCAAAAAATTGGCTGAAGTAAGAAATTGTCGATTTTCCTGGACTGGCTTAGAGATATGTTAAGTCTGACGACAGTATCGTCTTAAGTGGAAAAAATTAGCCAAAAATGAGTATCAACTTAATGGGCCAATCTTTACAAATAAGAAATTTTGGCTTTTCTCACAGTAGGTTAGAGATACGTCAAACCTGAATCTAAACAGCACTGTCGTAGCTCTAAAAAATGGTTCAAATGGGTAACCACTTCGTGGGTCTATTTTAAAAAGTAAGTAATTTTTTATTTTCTCGGACTGGGTTAGAGATATATTAAATCTGCCAACAGCATCATCTTAAGTGGAAAAAATTAGCTGAAAATGAGTCCCTACTTCATGGGTCAATCTTTAAAAATAAGAAACTTAAGTTATCCTCACAGTGGGTTAGAGATATGTCAAAACTGACTGTAAACAGTTTTTTTGTAATTGCAAAAAATTGGCTGAAATGGGTAACCACTTCGTAGGTCTATTTTAAAAAGTAAGAAATTTTCGATTTTCCTGGGTTAGAGATATGTTAAGTCTGACAATAGTATCGTCTTAAGTGGAAAAAATTTGCTGAAAATGAGTACCTACGTCATGGGTCAATCTTTAAAAATAAGAAACTTAAGTTATCCTGTGGGTTAGAGATATGTCAAAACTGATTGTAAACAGCTTTCTTGTAATTGCAAAAAATTGGCTGAAGTAAGAAATTGTCAATTTTCCTGGACTGGGTTAGAGATATGTTAAATCTGACAACAGTATCGTCTTAAGTGGAAAAAATTAGCTAAAAATGAGTATCAATTTAATTGGCCAATCTTAAAAAATAAGAAATTTAGGCATTTCTCACAGTAGGTTAGAGATACGTCAAACCTGAATCTAAACAGCACAGTGTAGTTGTAAAAAAATAGTTCAAATAGGTAACCACTTCGTGGGTCTATTTTAAAAAGTAAGTAATTTTTTATTTTCTTGGACTGGGTTAGAGATATGTTAAGTCTGACAACAGCATCGTCTTAAGTGGAAAAAATTTGCCAAAAATGAGTACCTACTTCATGCGTCAATCTTTACAAATAAAAGTCTTAATTTCTTTTCACAGTTAGGGACTAGAGTTAGGGTTAGAGGTATGTCAAAACTGACTGTAAACAGTTTTTTGTAATTGCAAAAAATTGGCGGAAATGGGTAACCACTTCGTAGGTCTATTTTAAAAAGTAAGACATTTTCGACATTCCTGGGTTAGAGATATGTTAAGTCTGACAACAGTATCGGCTTAAGTGGAAAAAATTAGCTGAAAATGAGTACCTACGTCATGGGCCAATCTTTAAAAATAAGAAACTTAAGTTATCCTGTGGGTTAGAGATATGTCAAAACTGATTGTAAATAGCTTTCTTGTAATTGCAAAAAATTGGCGGAAGTAAGAAATTGTCAATTTTCCTGGACTGGGTTAGAGATATGTTAAATCTGACAACAGTATCGCCTTAAGTGGAAAAAATTAGCTAAAAATGAGTATCAACTTAATTGGCCAATTTTAAAAAATAAGAAATTTAGGCTTTTCTCACAGTAGGTTAGAGATACGTGAAACCGAATCTGCCTGAAAGTGCTGAAACAGCACTGTCGTAGTTCTAAAAAAATAGTTAAAATGGGTAACCACTTCGTGGGTCTATTTTAAAAAGTAAGTATTTTTTTATTTTCTTGGACTGGGTTAGTGATATATTAAGTCTGACAACAGCATCGTCTTAAGTGGAAAAAATTAGCTAAAAATGGGTAGCTACTTCATGCGTCAATCTTTACAAATAACAAACTTAATTTATCTTCACAGTTAGGGACTAGAGTTAGGGTTAGAGATATGTCAAAGCTGACTAAACAGTTTTTTTGTAATTGCAAAAAATTGGCTGAAATGGGTAACCACTTCGTAGGTCTATTTTAAAAAGTAAGAAATTTTCGATTTTTTTGGACTGGGTTAGAGATATATTAAATCTGCCAACAGCATCATCTTAAGTGGAGAAAACTTGCTGAAAATGAGTCCCTACTTCATGGGTCAATCTTTAAAAATAAGAAACTTAAGTTATCCTCACAGTGGGTTAGAGATATGTCAAAGCTGACTGTAAACAGCTTTTTTTTTATTCCAGAAAATTAGCTGAAATGCGTAACATCTTCGTAGGTCTATTTTAAAAAGTAAAAAAAATTTGATTTTTTTTGGACTGGGTTAGAGATATATTAAATCTGCCAACAGCATCATCTTAAGTGGAAAAAATTAGCTGAAAATGAGTCCCTACTTCATGGGTCAATTTTTAAAAATAAGAAACTTAAGTTATCCTCACAGCGGGTTAGAGATATGTCAACACTGACTGTAAACAGCTTTTCTGTAATTGCAAGAAATTGGCTGAAATGGGTAACCACTTCAGAGGTCTATTTTAAAAAGTAAGACATTTTCGATTTTCCTGGGTTAGAGATATGTTAAGTCTGACAACAGTATCGTCTTAAGTGAAAAAAATTAGCTGAAAATGAGTACCTACGTCATGGGTCAATCTTTAAAAATAAGAAACTTAAGTTATCCTGTGGGTTAGAGATATGTCAAAACTGACTGTAAACAGCTTTCTTGTAATTGCAAAAAATTGGCTGAAGTAAGAAATTGTCGATTTTCCTGGACTGAGTTAGCGATATGTTAAGTCTGACTACAGTATCGTCTTAAGTGGAAAAAATTAGCTAAAAATGAGTATCAACTTAATTGGCCAATCTTAAAAACTAAGAAATTTAGGCATTTCTCACAGTAGGTTAGAGACACGTCAAACCTGAATCTAAACAGCACAGTGTAGTTGTAAAAAAATAGTTCAAATCGGTAACCACTTCGTGGGTCTATTTTAAAAAGTAAGTAATTTTTTATTTTCTTGGACTGGGTTAGAGATATGTTAAGTCTGACAACAGCATCGTCTTAAGTGGAACAAAATAGCTAAAAATGAGTACCTACTTCATGCGTCAATCTTTACAAATAAAAATCTTAATTTCTTTTCACAGTTAGGGACTAGAGTTAGGGTTAGAGGTATGTCAAAGCTGACTAAACAGTTTTTTTGTAATTGCAAAAAATTGGCTGAAATGGGTAACCATTTCGTAGGTCTATTTTAAAAAGTAAGAAATTTTCGATATTCCTGGGTTAGAGATATGTTAAGTCTGACAACAGTATCGTCTTAAGTGGGAAAAATTAGCTGAAAATGAGTATCTACTTAATGGGTCAATCTTAAAAAATAAAAAACTTAAGTGATCCTCACAGTGGGTAGAGTTATGTCAAAGCTGACTGTAAACACCTTTTTTTTTATTCCAGAAAATTAGCTGAAATGCGTAACATCTTCGTAGATCTATTTTAAAAAGTAAAAAAAAATTGATTTTTTTGGACTGGGTTAGAGATATATTCAATCTGCCAACAGCATCATCTTAAGTGGAAAAAATTTGCCGAAAATGAGTTCCTACTTCATGGGTCAATTTTTAAAAATAAGAAACTTAAGTTATCCTCACAGTGGGTTAGAGATATGTCAAAACTGACTGTAAACAGTTTTTTTGTAATTGCAAAAAATTGGCTGAAATGGGTAACCACTTCGTAGGTCTATTTTAAAAAGTAAGACATTTTCGATTTTTCTGGGTTAGAGATATGTTAAGTATGACAACAGTATCGTTTTAAGTGGAAAAAATTAGCTGAAAATGAGTACCTACGTCATGGGTCAATCTTTAAAAATAAGAAACTTAAGTTATCCTGTGGGTTAGAGATATGTCAAAGCTGACTGTAAACAGCTTTTTTTTTAATTCCAGAAAATTAGCTGAAATGCGGAACATCATCGTAGGTCTATTTTAAAAAGTAAAAACAAATTGAATTTTTTGGAGTGGGTTAGAGATATATTAGATCTGCCAACAGCATCATCTTAAGAAAGATTAGCTGAAAATGAGTCCCTACTTCATTGGTCAATCTTTAAAAAAAAAAAGAAACTTAAGTTACCCTCACAGTGGGTTAGAGATATGTCAAAACTGACTGTAAACAGCTTTTTTGTAATTGCAAAAAATTGGCGGAAATGGGTAACCACTTCGTAAGTTTATTTTAAAAAGTAAGAAATTTTCGATTTTCGTGGGTTAGAGATATGTTAAGTCTGACAACAGCATAGTCTTAAGTGGAAAAAATTAGCTAAAAACGAGTATCTACTTGATGGCTCAATCTTTAAAAATAAGAAACTTAAGTTATCCTCACACTGGGGTAGAGTTATGTCACAGCTGACTGTAAACAGCTTTTTTTTTATTCCAGAAAATTAGCTGAAATGCGTAACATCTTCGTAGATCTATTTTAAAAAGTAAAAAAAAAATTGATTATTTGGACTGGGTTAGAGATATATTCAATCTGCCAACAGCATCATCTTAAGTGGAAAAAATTTGCCGAAAATGAGTTCCTACTTCATGGGTCAATTTTTAAAAATAAGAAACTTAAGTTATCCTCACAGTGGGTTAGAGATATGTCAAAACTGACTGTAAACAGTTTTTTTGTAATTGCAAAAAATTGGCTGAAATGGGTAACCACTTCGTAGGTCTATTTTAAAAAGTAAGACATTTTCGATTTTTCAGGGTTAGAGATATGTTAAGTATGACAACAGTATCGTTTTAAGTGGAAAAAATTAGCTGAAAATGAGTACCTACGTCATGGGTCAATCTTTAAAAATAAGAAACTTAAGTTATCCTGTGGGTTAGAGATATGTCAAAGCTGACTGTAAACAGCTTATTTTTTTAATTCCAGAAAATTAGCTGAAATGCGTAACATCTTCGTAGGTCTATTTTAAAAAGTAAAAAAAAAATGATTTTTTTTGGACTGGGTTAGAGATATATTAAATCTGCCAACAGCAACATCTTAAGTGGAAAAAATTAGCTGAAAATAAGTCCCTACTTCATGGGTCAATCTTTAAAAATAAGAAACTTAAGTTATCCTCACAGCGGGTTAGAGATATGTCAAAACTGACTGTAAACAGCTTTTCTGTAATTGCAAGAAATTGGCTGAAATGGGTAACCACTTCGTAGGTCTAATTTAAAAAGTAAGAAATTTTCGATTTTTCTGGGTTAGAGATATGTTAAGTCTGACAACAGTATCGTCTTAAGTGGAAAAAATTAGCTGAAAATGAGTACCTACGTCATGGGTCAATCTTTAAAAATAAGAAACTTAAGTTATCCTGTGGGTTAGAGATATGTCAAAACTGACTCTAAACAGCTTTCTTGTAATTGCAAAAAATTGGCTGAAGTAAGAAATTGTCAATTTTCCTGGACTGGGTTAGAGATATGTTAAATCTGACAACAGTATCGCCTTAAGTGAAAAATTAGCTAAAAATGAGTATCAACTTAATTGGCCAATCTTAAAAAATAAGAAATTTAGGCTTTTCTCACAGTAGGTTAGAGATACGTGAAACCTGAATCTAAACAGCACTGTCGTAGTTCTAAAAAAATAGTTAAAATGGGTAACCACTTCGTGGGTCTATTTTAAAAAGTAAGTAATTTTTTATTTTCTTGGACTGGGTTAGTGATATGTTAAGTCTGACAACAGCATCGTCTTAAGTGGAAAAAATTAGCTAAAAATGAGTACCTACTTCATGCGTCAATCTTTACAAATAAGAAACTTAATTTATCTTCACAGTTAGGGACTAGAGTTAGGGTTAGAGATATGTCAAAGTTGACTAAAGAGTTTTTTTGTAATTGCAAAAAATTGGCTGAAGTGGGTAACCACTTCGTAGGTCTATTTTAAAAAGTAAGAGATTTTAGATTTTCTTGGACTGGGTTAGAGATATGTTAAGTCTGACAACAGTATGGTATTAAGTGAGAAAAATTAGCTAAAAATGAGTATCTACTTGATGGCTCAATCTTTAAAAATAAGAAACTTAAGTTATCCTCACACTGGGTTAGAGATATGTCAAAGCTGACTGTAAACAGCTTTTTTTTAATTCCAGAAAATTAGCTGAAATGCATAACATCTTCGTAGGTCTATTTTAAAAAGTAACAGAAAATTGATTTTTTTTTGGACTGAGTTAGAGATATATTAAATCTGCCAACAGCATCATCTTAAGTGGAAGAAATTAGCTGAAAATGAGTCCCTACTTCATGGGTCAATCTTTAAAAATAAGAAACTTAAGTTATCCTCACAGTGGGTTAGAGATATGTCAAAACTGACTGTAAACAGTTTTTTTGTAATTGCAAAAAATTGGCTGAAATGGGTAACCACTTCGTAGGTCTATTTTAAAAAGTAAGAAATTTTCGATTTTTCTGGGTTAGAGATATGTTAAGTATGACAACAGTATCGTTTTAAGTGGAAAAAATTAGCTGAAAATGAGTACCTACGTCATGGGTCAATCTTTAAAAATAAGAAACTTAAGTTATCCTCACAGTGGGTTAGAGATATGTCAAAACTGACTGTAAACAGCTTTTTTGTAATTGCAAAAAATTGGCTGAAAAGGGTAACCACTTCGTAGGTCTATTTTAAAAAGTAAGACACTTTCGATTTTTCAGGGTTAGAGATATGTTAAGTCTGACAACAGTATCGTTTTAAGTGGAAAAAATTAGCTAAAATGAGTATCAACTTGATGGGTCAATCTTTAAAAATTAGAAATTTAGGTTTTCCTGACACTAGGTTGGAGATACGTCAAACCTGAATCTAAACAACACTGTCGTAGTTCCAAAAAAATAGTTCAGATGGGTAACCACTTCGTGGGTTTATTTTAAAAAGTAAGAAAATTTTTAATTTCTCGGACTGGGTTAGAATTATGTTAAGTCTGACAACAGCATCGTCTTAAGTGGAAAAAATTTGCTGAAAATACAAATAAGAAACTTAAGTTATCCTCACAGTAGGTTAGAGATATATCGAAGCTGACTAAACAGCTTTTTTGTAATTGCAAAAAATTAGCTGAAATGGGTAACCACTCCGTGGGTCTATTTTAAGAAGTAAGAAATTTTCGATTTTCCTTGACGTGGGTCCATTTTAAATAGTAAGGATTTTTTGATTGTTCCAGACTGGGTTAGAGATATGTTAAGTCTGACAACAGCATTGTTTTAAGTGGAAAAAAATTAGCTGAAAATGAGTACCTACTTCATGGGTCAATCTTTAAAAATAAGAAACTTAAGTTATCCTCACAGTGGGTTAGAGATATGGCAAATCTTACACTGAACCATTTTTTTGATTGCAGAAAATTAGCTGAAATGGGTTACCACTTCGTATGTCTATTTTAAAAAGTAAGATATTTTGAATTTTTCCGGAATGGGTTAGAGGTATGTTAAATCTGACAACAGCACTGTCTTTACCAGAAAATTTTAGCTGAAAATGAGTACCCACTTTATGGATCAAAATTTACAAACAAAACCACTTAAGTTATCCTTAAAGTGGGTTAGAGATATGTGAAAGCTGACTGTAAACAGCTTTTTTGTAATTGAAAAAAAATGCTGAAATGGGTAACCACTTCGTAGTCCATAGGAGTTTAAAATCGCCTTTTTCCGATCAAAAACTAGAAAAAAATATATATATATTTTTAATTGACAAAAGGGGCGGGCATTTTCTCTTTTTTTGACCTCCTACGAGAACTTCCCTTTCCGTTCTAACTAAAATTCTTCCAAATCCATTTAAGTTATGATAAATTACCTAAAGATAATTTAAGGTGAGATTTCAGAGAATTTATTTAAATAATGAAAAATTACCTAAAGATAATTTATCTTAAGTTGAGATCACGAAAGAACAATTTAATTTGTCTAAAATTGAAAACTTGTTCACCCTTGTTTCGAATTGGTTTTAGCAGGTATTCAATTTTTCACTTTTCTTATTAAAATCATGTCATATTGACGACTTGATATTGACTGAAAAATACGCAAAACGTCAAAAAAGACATTTTACTAATTTTGGTTTTTCGAACAACGACAACCGATTACCGTGTCCACATTAAAATTGGTCAAAATTGTCTCAAGACACAGAAAAAGGCCAAGTTTTGCCCTCAATTTTTGCATCAGAACTTCAAGTTTTGACCAAAAAAACCTACTCAAAATGTGAGTAAGAAAACTTTTTGTTGGCTAAATTGGTCCTTCGAGCCGAGAGACGATTATCGTGTTTAAAGAGATCTATCTCACTAAAATTGGTCAAATAATTGCCTCAAGTTGGTGAATAATGACTAAAATGATAAAATCCTAATTTTTGTAACAAAATACGGGTTGTTTATTAGAAAACATCATCTAGAAGGTTATGAATTTTTGACAGAAATGGATGACATAATCAAAGTAACGGAGTTTGTTTCGTCGTTCTTTTCTTTTGAGATATCACATCCAACTAGATGACGTTTTCAAATGAACACTCCTTATTTAGAACGCGAGAAAAACTTTCAATTTACTAATGTTTGGTCCTTCGAGTCGATATCCTTGCCTGTACAATGAAATATTTTTCTATACAGAAAAACGATCCAAATTGGTATTAAAACCACAATTTATCATGTGTATTTTTTTTTTAATTTTTAGCCTCATTCTTCAAAATAATTTCAGCTTTTATTAAAACTTTTTGTATTTAGTTTCAACTTGATTTCACTTATTTGACTAATGTTGAATTTATTTGTTTATATGTTTACGTCAATTTTGATTAATAAAATCATACTCGATGCGCCATAAAAAACACAAAACTAACTTTGGTCCTTCGAGCCGATTTGTCTAACGATATCTTCGTTTTACTGAAATTGATTGACCTGTTTATTTTGGCTTGTTTTAGGTGAAAGACATTTCCTGACAGAATTGATCTTCAAGTGAAATTGGATGTACCTTTTGCAGTTTAAATTTGTGGTCGGTGCAAAGCCACCTATAGCCAGTAACGTTTGGAAATAATTTCTATAGGCTTCCCAGGAACTTATTTCCACTTAGGAGATTATAAATAGTGGTAAGTTATATTTTGGAATGCCGATTTGTCTTGCAACCATGTGGTATTGTCTGTTATGCGGATATTAAAAACCTATTTTGGGTTCAGTACAGTGCATATAAGTATTAGGCACATTCGCCATTTTATCCACAAAATTAAATGAAACGGAAAAACTATGCAAAAACAGCTAAATGCCGTTTTTTTTTTAGTTGCTCTGCTTTATATCTATATGATACGTTGTTATCTGTCGTAGAAAAAGAGTTTTCGCATGTCGGAGATTGCGATATAAGAAATTTGATGTTATTTAAATTTTTCTGTTCCATGCAATGAAATGTCTCTAATCTCAGAGGTTCTTGGCACGAAATGTCACCGACCCATTCAAGAAATTTATTAGTGAAAACATGAGTAAAGAGCACAATAATTACTATTATTAATACATTCAATTAAGCAGTGTTGCGTGAAATAGAAGTCAAGCGAGTGATTGACCATTTGAAGTCTTCGACTCTTGCCATTTTCAAGGTGCTAAATCGCTATATTGTCTTTATTCGCACCGCCGTAAACATGGCAGTAATAATTTTAGCTTTGGCCTTCAAACCGGTGTAGCTAGGTGCCTATTTAAAAAGGAATTAACCTAATCGCACAAGTGATCGAAACTAGATAAAGCACACGCTTGTTGTGTCGAGGGTGAGCAATGGTCGGTGGCCATAAAGTATGCTACAGCTAACAATAAACGATTTCACAATTTGGCTATTAACTCTCAGGAGGTCTCCCACTGGAGACTAGGTATATTCGTATTTGATAACTACTAGGGTAATACTCCGAATAGGTAGAACACGGAAATAGCTCATGCATTTTAATGGATTTTGACATTACAGTCATCCACGTTCGAGGACAGGGTATTAGTCACTCGAACTGTCTGTATTGGGTGGGGGGCACAATAACCACAATTACTTCTATTACCTTTCCACTTGTGCTTAATTCAAGGCTTCAGATTTGATTGCCCCTGACAATCATGAGATTATTCAGTAATGTTTTTAACTAGCTCTTTCAGGAGCACTAATTCAACTGCCTGACGACCCTTAACCCCCAGATAAGCCCCACGCTTCGCCCCGATCGTTATCTTTTAAGGGGTAAAGCCAGCTGTCGCGCTTTTTCTATACACAATGTCCAAATAAAAAGCAAACAATTCCATCTCAGTATCATCGTTTTTAATTTACGATCTTTCGTAAATAAAGCTCCCTTCACAACACTTAGCCACCACCAGCCAGCAGCCTATGTAAATAGAAAATGAATTGTTATCTTTAGCGCCCCGCTGCGACTTTTGGGTGACACTTTGGGGTGATTGAGTGTGCGTTTTCGATGCACAAAGGGGTGGTCTATTTAAGTTTTTTTTATCTATAATTTTGACTGAGGTCTGAATCATAACCTAATAAAACTTACAAGACTTGATGCCATGCGAGATATCATCGACCAGGTGTGCCCCCACTAAAGCTGACAGCGCTTAATCCCGGCCTAACTAATTTAATTGTGGTCGTGATTTATGGAGGGGGCTTTGTGTCGTGCATTGCGAATTACATGCTCGATATAGGCAGATTTCAATTAAACGTGTTACACCACTGGCTTATTCGAAATCAGGAATGCCCGAAAGGCACTTTTAAAATCTAAACTTTGTCCCTCTCTCTCTCTCGCCTCGCGAATTTCCTCGAATTCCATTCACGAAAGAATGACTCGGGTTTTAAGCGAATCAGCTCGAATTTCCTTTAATTAAGGGGGATTCAAAATCCCTCGAATTTGTTGCTGTCGCTGTTGTTGTTGTTGTTGCTGTTGGCGTCAACTCGAACTCCAATTAAGTAATATTAGCGTAGCTGGCAAATCTTTCCGAACGATTATTGCGGGGCCTGAAAGGGCGCCTCCTTACAGCCCGCTCCTTCCGGAGCTTTGCATGTTTATAAACATTAAGACCCCGGAACTATTTCCGCTCCTCAATTGCAAATTTAGAATAGGAAATTAAAAATGCTGATGCTGTGCGAGCAGCAATAAATCATCCGGGCGTTCGCTTAATGCAAAATAGGAAACTGCATATATTAGACACATTTTTATCTTCCTGGTGGTAATTAATTACATTATAAAGAGGATTAGTTTCATTTAGGCTATATATAGAGTGAGTTCAAAGTTGAAATTATCCTTTTATCAGCGAGTAGGGCTTCAAAATACAAGAATGATTTTTCAGGTGTCAATACGATTACAACAATTAGAAAAATGCATTAAATTGGTTTTTATTTTTCTACTTGAAATCGATGTTTCTTATCAAAAAAATAATTGTGAACTAGAAATTCAAAAATAATTATTTAGAAAAATGAGCCCACTGACGTTGATTATTTTTTTTCTGTCACGTCGATATTGAAACCTATAAAATGCGATATAAAGTGGTTAGCTATAAGCTGTTATTAATAAATTTAATTTTTTTTAACCTATATCTCCGTTGAAAATCGTATATTTTGAAGTCCAATTTCCTGGTAAGAAGATAACTCCAACTTTGAGATCACCCTCTATATCTTAAGACTGAGTAAAATTATTTTGGAACAAATCAGTCGTCTGGATGCTTTAAATGGATATCTCGTGTATTCAAAATGCATTGTTTTTATTAGTCCCTTCTTAATTGGAACGAGGAGAACGCTTTGTCTTGTTCCCGTTTTAGACTTGTCACAGGCCAAGCGCTAAGATAAAAGCTTATCTGTGTATCTCAGCTAACAACGAGACTATTAAGACATTTGTCCCGGCTGGCTTGCTCTTGCACTAGTAAGTTTGAACTTTGGCAGGAAATTTTTCTCATGAAACATGTTAAAGGACATTTTTCAAACTTTCGAAAATTTAGTATGTTAATTTAAATAACTATTTATTTCGTATAGAAAAAATGGCGGATTTTTGGCTAAAAAACGGGACAATTTGGCGCAAACATGGCGGTTAAATAAATCTTAACAGAAGGTTACGAAAAGGTCGAAAACGTTGTTTTCGACCTTTTAATCGACTGATGAACCATCATTTCGCAAGCTCTAATTGTGCCCATCCCCAGACTAGTTTCGCAGTATACGGCTCGTCAGTAAGGCTTGAGAACCTGGGAAATTTTCGGTGTCTCAATTTGCTATAAAACGTGTTTTGAGTGCCGAAAATTTTCGTTCCTTTCTAGCTAAGCCTTATAAATTATATATAATTGCTTTAAAAAAGAAGAAAAATACTTTTCTCAGGCTCACAAAGATTCTTCTTGATTGTGACCCTCCTTTCAGTTACTGATTTGAGCGCAAAGACTCCAGAATCTCACGTTTTGGTGGAGAAATTTGTGCTTCACAAGACTTTTCGTTGTCTCAAAGTCCGTTCTGTCCACTAATTTTAAACCTTTTTTGACGAATATCCCTTCTGAGCAAGAAGAAATTGATTTGTTTTGTGAGAAAACCCTTAGAAAAGTAACAATGAGCAATAGTACAAAATAACTATAAATATAATAAAATAACTCAGAGGTCTTTTATACTTTTATAGACTTTGACGTCTTTTAGAGCCACTGACTGTGAGTGATAATGTTCTAAATACAAAGATTCATGAAAGAAACTCAATTTTTGTCTTAGAAAGTCTCAAAAGGCTCTTTTTCTGGAAGTCGAGCCACTGATTGTAAACCTTTTCAGGACTAAAAACTTTTTTAATAATTTAATATATTTTTATAAAGCCCTTGGGGGAATAACTGAGCAGTTTCAGCTTCAGTTTCTGAAGACTTTAGAATTAAAATTCGTTTTTTCGAAGAAAAGACTCCCTTAACCAGAAAACTTAGAAACTTGCTGAGGAAGCCTCTGTTGGAGTTCTAGAGTTTGAGTTTTTGAAAAATTAATTTTCTGAGCACAAAGTCATAAAATCCAATTATCTGTCTGGAAAACCCTGAGAAAACCTGAGCTCTACAGAGGAACAGAGTTGTTCTATAGAGCGTGTTTAATACTCCCAAAAATTCTTTTTGACTTTATCTTTGCCCAAAGACTGCCCAAAGACATATGAAACACGGTGGAGAAATTCGGGCTTCAGAATACTTCTTATAGTCCTAAAGTCAGTTTTGTTCACTAATTTTAAACTTTTTCGGTAAATAAATCTTCTGAGCGAAAATACTGTTTAAACTCACTATTTGGAGAAGAAATTTAGGCTTTCTGAGGGCAAGTGCTGTTAAAACTCATGTTTAGGGGAAAAATTTTGGCCTCAGACGACTCCAAGTCCGATTTGATCGCTAATTTTAACAATTATCGTGAATGAACTTTCTGATCGCAAAAAAAGTTGAAAACCATGTTGTGGAAGAGTAATTGTGGCTTAAGAACAATTCTTGTAATCTTAAAGTTTATTTTGTTCACTAATTCCAAATGTTATCGATAAATGAAATTTTTAACCCATTTTGAGAAAGAGAGAAAGGGGGAGAAATTTGGGCTTCAGAAGACGTTTTGTAATTTTCAAGTCCGTTTTGATCAATGATTTTAAACTTTTTCGATGAATGAAACTTCTGAGCGCAAATACTGTTAAAACTCATGTTTTGGGGAAAATTGTTGACCTCACAAGACAACTTGTAATCGTGAAGTCCGTTTTGTTCAATAATTCTAAATTTTTGCGATAAATCAATCTTCTGAGCGCAGAGATTGTTGAAACTTAAGTTTTTGGAGAATAAATTTAGACTTTAGATAACTTCTTATAACCTTAAAATCCGTTCTGTTCAGTAATTCTAAACGTTATCGACTAATAAACATTCAGAGCGCAAAAACTGTTGAAACCCACATTTTGGAGGACTAATTTGGGCTGAAGAACACTTCTTGTAATCTTAAAGTTTATTTTCTTCGCTAATTCTAAATCTATCGTTAAATAAAGCTTTTGAGCGCAAAGACTGTTGAAAGTCACAATTTGGAGAAGAAATTTGGGCTTCAGAAAACGTCTTGTAATTTTAAAGTCCGTTTTGATCAATAATTTTATACTTGTTCGATGAATAAAACTTCTGAGCGCAAATACGGTTAAAAATCATGTTCTGGGGAAAATTGTTGAACTCAGAAGACTTCTTGTAATCGTGAAGTCCGTTTTGTTCAATAATTCTAATTTTTTCCGATAAATAAGTCTTTTAAGCCTAAATTTCGCCTCCAAAACTTAACTTTGGAGGAGAAATTTAGGCTTTAGAAAACTTCTTATAATCTTAAAGTCCGCTCTGTTCACTAATTCTAGACGTTATCGACTAATAAACCTTCAGAGCGCAAAAGCTGTTGAAACTCACATTTTGGAGAAGTAATTTGGGCCGAAGAACACTTCTTATAGTCTTAAAGTTTATTTTCTTAGCCAATTCTAAACGTTATCGTTTAAAGAACCTTCTGAGCGCAGAGACTGATGAAAGTCGCAATTTGGAGAAGAAATTTGAGCTTCAGAAGACGTCTTCTAATTTTAAAGTACGTTTTGATCAATTATTTTAGACTTGTTCGATGTTAAAACTCATGTTTTGGAGAACAGTTGTTGACCTCAGAAGACAACTTGTAATCATGAAGTCCGTTTTGTTCAATAATTCTAAATTTTGCCGATAAATAAGTCTTTTTAAGCCTAAATTTCGCCTCCAAAACTTAAGTTTGGAGGAGAAATTTAGGCTTTAGAAAACTTCTTATAATCTTAAAGTCCATTCTGTTCACTAATTCTAGACGGTATCGACTAATAAACCTTCAGAGCGCAAAAACTGTTGAAACTCACATTTTAGAAAAGTAATTTGGGCCGAAGAACACTTCTTGTAGTCTTAAAGTTTATTTTCTTCGCCAATTCTAAACTCGTTGAAAGAACCTTCTGAGCGCAGAAACTGATGAAAGTCGCAATTTGGAGAAGAAATTTGAAGACGTCTTCTAATTTTAAAGTACGTTTTGATCAATTATTTTAGACTTGTTCGATGTTAAAACTCATGTTTTGGAGAACAATTGTTGACCTCAGAAGACAACTTGTAATCATGAAGTCCGTTTTGTTCAATAATTCTAAATTTTGCCGATAAATAAGTCTTTTTAAGCCTAAATTTCGCCTCCAAAACTTAAGTTTGGAGGAGAAATTTAGGCTTTAGAAAACTTCTTATAATCTTAAAGTCCATTCTTTAGAAAGTAATTTGGGCCGAAGAACACTTCTTGTAGTCTTAAAGTTTATTTTCTTCGCCAATTCTAAACGTTATCGTTGAAAGAACCTTCTGAGCGCAGAGACTGATGAAAGTCGCAATTTGGAGAAGAAATTTGAGCTTCAGAAGACGTCTTGTAATTTTAAAGTACGTTTTGATCAATGATTTTAGACTTGTTCGATGAATAAAACTTCTGAGCGCAAATACTGTTAAAACTCATGTTTTGGAGAAAAATTGTTGACCTCAGAAGACAACTTGTAATCATGAAGTCCGTTTTGTTCAATAATTCTAAATTTTGCCGATAAATAAGTCTTTTTAAGCCTAAATTTCGTCTCCAAAACTTAAGTTTGGAGGAGAAATTTAGGCTTTAGAAAACTTCTTATAATCTTAAAGTCCATTCTGTTCACTAATTCTAGACGGTATCGACTAATAAACCTTCAGAGCGCAAAAACTGTTGAAACTCACATTTTAGAGAAGTAATTTGGGCCGAAGAACACTTCTTGTAGTCTTAAAGTTTATTTTCTTCGCCAATTCTAAACGTTATCGTTGAAAGAACCTTCTGAGCGCAGAGACTGATGAAAGTCACAATTTGGAGAAAAAAATTTGGGCTTCAGAAGACGTCGTGTAATTTTAAAGTCGGTTTTGATCAATGATTTTAAACTTTTTCGATGAATGAAACTTCTGAGCGCAAATACTGTTAAAACTCATGTTTTGGAGAAAAATTGTTAACCTCAGAAGACAACTTGTAATCGTGAGGTCCGTTTGGTTCAATATTTCTAAGTTTTTCCGATAAATAAATCTTCTGAGCGCAAATATGGTTGAAACTTACGTTTTTGAGGAAAAATTTAGGCTTTAGAAAACTTCTTATAATCTTAAAGTCCGTTCTGTTCACTAATTCTAGACGTTATCGACTAATAAACCTTCAGAGCGCAGAAACTGTTGAAACTCACATTTTGGAGAAGTAATTTGGGCCGAAGAACACTTCTTGTAGTCTTAAAGTTTCTTTTCTTCGCCAATTCTAAACGTTATCGTTGAAAAAACCTTCTGAGCGCAGAGACTGATGAAAGTCACAATTTGGAGAAGAAATTTGAGCATCAGAAGACGTCTTGTAATTTTAAAGTACGTTTTGATCAATGATTTTAGACTTGTTCGATGAATAAAACTTCTGAACGCAAATACTGTTAAAACTCATGTTTTGAGAACAATTGTTGACCTCAGAAGACAACTTGTAATCGTGAAGTCCGTTTTGTTCAATATTTCTAAACTTTTGCGATAAATAAATCTTCTGAGCGCAAAGATTGTTGAAACTTAAGTTTTTGAGAAGAAATTTAGACTTTAGATAACTTCTTATACCCTTAAAATCCGCTCTGTTCAGTAATTCTAAACGTTATCGACTAATAAACCTTCAGAGCGCAAAAACTGTTGAAACCCACATTTTGGAGGAGTAATTTGGGCTGAAGAACACTTCTTGTAATCTTAAAGTTTATTTTCTTTGCCAAGTCTAAACGTTATCGGTGAATGAACCTTCTGAGCGCAGAGACTGATGAAAGTCACAATTTGGAGAAGAAATTTGGGCTTCAGAAGACGTCGTGTAATTTTAAAGTCGGCTTTGATCAATGATTTTAAACTTTTTCGATGAATGAAACTTCTGAGCGCAAATACTGTTAAAACTCATGCTTTGGGGAAAATTGTTGACCTCAGAAGACAACTTGTAAACGTGAAATCCGTTTTGTTCAATAATTCTAAGTTTTTGCGATAAATAAATCTTCTGAGCGCAAATATGGTTGAAACTTAAGTTTTTGAGGAAAAATTTAGGTTTTAGAAAACTTCTAATAATCTTAAAGTCCGTTAAAAACTGTTCACTAATTCCAGACGTTATCGACTAATAAACCTTCAGAGCGCAAAAACTGTTGAAACTCACATTTTGGAGAAGTAATTTGAGTCGAAGAACACTTCTTGTAGTCTTCTTGAAGTTTATTTTCTTCGCCAATTCTAAACGTTATCGTTGAAAGAACCTTCTGAGCGCAGAGATTGATGAAAGTCCCAATTTGGAGAAGAAAATTTGGGCTTCAGAAGACGTCGTGTAATTTTAAAGTCGGTTTTGATCAATGATTTTAAACTTTTTCGATGAATGAAACTTCTGAGCGCAAATACTGTTAAAACTCATGTTTTGGAGAAAAATTGTTGACCTCAGAAGACAACTTGTATTCGTGAAGTCCGTTTTGTTCAATATTTCTAAACTTTTGCGATAAATAAATCTTCTGAGCGCAAAGATTGTTGAAACTTAAGTTTTGGAGAAGAAATTTAGGCTTTAGATAACTTCTTATAACCTTAAAGTCCGTTCTGTTCAGTAATTCTAAACGTTATCGACCAATAAACCTTCAGAGCGCAAAAAATGTTGAAACCCACATTTTGGAGGAGTAATTTGGGCTGAAGAACACTTCTTGTAGTTTTAAAGTTTATTTTCTTCGCCAATTCTAAACGTTATCGATGAAAGTACCTTCTGAGCTCAGAGACTGATGAAAGTCACAATTGGGAGAATAAATTTGGGCTTCAGAAGACGTCGGTGTAATTTTAAAGTCGGCTTTGATCAATGATTTTAAACTTTTTCGATGAATGAGACTTCTGAGGGCAAATACTGTTAAAACTCATGTTTTGGAGAAAAATTGTTGACCTCAGAAGACAACTTGTAATCGTGAAGTCCGTTTTGTTCAATATTTCTAAACTTTTGCGATAAATAAATCTTCTGAGCGCAAAGATTGTTGAAACTTAAGTTTTGGAGAAGAAATTTAGATAACTTCTTATAACCTTAAAATCTGTTCTGTTCAGTAATTCTAAACGTTATCGACTAATTAACCTTCAGAGCGCAAAAACTGTTGAAACCCACATTTTGGAGGAGTAATTTGGGCTGAAGAACACTTCTTGTAATCTTAAAGTTTATTTTCTTCGCCAAGTCTAAACGTTATCGGTGAACGAACCTTCTGAGCGCAAAGACTGTTGAAAGTCACAATTTGGGGAAGAAATTTGGGCTTCAGAAAACGTCTTATAATATTATAGTCCGTTTTGATCAATAATTTTATACTTGTTCCATGAATAAAACTTCTGAGCGCAAATACGGTTAAAAATCATGTTCTGGGCAAAATTGTTGACCTCAGAAGACTTCTTGTAATCGTGAAGTCCATTTTGTTCAATAATTCTAAATTTTGCCGATAAACAAGTCTTTTTAAGCCTAAATTTCGCCTCCAAAACTTAAGTTTGGAGGAGAAATTTACGCTTTAGAAAACTTCTTATAATCTTAAAGTCAGTTCTGTTCACTAATTCTAGACGTTATCGACTAATAAACCTTCAGAGCGCAAGAACTGTTGAAACTCACATTTTGGAGAAGTAATTTGAGCCGAAGAACACTTCTTATAGCCTTAAAGTTTATTTTCTTCGCTAATTCTAAACGTTATCGTTGAAAGAACCTTCTGAGCACAAAGACTGATGAAAGTCACAATTTGGAGAAGAAAATTTGAGCTTCAGAAGACGTCTTGTAATTTTAAATACGCTTTGATCAATGATTTTAGACTTGTTTGATGTATAAAACTTCTGAGCGCAAATACTGTTAAAACTCATGTTTTGGACAAAAATTGTTGACCTCAGAAGACAACTTGTAATCGTGAAGTCCGTTTTGTTCAATATTTCTAAACTTTTGCGATAAATAAATCTTCTGAGCGCAAAGATTGTTGAAACTTAAGTTTTGGAGAAGAAATTTAGATAACTTCTTATAACCTTAAAATCTGTTCTGTTCAGTAATTCTAAACGTTATCGACTAATTAACCTTCAGAGCGCAAAAACTGTTGAAACCCACATTTTGGAGGAGTAATTTGGTCTGAAGAACACTTCTTGTAATCTTAAAGTTTATTTTCTTCGCCAAGTCTAAACGTTATCGGTGAACGAACCTTCTGAGCGCAAAGACTGTTGAAAGTCACAATTTGGGGAAGAAATTTGGGCTTCAGAAAACGTCTTATAATATTATAGTCCGTTTTGATCAATAATTTTATACTTGTTCCATGAATAAAACTTCTGAGCGCAAATACGGTTAAAAATCATGTTCTGGGGAAAATTGTTGACCTCAGAAGACTTCTTGTAATCGTGAAGTCCATTTTGTTCAATAATTCTAAATTTTGCCGATAAACAAGTCTTTTTAAGCCTAAATTTCGCCTCCAAAACTTAAGTTTGGAGGAGAAATTTACGCTTTAGAAAACTTCTTATAATCTTAAAGTCAGTTCTGTTCACTAATTCTAGACGTTATCGACTAATAAACCTTCAGATCGCAAGAACTGTTGAAACTCACATTTTGGAGAAGTAATTTGAGCCGAAGAACACTTCTTGTAGCCTTAAAGTTTATTTTCTTCGCTAATTCTAAACGTTATCGTTGAAAGAACCTTCTGAGCACAAAGACTGATGAAAGTCACAATTTGGAGAAGAAAATTTGAGCTTCAGAAGACGTCTTGTAATTTTAAATACGCTTTGATCAATGATTTTAGACTTGTTTGATGTATAAAACTTCTGAGCGCAAATAGTGTTAAAACTCATGTTTTGGACAAAAATTGTTGACCTCAGAAGACAACTTGTAATCGTGAAGTCCGTTTTGTTCAATATTTCTAAACTTTTGCGATAAATAAATCTTCTCAGCGCAAAGATTGTTGAAACTTAAGTTTTGGAGAAGAAATTTAGACTTTAGATAACTTCTTATAACCTTAAAATCCGTTCTATTCAGTAATTCTAAACGTTATCGACTAATAAACCTTCAGAGCGCAAAAACTGTTGAAACCCACATTTTGGAGGAGTAATTTGGGCTGAAGAACACTTCTTGTAATCTTAAAGTTTATTTTCTTCACTAATTCTAAACTTGTCGTTAAATAAACCTTTTGAGCGCAAAGACTGTTGAAAGTCACAATTTGGAGAAGAAATTTGGGCTTCAGAAAACGTCTTGTAATATTATAGTCCGTTATTATCAATAATCTGAGCGCAAATACTGTTAAAAATCATGTTCTGGGGAAAATTGTTGACTTCAGAAGACTTCTTGTAATCGTGAAGTCCGTTTTGTTGAATAATTCTAAATTTTGCCGACAAATAAGTCTTTTTAAGCCTAAATTTCGCCTCCAAAACTTAAGTTTGGAGGAGAAATTTAGGCTTTAGAAAACTTCTTATAATCTTAATGTTCGTTCTGTTCACTAATTCTAGACGTTATCGACTAATAAACCTTCAGAGCGTAAGAACTGTTGAAACTCACATTTTGGAGAAGTAATTTGAGCCGAAGAACACTTCTTGTAGTCTTAAAGTTTATTTTCTTCGCCAATTCTAAACGTTATCGTTGAAAGAACCTTCTGAGCGCAAAGGCTGATGAAAGTCACAATTTGGAGAAGAAATTTGAGCTTCAGAAGACGTCTTGTAATTTTAAAGTCCGTTTTGATCAATGATTTTAAACTTTTTCGATGAATGAAACTTCTGAGCGCAAATACTGTTAAAACTCATGTTTTGGGGAAAATTGTTGACCCCAGAAGACAACTTGTAATCGTGAAAATCCGTTTTGTTCAATAATTCTAGATTTTTCCGATAAATAAATCTTCTGAGCGCAAAGATTGTTGAAACCCACATTTTGGAGGAGTAATTTGGGCTGAAGAACACTTCTTGTAATCTTAAAGTTTATTTTCTTCACTAATTCTAAACTTGTCGTTAAATAAACCTTTTGAGCGCAAAGACTGTTGAAAGTCACAATTTGGAGAAGAAATTTGGGCTGCAGAAAACGTCTTGTAATATTATAGTCCGTTTTGATCAATAATTTTAGACTTGTTCGATGAATAAAACTTCTGAGCCCAAATACTGTTAAAAATCATGTTCTGGGGAAAATTGTTGACTTCAGAAGACTTCTTGTAATCGTGAAGTCCGTTTTGTTGAATAATTCTAAATTTTGCCGACAAATAAATCTTTTTAAGCCTAAATTTCGCCTCCAAAACTTAAGTTTGGAGGAGAAATTTAGGCTTTAGAAAACTTCTTATAATCTTAAAGACCGTTCTGTTCACTAATTCTAGACGTTATCAACTAATAAACCTTCAGAGCGCAAAAACTGTTGAAACTCACATTTTGGACAAGTAATTTGAGCCAAAGAACACTTCTTGTAGTCTTAAAGTTTATTTTCTTCGCCAATTCTAAACGTTATCGATGAAAGAACCTTCTGAGCGCAGAGACTGATGAAAGTCACAATTTGGAGAAGAAATTTGGGCTTCAGAAGACGTCGTGTAATTTTAAAGTCCGTTTTTGCAACAATTTTATGAAAAAATCAGGCAAAGCTGATTAAATTGTCTAATTTATTGTTTTTGGTAGTTACATTTTGTTCCAAAATAAGGGAAATTTGACTGAAAACATTTCAAAATGCAAATTTGGTGTTTTTCGAAAAAGTCAGGTAAGAATTAGGGCCAAAAATCAGTTAGAAACTACTTAAAACTATAAAAATTGCAAATTTGTAGTTTTAGAAAAAAATAGTTCATTAGGGCAAAAATTGGTTAAAAATGACTTAAAGACATTTGAAGAAATTCAATTTTATGACAAAATCAAGCATACCTAATTAAACTCTTCTATTTTGTGGATTTTGGCAAAGTTAAAGTTTTGGTCCAAAATAAGTGAAATTTGACTGAAGATGACTCAAAATGGCAATTTTATGTTAAAATAAGGGCTAAGATCGGTTAAAATGACTTAAACGTTTTAAAAATGCAATTTTGAAGCATCCACATGGTTTGTTACTCTTCTGTCTTTATTGTCAGTAATCACATGTCAAAGGAGCGTCAACGCGTCATTCGCACAAAATATCTAATAGATGTTGCTAATTAATTGCTGCTATTTAAATCCTGTCGCCAAAGACGAATAAAATATAACTTGAAATAAGAATAATAATATTAATAATAATGATACTAATAATAAATAGTATACTTAAAGAGGTGTAAGCAAAATAGCGATCAGTTGAATGGCTGGGATTAAATCCAACATATCAGTAAAATATATAAAACAAATATACAAACTACATGCCAAAATGTAATAAATAAAAATACACATTCTAGCACTTCTAGCTGTTTCAAAATAATGTTTTATTTAAATTTTCATGAAATGAAAATTGGTTAATTACACCTATTATACATTGTCCAGCCCTGGATATTCATAATATGTCCACTGGACATCCACCAGAGAGGCAATTCCGCTCACCTAATTCTACATCCGCTTTTGGATACTATATGGATATCCACTGGACTTCCAAAAACGATATCCTTTTTGGGATATCCATTGGATATATAATGGCTATCGAATATAAATTGAATGCTATGTGGGCGCGATGGTAAAATATTGTAATCTCGATGGCAATTCATGACTTTACAGGCTGTTATGATATTTTTTCACTGTTGATGATATTAGGCCCCTGGATTAAGCCAAAAAAGCTCATAATCTTAATAATTAAAAATGTAGAGAGTACTGATTGAGTTGTTTGTTTGAGGATTTCCTTTGTCTATTGACGCCAATAAGATAAAATTATAAAAAAAAAAACGGAAAATTGGAGTTATATTTGACGTTATGTCAAGATCTTTTCTTTTGTAGCAAGAATTTCTAACGGGTCAGCAAAGAAATCTCACTTTCAAAGATTTCCAGGGCCGTAACTAAGTGATTTTCGGCCCGATGTTTATGAAATTCGTACAAAATGTGTGATTCAGTTTCAGCTATCTCCCTGTATACCGGTCAGCAAGAATTTGTAACGGGTCAGGAAAAAAATCTCACTTTCAAAGTTTTCCAGGGGTGTAACTAAGCGATTTTCGGCACGATGTTTATGAAATTCGTACATAATGTGTGATTCAGTTTCTGCTATCTCCCTGTGTACCGGTCAGCAAGAATTTTTAACGGGTCAGCAAAAAAAATCTCACTTTCAAAGTTTTCCAGGGGTGTAACTACGCGATTTTCGGCCCGATGTTTACTAAATTCGTATGTTATATGTAGGACACTCTCATCTATCACCCTGCATAGCGGTCAATAAGAATTTCTTACGGGTCAGCAAAAAAATCTCACTTTTAAAGTTTTCCAGGGCCGTAACTAAGTGATTTTCGGCCCGATGTTTACTAAACTCGTATATAATATGTAGGACACTCTCAGGTATCACCCTGCATAGCGGTCAGCAAGAATTTCTAACGGCTCAGCAAAGAAATCTCACTTTCAAAGATTTCCAGGGCAGTAACTAAGTGATTTTCCGCCCGATGTTTACTAAATTCGTATATTATATGTAGGACACTCTCATCTATCACCCTGCATAGCGGTCAGCAAGAATTTCTAACGGCTCAGCAAAAAAATCTCACTTCTAAAGTTTTCCAGGGCCGTAACTAAGTGATTTTCGACCCGATGTTTACTAAACTCGTATATAATATGTACGACACTCTCAGGTATTACCCTGCATAGCGGTCAGTAAGAATTTCTAACGGGTCAGCAAAAAGATCTCACTTCTAAAGTTTTCCAGGGCCGTAACTAAGTGATTTTCGGCCCGATGTTTACTAAGTTCGTATATAATATGTAGGACACTCTCAGGTATCACCCCGTATACCGGTCAACAAGAATTTCTAACGGGTCAGCAAAGAAATCTCACTTTCAAAGTTTTCCAGGGCGGTAACTAAGTGATTTTCGGCCCGATGTTTACGAAATTCGTACATAATGTGCGATTCAGTTTCTGCTACCTCCCTGTATACCGGTCAGCAAGAATTTGTAACGGGTCAGCAAAAAGTCTTACTTTCAAAGTTTTCCAGGGGTGTAACTAAGCGATTTTCGGCACGATGTTTATGAAATTCGTACATAATGTGTGATTCAGTTTCTGCTATCTCCCTGTGTACCGGTCAGCAAGAATTTTTAACGGGTCAGCAAAAAAATCTCACTTTCAAAGTTTTCCAGGGGTGTAACTAAGCGATTTTCGGCCCCGATGTTTACTAAATTCGTATGTTATATGTAGGACACTCTCATCTATCACCCTGCATAGCGCTCAGTAAGAATTTCTAACGGGTCAGCAAAAAGATCTCACTTCTAAAGATTTCCAGGGCCGTAACTAAGTGATTTTCGACCCGATGTTTACTAAACTCGTATATAATATGTACGACACTCTCAGGTATTACCCTGCATAGCGGTCAGTAAGAATTTCTAACGGGTCAGCAAAAAGATCTCACTTCTAAAGTTTTCCAGGGCCGTAACTAAGTGATTTTCGACCCGATGTTTACTAAATTCGTATATAATATGTAGCACACTCTCAGGGATCACCCTGTATACCGGTCAGCAAGAATTTCTAACGGGTCAGCAAAGAAATCTCACTTTCAAAGATTTCCAGGGCCGTAACTAAGTGATTTTCGACCCGATGTTTACTAAACTCGTATATAATATGTACGACACTCTCAGGTATCACCCTGTATACAGGTCAGCAAGAATTTGTAACGGGTCAGCAAAAAGTCTCACTTTCAAAATTTTCCAGGGGTGTAACTAAGCGATTTTCGGCCCGATGTTTACTAAACTCGTATATAAAATGTAGGACACTCTCAGGTATCACCCTGCATAGCGGTCAGCAAGAATTTCTAACGGGTCAGCAAAGAAATCTCACTTTCAAAGTTTTCCAGGGCCGTAACTAAGTGATTTTCGGCACGATGTTTATGAAATTCGTGCATAATGTGTGATTCAGTTTCTGCTACCTCCCTGTATACCGGTCAGCAAGAATTTGTAACGGGTCAGCAAAAAGTCTCACTTTCAAAATTTTCCAGGGGTGTAACTAAGCGATTTTCGGCCCGATGTTTACTAAATTCGTATATAATATGTAGGACACTCTCAGGTATCACCCTGCATAGCGGTCAGTAAGAATTTCTAACGGGTCAGCAAAAAAATCTCACTTTCAAAGTTTTCCAGGGCCGTAACTAAGTGATTTTCGGCCCGATGTTTATGAAATTCGTACATAATGTGTGATTCAGTTTCTGCTATCTCCCTGTATACAGGTCAGCAAGAATTTGTAACTGGTCAGCAAAAAAATCTCACTTGCAAAGTTTTCCAGCGGTGTAACTAAGCGATTTTCGGCCCGATGTTTACTAAATTCGTATATAATATGTAGGACACTCTCAGGTATCACCCTGCATAGCGGTCAGCAAGAATTTCTAACGGCTCAGCAAAGAAACCCACTTTCAAAGATTTCCAGGGCCGTAACTAAGTGATTTTCGACCCGATGTTTACTAAATTCGCATATAATATGTGGGACACTCTCAGGTATCACCCTGTATACCGGTCAGTAAAAATTTATAACGGGTCAGTAAAAAAATCTCACTTTTAAAGTTTTCCAGGGCCGTAACTAAGTGATTTTCGGCCCGATGTTTACTAAATTCGTATATAATATGTAGGACACTCTCAGCCATCACCCAGCATACCTGTCAGCAACAATTTTTGACGGGTCAGCAAAATTTTCCGTAATGAATGGATTTCTTATGGGTCAGCAAATTAGGAGTTCCCAATAAGGGGTTTCCGACGTTTCTACATTTAATTTACTTTTAGTCGCTTTTTTTTTCATAATTTTTGATTAGGTTGGGTGAAATTTAATTTAGCATCTCTCACGGTTCAACTTGTATGTTCTGAAATTTTGTCTACTACTTCCGCTGATTACCGGCCCACCAACCTCGGGCAAAGTCAAAGAGCAAATTAGCGCCCTGTATGCTACAAAAGCTTAATAACACACACACACAGCTACAGTAATCTTTTGTGTCCCAGCAGCGACGAGTGTTATTTTAAAGCTAAAGCCATCTGCAACGACACGCACCCCTATTTGACTTTCTTTGTTCGCAATGTTTCGCTTTGTGTGTTTTCATTATTGCACCCCCGTAATATTCGGGCACTATGGATACCCACATACGTAATTCATTGCGCACACGTTGCACATAGCTGTCATTTTTCACTATTTTCCATTGGTTTAGTTGGGCAAGAACCAACATCGTGTGTTATGGTGTTTTTTTTTTAATCGATTTTTCATAGCAGTCGACGGCTGGAATGTGTAATGTTCAAATAATAATGTGCAGTTCAGACGCCTCTATGCCGTAATAAATTCCATATACCGGGAATTTCTAGACACGAGTATGTCAACAACGCTCGCAGACGCGTATGAGTAATTTAAGTGATTTAATGTGGGCAATAAATTACTAAATTACTAAGAAATTTCGGGGCTTGTTCCAGAAAATATGTTGGCTAATGCTTTATTTTCTTTCCCCTTCCCTTTCCCCCCATTTGGTAAAAAAACATCCCTCTCGAAGCCACGTTCCGAAATATTGAAACCTTATCACAATAACCAATAAATAACGGAAGTAATTATTTTTTTACTTGTTTCCGTGAATTATTGCCAGGGGGGATGACGGTGCTGGCCGCAGAAAATGGCCTTTTTGCGGCGATAGATTTTATTTCGGATTAGAACAGTAATATTTATTTGTGTCATTCCTCCTCGGTTCCGTTCGCGATTTATCTGCTCCGCTCTATTGTGGGCTTTTGATTAGTTTTTTTTACGCCACCCTATGCCTATAACGTGATAATTAAATTTGTTTTGACTAAAGGCAAAAACAAAAGAAGCAGATATCTGAAGAAGTCATCTACCTGACTTTTACTAATGCTAAGGAAAAATGGCCAATCACTAAGGTGAAGTAAATATAAGTACTAGTAGAAGCTTTCTGAAGCTAAAACTGGCATTTTTCCTCTTCGCTTGTTTTATCCAAGGGCTTTAAAGAAAACTGAGCTTTGTGATTCTTCTTGCTGAGAAGGTTTATTCAATGAAGAAAATAAGCTTTCCGGTACTTGAGTAAGGGCTTTGTGGTCTAATTATATAAGAAATTTGTGGTTGGCTAAATTATCCGATAAAGCAAAAAAAAAATAAAATAAAAATATAATAAAATTAAAATTATTTAAATTCAGCAGTCTTTGCGTTCAGAAGATTTATTTATCACAAAAATTTAGGATGATTGAACAAAACGGACTTCACGATTATAAGAAGTCTACTGAGTTTTAACATTATTTGCGCTCAGAAGGTTTATACATCGAAAAAGTTTAAAATTATTGAACAAAACGGCCTTTAAAATTACAATACGTTTTCTGAAGCCCAAAAACTCTTTACCAAATTGTGACTTTTAACAGATTTCGCGCTCAGAAAATTTATTTATCTGAAAAATTTAGAATTATTGAACAAAACGGACTTCACGATTACAAGAAGTCTTATGAAGCCAAAATTTTTCCCCATAACATGAGTTTTAACAGTATTTGAGCTCAAAAGATTTATTCATCGTAAAAAAGTTTAAAATTATTGAACAAGTCGGTCTTTAAAATTACAATACGTCTTCTGAAGCCCAAAAACTCTTCTCTAAATTGTGAGTTTTAACAGATTTTACGCTCAGAAGATTTATTTATCGAAAAAAATTAGAATTATTGAACAAAACGGTCTTCACGATTACAAGAGTCCTCTAAAACCTTTTTTGGAAAAGAATTTTTTTTATCTGAAAAATAAAGCATTATTTTGTAAATATACGGAATTTAGTTAAATTTCGTATTGAATTACAGAATTTAGTTAAATTTTAAGTTTAAATGCGGATTTAATTACATTCCACGTTGCAAATAAGAATTTTGTCAAATATTAAATTTAAAGGCAAAATTTTGGTTAAACTTGGAGTTTAAAGAAATAGTTTTTATGCAATTTACTTTAAAGGCAGCATAGAGACAAATTTGTAAAATTTTGAGCCTCGAAATTGCAGTTTAAAATTTCTGAAAACAGAAAAAAAAGGAAGGAAATTAAAAAATTAATTTTGATTTTTTTCTCGTTCAGTTGATCACGGGTTTGGTTACTTGCAAAATTTTATTTTTTCTAAAACACTTTTGTGTTTTGGCCCCCAGAGGCCATTTGTGCGGTTTCCGTTACATGTTGCACTTAAAAACAACGATCCAGCTCTCTGCTTGCGCTAACCTTAACGACTTCTAAACGATTCCCGTTCGGGGGGGAACGAAAAAAGAAAAACAAAAAACGTAATTATCCCTAAAAGATATTGAAAAAGTTCGTTCATTTATCGCATCCACTCAGCTAGAATGATCGATAACAGAGTCTCGTCAGGCGTCAAACAATAATTTCCACTTTAATAATGTAGGGCTTGCAAATTCAGGAGCCCCGAGTAAACGTCTCGAAAATGAAATAGAGCCACGTTTTTTCTCCTCTTTCATAAAAGATTTGTGTTCCGCTTTTTTGGGGAGGGTCCGAACAATTAGGCGGATCTCTTCCAACAGGAATGAATTACTCCTATTTATACTTCGGTGGTAACTCTATTTAAAGCATGTCAGACCGGGGGAAGACAAAACCAGAACAAAACACTTAAAATCCATTAAGTTTTTTGTGCCTGTGTAATCTGAATTCGATGTGGTTTACGACTGCACTTCGAGAATGGGAGGTTAAATTACAACGAGGAATGTAAATAGGCGCGATAAACGTGCTCTTTGATATCGAACTTAATAGGTTTCGGGTCTGGACAATCAAACGTCCGCGCATCTGGCTCTCGCTCACTTTAATCCATCCCGAAACGATGTCTGGAAAATTTTCAGCCAAAAATGACTGTGTGTATTCAAGGCGTAGGCCTGGTTCCCCCGAAAGCGGCTTTGAAACAATAGAGCCCCCGGGGGAGTTGCGTGTGGCAAATTAAACTCCGTGAGACGAATTCTGGATGAGGTGACGGCAGGCCCGAATCTTAACTGCTTCCTCGTTATTTGCCCAGCTAATTTTCCGCCACCATAAGCCGAAACCGATACCGAAACGACGCACATAAATCGCATCAGCAGGTAAGCAATTCGGTACAGGCGACGTGCGTTTAACTAAACTAAGAGAAATAGTTTAATTAAAGGAATAAAGTGGGCCCGAACTTGGCAACCGCATTGTAGAGCCAACTTTGAACGATAAATTTGCGGGCGTTTTTATCGCGAAAATCTGCCCCAAGTTGGAAGTTTTTCTCGAAAAAAAATTAGACGAACGGAAGGTTGCAAAGCGCCGACGAGATCTGATGGAAGTTCGGGATTTATGGGTAATTTTAATTGGATTGCTTTGAGGTTTAATTACAGGATTTCTCTGAAACCGCCACAACTCGGATATAGGAGCTGTAATAGAGACGAAATCGTGCTAATACACATATGTACTGTTAGAATACGCCATATTGAGTTTTTGCTCTACGAGAGCCCTGATTGTCACTACTAAAGTTGGCTAATTTTTGGACAGTGTGGCTTGTGTTAGTCTGGTACCAAGTAGTATAAAGTATTTTGGGCAGCCATCAAAATCTCTAAAATGAACTATATCATGAAATTCAAATCAAATTCTCGTTTGCACATTCTCAAGTAATTTCAGGTATTTTCAAGAAATGCTCAAGTAATGCCAAATCTTTCCAAGAAACTCTTTAGTAATTCCATGAATGTTTCAGTAGTTTTAAAATATTCTCAGTAATTCCATAAAATTCTCAGTAATTCCATAAAATTCACAGTAATTCCGAAACATTTTCAGAAATTCCGGGAAATTTCCAGTAACAGAAATAAATTGTCTACACTCGTAACTCCCTGTATTACAAATTCTGTGTACACTAAGATTCGGGGAGTGACATTATCAGACAAGTAAACCACACCTCATAATGTGTAAAATGAAATTTCCAAATTAGAAAATTACTTTGGAAATTCTAAACATTTTCTATAACAAGTAATGCCGAATATTTCCAAGAAATTCTTTTGTAATTCTATACAATTTTCAGTAATTTTACAAAATTCACAGTAATTCCGGGAAATTTCCAGTAACTGAAATAAACTGTCTACATTCTAACTCCCTGTATTACAAATTCCGTGTACACTAAGGTTCAAGGAGTGACATTATCAGACAAGTAAACTACACATAATATGTAAAATGAAATTTCCAAATTAGAAAATTATTTTGGAAATTCTAAACATTTTCTATAAAATCAGCGCAATTTTAAATTTTCAAGAAATGCTCAAGTAATGCCAAATATTTCCAAGAAATTCTTTAGTAATTTTCAGTAATTTTAAAAAAGTCTCAGTAATTCCATAAAAGCCTCAGTAATTTCGAGTAATGCAAATTGCTTGTGCTACTGCTAATTTCGTGGTAATTCTTCAAAAGACTAAAACTTTTGAATTTTATAATTTTTTTAGTAATATAATGAAATTTTCTTTTACGAGTTCCTAGTAATTCCGAAATATTTTCTATAAATCCCAGTAATGCAAATTACTTATACGATTGCTAATTTCATGGTAATTTCGTGGTAAACTTTCTAGTAATTTCAAATTTTTGTCGGCAATTTCATGGAATTTCTAGTAAATCAAATGAATTCCTACTAAGTTCAAGACATTCTCTATAACTCCCAGTAATGACTATTGCTTGTACTGTTACAAATTTCGTGTTATTCTTCAAAAGTTCCAATAATTTCGCAATAATTTCAATAGTTCCATGAAATTTCCAGTAATGCCAATTAATTATTACTATTTCTGAAAAATATATCTGTAATTACCAGTAATGCAATTTCGTTAAACTGTGTATAACTTAGTAGTAATTCTTCAAAATTTCCAGTAATTTCGATCTATTTTCAGGAATTCTATGAAATTCCCAGTAATTCCAAAAAATTCCTACTAATTCCGAGAATTTTTCTGTAATTCCCAGTAATGCAAACCGCTTGTACTACTGCTAATTTCGTGGTAATTCTTCAAAATACTAAAACTTTTGAATTTTATAATTTTTTTAGTAATATAATGAAATTTTCTTTTATGAGTTCCTAGTAATTCCGAAATATTTTCTATAAATCCCAGTAATGCAAATTACTTATACGATTGCTAATTTTGTGGTAATTTCGTGGTAAACTTTCTAGTAATTTCATATTTTTGTCGGCAATTTCAAGAAATTTCTAGTAAATCAAATGAATTTCTACTAAGTGCAAGACATTCTCTATAATTCCCAGTAATGAATATTGCTTGTACTGTTACAAATTTCGTGTTATTCTTCAAAAGTTCCAATAATTTCGCAATAATTTCAATAGTTCCATGAAATTTCCAGTAATTCCAATTAATTATTACTATTTCTGAAAAATATATCTGTAATTACCAGTAATGCAATTTCGTTAAACTGTGTATAAATTCTTCAAAATTTCCAGTAATTTCGATCTATTTTCAGGAATTCTATGAAATTCCCAGTAATTCCAAAAAATTCCTACTAATTCCGAGAATTTTTCTGTAATTCCCAGTAATGCAAACCGCTTGTACTACTGCTAATTTCGTGGTAATTCTTCAAAAGACTAAAACTTTTGAATTTTATAATTTTTTTAGTAATATAATGAAATTTTCTTTTATGAGTTCCTAGTAATTCCGAAATATTTTCTATAAATCCCAGTAATGCAAGTTACTTATACGATTGCTAATTTCGTGGTAATTTCGTGGTAAACTTTCTAGTAATTTCAAATTTTTGTCGGCAAATTCCTGAAATTTCTAGTAGATCAAATGAATTGCTACTAAGTTCAAGACATTCTCTAGAATTCCCAGTAATGAATATTGCTAGTACTGTTACAAATTTCGTGTTATTCTTCAAAAGTTCCAATAATTTCGCAATAATTTCAATAGTTCCATGAAATTTCCAGTAATTCCAATTAATTATTACTATTTCTGAAAAATATATCTGTAATTACCAGTAATGCAATTTCGTTAAACTGTGTATAACTTAGTAGTAATTCTTCAAAATTTCCAGTAATTTCGATCTATTTTCAGGAATTCTATGAAATTCCCAGTAATTCCAAAAAATTCCTACTAATTCCGAGAATTTTTCTGTATTTCCCAGTAATGCAAACCGCTTGTACTACTGCTAATTTCGTGGTAATTCTTCAAAAGACTAAAACTTTTGAATTTCGTCATTTTTTTAGTAATTTTATGAAATTTCCAGTAATTCTAATGAATTCCCAGTAATTCCGAGAAATTTTTTGTAAATCTCAGTAATACAAATTTCGTATACTTTTGATAATTTTGTGGAAAATTCTGCACATTACTGGAAAACTTTCCAGTAATTTCTAATTTTTTTTCGGCAATTTCATGAAATTTCTAGTAAATCAAATGAATTCCTACCAACTTCAAGATATTCTCTGTAATTCCCAGTAATGAAAATTGCTTCTACTATTACAAAGTTCATGATATTCTTCAAAAGTTCCAATAATTTCGAAATAATTTCAATAGTTCCATGAAATTTTCAGTAATTTCAATTAATCCCTACTATTTCCGAGAAATATATCTGTAATTACCAGTAATGCAATTTCGTTAAACTGTGTATAACTTAGTAGTAATTCTTCAAAATTTCCAGTAATTTCGATTTATTTTCAGGAATTCTATGAAATTCCCAGTAATTCCAAAAAATTCCTACTAATTCCGAGAATTTTTCTGTAATTCCCAGTAACACAACCCGCTTGTACTACTGCTAATTTCGTGTTAATTCTTCAAAAGACTAAAACTTTTGAATTTTATAATTTTTTTAGTAATATAATGAAATTTTCTTTTACGAGTTCCTAGTAATTCCGAAATATTTTCTATAAATCCCAGTAATGCAAATTACTTATACGATTGCTAATTTCATGGTAATTTCGTGGTAAACTTTCTAGTAATTTCAAATTTTTATCGGCAATTTCATGAAATTTCTAGTAAATCAAATGAATTCCTACTAAGTTCAAGACATTCTCTATAATTCCCAGTAATGAATATTGCTAGTACTGTTACAAATTTCGTGTTATTCTTCAAAAGTTCCAATAATTTCGCAATAATTTCAATAGTTCCATGAAATTTCCAGTAATTCCAATTAATTATTACTATTTCTGAGAAATATATCTGTAATTCCCAGTAATGCAATTTGGTTAAACTATTTCTAATTTTGTAGTAATTCTTCAAAAGTCCTAGTTATTTCGATTCTGTTTTCAGTAATTCTATGAAATTCCCAGTAATTCCAAAAAATTCCTACTAATTCCGAGAATTTTTCTGTAATTCCCAGTAATGCAAACCGATTGTACTACTGCTAATTTCGTGGTAATTCTTCAAAAGACTAAAACTTTTGAATTTTATAATTTTTTTAGTAATATAATGAAATTTTCTTTTATGAGTTCCTAGTAATTCCGAAATATTTTCTATAAATCCCAGTAATGCAAATTACTTATACGATTGCTAATTTCGTGGTAATTTCGTGGTAAACTTTCTAGTAATTTCAAATTTTTGTCGGCAATTTCCTGAAATTTCTAGTAAATCAAATGAATTCTTACTAAGTTCAAGACATTCTGTATAATTCTCAGTAATGAATATTGCTTGTACTGTTACAAATTTCGTATTATTCTTCAAAAGTTCCAATAATTTCAATAGTTTCATGAAATTTCCAGTAATTCCAATTAATTATTACTATTTCTGAAAAATATATCTGTAATTACCAGTAATGCAATTTCGTTAAACTGTGTATAACTTAGTAGTAATTCTTCAAAATTTCCAGTAATTTCGATCTATTTTCAGGAATTCTATGAAATTCCCGGTAATTCCAAAAAATTCCTACTAATTCCGAGAATCTTTCTGTATTTCCCAGTAATGCAAACCGCTTGTACTACTGCTAATTTCGTGGTAATTCTTCAAAAGACTAAAACTTTTGAATTTTATAATTTTTTTAGTAATATAATGAAATTTTCTTTTATGAGTTCCTAGTAATTCCGAAATATTTTCTATAAATCCCAGTAATGCAAGTTACTTATACGATTGCTAATTTCGTGGTAATTTCGTGGTAAACTTTCTAGTAATTTCAAATTTTTGTCGGCAATTTCCTGAAATTTCTAGTAGATCAAATGAATTCCTACTAAGTTCAAGACATTCTCTAGAATTCCCAGTAATGAATATTGCTAGTACTGTTACAAATTTCGTGTTATTCTTCAAAAGTTCCAATAATTTCGCAATAATTTCAATAGTTCCATGAAATTTCCAGTAATTCCAATTAATTATTACTATTTCTGAGAAATATATCTGTAATTCCCAGTAATGTAATTTGGTTAAACTATTTCTAATTTTGTAGTAATTCTTCAAAAGTCCTAGTTATTTCGATTCTGTTTTCAGGAATTCTATGAAATTCCCAGTAATTCCAAAAAATTCCTACTAATTCCGAGAATTTTTCTGTAATTCCCAGTAATGCAAACCGCTTGTACTACTGCTAATTTCGTGGTAATTCTTCAAAAGACTAAAACTTTTGAATTTTATAATTTTTTTAGTAATATAATCAAATTTTCTTTTATGTGTTCCTAGTAATTCCGAAAAATTTTCTATAAATCCCAGTAATGCAAATTACTTATACGATTGCTAATTTCATGGTAATTTCGTGGTAAACTTTCTAGTAATTTCAAATTTTTGTCGGCAATTTCATGAAATTTCTAGTAAATCAAATGAATTCCTACTAAGTTCAAGACATTCTCTATAATTCCAAGTAATGAATATTGCTAGTACTGTTACAAATTTCGTGTTATTCTTCAAAAGTTCCAATAATTTCGCAATAATTTCAATAGTTCCATGAAATTTCCAGTAATTCCAATTAATTATTACTATTTCTGAGAAATATATCTGTAATTCCCAGTAATGCAATTTGGTTAAACTATTTCTAATTTTGTAGTAATTCTTTAAAAGTCCTAGTTATTTCGATTCTGTTTTCAGGAATTCTATGAAATTCCCAGTAATTCCAAAAAATTCCTACTAATTCCTAGAATTTTTCTGTAATTCCCAGTAATGCAAACTTCTTGTACCACTGCTAATTTCGTGGTAATTCTTCAAAAGACTAAAACTTTTGAATTTCGTCATTTTTTTAGTAATTTTTTGAAATGTCCAGTAATTCTAATGAATTCGCAGTAATTCCGAGAAATTTTTTGTAAATCTCAGTAATACAAATTTCTTATACTTTTGATAATTTTGAGGAAAATTCTGCACATTACTGGAAAACTTTCCAGTAATTTCTAATTTTTTTCGGCAATTTCATGAAATTTCTAGTAAATCAAATGAATTCCTACTAACTTCAAGATATTCTCTGTAATTCCCAGTAATGAAAATTGCTTGTACTATTACAATTTTCGTGTTATTCTTCAAAAGTTCCAATAATTTCGAAATAATTTCAATAGTTCCATGAAATTTCCAGTAATTTCAATTAATTCCTACTATTTCCGAGAAATATATCTGTAATTACCAGTAATGCAATTTCGTTAAACTGTGTATAACTTAGTAGTAATTCTTCAAAATTTCCAGTAATTTTGATCTATTTTCAGGAATTCTATGAAATTCCCAGTAATTCCAAAAAATTCCTACTAATTCCGGGAATTTTTCTGTAATTCCCGGTAATGCAAACTGCTTGTACTACTGCTAACTTTGTCGAAATTTCAAATTTTCCAGTAATTTCAATTTTTTTTTCAGTAATTTTATGAAATTTCTAGTAAGGCAAATGAATTCCTTCTACCTTCAAGATATTCTCTATAATCAAAAAGACATATACAGAACCAAAAAAAAATGTAGAAAAAAAAAGAAATGCCTAAGTAATGCCAAATATTTCCAAGAAATTCTTTAATAATTTTCAGTAATTTTAAAAAAGACTCAGTAATTCCATAAAAGTCTCAGTAATTTCGAGTAATTCAAATTGCTTGTGCTACTGCTAATTTCGTGGTAATTCTTCAAAAGACTAAAACTTTTGAATTTTATAATTTTTTTAGTAATATAATGAAATTTTCTTTTATGAGTTCCTAGTAATTCCGAAATATTTTCTATAAATCCCAGTAATGCAAATTAGGTACTTATACGATTGCTAATTTCATGGTAATTTTGTGGTAAACTTTCTAGTAATTTCAAATTTTTGTCGGCAATTTCATGAAATTTCTAGTAAACCAAATGAATTCCTACTAAGTTGAAGACATTCTCTATAATTCCCAGTAATGAATATTGCTAGTACTGTTACAAATTTCGTGTTATTCTTCAAAAGTTCCAATAATTTCGCAATAATTTCAATAGTTCCATGAAATTTCCAGTAATTTCAATTAATTATTACTATTTCTGAGAAATATATCTGTAATTCCCAGTAATGCAATTTGGTTAAACTATTTCTAATTTTGTAGTAATTCTTCAAAAGTCCTAGTTATTTCGATTCTGTTTTCAGGAATTCTATGAAATTCCCAGTAATTCCAAAAAATTCCTACTAATTCCGAGAATTTTTCTGTAATTCCCAGTAATGCAAACCGCTTGTACTACTGCTAATTTCGTGGTAATTCTTCAAAAGACTAAAACTTTTGAATTTTATAATTTTTTTAGTAATATAATGAAATTTTCTTTTATGAGTTCCTAGTAATTCCGAAATATTTTCTATAAATCCCAGTAATGCAAATTACTTATACGATTGCTAATTTCGTGGTAATTTCGTGGTAAACTTTCTAGTAATTTCAAATTTTTGTCGGCAATTTCCTGAAATTTCTAGTAAATCAAATGAATTCCTACTAAGTTCAAGACATTCTCTATAATTCCCAGTAATGAATATTCCTTGTACTGTTACAAATTTCGTGTTATTCTTCAAAAGTTCCTATAATTTCAATAGTTCCATGAAATTTCCAGTAATTCCAATTAATTATTACTATTTCCGAAAAATTTATCTGTAATGACCAGTAATGCAAATTCGTTAAACTGTGTATAACTTAGTAGTAATTCTTCAAAATTTCCAGTAATTTCGATCTATTTTCAGGAATTCTATGAAATTCACAGTAATTCCAAAAAATTCCTACTAATTCCGAGAATTTTTCTGTAATTCCCAGTAACACAACCCGCTTGTACTACTGCTAATTTCGTGTTAATTCTTCAAAAGACTAAAACTTTTGAATTTTATAATTTTTTTAGTAATATAATGAAATTTTCTATTATGAGTTCCTAGTAATTCCGAAATATTTTCTATAAATTCCAGTAATGCAAGTTACTTATACGATTGCTAATTTCGTGGTAATTTCGTGGTAAACTTTCTAGTAATTTCATATTTTTGTCGGCAATTTCAAGAAATTTCTAGTAAATCAAATGAATTTCTACTAAGTTCAAGACATTCTCTATAATTCCCAGTAATGAATATTGCTTGTACTGTTACAAATTTCGTGTTATTCTTCAAAACTTCCAATAATTTCGCAATAATTTCAATAGTTC
Organism: Taphrorychus bicolor; assembly: GCA_951812265.1. Lineage (NCBI taxonomy): Eukaryota > Metazoa > Arthropoda > Insecta > Coleoptera > Curculionidae > Taphrorychus > Taphrorychus bicolor. The sequence goes on from OX638304.1 coordinate 36,745,474, forward strand.
CATGAAATTTCCAGTAATTCCAATTAATTATTACTATTTCTGAGAAATATATCTGTAATTCCCAGTAATGCAATTTGGTTAAACTATTTCTAATTTTGTAGTAATTCTTCAAAAGTCCTAGTTATTTCGATTCTGTTTTCAGGAATTCTATGAAATTCCCAGTAATTCCAAAAAATTCCTACTAATTCCGAGAATTTTTCTGTAATTCCCAGTAATGCAAACCGCTTGTACTACTGCTAATTTCGTGGTAATTCTTCAAAAGACTAAAACTTTTGAATTTCGTCATTTTTTTAGTAATTTTATGAAATTTCCAGTAATTCTAATGAATTCCAAGTAATTCCGAGAAATTTTTTGTAAATCTCAGTAATACAAATTTCTTATACTTTTGATAATTTTGTGGAAAATTCTGCACATTACTGAAAAACTTTCCAGTAATTTCTAATTTTTTTCGGCAATTTCATGAAATTTCTAGTAAATCAAATGAATTCCTACTAACTTCAAGATATTCTCTGTAATTCCCAGTAATGAAAATTGCTTGTACTGTTACAAATTTCGTGTTATTCTTCAAAAGTTCCAATAATTTCGAAATAATTTCAATAGTTCCATGAAATTTCCAGTAATTTCAATTAATTCCTACTTTTTCCGAGAAATATATCTGTAATTACCAGTAATGCAATTTCGTTAAACTGTGTATAACTTAGTAGTAATTCTTCAAAAGTTCCAGTAATTTCGATCTATTTTCAGGAATTCTATGAAATTCCCGGTAATTGCAAAAAATTCCTACTAATTCCGGGAATTTTTCTGTAATTCCCGGTAATGCAAACTGCTTGTACTACTGCTACTTTTGTCAAAATTTCAAATTTTCCAGTAATTTTATTTTTTTTTCAGTAATTTTATGAAATTTCTAGTAAGGCAAATGAATTCCTTCTAACTTCAAGATATTCTCTATAATCAAAAAGACATATACAGAACGAAAAAAAATTTAGAAAAAAAAAGAAGTAGAAAAAAAAGAAATGCCTAAGTAATGCCAAATATTTCCAAGAAATTCTTTAATAATTTTCAGTAATTTTAAAAAAGTCTCAGTAATTCCATAAAAGCCTCAGTAATTTCGAGTAATGCAAATTGCTTGTGCTACTGCTAATTTCGTGGTAATTCTTCAAAAGACTAAAACTTTTGAATTTTATAATTTTTTTAGTAATATAATGAAATTTTCTTTTACGAGTTCCTAGTAATTCCGAAATATTTTCTATAAATCCCAGTAATGCAAATTACTTATACGATTGCTAATTTCGTGGTAATTTCGTGGTAAACTTTCTAGTAATTTCATATTTTTGTCGGCAATTTCAAGAAATTTCTAGTAAATCAAATGAATTTCTACTAAGTGCAAGACATTCTCTATAATTCCCAGTAATGAATATTGCTTGTACTGTTACAAATTTCGTGTTATTCTTCAAAAGTTCCAATAATTTCGCAATAATTTCAATAGTTCCATGAAATTTCCAGTAATTCCAATTAATTATTACTATTTCTGAGAAATATATCTTTAATTCCCAGTAATGCAATTTGGTTAAACTATTTCTAATTTTGTAGTAATTCTTCAAAAGTCCTAATTATTTCGATTCTGTTTTCAGGAATTCTATGAAATTCCCAATAATTCCAAAAAATTCCTACTAATTCCAAGAATTTTTCTGTAATTCCCAGTAATGCAAACCGCTTGTACTACTGCTAATTTCGTGGTAATTCTTCAAAAGACTAAAACTTTTGAATTTTGTCATTTTTTTAGTAATTTTATGAAATTTCCAGTAATTCTAATGAATTCCCAGTAATTCCGAGAAATTTTTTGTAAATCTCAGTAATACAAATTTCTTATACTTTTGATAATTTTGTGGAAAATTCTGCACATTACTGGAAAACTTTCCAGTAATTTCTATTTTTTTTTCGGCAATTTTATGAAATTTCTAGTAAATCAAATGAATTCCTACTAACTTCAAGATATTCTCTGTAATTCCCAGTAATGAAAATTGCTTGTACTATTACAAATTTCGTGTTATTCTTCAAAAGTTCCAATAATTTCGAAATAATTTTAATAGTTCCATGAAATTTCCAGTAATTTCAATTAATTCCTAGTATTTCCGAGAAATATATCTGTAATTACCAGTAATGCAATTTCGTTAAACTGTGTATAAGTTAGTAGTAATTCTTCAAAATTTCCAGTAATTTCGATCTATTTTCAGGAATTCTATGAAATTCCCAGTAATTTCAAAAAATTCCTACTAATTCCGGGAATTTTTCTGTAATTCCCGGTAATGCAAACTGCTTGTACTACTGCTAATTTTGTCGAAATTTCAAATTTTCCAGTAATTTCAATTTGTTTTTCAGTAATTTTATGAAATTTCTAATAAGGCAAGTGAATTCCTTCTAACTTCAAGATATTCTCTATAATCATAAAGACATATACTGAACTAGAATATATTTCTTGTTATATCTGAAGTATGCTTTAATCTACTATTTTAGAACTGGTGTCCTTGGTTACTTATTAGAGGCGCCACTGATATAAATCCTATAATAAATGTAAAGCCCGAGAGGCAATAAAACTTGTTCGCATTCAGCTCCTCGAAAGTTTAACTCAAAAGCGCTGCAAATGCAAGTATTAAAACTTAATAATGTGAGTTTATGTTAAATATATCCGACTAGCGCTTTACGAGAGGAAATGCGAAGCGGTAATAATAATCATCATCAAGTGTAGGAAGTAGGTGTCTTCTATTCAGCAATAATGAGTTGAGATTTTCTAAAGCGAAGCCGAGGAAATTAAGCTTGGCGCTTTCAACTTACAATACGAGCGAGATTTCCATTTGCCAGCCTCTAAACTCCAGCTCTTCTACTTATCAACGAACGAGGACGTAGTTCCTCTATACTTTATATTATCTTAAATCTATTTCGGTCCTCAAAGTCTTATTTCCAATGCGGCTTCAATTCAGGGACCACCCGAGTCCAATCCAATTACAAAACAATCCATTAGGACAAAAGGGACTAAGGTATTATATCCTGGAAAATATTTAGCGGTCACAATAACAGCGCCGCCGTCCGGCCGTCTGCACTATAATTCCGATTTAACAATGGAAAGTTAGTTGGAACTTTAGTCCAAATTACTGCGGAATAATAATAATATATAACCGTGAAGGGAAATTTGGGCTAAAGCAGTTTTTGATTTTCTTTTGTAAGACCATTATAGTAGAAAATAACTTAGATTACAACTTATATGCAAAGGACCTATAAAAGTGCCACTAAAATGACAGTGGTCCGGGAGCAGCTCAATCAGCTTCCAGTTCCGTGATTAAGCGTCAAGTTTATTAAGCTTAAGAAGCGTTTCTTCGTTAATTTATTCTTGTTTGTACATGTGTTACACCATTTGTATTAACAATTTTGTAGTTGATTGTGCTCTCAATCAAAAAAACTTTCCACAAAGTAATAAAACTTTCTCGAAGCACCACATTCAATTGGAAATGATTTTAGAGAATTTGTCTTCTCCTACAAGGGCCCGGGGCTCTGTTTCCGTATTCAGGTGAAATAGTTAAAAGTTTCGTTGGGAAAAGTTGCGTCTCGCCGTGGCTTTTCTTAGAAAGATTTAAATCTGCCCCTATCTCTGAATTACCCAACTTTAGACTAAGTGCTCTAATCTAACACTATTAAGTATTTATTTATTGCCCCGGCTGGGATGTGTAGACGGCGAAAGAGCACTTGAAACTCTAAACTTTGGATTAATGTTGCCAATAAATTGTTTAACGCTAAACGGCTGCCTCTTCTCCATTGTTTGCCCGACGAATAAGCTAATGGCTTTCGACACTCTTTGGCTTTCGGATCACAGTTTTGGCATACGTTTCCCATTCGGGCACTAAAAAATATAGAACTTTCGTATAACGGCACTTTGTGTGGAGTTTTATCATTAGCGTATGAGGGCGTAATTTCCATCGAAATGGCGCCAGACGTAATGAAATCAGGAACAGCTAAGGAACAGCACTTTGGTGCATGTGCTGCAGTAAACTAAACACGAAATGCAACTATTTACATGAAAATATCGTTCCATCGAGCGAAGTTTGTTCGTCAGTGTGAGAGCGTTTTCGTGATTAAATTAAAACCTCCAATAAGAGGTTTAATTTTGTTATGCTCTGAAATTCCACCGGTAATTATAGAGCGGCTTGTGCAATAAAGAGCCCAATTCAATCGGGCTGTCCCATTTCACATACAAAGGACATTGCTTGAATGTGCCTTTGGCGGACAACAAAAGCCCGAAAAATGTTTACGTAGCATGGCACAAACATTCTAAGCACTAAAAGCGTTTCCGATATCAAACGGATGTTTCTCCCTGAAAGGAGATCGCAATGTAAATCAGATATTACTTCGGTTGTCGAGTATTTGTGCTCGTTTAACAAGAATCCATGAAGCACGGACCTCTATGTCTAGGTTGAAACATTTATTAGCTGAAATTACAACGTAGTTGAAAGTTATTTCCTCCTTCGCTGACGTAGAAAGAATCTTTTTAATTTCCCCTTTGTGGTACTTAGTACAAGTAATCTAAAGTAAACCGCCGAGACACGCGATGCACCGTTTGACCTAAATTAGCACAGTCTTCCTGTGTATGATTGTCCTTTGTTTAATTCGTCCGGCCAATCACACTCGCGCATCCGAAGAGTAAATAAGCGCGTTACGTGCCCCAACAGCTCCAGAACTCGTTTAGATTAGACGCTATCTTGTATCTCAAGTCGTGTCTTGTCTAATCCGAAGCAACAGCGAAATTCGTTATTTACCGGATAATTTATACGCTCCCGCCATATCGTAGGTACAATAAATAAAAATAACTTCTTTTCGTCTTCGCCCCGGAGATAATTTACGGGGGCTTTAACCCGGGCGAATGCAAGAGTTCGCGTATTTTTCGTTTGGACTGCGTTTCAAAGGAGAATCATTCAAGAAAAAAGGTACAATCACAATCCCATATTAAACCCCAAGTCTCATTTTGGTAGTTTCTAGTTATATAAAGAAGGCCATTATCCCCTACCGGAGCTATCTCACAATGCGATCGTTACCTCGCTCTCTCATGGTACGGTTTTGTCTCACAAAGCCCTCATTCAAGTACCAAAAAGCTTATTTTCTTCAATGAATAAACCTTCTCAGCAAGAAGAACCACAAAGCTCATTTTTCTTTAAATTAAACTTTTGGGTAGAACAACCGAAGAAGAAAAATGCCAGTTTTAGCTTCAGAAGGGTTCTCCTAGTATTTAAATTCACTTCACCTTAGTGATTATCCATAGGTATTCTTGTTAACCAGAAGACTTTAAAAAAACTCACTGAAGAAGCCCCTGATGAGAAGGTTTCATCTGGTGTTTGAGCTACTTATACAAAAAGCCTCTTTCAATTTCACAAAGGTTCTTGATTTTTCTTGATTGTGAGAGGAGACATTTAGGTTTCAAAAGACTTCTTATAATCTTTAAGTCCGTTTTGATCCCTAATTCTAAACATTATCGATGAATGAACTTTCTGTGCGCAAAAATTGTTGAAAATCTTATTTTGGAAGGGTAATTTAGGCTTAAGAACACTTCTTGTAATCTTGAAGTTCATTTTGTCAACTAGTTTTAAACGTTATCGATGAATGAACCTTCTGAGCGCAAAGACGGTTGGAACTTATAATTTTAAACGAAAAATGTTGCCCTCAGAAAACTTATTGTTATCGTGAAGTCCCTTTTGTTCAATAATTCTAAATTTTTTCGATAACTAAATCATCTCAGCGCAAAGATTGTTGAAACTTAAGTTTTGGAGGAGAAATTTAGGCTTTAGAAAAATTCTTATAATCTAAAAATCCGTTTAGTTCACTAATTCTAAACCTTATCGACTAATGAACCTTCTGAGCGCGAAAACTGTTGAAACCCACGTTTTAAAGAATTAATTTAGCCCGAAGAACACTTCTTGTAATCTTAAAGTTCATTGTTCTAAACGTTATCGATGAATGAACCTTCTGAGCGCAAAGACCTTTGAAAGTCACGTTTCGAAGGAGGGATTTGGGCTTCAGAAGATGTCTTGTAATTTTCAAATCCGTTCTGTTCATTAATTTTTTGCTTTTTCGATGAATAAACCTTCTGAGCGCGAAAACTTTTGAAACCCACGTTTTGGAAGAGTAATTTGAACTGACGAACACTTTTTGTAATCTGAAAGTTCATTTTATTCACTAACTCTAAATGGTATCGATGAATGAACCTTCTGAGCGCAAAGACAGTTGAAACTCACGTTTTGGAGAATAATGTGGGGCCGAAGAACACTTCTTGTAATCTTAAAGTTCATTTTATTCACTAATTTTAAACGTTATCGATGAATGAAACTTCTGGGCGCCAACACTGTTTTGGAGGATAAATTTTATGATGAAGGACACTTCTTGTAATCTTATAGTTCACTTTCACACTTTTTGTAATCTTAAAGTTCACTTTCTTCACCAATTTTGAACGTTATCGATGAATGAACCTTCTGAGCGCAAAGACCTTTGAAAGTCACGTTTTGGAGGAGGGATTTGGGCTTCAGAAGATGTCTTGTAATTTTCAAGTCCGCTCTGTTTAGTAATTTTTGTACTTTTTCGATGAATAAACTTTCTGAGCGCGAAAACTTTTGAAACCCACGTTTTGGAAGAGTAATTTGAGCTGAAGAACACTTTTTGTAATCTGAAAGTTCATTTTATTCACTAACTCTAAACCCTATCGATGAATGAACCTTCTGAGCGCAAAGACAGTTGAAACTCACGTTTTGGAGGATAATGTTGGGCCGAAGAACACTTCTTGTAATCTTAAAGTTTATTTTGTTCACTAATTTTAAACGTTATCGATGAATGAAACTTCTGGGCGCCAACACTGTTGAAACTCACGTTTTGGAGGATAAATTTGGGATGAACGACACTTCTTGTAATCTTATAGTTCACTTTCACACTTCTTGTAATCTTAAAGTTCACTTTCTTCACTAATTTTGAACGTTATCCATGAATGAACCTTCTGAGCGCAAAGACGGTTGGAACTTACAATTTGGAGAATAAATTTGGACTTCAGAAGACCTGAATTTTTAAGTCTGTTTTGTTCAATCATTTTAAACTTTTTCGATGAATAAACCTTCTGAGCGCAAAGACTCATGTTTTAAACGAAAAATTTTGCTTTCAGAAAACTTATTGTTATCGTGAAGTCCCTTTTGTTCAATAATTCTAAATTTTTTCGATAACTAAATCATCTCAGCGCAAAGATTGTTGAAACTTAAGTTTTGGAGGAGAAATTTAGGCTTTAGAAAAATTCTTATAATCTAAAAATCCGTTTAGTTCACTAATTCTAAACCTTATCGACTAATAAAACTTCTGAGAGCGAAAACTGTTGAAACCCACGTTTTGAAGAAGTAATTTGGCCCGAAGAACACTTCTTGTAATCTTAAAGTTAATTTTGTTCTCAAATTCTAAACGTTATCGATGAATGAACCTTCTGAGCGCAAAGACCTTGAAAGTCCTGTTTTGGAGGAGGGATTTGGGCTTCAGAAGATGTCTTGTAATTTTCAAGTCCGCTCTGTTCAGTAATTTTTTACTTTTTCGATGAATAAACTTCTGAGCGCGAAAACTTTTGAAACCCACGTTTTGGAAGAGTAATTTGAGCTGAAGAATACTTTTTGTAATCTTAAAGTTCATTTTGTTCTCTAATTCTAAACGTTATTGATGAATGAACCTTCTGAGCGCAAAAACCTTTGAAAGTCACGTTTTGGAGGAGGGATTTGGGCTTCAGAATATGTCTTGTAATTTTCAAGTCCGTTCTGTTCTGTAATTTTTTACTTTTTCGATGAATAAACCTTCTGAGCGCGAAAACTTTTGAAACCCACGTTTTGGAAGAGTAATTTGAGCTGAAGAACACTTTTTGTAATCTGAAAGTTCATTTTATTCACTAACTCTAAACGGTATCGATGAATGAACCTTCTGAGCGCAAAGACAGTTGAAACTCACGTTTTGGAGGATAATGTGGGGCCGAAGAACACTTCTTGTAATCTTAAAGTTCATTTTATTCACTAATTTTAAACGTTATCGATGAATGAAACTTCTGGGCGCCAACACTGTTTTGGAGGATAAATTTTATGATGAAGGACACTTCTTGTAATCTTATAGTTCACTTTCACACTTTTTGTAATCTTAAAGTTCACTTTCTTCACCAATTTTGAACGTTATCGATGAATGAACCTTCTGAGCGCAAAGACCGTTGGAACTTACAATTTGGAGAATAAATTTGGACTTCAGAAGACGTCTTGTAATTTTAAAGTCTGTTTTGTTCAATCATTTTAAACTTTTTCGATAAATAAACCTTCTGAGCGCAAAGACTGCTGAATCTCATGTTTTAAACGAAAAATTTTGGCCTCTGAAAACTTATTGTTATCGTGAAGTCCCTTTTGTTCAATAATTCTAAATTTTTTCGATAACAATCATCTCAGCGCAAAGATTGTTGAAACTTAAGTTTTGGAGGAGAAATTTAGGCTTTAGAAAAATTCTTATAATCTAAAAATCCGTTTAGTTCACTAATTCTAAACCTTATCGACTAATAAACCTTCTGAGCGCGAAAACTTTTGAAACCCACGTTTTGGAAGAGTAATTTGAGCTGAAGAACACTTTTTGTAATCTGAAAGTTCATTTTATTCACTAACTCTAAACGGTATCGATGAATGAACCTTCTGAGCGCAAAGACAGTTGAAACTCATGTTTTGGAGGATAATGTGGGGCCGAAGAACACTTCTTGTAATCTTAAAGTTTATTTTGTTCACTATTTTTAAACTTTATCGATGAATGAAACTTCTGGGCGCCAACACTGTTGAAACTCACGTTTTGGAGGATGAATTTGGGATGAACGACACTTCTTGTAATCTTATAGTTCACTTTCAAACTTCTTGTAATCTTAAAGTTCACTTTCTTCACCAATTTTGAACGTTATCGATCGTCGCAAAGACGGTTGGAACTTACATTTTGGAGAATAAATTTGGACTTCGGAAGACGTCTTGTAATTTTAAAGTCTGTTTTGTTCAATCATTTTAAACTTTTTCGATGAATAAACCTTCTGAGCGCAAAGACTGCTGAAACTCATGTTTTAAACGAAAAATTTTGGCCTCAGACAACTTATTGTTATCGTGAAGTCCCTTTTGTTCAATAATTCTAAATTTTTTCGATAACTAAATCATCTCAGCGCAAAGATTGTTGAAACTTAAGTTTTGGAGGAGAAATTTAGGCTTTAGAAAAATTCTTATAATCTAAAAATCCGTTTAGTTCACTAATTCTAAACCCTATCGACTAATAAACCGTCTGAGCGCGAAAACTGTTGAAACCCACGTTTTGAACAAGAGCCAAATTAGCCGGAAGAACACTTCTTGTAAGCTTAAAGTTCATTTTGTTCTCAAATTCTAAACGTTATCGATGAATGAACCTTCTGAGCGCAAAGACCTTTGAAAGTCACGTTTTGGAGGAGGGATTTGGGCTTCAGAAGATGTCTTGTAATTTTCAAGTCCGTTCTGTTCAGTAATTTTTTACTTTTTCGATGAATAAACCTTCTGAGCGCGAAAACTTTTGAAACCCACGTTTTGGAAGAGTAATTTGAGGTGAAGAACACTTTTTGTAATCTGAAAGTTCATTTTATTCACTAACTCTAAACGGTATCGATGAATGAACCTTCTGAGCGCAAAGACAGTTGAAACTCATGTTTTGGAGGATAATGTGGGGCCGAAGAACACTTCTTGTAATCTTAAAGTTTATTTTGTTCACTAATTTTAAACTTTATCGATGAATGAAGCTTCTGGGCGCCAACACTGTTGAAACTCATGTTTTGGAAAATAAATTTGGGATGAACGACACTTCTTTTAATCTTGTAGTTCACTTTCACACTTTTTGTAATCTTAAAGTTCACTTTCTTCACCAATTTTGAACGTTATCGATGAATGAACCTTCTGAGCGCAAAGACCGTTGGAACTTACAATTTGGAGAATAAATTTGGACTTCAGAAGACGTCTTGTAATTTTAAAGTCTGTTTTGTTCAATCATTTTAAACTTTTTCGATAAATAAACCTTCTGAGCGCAAAGACTGCTGAATCTCATGTTTTAAACGAAAAATTTTGGTCTCAGAAAACTTATTGTTATCGTGAAGTCCCTTTTGTTCAATAATTCTAAATTTTTTCGATAACTAAATCATCTCAGCGCAAAGATTGTTGAAACTTAAGTTTTGGAGGAGAAATTTAGGCTTTAGAAAAATTCTTATAATCTAAAAATCCGTTTAGTTCACTAATTCTAAACCGTATCGACTAATAAAGCTTCTGAGCGCGAAAACTGTTGAAACCCACGTTTTTAAGAAGTAATTTGGCCCGAAGAACACTTCTTGTAATCTTAAAGTTAATTTTGTTCTCAAATTCTAAACGTTATTGATGAATTAACTTTCTGAGCTCAAAAACCTTTGAAAGTCACGTTGTGGAGGAGGGATTTGGGCTTCAGAAGATGTCTTGTAATTTTCAAGTCCGCTCTGTTCAGTAATTTTTTACTTTTTCGATGAATAAACTTTCTGAGCGCGAAAACTTTTGAAACCCACGTTTTGGAAAAGTAATTTGAGCTGAAGAACACTTTTTGTAATCTGAAAGTTCATTTTGTTCACTAACTCTAAACCCTATCGATGAATGAACCTTCTGAGTGCAAAAACAGTTGAAACTCACGTTTTGGAGGATAATGTTGGACGGAAGAACACTTCTTGTAATCTTAAAGTATATTTTGTTCACTAATTTTAAACGTTATCGATGAATGAAACTTCTGGGCGCCAACACTGTTGAAACTCACATTTTGGAGGATAAATTTGGGATGAATGACACTTCGTGTAATCTTATAGTTCACTTTCACACTTCTTGTAATCTTAAAGTTCACTTTCTTCACAAATTTTGAACGTTATCGATGAATGAACCTTCTGAGCGCAAAGACGGTTGGAACTTACAATTTGGAGAATAAATTTGGACTTCAGAATACGTCTTGTAATTTTAAATTCTGTTTTGTTCAATCATTTTAAACTTTTTCGATGAATAAACCTTCTGAGCGCAAAGACTCATGTTTTAAACGAAAGATTTTGCCCTCAGAAAACTTATTGTTATCGTGAAGTCCCTTTTGTTCAATAATTCTAAATTTTTTTTCGATAACTAAATCATCTCAGCGCAAAGATTGTTGAAACTTAAGTTTTGGAGGAGAAATTTAGGCTTTACAAAAATTCTTATAATCTAAAAATCCGTTTAGTTTAGTAATTCTAAACAGTATCGACTAATAAATCTTCTGAGCTCGAAAACTGTTGAAACCCACGTTTTTAAGAAGTAATTTGGCCCGAAGAACACTTCTTGTAATATTAAAGTTCATTTTGTTCTCAAATTCTAAACGTTATCGATGAATGAACCTTCTGAGCGCAAAGACCTTTGAAAGTCACGTTTTGGAGGAGGGATTTGGGCTTCAGAAGATGTCTTGTAATTTTCAAGTCCGCTCTGTTTAGTAATTTTTTACTTTTTCGATGAATAAACTTTCTGAGCGCGAAAACTTTTGAAACCCACGTTTTGGAAGAGTAATTTGAGCTGAAGAACACTTTTTGTAATCTGAAAGTTCATTTTATTCACTAACTCTAAACCCTATCGATGAATGAACCTTCTGAGCGCAAAGACAGTTGAAACTCACGTTTTGGAGGATAATGTTGGGCCGAAGAACACTTCTTGTAATCTTAAAGTTTATTTTGTTCACTAATTTTAAACGTTATCGATGAATGAAACTTCTGGGCGCCAACACTGTTGAAACTCACGTTTTGGAGGATAAATTTGGGATGAACGACACTTCTTGTAATCTTATAGTTCACTTTCACACTTTTTGTGATCATAAAGTTCACTTTCTTCACCAATTTTGAACGTTATCGATGAATGAACCTTCTGAGCGCAAAGACGGTTGAAACTTACAAATTGGAGAATAAATTTGGACTTCAGAAGACGTCTTTTAATTTTAAAGTCTGTTTTGTTCAATCATTTTAAACTCTTCCGATGAATAAACCTTCTGAGCGCAAAGACTCATGTTTTAAACGAAAAATTTTGCCCTCAGAAAACTTATTGTTATCGTGAAGTCCCTTTTGTTCAATAATTCTAAATTTTTTCGATAACTAAATCATCTCAGCGCAAAGATTGTTGAAACTTAAGTTTTGGAGGAGAAATTTAGGCTTTAGAAAAATTCTTATAATCTAAAAATCCGTTTAGTTCACTAATTCTAAACCTTATCGACTAATAAACCTTCTGAGCGCGAAAACTGTTGAAACCCACGTTTTGAAGAAGTAATTTGGCCCGAAGAACACTTCTTGTAATCTTAAAGTTCATTTTGTTCTCAAATTCTAAACGCTATCGATGAATGAATCTTCTGAGCGCAAAGACCTTTGAAAGTCACGTTTTGGAGGACGGATTTGGGCTTCAGAAGATGTCTTGTAATTTTTAAGTCCGTTCTGTTCAGTAATTTTTTACTTTTTCGATGAATAAACCTTCTGAGCGCGAAAACTTTTGAAACCCACGTTTTGGAAGAGTAATTTGAGCTGAAGAACACTTTTTGTAATCTGAAAGTTCATTTTATTCACTAACTCTAAACCCTATCGATGAATGAACCTTCTGAGCGCAAAGACAGTTGAAAATCACGTTTTGGAGGATAATGTTGGGCCGAAGAACACTTCTTGTAATCTTAAAGTTTATTTTGTTCACTAATTTTAAACGTTATCGATGAATGAAACTTCTGGGCGCCAACACTGTTGAAACTCACGTTTTGGAGGATAAATTTGGGATGAACAACACTTCTTGTAATCTTATAGTTCACTTTCACACTTTTTGTGATCTTAAAGTTCACTTTCTTCACCAATTTTGAACGTTATCGATGAATGAACCTTCTGAGCGCAAAGACGGTTGGAACTTACAATTTGGAGAATAAATTTGGACTTCAGAAGACGTCTTTTAATTTTAAAGTCTGTTTTGTTCAATCATTTTAAACTCTTTCGATGAATAAACCTTCTGAGCGCAAAGACTCATGTTTTAAACGAAAAATTTTGCTTTCAGAAAACTTATTGTTATCGTGAAGTCCCTTTTGTTCAATAATTCTAAATTTTTTCTATAGCTGAATCATCTCAGCGCAAATATTGTTGAAACTTAAGTTTTGGAGGAGAAATTTAGGCTTTAGAAAAATTCTTATAATCTAAAAATCCGTTTAGTTCAGTAATTCTAAACCTTATCGACTAATAAACCTTCTGAGCGCGAAAACTGTTGAAACCCACGTTTTGAAGAAGTAATTTGGCCCGAAGAACACTTCTTGTAATCTTAAAGTTCATTTTGTTCTCAAATTCTAAACCCTATCGATGAATGAACCTTCTGAGCGCAAAGACCTTTGAAAGTCACGTTTTGGAGGAGGGATTTGGGCTTCAGAATATGTCTTGTAATTTTCAAGTCCGCTCTGTTTAGTAATTTTTTACTTTTTCGATGAATAAACTTTCTGAGCGCGAAAACTTTTGAAACCCACGTTTTGGAAGAGTAATTTGAGCTGAAGAACACTTTTTGTAATCTGAAAGTTCATTTTATTCACTAACTCTAAACCCTATCGATGAATGAACCTTCTGAGCGCAAAGACAGTTGAAACTCACGTTTTGGAGGATAATGTTGGGCCGAAGAACACTTCTAGTAATCTTAAAGTTTATTTTGTTCACTAATTTTAAATGTTATCGATGAATGAAACTTCTGGGCGCCAACACTGTTGAAACTCACGTTTTGGAAGATAAATTTGGGATGAACGACACTTCTTGTAATCTTATAGTTCACTTTCACACTTCTTGTAATCTTAAAGTTCACTTTCTTCACCAATTTTGAACGTTATCGATGAATGAACCTTCTGAGCGCAAAGACGGTTGGAACTTACAATTTGGAGAATAAATTTGGACTTCAGAAGACCTGAATTTTTAAGTCTGCTTTGTTCAATCATTTTAAACTTTTTCGATGAATAAACCTTCTGAGCGCAAAGACTCATGTTTTAAACGAAACATTTTGCTTTCAGAAAACTTATTGTTATCGTGAAGTCCCTTTTGTTCAATAATTCTAAATTTTTTCGATAACTAAATCATCTCAGCGCAAATATTGTTGAAACTTAAGTTTTGGAGGAGAACTTTAGGCTTTAGAAAAATTCTTATAATCTAAAAATCCGTTTAGTTCAGTAATTCTAAACCTTATCGACTAATAAACCTTCTGAGCGCGAAAACTGTTGAAACCCACGTTTTGAAGAAGTAATTTGGCCCGAAGAACACTTCTTGTAATCTTAAAGTTCATTTTGTTCTCAAATTCTAAACGTTATCGATGAATGAACCTTCTGAGCGCAAAGACCTTTGAAAGTCACGTTTCGAAGGAGGGATTTGGGCTTCAGAAGATGTCTTGTAATTTTCAAATCCGTTCTGTTCATTAATTTTTTGCTTTTTCGATGAATAAACCTTCTGAGCGCGAAAACTTTTGAAACCCACGTTTTGGAAGAGTAATTTGAGCTGAAGAACACTTTTTGTAATCTGAAAGTTCATTTTATTCACTAACTCTAAACGGTATCGATGAATGAACCTTCTGAGCGCAAAGACAGTTGAAACTCATGTTTTGGAGGATAATGTGGGGCCGAAGAACACTTCTTGTAATCTTAAAGTTTATTTTGTTCACTAATTTTAAACGTTATCGATGAATGAAACTTCTGGGCGACAAAACTGTTGAAACTCACGTTTTGGAGGATAAATTTGGGATGAACGACACTTCTTGTAATCTTATTGTTCACTTTCACACTTCTTGTAATCTTAAAGTTCACTTTCTTCACTAATTTTGAACGTTATCGATGAATGAACCTTCTGAGCGCAAAGACGGTTGGAACTTACAATTTGGAGAATAAATTTGGACTTCAGAAGACGTCTTTTAATTTTAAAGTCTGTTTTGTTCAATCATTTTAAACTCTTTCGATGAATAAACCTTCTGAGCGCAAAGACTCATGTTTTAAGCGAAAAATTTTGCCCTCAGAAAACTTATTGTTATCGTGATGTCCCTTTTGTTCAATAATTCTAAATTTTTTCGATAACTAAATAATCTCAGCGCAAAGATTGTTGAAACTTAAGTTTTGGAGGAGAAATTTAGGCTTTAGAAAAATTCTTATAATCTACAAATCCGTTTAGTTCACTAATTCTAAACCTTATCGACTAATAAACCTTCTGAGCGCGAAAACTGTTGAGACCCACGTTTTGAAGAAGTAATTTGGCCCGCCCGAAGAACACTTCTTGTAATCTTGAAGTTCATTTTGTTCTCTAATTCTAAACGTTATTGATGAATGAACCTTCTGAACGCAAAAACCTTTGAAAGTCACGTTTTGGAGGAGGGATTTGGGCTTCAGAAGATGTCTTGTAATTTTAAAGTCTGTTTTGTTCAATCATTTTAAACTTTTTCGATGAATAAACCTTCTGAGCGCGAAAATTTTTGAAACCCACGTTTTGGAAGAGTAATTTGAGCTGAAGAACACTTTTTGTAATCTGAAAGTTCATTTTATTCACTAACTCTAAACCCTATCGATGAATGAACCTTCTGAGCGCAAAGACAGTTGAAACTCACGTTTTGGAGGATAATGTTGGGCCGAAGAACACTTCTTGTAATTTTAAAGTTAATTTTGTTTACTAATTTTAAACGTTATCGATTAATGAAAGTTCTGGGCGCCAACACTGTTGAAACTCAGGTTTTGGAGGATAAATTTGGGATGAACGACACTTCTTGTAATCTTATAGTTCACTTTCACACTTTTTGTAATCTTAAAGTTCACTTTCTTCACTAATTTTTAACGTTATCGATGAGTGAACCTTCTGAGCGCAAAGACGGTTGAAACTCACGTTTTGGAGGATAATGTTGGGCCGAAGAACACTTCTTGTAATCTTAAAGTTTATTTTGTTTACTAATTTTAAACGTTATCAATAAATGAACCTTCTGAGCGTAAAGTCTCACAATTTGGAGAAGAAATTTGGGCTTCGAAAGACGTCTTGTAATTCTAAAGTCCGTTTTCTTCAATAATTTTAAACTTTTTTGTTTAATAAATCTTCTGAGCGCCAATACTGTTAAAACTCATGTTTTGGAGAATTTTTTTTCCTCAGAAGACTTCTCGTTATTGTGAAGATTTTGTTCAATAATTCTAAATTTTTCCGATAAATAAATCTTCCGAGCGCAAAGACCTTTGAAAGTCACGTTTTGGAGGAGGGATTTGGGCTTCAGAAGATGTCTTGTAATTTTCAAGTCCGTTCTTCCTTTATACTCAGAATTTAACTAAATCCACATTTAAACACGAAATTTAGCTACATTTCAACTTTAAACTGGAAATGTAAATAAATTCTCATTCAATAAATTCTATTTAAAACAATCGCTAAAACTCCAAATTTAACTAACCTCTCCCCCTAAACTCTGAAATTGATAAAATTTTGTGTATGCTCAAAATAATGCTTTATTTTTCAGGTTAGTTGGTTGATATAAATTATGTAGAATGGTAGTGGTGTTTATTGGGTGAAAGGACAACAAAAACAACCTCTAAGATTGAAAATCGCCGACGTTTCAATCTCTATTTGAGTCTTTATCAAGGTTTTTCTTTATCCATCTTTATCAAATACAGATCGAAAAGTCGGCGAATTTGCAATCTTAGAAGTTGTTTTTGATGTCCTTTCACCCAATAAACCCCACTACCATCCAATTCAGCGGGACACGAAGTTGTAAACATTATGTCGAATCTTTACATTTCAATTTAACAAAAATTGTGTCTTTATAAAATTCTAAATTTAACTGAATCCGTTATTTAAACTCGGAATTTAACTGCATTCTGACTTTAACCTGAAAATTAAAAAAACTCCAAATTTAATCAAATTCCGACTTCAAAGTGGAAATTTAACAAAATTTCGCATTGAAAATTCAAAATTAACTAGCAGGTTTGCCTTTAAACTCGAAATTTACCTAAATTCCACCTTTCAACTCGGAATTCAACTCAACTTCGCCTTTAAACTTAAAATTTAGCCAAATAGTAATTGAGTTAAACTGCTACTTTTTTATCGAAATTTAATTAAAAAAATCTTGTTGGCTCTTTTACGCTTTTGTACGAATCTCACTAATTTGAAGTTTTCAACGGGAACAATTACACCTTAATGCAATGAGATATTGTGCAGTGCAAACGAATAAGGCGACCTCTATCGGCGTTTTAAACAATCATGGACATTGTACATGCTAGACATGGCTCTCATGCAAGAAATTTCTTATAGCACCCTGCCTTTTGATTGCACAATATCTCACTGCTTTTGCAATTTTTTTTTTTTTTTTGGTTTAAACAGCTATCGATCACCCAAAGATGATCTATGTAGCAAGGACGCACTTAAAAAGCCTTCAGGCAGTCGAAAATGTGGCTCTCAGGATTTGGGTAGGAGCGCCTTGGTATGTCCGTAACCAAGACCTACAAAGGGACCTCAACTATCCACTGCTAGATAATGCGTAAAATTACTAATTATATTTTCTTCTTTACAGATAAACAGGAAGCCAAGACCAGTCAACAGGCCAGAAGTGACAGGACAAAACTGCCCACTAACAGACAAAAACCCCCCGGGCTGGACTCTCAAAGTCGGGTATAACCTTCCCGTGGATAACTGGTGCTAACCAGCTCTTTCTGCAATCCTGCCCCCTCAGTCAAAGGAAGACAGCCGACGAAGACAGAAAATCAAGACAAGAAGATCGCCTGAAGAGCCCCAGTCGGCGGGGGTATCCCTAAATATTACCAAGGACAACTTTCAGTCCGGGAATGAGGATCAAAGACGTAGCAGGAAGATGAGGGGTGGGCTTTGAGGCGGGTATGAAGATGGGATAATTGGCAAATTGGTGACCACCACTACTATCTAATTACACTTTAAGGTAAATAATTTTACTTAAAGTAAACAAACCAAATGCTAAAATTGTATACTCAAAGCAATTGTTTTTTTTAAATCACACATTTTTGCATTAAAAACTCACTATATACAATCAGACGTACACAAAGTGCATACATTTAATATTCTTTTAGGTGGACTGGTTTCGGCTTAAAACCTTCATCAGTGCTTTGCCAAATGCGAATTAAAAAATCCAACTATACGCGGGCGATTCGCAGCTCAATGGACATGCAGAGGACATCGAAACAAGGTCAGCATTTTTTGTAAGCAACTTCTCCCTATTTCGCTTATCAATCGAGGCCTAAATTGAGCATAGCGTGTCAATCCGACATTCGCCCCTCCTCGCCGGGGCTAATTCGGGGCCCGCGGCCCCACGTAATGGAACTGCTCCCCCATAATGTTCCCGTAATCATACAGAAACTCTATAAAAGTAATTGTGTATTGCGGTATACAAGGAATCCAGGCCAATTACCAGCGCTGTGCCGACGTTATTTTTGTCTAAAACTGTGTATGCGGTGTGCGCTCCTGCTCAATTTTCTTTGCTTTTCTCAATGATTAGGTCGTTAGTGGGGCATGTATAAAGTTATAAACATGAGCAGGGTATCGGGCAATCGATAGGGGGGTGATTTTTTAACTTGTCGTTAGCGTTCAAATACCGCTCGTACACGTACGTACCAATACGAGCGACAAAATTGCATATTCATGTTGCAGAGATTAAAGTTTGTTTGCTCACCATAATTAGATTAAAATCCGGATTTGTGCCTGTTAAACGGACGGTTAATGGAAAACCTTTGGAAAGTGGCGGTTTGAGGGTGGGATATCAAAGTCAAACAGTACCTCGCAATTTGCCCCCGTTTAATTTTAATTTCTGGGCAAAAACAGTGTGCTGACTTTTGGGACTTTCTGCAATTTTAATGCCTCAACTTGCCCCTCATAGAGAGGTCCCATTTAACGGTCGCTAATAAACTTGAAACAGGTTGAGGTTGAACGTGTAACGCTTTAAAATTAATTGCTTCGAAACGAACTGATAAATCGCCGACATGGCCATTGTTAAATCTAATAACCAGAGTGGTTTATTTTATAATTTAAAACGGGCAAAATAATCGAGTATATATCAAATAACCCGGGGTAAACACAATTGGCTCGAGGCCACTATTGTTCGACAGGACCGCAGATGAACTCGTATGATGAGGTTTGCCGAATATAATTCTAATTTGAAATAAATTGTTTAGCGAAATGGCATTTTCCGGTTTGTGGCTTAATAAGGTTTCCGAATCCCTCAAACCTTTCATTACATAATCCACTGAATAATAGCATATTCAAAAACAATACGGGGAATATTGAAACTGTAACTGAAAGTTTATCCTACATACTTCTTTACTAAGAGGC
The DNA here is from genome assembly GCA_951812265.1 of Taphrorychus bicolor. Lineage (NCBI taxonomy): Eukaryota > Metazoa > Arthropoda > Insecta > Coleoptera > Curculionidae > Taphrorychus > Taphrorychus bicolor. The sequence continues at coordinate 36,764,873 of OX638304.1, forward strand.
ACTACCAGTAAGAATTTGGAATTTTACATGTACCCTGTAAGAAGGATACAAAGAAGAAATCAGAACTTTGACTGTGGCTGAAGAACAAGATCTGGCAGCTACTGCTACACTTGAAAAAGTGCCACTTAAGGAATCTCTAGTTGATGCAAAACAGATCGTCGAGGAGCACGGGTGGCAGCGCCAAAACTTCAGCCACCGACTCACAGGTGGCAGCATTAGTCGAAATCCTTCGTAATATCACACCCCCTTTAATGCGCCGAATCAAGTCTTCGAATACAAGTTCCGACTATGAACTCTTACCCCGACATATGAGACAGGGGTCTACCACGCCTTACTGACGAGTCGAAGGTAGACAGCGGGACGAAACGCTAACACCACATACAAAGGCTAAAACGATCTCAGGTCGTCCCAGTGATGTTTCCCTGAATAACAAAATTACAAAAATCTTTTACACTTCCCACCTATAGTACGTCATAATCGACGCTATAATTGGTGATCCTCGACAAAAGCAACACGCAATCTTCCGAGCACACGGACCGCTTCAACGCCATGAGACTACCAGAGCAGCATCTCTCTCACACCCACCGCACGCAGCATCCAGCAAAACCCCCTCTTTACTCACTCTTCTTCTTGAAGTGCCTTCTCCATTCAATGAAGATCGGCAACATATCTGGCAAATTCGGCTCTGTCCTGGGCTCTTCTCAGCAGGGAGTTTGAGTCTAAGCCTGTCGAATCCTTTATGTTTTCCAGCCAAGAGCACTGTCTACGTCGAGGACCATGCTTTCCCTCAATCTTGCCCTCCATAATCAGTTGTAGGAATCAGTATTTGTCCTGTCTCATGACATGGCCAAGGTAAGCGGTCTTTCGCTTTTTTATGGTCTCGAGGATTGTTCGGTCTTTGTTCATCCTATGTAAGACCTCTTGATTAGTGGTACGATCGGTCCATGGAATACGCAGCATTCTGCGGTACACCCACATCTCAAATGCTTCCAGTTTCTTAATGCCGCTGACTTTCAGCGTCCAGGCCTCGACTCCATACAGTAACGTGGAATACACATAACATCTAACGAAGTTAAATCTTATGTTTAAGTTGAGTGTTCTGTCCGTTAATAGGTTCCGCATCTTAATAAAGTTAGTTCTCGCTTGCTCTATGCGGGATCTTATTTCTATCTCAGGATCCAGGTCCTCGCTGATCCAACTTCCCAGATATTTGTGTTTGTATCGTCAGCATATCTTTCTTGTTTATGAGTTTCCCATTGACTTTCAGACCGTCCACCGCCTCGTCCAGAGCGTTTTGGAAAATGATTTCTGAATACATATTAAAAAGCATGGGGCTAAGTACGCACCCTTGTCTGACTCCACACCTTATGGGTACAGTGCTTGTTTCGGTGTTTTCCAGTTTAACAGATGCTATTTGCTGTTCATAGAGATTCTGTACGATCTTTAAATCCTGGGCATCGACACCCTTTCTTTCCAGTAGTTCCAATAATTTGGTGTGATCTATACAGTCAAAGGCTCTTGTGTAATCTATAAAGCACAGGTACACTTCCTTTCGCTGGTCTCTGCATTTTTGTAGTAGGACAGAGAGTGCAAACAAGGCCTCTCTGGTACCCATTCCTTCGCGGAAACCCATTTGCACTTCGCTTACATCCTGTTCGCATTTTGCACGTATGCGCCTATGGATGATTTCCAAGAACACCTGGCTCATCAGGCTGATCAATCGGAATTCTGCACACTTCCGTGCTCCGGGTTTTTTAGGAATAAGGATTGATAAGAATGAAGATTGATTTCAGCCAATCTCGGGGGATGTATCCCGATTTATAGACATCGTTAAAAAGTTGAACCAGGATGTGTATGTTTTCCTCTCCTATAAGTTTTAGGATCTCTGGGCAAATGTCATCTGGGCCTGCTGCTTTCTTAGTTTTTATCTCTCTTAGTGCTTTTTGGACCTCCGATTGAAGTATTTCCGGTGTCGGCTCCGTCGGATCTTGACTGTGAAAAGGAGGGCTATTGCTTTCAAATGTATTTGCCACATATTCTGCCCATACCTTTTTAAGTTCGCCATCATCTGTGATTATTTTGTTGTCCTGGTTAACTATATGGGACAAGGCTGGGTATTTTCGACTACTTGTAATTTCCTTGACCTTCCTATGTAAATTGAAGAGGTCGTGTTTTTTGTATAGTTCTTCTACTTCTTGGCACCTTTCTTCCATCCACTTTTCCTTGGCTTCTCTGATTTTTCTTCTGATATGGTTTTGGGTTTCCCTATATTTTTCTGCGCTCGTGTTCTTGAAGCTACGTCTCTGTTCCATCAGCATGAGTATTTCTTGGGTCATCCATTCCTTATGTTGTTTCGTTCTGTTTGGTGTTACTAGCGGCTTTTGTGTGTCTAATATAGCTTTCTTGAATGAATTCCAGGTGTCCTCGATCCTGTCAGGGCTCTCGGTATCAGGAATCATTTCGTTCTTTTGTATAACCTTTTTGAGCTCATTGTTGAGTTTGTCAGTGATTGTTTGACGTTCGGGTTCATTCTGTAGTAGTGCTACGTTTGGTTTGTTGGACTGCGTTCTTTTAAGTTTCTTAAGTCTAATACGAAAGTGTGCCACTACGGGAATATGGTCTGACTCGACATCTGCTCCTGGATATGTCCTAACACCAAGCACTCCATTTCTATATCTTTTTGGAACCAGTATATAATCAATTTGATTCCTGACCGGATGCTCTGTGGTGTCCTGTGGGGATTTCCATGTGTAGAGGCGACGTACAGGTAGCTTAAACCATGTGTTAGAAACCATCAGTTTTTCTTCTTGGCAGAACTGGACCAGGGTATCGCCTCTTTCGTTTCTAATTCCCAGACCGTATTCACCCACGGTATCCCCACTTTTTCCTCTACCTATCTTGGCATTGAAATCCCCCAGGATAAGGGTGATGTCGTCTTTATTTGTGGCGGCTATTAATTGTTTGACTTCTGTATACCATGCCTCCAACTCTGTCTGTGGTTTGTCGACTGTTGGGGCATATGTTTGAACGATGTTTAGGTTTTTAGGTGTGGCCCTTAGTTGTATCATCATTGCTCTATCAGAGAGTGGTATGAAGTTAATGATAGAACCGCTGGTGTCCAGGTCCACCATAATGCCTACTCCGTTATAGTGGTGGGTGTCTTCGTTTCCGGAATAAAACAACACTGCGTTCTTCAGTCTGATTTTTTCACGACCGGGCCATCTTGTCTCACTTATTCCCAAGATGTTCACTCCCAGTCTTTTCATTTCCTGCACTATATTATGGGTTTTCCCTGGCATATACATGCTGTTAACATTCCAAGTGCCAAGTCGAAGTGCTTCTTTAAGTTCCGTCTTTACTACATTAGTGTTTTTCAACGTGGGGATTCTTCGCACCCCTTGACCATCTAAGGTCTGCCACGGACTAGGGGCCATTTGATTATCTTGTGTTGCCATTATTGTTTGTCTTGGAAAATCCCTAAGGATCCTTAATGCAGTGGTTTCCCGTTGCCTTCTGCATCTCCATGCCGTTGAACTTGTAGCAGTTACATCCGCCTTTAGGGAGAATTTCTTCTTCCAAGGGCAAGAAGGTGCCCTATCTCTTGTCAGCTCCTCCACCCGCAGCTGTTGGCCGACAAGAGGGGATTACTTATACCGGTAACCACTCGGTCGACAGTGCCTCGTCAGTTTTTCTAGCAGGGTGCACCACGTGCAGGTGAGGTTGTCTTTTGAGTCAGCTACATATAGTTTGTGCTGTCACCCCTTACCCCTTACACCCCTTACTCACTGCACTGCGGAATTATCTTACACACATCACTCCCTGATACGGCAACAGCAACACAACTTCGTCCCCTCAGTTCGCAAAAAGAGCCTCGCTTCTCTCCGATCATGCATCCTCCGTTCTCGTTGTCACTGGGAGGGGAGTAACGTGGCGGAACCGACTCACATGTGGCAGCGCCGAAACTTCACCCACCGACTCACAGGTGGTAGCCTTAGTCGAAATCCTTCATAACATCATACCACCTGCCCTGCGCCGAACTTGTCTTCAAATTGAAGTTCCAACTATGAATTCTCACCCCAACGTATGAGGCAGGGGTCTACCACGCCTTACTGACGAGTCCAAAGTAGACACCGGGATGCAACGCCAACACCACATACAAAAGCCATAACGATCTCAGGTCGTCCCAGTGGTATTTCCCTGTATAACAAAAATGCAAAAATCTTCTTCTGGGAATACATTTTCTACCTATGGTACGTCATAATCGACGCTATAATTGGTGACCCTCTACAAAAGCAATACGCAAACTTTCGAACACAAGACCGAATCAAGGATCGCTTCAACGCCACGAGACTACCAGAGCACCATCTCTCTCGCACCCACCGCACGCAGCATCAAGCAACTCTCTCTTCACTCACTGCACCGCTGAATTATCTCACACATATCACTCCCTGGTACCATTCTCGGCAACACTGGCACATCCTCCGTCACTCACGTCGCTCAAGCAGCAGCAACACAACTTCGTCCCCTCAGTTCGCAAAAGGAGCCTCGCTTCTCTCCAATCATACATCCTACGTTCTCGTCGTCACTGGAAGGGGAGTATTGTAGCGGAACTTCAACCACCGACTCACAGGTGGCAGCGCCGAAACTTCACCCACCTACTCACAGGTCGCAGCATTAGTCGATATCCTTCATAACATCACACCGTGTTTCCTGCGCCGAATTCGTCTTCAAATACAAGTTCCAACTATGAATTCTCATTCCGGCTTATAAGGCAGGGGTCTACAACGCCTTGCTGACGAGTCCAAGGTAGACCCCGGGATGCAACGCCAACACCACATACATAGGCTATGTGCCATCCTCTGCACCGACTCACTGGTGAAGGACAGCACATATCCTTCGACCACCGACTCACAGGTGGCAGCAGCAGCAACAACAACAACATTTCACACACGGTTTCGCTCCCATCTTCTCACTGCCTTTCCGTAGCCGAATTTGAGTACAAATATAAGTTCCAATTATTAACCAGCAGCCTTACTGCATAGGTCTAGCGACTACCGGTCGCCTCTGTGGTGTTTCTCCTTCATCCTTTCTCAAGTTTCCAACCTTTCTCAATGGCACACCAGCCTAGTACCGCCAAATTGGTGACCCCTACGTGATCCGCGTTAGATTACTATTGTGCCGAGTAATCGCGAGTTAATTTTGTGAGTGCTTCGATAGTTTTAACGTTAAATTGCAAACATCAAGAATTGCAGAGACCAAGGACAAGAACGAGCTTAAAAATAAAGGTGGAAACTCAGAGAAAGTTAACCGCATTTCAGTAAAGGTGCCTCCGTTTTGGATTGAGAAGCCAGCCCTTTGGTTTTCTCAACTAGAAGCCCAATTGGCTTTAGCAGGAATTGTATTGTATTGAACATGTATTGTCAAACTTGAGTAATAGTATGGCAACCGAAGTGGAAGACGTCATTACGAACCCACCTACTACCGACAAATTTGCAAAAATTAAAGCCGAGCTCATCAAGAGACTGTCTGTGTCGCAAGATCAGAAGACAAAGCAGCTAATGGAACATGAAGGAATAGGGAGCCGAACACCGTCCCAATTCCTGAGGCATCTATGGCATCTGGCAGGAAGGTCCGTGACCGACGACTTCCTAAAAACTCTATGGTTGAGCCGATTACCACAAAATATGCAAGCCATATTAACAACACAAAGTGGAACCAGCCTAAACAACATGGCAGAGTTAGCTGACAAAATTAAGGAAGTCAGTTCCAGCAACCAAATTTCACAGGTTTCGCTCGCGTGGTGACAACCAGTTTTCAATAATGCTGGACCATTTTGGCCAAATTGGCCTTCCTTAATTGAACTTCGCTCACGTTTTTCTCAATCAACACATAACCTTCTGAGCACAAGGCCGCAACACGGATTGCCTTTCAACGCCAGGGGATTACCAGAGCAGCATCTGTCGCCCGCACACATTCTTCCTGGTATCATTCTTGGTAACCAACTCTGGCCCATCCTGCATCACTTGCCTTGCTCAAGCAATTAACACATTCAAAAGCCCACAAACATGTTCCATCATACGGTTCCTGACTCCGTCACTGGAAGGGGAGTAATGAGGCGTCCTCTGCACCGACTCACTGGTGAATGACAGCACACATCCTTCGACCACCGACTCACAGGTGGCATCAGCAGCAACAACAACAATTCACACGCGGTTTCGTTCCCATCTTCTCACTGCCTTTCCATAGTCGAATTTGAGTACAAATATAAGTTCCAATTATTAACCAGCATCCCGGCGAAGTGCTTCCTTCCTTCCCGACGATGACTGATTCGACTCAACGAGGATATAATACTTTTAGGAGAGTAACCGATTGCGTGTAAATGTAGTAGCACAATGTTTAATTGTCATAGTTGTCAATACCCACCAGCGCCACTATGAATATCTGGGGCAACTAAATAAGAAATGGCGGGTTATTCAAATGGCTTTTTTAGCGATTTTACTGTATCTAATAGCACCCATACTTGCAATTAATATGTTTTAAAGCATATGAGTGGTAAGGATTCACTTGTAATGGACAATTGTATGTATTGAATAATTAATAAATTGAGACTGCAATACCAAAATAGAAACAGTTTTTATTTAACAAAAATTCATTCAAAAATTTATTTTTTGAGGAAAATAACAAGGTTAGCTTCTATTTAATACATAAACTTCTTTTAACATTAAGAATTAATGTACAAAAGTAAATTAAGGATTAATGTAACTAAAGAAATATGGTCTCGAGGAGTATATAGATTAAACTTCTTGTTTAGTGCATTTTTACTTGGCAAGCAACTTTAGAAAAATAAATACTTTGTAAATATAGGTAGCTCTAGCCATTTTATAATTATTATAGTATAGGTACATAAATATAGGAACTTTTTGTAATACTTTTGAACACAAAAGGTCTTGGGGACCATAATAAACTAAAAATAAACGAACATATTAACATCTATATAGAAAAACCTTATCATAAATAACGTAAATATTCATTTCAAGGAACAGAAATAACTTCAGGACTAGAAAACAGTAAAGATATACTTGACTTACCCTACTTGATGCTTTACGCAATCTTTTCTGAATGAGTTTTGGTACACATTACATTATATAATGAAAAATCAGATTGTCAACTAGGTTCATTACAGCAAATAAGATGTTTACGTAGCCCTTATTTACCTAGGTATCTATATTGCAATGCCGTAGGAACTATTCGATAATTTAGGTAACTGCGCCATTTAACCCTTTCGTAGACGATAATTACATAAAAATAACTTAAAAGAATTATCACATAAACACTTGAATTCATTTCAGTAGCAATAAACATATAACAAAAAACATCAACACATAAAATAATATAACAAAATCTAATGCTATTTACAAATGGGAAAATTTTTCAATCTCCCGTTTCTCTAACTTCTGTCTAACATTTTGACTAGTACTCCTATACACATCTTCATAATACTTTCTAATAATTAGTTTGGTTGAGACATCAAAAAATTTATTTTGGACTAGATATCTATGTTTATCACAGGTAAACCAGCTAAAAGTCAAATGTTTTTTGAGCAATATTTTAAGTTTCCAGCTCAAATATAATATGTGTCCAAGCTTTGGTAATATTGATACAACGATGTCATAAATTTTAGCAAGATCGATTAAGACTTCTTGTGACACATAAATAAGTCTTTTCTTGTCATTGGTGTATTCCTTAAACATAGTCAATGTGTGTTGTGGTTGTAGAACATCACAAAGCAAATTTGCAGCACACTCCTTACATTCATGAATAAAATCAATTTTTTTTATTAAAAAACCTGCTACATATGTCACTACATTTGCTTCGTGATCTGCAAAATTTTCTAAAGATTTTAGTTCAGGCAAAGCAATGTCGTAAATTTCGTTAACTTTTAATAAATCCGTTGAAGAGGAAGTTTCTAAGGGATGTTCCAGGAAACCATGCATGTTATCTAATATTGAAAAATCGTCTTTCTCACAATTACGATTTGCGATAGGCGTTATTAAATTGTTTAGCAGTGAAGTCTTAAAACATGATATAAATTGGTAACAATTTGGATTTGCGTTTTCTGCACCAAAATGCCTTATGGACGCAAAAGAATTTTCTAACGCATCCTGGTTAAGTGCACGAGTTCTTAGAAACTTAAAACCTAACTCACTGCATACCTTCCACAGTTCTAGGGTCGCATTGATCGTAGTAATCCAACCGGTCTTAAAAGGCATTACGTTCTTTGAATGTTGTCCACATTGAAACTGCCAACTGTTTATTTTTGGTAGAAGATTTTTCCACAGTCTTAGATGTGGAGATTTCCAAGATAAACACCTACGATAAGGCTTTCCACATTCAGCTTTGACTGTTCTACCATTGAAGCTATCAAATAATGCATCGATGTCATGTACAAACTCGGCAGTTTCAATGGCTTGAGTAGGCAAGTTATGTAATGGATTTGAAATCATTTCTTCAATCGTGGAAGCAACCGAATGGCTTAGAGTTCGCGCTGCTATCCGCACTCTCATTTTTAAGCGGCTGTTATGATTCATATTTAAATAACTCTCTCGAATGCGTCTAAGAGATTGAAATCTTTTTTTTTTATCTATATTAAAACATTGCCTGATATGATCAATCTTTGCAATTTTTGTTCTATTGTAGTGAATATTATATTTTAAAAACGCGTTGCGTGTGGATTTTAATAAGTGGGGGGGATCAAATATTGTAAAAATTTTATGGTTGTTTATTAAAAAATATGGACCGGGTCGATTGTTGCTTTGGGACAGAAGTTTAACAGCAGCACGGTTTGTTGCTGCCTGATCACAAACTGTGCATAATATCGTTAAACCAATCTCCTCCAGCTTAGTAATAGTATGCTGAATAAGGAATTTTAGATCATTCGTTTTAATACAGTCCTTAGTAAAAAAGTAAGCTATTGGTTGCTTCCACGATTTATGAAGTCCACTGGCCATAAAAATTAAAGCATGATTAGCAATCACATTTTTACGCCCTAATGGCCCCAGATCTTCATATCCTATGATTTTGTCATTGGCACTATCGAAAACTAATTGTTCTGAAAGAGATATTTCATCAAACATTAGACAACAATATCTATCAATCGTTTTCATTTTTGAAACTCTAGTTGCTAATTTATTTAGCAAATCTGAACTCAACCCGGCTTCAAATGGAATATTTTTTAGAAGTTTTTGCAGTGTACTTTTTCCTGGCAATGGTATGGCTCTTCGAAGAAATTTATAACATCTTGGACCCTGCTTGTACATCGCCAAAGCATACACTTTATCCTTAAAAGACCAGGTAGGCTTCTTAACATTAATGTTTGAAAATGAACTTTTAAAAAATCCAAAGCAAATGGGATCAATTGAATTTGCAATATTTTTGAAAATGTCATTTTTGCTAAATTTATAGGCAACCTTTAACTTATTACGACTAAGTTGATTTATTTTCTTTAATTTACAAATTGTGTTTCTCTGTTTTTTGGTTAAATTGTACAACTTCTTTTTTCTTGGAGTTAAGTTTTTAATCCTAGTTTCATCTATATTTGACAACAAACTGAGCTTACACTGTTTTCTAGGTGTGCAATGCAAAGTTGGTAATTTTCTTTTTTTTGGAGTTTGTGTAATGGGCTGATCGAAAGATGTTATTGGTGATTTACTTGATTCTTGAAAAGTGGAGTGTAGGTCAAAACTATCATTAGGTTTGTCTTTTTTATATGGTGTACTTATTACTGAAGAGAGGGCAGGTAATGGCTTTTTAATAATTATATCTGAAATTATATTTATCTTTGTATCAATAATTTTTGGTTCAGCAAATTTTTGGATCCTGTTTTTCAATGTACTGGAAAAGTCTTGCTCCTCAAAATGATCCTCACATAAAAAATATCGGTTTAAAGAATATTGGAGATTTAGGATTTCAAACCATTTGCGACGTCTCACTGGATCTGTTGGAAAAGCTACAAATTTTTTATTTTTATAATTTGAGTCTGATATTGGGCTAAAATATTTATTATGGCAATTTTGTACTTTGCATTCATAGCGAAATGTTCCTGGAGGCATGTTTAATAAAATAATAACTGAGCATTTCACAAGCAAAAAGAAAAAGTACACCACAAAACCACAACACACACTTATACATATGCCTTACTACTCAGGCATGATAGAATATATACAACTCTCGACACTACACAGAGCCTAACTAACCTTCAATAATTTGGAGCAGGCTGACCAGTTTAATGAATATGGCTTATCACATCATTTCCAGCAGGTTTTGCTGTTGCTATAATATAGACAAAGAACTGTAAAGAATAAAATAATTAATAGAACAATAGACTTGATTTCTATGAAGCTCACTATGCAAGTTTTCCCTTCATGAACTTTCATTTCCTGAACAGCAAAAGGTAACAATATCAGACAGGAAGAAAGTGCCTGGATGGAAGTGTGTAACCCCTAAGGTAAATACACAGGTTTCACATATGGGGGTTAGCAGGCATCCCTGACTTAACCTGTGGAACCAATTGTGACAAATTTAGAATAATAATATGCCATTGGGATCAAAATATAAGAAACCCTATGGCCTATATTATGCACTTTTGTACTTACTACTTCTTATATGCTGTCTATAGCTAGCGAATCTTCCTATAGCCTTGCCTTGGCAGTAACACTATCACTACTATCAGAGAGGAAGAAAATGCCTGGCTGGAAGTGTGTAGCCCCTAAAGTAAATACACAGGTTTCACATATGCGGGCTAGCAGGCATCCGTGACAACCTGTGGAACCAATTGTGATAAATTTTGAATAATAATATGCCATTGGGATCAAAATATAAGAAACCCTATGGCCTATATTATGCACTTTTGTACTTACTACTTCTTATATGCTGTGTATAGCTAGCGAATCTTTCTATAGCCTTGCCTTGGCATTGCTTGACACTTTTTATGGAAAATTTCCGCTATTGATACTTGCAAGAATAATAACTTTCCTAAAACTTGTAACTTTTATGTCATTTACCCTGTACTAAACATGACTGTTAACGGTCCCTTTCAAATCTGTCAGTCGGGCAAAAAATGACAGTACTGTCACTGAATATGAATAATGACGTACACAATTGACATAAGTCGACATCGCAGGCGCCGCTATGAACTTCTGGGCGAACTACAAACTTCGTACCCAAAACGACGTATGATTGGAACCCTCTCATAGAATTATTTCATCCTCTTTGATTCGACTGTAGCACGCTCCGTGGTATTCGTACCGCCGCTGTCGCAATGCAGTGGTGGGGCCGGGGTGGGGGCGGCGGCGCGGGGCTTCGACGCGCTCGACGTGTGTCGCAGAACTCGCTTCCAGTCTGCATTTAGAAACGTAATTTCCTCCTTCCTGTTAAAATTGTTTTCGTGTTTGAAGATCTCAATGGCTTCCCTCGTTAGTCTCGGATAATAGCGCTGTGATTGATGTAGGATATCCACTTTATTAGAAAGGATGGTGTGACCTTCAGAGAGAGCGTCCTCTGCTACTGCTGACTTTTGCGTTTGTCCCAGCCTGCAACTCCTTTTGTGTTCTGTGATCCTCGTGTTGACACTGCGCTTTGTGGTGCCAATGTATACAGAGCCACAGCTGCATGGAACTCTATACACTCCGGGTGCTGATAGGGGATCTCTGCGGTCTTTAGCCGATCTCAAGCGCTGTTGAATTGTACGAGTGGGTTTAAAGACAGTCTTAACCTTGTGCTTTTCCAGTAGCCTGCCGATCCTGTCCGTGACTTTGTGGATGTATGGTAAAGTAGCCCAACCGCGCTTTTCTACATCATCTCCCGTTATTGCTTCCTGTCGCTCTACATTCCTTGGGCGCACGGCTCTATCAAACTCCTGCTTGCTGTAACCATTCCAACCAAAGGCTCTCTCCAGATGCTTCATTTCTCGTTCCAATTCAGCTGGCTCACAAATTCTCTTGGCTCTCACAGACAGAGTTTTTATAACTCCCCTTTTTTGTCTTGGATGATGGTTTGATCCGTTGTTGAGGTATCGGTCAGTGTGTGTTGGTTTTCTATACACGGTATGTGCAAGCTTTCCATTCGGCCTCCTTGCCACCAAAACATCCAAAAACGGTAGGCGTCCTTCCTTTTCTATCTCCATAGTGAATTGGATCTTCGGGTTGATAGAGTTTAGGTGTAAGAGGAAGTTTTGAAGCTCGCTCTTTCCATGGCTCCAAATAACAAAGGTGTCGTCCACATATCGAAACCAGCACCTTGGCCTCTTCCTTGCTGTAGCCAACGCCCTGGCCTCGAAAACTTCCATAAAATAGTTGGCTATTACTGGACTAAGAGGGCTGCCCATAGCTACACCATCAATTTGTTCGTAGAATTCTTCCTTCCATTGAAACAGTGTAGTGGATCCAATGTAGTGGTTAGGCAATGTTGGAACAGCTTAGCAATATCCTGTGGAAATTCTTGATTAATATGTTCCATGGCTTCCTTAATGGGTACCATCGTGAAGAGCGAAACAACGTCGAAGCTAACGAGAATATCCCCTGGAGAAAGAGTCAAAGAATGCAGTTTTTCGACAAAATGAGTGGAGTCTTTTATAAAGCTGTCCGTATTTCCTATTTTTGGCTGCAACAGTTTTGTCAGGTGCTTGGCAATTTCGTAGGTCGGGCTTCCTATGGTGCTCACGATGGATCTCAGTGGCACATCGGGTTTGTGGATCTTCGGCAAACCGTACAGCCTCGGTGACAAGGCTTCCGATTTTTTGAGCTTGGTTATTTCATCCGATGCCACGTCCCTGATTAAACTGTTGGTAGCCTTCAGAATACGGGCGGTTGGATCACGAGTTAGCTTCTTGTAGGTGGTGGGATCTAACAGTGTCCTGATTTTTCCTTCGTAATCTGAAGTTGAGATTACTACTGTTGCGTTTCCTTTATCTGCTGGTAGAATAAGAATGTCCTTGTCTTCATTCAAGGCTTTCAGAGCTTTCCTTTCTGCAAAGGTGAGATTGCTTTTTGGTGGTTTTGCGCGTAGTAGAATTCGTGATGTCTCCATCCTTATCTGTTCAGCCGTCTGAATTGGCAGCTGACGAATTCCGCTCTCCACGTTTGCTATGATGTCTTCCACAGGTATCCTGGATGGTGTTATGGCAAAATTACCTCACTTGTTTAGAACGCTCAACTCATCTGTTGACAGTTGTTTGTCGGTCAGATTGACTACAATCTTGCGCTGACTCTCCTCGGATGTGGACTTTGTTGTATCCGACGAATTGTTGTTAGCACCTAGTTCGTCAAATTTCTTCTTTTGTCGGTTTGTTGCGGCGGCTTGGACTGCAATCCTTCGGTCATGTGTTAGACGATCCACTTTTTCCCAGTCGCTCCAATGCAAGCTGTTGGCTAGTTCTAAATTAACAAAAAGAAGTTTTTTGTCATTAGATGCAAGATCTCTACGGGTCTCATGGATCCTTTCACGGAGGAACGATTGTTCAGTCCTGTTGTAAATTCTGCTCGCTTGTCCGGATCTGAAGGTTCTTTTTATCCTCAGAAATTTTGGGATGTTCTTGGTGTCACGGCATCGTAGTAGAAATGCCAATGAACTCAGGAGCTGTGCTTTCTTCTTGCGGAGGTTCTCCAGTTGTCGAATCAGTCTTGACGTATCCTCCCCGTAGAGGCGTTTTATCAGACTGTGAAGGCTTTCACGGCCGGTCATAATACTATCTAAAGTGCTTTCCGGGCTATAAGGCCGTGGTCCAATGGAATTGCTTCACCATCCTCCAGGTCGCACCATCCTTTTTAATAAAGTGGATATCCTACATCAATCACAGCGCTATTATCCGAGACTAACGAGGGAAGCCATTGAGATCTTCAAACACGAAAACAATTTTAACAGGAAGGAGGAAATTACGTTTCTAAATGCAGACTGGAAGCGAGTTCTGCGACACACGACGAGCGCGTCGAAGCCCCGCGCCGCCGCCCCCACCCCGGCCCCACCACTGCATCGCGACAGCGGCGGTACAAATACCACGGAGCGTGCTACAGTCGAATCAGTCATCGTCGGGAAGCAAGGGAGATCACTTCGCCCACTGCCTCATCGCCTTTGATAATGTCTGCCGCAGTAGTAGACGAAACGTCAGGAAGCAATTCCATTTGGACCACGGCCTTATAGCCCGGAAAACACTTTAGATAGTATTTTGCTATTAGTTCTTTATTCAAGTCTTCATTGTTACATTTTGATTATATGTCTTATGGAGGCTTACTCCTGCGGATTTATGCACTGGTTCTCGGGAGCACTTGCTAGTTTCCTCATGGTACCCACTAAAATGTACCTTGCGTTAATTTACTAAACTTAAATTCGATGATTCTGGGTTTACCAGTAGATTTTGTTATGAGAATTTACCTCTTTTGTCTTGCTTTGAATGAAATTTTGGTCAGTTTTCAGCCAGAGCGACCTTCACTTCTTCTCGAGGATTAGTTTTGTAACTTTCATTTTGTATTTTCTGGCTAGATTCACATTTCTTTTTTCGAGCATAAGATGCTTCCAGGCATCCCATTTTATCCCAGATTCCCGTTTTGCACCTGTTTGTAGTATTTACATAGACTGTGTGTTTAGCACAGGCTACAATGTTGCTTCGTTTAATATTTTGAAATATCATTTTGCAAGTTTGCAAGACCTAGGAGAAGGATATAAGTTCAATATTCGATTGGATTGGAAATAAAAGATAATAAAAATAATGACAGTGAAAACTGTTTTTCAATAATTTTCGACGTCACTTTCGCCGGAAGTCGTCATCAGTTCAAAGGTTCCCACTGCTAAGAGAGGGGGGGGGGGCAAAATTGTAAAACAGGAGAGGGTCTCCAGATAAGCTCGATGGTGCTGTTCTATTCTTGTGGCGGTAGGGTTAATTTACTACGTGTGTGTTTTTACGAATTAAATAATTGATCGGCTATAATAAAACTAATGACAGTGACAACTGTGTTTCAATAATTTTGACGTAAAACGTCACGACGTCACTTCCGCCGGAAGTCGTCATCAGTTCAAAGGTTCCCACTGCTAAAAGAGGGGGGGGGGAAAATTGTAAAAGAGAAGAGGGTCTCCAGATAAGCTCGATGGTGCTGTTCTATTCTTGTGGCGGTAGGGTTAATTTACTACGTGTGTGTTTTTACGAATTAAATAATTGATCGGCTATAATAAAACTAATGACAGTGACAACTGTGTTTCAATAATTTTGACGTAAAACGTCACGACGTCACTTCCGCCGGAAGTCGTCATCAGTTCAAAGGTTCCCACTGCTAAAAGAGGGGGGGGGGAAATTGTAAAACAGGAGAGGGTCTCCAGATAAGCTCGATGGTGCTGTTCTATTCTTGTGGCGGTAGGGTTAATTTACTACGTGTGTGTTTTTACGAATTAAATAATTGATCGGCTTTTGGCATAGTTTCGTGTGGCATTTTGATGGCATTCAGAATTTCATTTATATTGTTTCCGTTGTGTAAAATATCTCTTTTTTTGATAATTATTAATTTTCGATATTATCGAGCACGAACATGCGTAGTGTTGAAGCCGTTATCGATTGGCCGTGTTGTCCCTTCTCCTATTAGTTTACTTCTGCTTCCTTCAACTAGTGCCAACTGGCAAACGTCTTGTGTCTATCTTGAAGATCATTATAATCTCAGGTCATACCAGTAGTGCTTCCCTGAATAACAAAAATCTTTTCTGGGAATACATTTTCCATCTATGGCACGTCATAATCCACGTTATAATTGGCGATCTTCGACAAAAGCAACACGCAATCTTCCGAGCAAAAGGCCGCAACAAGGATCGGTTCAACGCCACGAGACTACCAGAGCAGCATCACGCAATCATTCACTGCACCGCTGAATTATCTCACACACATTATTCTCTGGTACCATTCTCGGCAACAGTGGCACTTCCTCCGTCACTCACCTCGCTCAAGCAATAGGGGAGTATTGTGGCGGAACTTTATTCACCGACTCACAGGTGGCAGTGCCGAAACTTCAACCACCGACTCACAGGTGGCAGCATTAATCGAAATCCTTCATAACATCACACCGCCTTTCCTGCGTTGAATTTGTCTTCAAATACAAGTTCTAACTATGAACTCTCTCCCCGACATATAAGGCAGGGGTCTACCACGCCTAGTAGTAAGCAATGGGGGGGGGGGGAGGGGGTGCGAAGCCGTGCGACTGGGCCTTAGAGGCCCTTTTCACAGTCCCCCGGTCCACCCATCCCTACTCCACCAGGGCCCTCATTTCCTCCACGAGTCGACTCGTTCCTCTAATGAAAGAGAGTATTCCGTATCATTTCAGAGTCGGAAGCTCCTCTCGATAAAGAAAAGCGGCTCCAAGTGTCCTATGGCGCAGTTGCGCCCACCTATGGCACACTGCCAGAAAGTGGTATGACGACTTTTCTCTTGCCCCACAGTGGGTGCAGAGTGGGCTGTTCAGGCGCTGTCGATGGTCACCCCCAGGTACTTATCGTCATGCTTTAGTAGCAGCGCTTCACCGTACAGCATGGGTAAGCGTAATGCTGTAGTTTTCCTTCTTTTGGTGAAGAGCACAAGCTCGGTTTTGCTAGGGTTGACTGACAGTCCCGTCTCGCTACACCATTGTTCTATTATTCTACATGTGCTTTGCGTTCGATCACAAATGCTGCCAACAAACTGTCCTGGTATCATGACCAGTCCGTCGTCCGCATACGCTTGCGCACTGAACCCATCGGCTTGCAGCCTCTCCAAAAAACCATCCATTAAGAGACACCATAGTCGAGGTAATAAGCAGTTGGCTTGTGGACAGCTGTTATCCACTTCGATTTCCCTCCGGTGATCTCCCAGAGAAGGCTTAACCTTACGGTTGCAGAGTGCCAGCTTACCAACTGTGTTGGGGTTTCCCGGGCCCTAAGAGCCTCACAGATGTTGTTTGTTCTGGCTTCTCAATGTCTCTGCTCCCTCAATGTCGAAAAAGAGTGCCAACAGCACTTCCTTATTCGAGTATGCCTTCTCTATTTGATGCACTACAGAGTGGAGAGCTGTGTCGGTCGACTTCCACTTGCTGAAGGCATCAAACCTTTTGCAAGAGCCCAAAGATCATGTTGTTGGGTATGAACAATTGGCGACATCTGAACGATTGGCCCAAAGGGGGTTGAATGATTGGCCCAATTGGGTCTGAACGATTGGCCCAAAGATAATGTTGTTGGGTCTGAACGATTTGACGACATTATAGTCACCTTTTCCAGCTTTTGGTATGTAGACCGCGTACGCGCTTCTCCACGCCTGAGGGACATATCCCAGAGCCACACTCGCTGTGAACACTCTGCTCAGCGACGGGAGCACTCTTCGCGGGACCACGCCTTACTGACAAGTGCAAAATAGAGCCCGGGACGAAACGCCAACACCACATACATAGGCTATAACGATCTCATGTCGTCTCAGTTATGTTTCCCTGAATAACAAAAATCTTTTCTGGGAATATATTTCCCATCCTTGGCTCATCATTTGCAACACCATAGCTCCCTAAAAGAGTGTAAAATAGTGTACAAAATGCCTCTTTATAGGAAGCAATTCAAATATCTTCAGCTAACCAAGTTCGGATATCGCTTCGGTCTGACTTTATAATGATTTTCTTATGAAACTTAATAGAAAGCCTCAATAGAATTTTCTTAAACTCTTCAGGCTCAGCGAGACCAGCCAGTTTGACGTTTCGTCTGTTGTAGGTTCATCAGTCGCTCTGCACGGAATTTAAAAAATTCTCTCAAGTAAAGTCGTGGGTGCAACGCAATAAAGAACTTATACTTCGTTATCTAATATCTGAGTTTTCGCCTTTCACTTATTTTTACCATTTCCTGTATCAGAGCAGCAATATCATCTTTTAAAAAAAAATAAAATTCTTTCACCAACTAAAAATTCTAGTTTTCAAACCACCATCTACCACCTTCAAAATTACCGTCACATCAGCAACCTTTACCTGTTCTTCAGTGGTAGAATACTTGCTTCTTTGTTTTTTTTTTGTTTTGATTATCTATATTTATTCTCTTGTCCTACACCTTCAAGGACTTCTTCTATGAAAGTTATAGTGTTGGCGTTTCATCCCGAGGTCTACCTTGGACTCGTCAGTAATGCGTGATTGACCTCTGCCTTATACCCCGAAGTGAGAGTTCATAGTTGAAACTTGCATTCGAAGACAAAATTAGCGCAGGAAAGGCGGTATGATGTTATGAAGGATTTCGACTAATTCTACCACCTGTGAGTCGGTGGGTGAAGTTTCGGCGCGCCACCTGTGAGCCGGGGGATGAAGTTCCGCCACAGAACCTTTTAGTATTTTATAGAATCTGAAGTTCATATGTCTTTGAGTTTTTTTTTTACATTCAGCCTTCAGTGCAAATTCCATAACCTTAATAGTATTTCTTTTGTAAGTTGCTGTCGATATCTTAGTTTTATATATTATTTGCGAAAGAAAGCAAAACGGAATCGCTGAATATCTCTTTTTACTGGTCTAGTGTTTCTTTACTAGTTCTTTAAACCCCTCTCTAGCTTCGTCTTGCGTTCGGCATTAACCTGCAAATTAGACATTACAATTCGACTTCCTTTAGTTTACGTAACCCACATCCCAACGAGCACGATCGATAAACCATTTACCTGCCTACGCGTTTCGTGGCCCACCGACATAACCTCAAACATTAACTGCACAAATTTATTACTTAACCTGCCCATTACTACCGAAATCACGAGACGAAATTATTATTTCGTATTGCCATTTTTCCTGCTGCGACTCGGAATGGAACTACCAATTTCCTACGAATAAATTGCTTATCGTGTTTGCCATCAGAGCTTTCCTAAAATAGCTCGTATTAGAGATCCAAATGCGTGGCTTGTTATTAGCTTTTTCTCAATGTATTAAACCCTAGATTTGACCATAAGGCAAGGTGTTCAATATTTGCCTTCCAAAGAGAGGGCGTTTTATTGTTCCGTTTCTCTCTCGCACTTGGATGATGGTCACACCATCTGACTGATACCTATGGCAGTTCCATCACTTTACATTTCTGTGGCCTACACGTGAAATCTAAAAATAACTTCCTTCCATATTTTAGTGCAAACAGACCCATACAAAACCAGGAGCATTATTTTGGTTATAAAATAGACTTTTCTTGTGTGTTAAAAGTCGAGGTTCCATATCTGTGGGTGGCTTTCCAGATTTTAATTCTCACAGTTCGACGACAGGTTTAGGCTCTAAAACCTATTTTAGGGCCCCACTTCTCGTTGAACGTTAACTTGGGTCTCACTTAAGAGCCCCACGATTTATTTAAGGGCCTCTATTTTATGTTTAACATGTGTGAGAACGTTCCGCCGGTAGTTCACACGTCGTAAATGCGGGGTTTTTGTTGGGTCGTTGACGGTTATACGGTGCACTTGTGTTAATGGTATTAACATCGTAATAAACCTTCATACAGAGCCCATTTACGAAATTGTAGCTCTTCCATAAATTTGATTCTCAAGTCGAAAAAAAAGGTGCAATCTCTTAATGGCCCTTCGCTGTTGCAGCGGCCGCGAGCTCAAGCAAATTTCGCCCTTAGGGTTCAATGGCGTTCGTTTCGGGAAAACTAAAAATGCAATTTTCGCGGGACATTAAAACCGACCCCCCTTTTATTAAGGCATGACGGGACCTCGAAATTGGATCATTCAATATATTTGATTGGGTTATGGGGGGGCGCACGCCAATGGGGCCAATATAGGAAAGTGTGTATGTGCACCATTGATCATGCATGGAATAAGAGAAATGTGGGGCCCTTATTTTATTAAACCGCAAAATTGAGTTACTCGCAAACAGTGGCCATGTCGAATTGGTCAAAAGACGAAGGGCCATGTGGCGGTTGCAATAATACCAAACGAATTCGGTTAGAGTTTGACAAATTGGTTTTATACACGGATGAAGGAAAACCTGGGGCTGTCGCCATCTACGCAAAGCTTTTCGAATCACTGAATGAAGTAAATAATGCCTCAAAGTTTGTGCAAATCCGCTGTAACGTGTTTGTTTCCAGCTAGTTTCCAGGTATTAGTTAGGGAAGTTCCTGGAACAACATTTTCCGGGTAAACAGTGCTATTTACTCCTTCTATTAATAACTTCATCTTCTGCAGTATAACTTCCATGTTTAGGACGCCTTAATTGTGAGACTAGAGTCAACTACATGAAATGCGCCATTGTAACAATCTTATTGTGGAGCTTGATAATTGTTTGGTTACAACAACTTATATGGCCACGTTGAATCTGGGGTTTTACCACCATATCTAACACTATAAAGTAGAAAACACTTTGTTATTATATTTCCATGGTGGTAATTACGTGATTTTCTTATTTAGATGCCTACGCAAAAATAAGAAACTTGAAAGTGAATGGAACGTTATAGAATCTAATAAATGCCACGTCGCAGATACATTAACGTAAAAGTGGCCAGCGACACCATACTGAACTATTTTGAAGAGATAGTGTTGGTTTCCGCCACATTCTAATATTCTGTAGATGCGACACTTGAAAGTGTTAAGAAAGTGGTGCTCGCCAGTGATCAAGACCGGAGCATCTTGCACATTATAGTGGTAAAAAGTTACCACCTCTCAAAACTGTGTGTGTAAACAATACATAGATGCTACATAGATACTAAACTGTGAACGAGCGTGAACCGCACCTTTCTAACTTGAATATTAACAGAGATACAATCGAAAGCCTTCGAAAATGAGACACCTTGTAATTGATGCTTTCTGAGTGAAAGTGAGTGAAGACATTTGATCTTTTTTTGAATTACACTTGACTATTCTGATTTACACTTGCGCTTTTTGAATAACAATTAATGTTTTCTGAATTACACATGACTATTCCGAATTACACTTGATGCTTTCCGACTTAGAGTAGACTATTCTGAATTACAAGTGACGGTTGCTAAATTAAACTTATCTATTCCGAATTACACTTGACTATTCTCAACTACAAGTGACAGTTTCTGAATTACACTTGTATATTCAAAATTATACTTGGAGATTTCTGATTTACACTTGACTATTCTGAATTACAATTGATGCTTTTTGAATTATATTTAATGTTTTCTGAACTACACTTGACTATTCCGAATTACACTTGATGCTTTCCGAATTACGTAGACTATCCTGAATTACAAGTGACGGTTTCGAAATTACACTTATCTACTCTGAATTACACTTGGAGATTACTGAATTACACTTAACCATTCTGATTACAAGTCACCGTTTGTGAATTACACTTGCTTATTCTGAATTACACTTGGAGATTTTTGAATTACACTTGGAGATTTCTGAATTACCCTTGACCATTCTGATTTACACTTGATGCTTTTTGAATCACAATTAATGTTTTCTGAATCACAAATGACTATTCCGAATTACACTTGATGCTTTCCGAATTACAGTAGACTATTCTCAATTACAGGTGACGGTTTCTAAATTACACTTGAATATTCTGAATTATACTTGGAGATTTCTGAATTACACTTGACTATTCTGAATTACAAGTGACGGTTTGTGAATTACACTTGACCATTCTGAATTAGAAGTGACGGTTTGTGAATTACACTTGGAGATTTCTGAATTACACTTGACTATTCTGAATTACAATTGATGATTTTTGAATTACATTAAATGTTTTCTGAACTACACTTGACTATTCCGAATTACACTTGATGCTTTCCGAATTACAGTAGACTATTCTGAATTACAAGTAACGTTTCGAAATTACATTGATCTATTCTGAATTACACTTGGAAATTATTGAATTACACTTAACTATTCTGATTACAAGTCACCGTTTGTGAATTACACTTGCTTATTCTGAATTACACTTGGAGATTTTTGAATTACACTTGGAGATTTCTGAATTACACTTGACTATTCTGAATTACACGTGGAGATTTGTGAATTACACTTGACCATTCTGATTTACACTTGATGCTTTCTGAATTACAATTAATGTTTTCTGAATCACACATGACTATTCCGAATGACACTTGATGCTTTCCGAATTACAGTAGACTATTCTCAATTACAGGTGACGGTTTCTAAATTACACTTGTATATTCTGAATTATACTTGGATATTTCTGAATTACACTTGACTATTCTGAATAACAAGTGAAGGTTTCTGAATTACACTTGACCATTCTGAATTACAAGTGACGGTTTGTGAATTACACTTCGAGATTTCTGAATTTCACTTAACTATTCTGAATTACAATTGATAATTTTTGAATTACATTAAATGTTTTCTGAACTACACTTGACTATTCCGAACTACACTTGATGCTTTCCGAATTACAGTAGACTATTCTGAATTACACGTGGAGATTTGTGAATTACACTTGACCATTCTGATTTACACTTGATGCTTTCCGAATTACAGTAGACTATTCTCAATTACAGGTGACGGTTTCTAAATTACACTTGTATATTCTGAATTATACTTGGAGATTTCTGAATTACACTTGACTATTCTGAATAACAAGTGAAGGTTTCTGAATTACACTTGACCATTCTGATTTACAAGTGACGGTTTGTGAATTACACTTCGAGATTTCTGAATTTCACTTAACTATTCTGAATTACAATTGATGATTTTTTAATTACATTAAATGTTTTCTGAACTACACTTGACTATTCCGAATTACACTTGATGCTTTCCGAATTACAGTAGACTATTCTGAATTAGAAGTGACGGTTTCGAAATTACACTTATCTATTCTGAATTACACTTGGAGGTTTCTGAATTACACTTAACTATTCAGATTACAAGTCACCGTTTGTGAATTACACTTGCTTATTCTGAATTACACTTGGAGATTTCTGAATTACACTTGACTATTCTGAATTACATTTAATGTTTTCTGAACTACACTTGACTATTCCGAATTACAGTAGACTATTCTGAATCACAAGTGACGGTTTCGAAATTACACTTATCTATTCTGAATTTCACGTGGAGATTTCTGAATTACACTTAACTATTCAGATTTCAAGTCACCGTTTGTGAATTACACTTGCTTATTCTGAATTACACTTGTAGATTTCTGAATTACACTTGACTATTCTGAATTACACGTGGAGATTTCTGAATTACACTTGACTATTCTGAATTACACGTGGAGATTTCTGAATTACACTTGAATATTCTGAATTAAAATTGATGCTTTTTGAATTACATTTAATGTTTTCTGAACTACACTTGACTATTCCGAATTACACCTGATGCTTTCCGAATTACTGTAGACTATTCTGAATTACAAGTGGCGGTTTCAAAATTACACTTATCTATTCTGAATTTCACGTGGAGATTTCTGAATTACACTTAACTATTCAGATTACAAGTCACCGTTTGTGAATTACACTTGCTTATTCTGAATTACACGTGGAGTTTTCTGAATTACATTTGACTATTCTGAATTACAATTGATGCTTTTTGAATTACATTTTATGTTTTCTTAACTACACTTGACTATTCCGAATTACACTTGATGCTTTCCGAATTACAGTAGACTATTCTCAATTACAAGTGACGGTTTCTGAATTACACTTAACTATTCTGATTACAAGTCACCGTTTGTGAATTACGCTTGCTTATTCTGAATTACACTTGGAGATTTTTGAATTACACTTGGAGATATCTGAATTACACTTGACTATTCTGAATTACACGTGGAGATTTGTGAATTACACTTGACCATTCTGAATTACAAGTGACGGTTTGTGAATTACACTGGGATATTTCTGAATTACACTTGACTATTCTGATTTACATTTGATGCTTTCTGAATTACAACTAATGTTTTCTGAATCACACATGACTATTCCGAATTACACTTGATGCTTTCCGAATTACAGTAGACTATTCTCAATTACAAGTGACGGTTGCTAAATTACACTTGTATATTCTGAATTATACTTGGAGATTTCTGAATTACACTTGACTATTCTGAATAACAAGGGAAGGTTTCTGAATTACACTTGACCATTCTGAATTACAAGTGACGGTTTGTGAATTACATTTGGAGATTTGTGAATTTCACTTAACTATTCTGAATTACAATTGATGATTTTTGAATTACATTAAATGTTTTCTGAACTACACTTGACTATTCCGAATTACACTTGATGCTTTCCCAATTACAGTAGACTATTCTGAATTACAAGTGACGGTTTCGAAATTACACTTATCTATTCTGAATTTCACGTGGAGATTTCTGAATTACACTTAACTATTCAGATTACAAGTCACCGTTTGTGAATTACACTTGCTTATTCTGAATTACACTTGAAAATTTCTGAATTACACTTGACTACTTTGAATTACACGTGGAGATTTCTGAATTACACTTGACTATTCTCAATTAGACGTGGAGATTTCTGAATTACACTTGACTATTCTGAATTACAATTGATGCTTTTTGAATTACATTTAATGTTTTCTGAACTACACTTGACTATACCGAATTACACTTGATGCTTTCCGAATTACAGTAGACTATTCTGAATCACAAGTGACGGTTTCGAAATTACACTTATCTATTCTGAATTTCACGTGGAGATTTCTGAATTACACTTAACTATTCACATTTCAAGTCACCGTTTGTGAATTACACTTGCTTATTCTGAATTACACGTGGAGATTGCTGAATTACACTTGACTATTCTGAATTACACGTGGAGATTTCTGAGTTACACTTGACTATTCTGAATTACACGTGGAGATTTCTGAATTACACGTGACTATTCTGAATTACAATTGATGTTTTTGAATTACATTTAATGTTTTCTGAACTACACTTGATTATTCCGAATTACACTTGATGCTTTCCGAATTACTGTAGACTATTCTGAATTACAAGTGACAGTTTCAAAATTACACTTATCTATTCTGAATTTCCCGTGGAGATTTCTGAATTGCACTTAACTATTCAGATTACAAGTCACCGTTTGTGAATTACACTTGCTTATTCTGAATTACACGTGGTGATTTCTGAATTACATTTGACTATTCTGAATTACAATTGATGCTTTTCGAATTACATTTAATGTTTTCTGAACTACACTTGACTATTCCGAATTACACTTTATGCTTTCCGAATTACAGTAGACTATTCTGAATTACAAGTGACGGTTTCTAAATTACACTTATCTATTCTGAATGACACTTGAAGTTTTCTGAAATACACTTGACTATTCTCAATTACAAGTGACGGTTTCTGAATTACACTTGTATATTCTGAATTATAATTGGAGATTTCTGAATGACACTTGACTCCTCTGAATAACAAGTGAAGGTTTCTGAATTACACTTGACTATTCTGAATTACAATTGGTGCTTTTTGAATTACATTTAATGTTTTCTGAATTACACTTGATTATTCCAATTACACTTGATGCTTTCCCAATTACAGTAGACTATTCTGAATTACAAGTAACGGTTCGAAATTACATTTATCTATTCTGAATTACACTTGGAGATTACTGAATTACACTGAAATATTCTGATTACAAGTCACCGTTTGTGAATTACACTTGCTTATTCTGAATGACACTTGGAGATTTCTGAGTTACACTTGGAGATTTTTGAATTACGCTAGACTATTCTGAATTACACGTGGAGATTTCTGAATTACGCTTAACTATTCTGATTACAAGTGACCGTTTGTGAATTACACTTGCTTATTCTGAATTACACTTGGAGAGTTTTGAATTACACTTGGAGATTTCTGAATTACACTTGACTATTCTGAATTACACGTGGAGATTTCTGAATTACACTTGACTATTCTGAATTTCACTTGATACTTTCTGAATTACAGTTGGAAATAGTAGACCTATAAAGTGGGTATTTATTTTCGGCTAATTTTTTCCAGTTAACACGATGGTGTTGTCAGATTTGACGAAGCTATCTTCCAGTTCAAAAAAATTTGGAAAAATTGTAACACTAATTTTGTAAATTAGATCCATGAAGTGGATACTCATTTTCAATTAAAGCGATGGTGCTGTCAGATTTGATGCAACTCTCATTCAGTGCGAGAAAAGTTTTTTTTTATTTTTAAAGGTAAACCTATGAAGTGTATATTCATTTTCAGCTATCTTTCTCCAACTAACCCGATAGTACTGTCGAACTTAACAAAGCTGTCACCCAGTGTGAGGAAATTCGAAAAAATTCTTACGCTAATTTTTTAAATTAAACCCATGTAGTGGGTACTTATTTTTAACTAATTTTTTCCAACCAAGACGATGGTGATGTCAAATTTGACGAAAGTCTCAACCAGTGCGAGAAAAGTCTAACTCTCTAATTTTTAAAGATGGCTCGATGTAGTGGGTACTCGTTTTCAACTACACGGTGGTGGTGTCAAACTTAACAAAGCTGTAACCCAGTTCGAAAAAGTTTATTTTTAATTGCTTACACCGTGGGTTTTTTTTAAGTTTTAATTTATAGTGAAAATTGAGATCTTTTTGATGAAAAATGAAAATTGACGTTTTTTTGTGTCGCACACAAGCAAAACCGATTCGTGTTCACCTGGGCAGTAATTTACGGTGGTCGACCATCGTAATGGGAAAGTAGACAATTAAATAGTTCCTGCGAAGCGGCGAAATTCCTCTCCCTGTTCTTTGTCCCGACATTTCAGTTTTTTCAAAGGGCCGAGTCACCGAAAAAGTCCGCGACCGTCTGAAATGCCTGCCGCGCTTTTCAATGAGAGTCCAACCTCGAAGAAGGAATGTGTGAACGTTTCGGGGAAGTAAATTCCTCGTTTTTTACCTTCTTTTGGGTCTTTTTGCGGTTCGACAAAAAATTTTGATTTAAAGCTCTGTTTATCAGCATCAGCGTCCGGATTAGAATTTGGTTTTATGGCAGAAAAAAAGCGCATCGTTGCTAAACTTCCTCCCTTACATAAAGAGGGATTTCACTTAATCAAACTTTCAGTCCTTATTGCACAGTCTCATTGATTCCGGCTCGAGTTACTCGAACGGCTTAGTAGAGTGGATTGGCAAATAAAAGTCCAATATATCCAGTTCCT
Organism: Taphrorychus bicolor; assembly: GCA_951812265.1. Taxonomy (NCBI): domain Eukaryota; kingdom Metazoa; phylum Arthropoda; class Insecta; order Coleoptera; family Curculionidae; genus Taphrorychus; species Taphrorychus bicolor. Next base: position 36,791,974 of record OX638304.1, read on the forward strand.
CAGGATCAAGCGGGATAAAGGGAGAAGGCAATAATCAATGGTTATTCCTCATAAACGTCCAAATACGCTCACAGCCGGTTGGTCCCGGAATTGATGAGGTCTTAACATAATTGAACCGAGGGCCCACCAGCATCAACTCGCCGGGGCATATAACTAACCTAACCCCATACAATTTATTATTTCCATAACGTACCCTCATGGCAAATGCACCCCGTCTAGTCTAAATGTATTTAAGCAGTTACTTGCAGATTTTGCCCTGATTAAGCGATTAAACATGACTTGACGGTTGACAATGCGTCACACGATACTTTCTTGCAAAATCATGTTACCACTGGGGAAATAGACACCCGGAAACGAGCCTGATCATGGGCCATATAGAAAAATTCATTAGCAATAGTAGACGCACAATAGAACTAAAATCGTTCTTCTAATACTGTTTTTAATTCGCTTTTGTTCCCAAAAAGGGAAGTCGTTACAGCTTGGTGGGCAAAACTAATTGAAATTTCGGTGTAAGAAGGAAAAACTTCTCGTCTAGGAACTAATTTACTCGTTAAAATGACGAGGTCGGGTGAGCTGATGATCCCACCCACCGAGACCACTCCCACATTATGTTTCGTTTAAAGGAAGTTGGAGGTGGAAATAAAAATTATGTAAAAAAAAAACATTATAATCGTGGAAATGTAAATGTAAGGTACGAGAGCTTTAGGGGAAATGATATAGAAGGACATCATGCTTTAGAACAAAAATCATCTTTTTCTCAGACTTTCTTCCCTCCTGTTATGTATCATTTCACTAGGAGACTGCACTTTAAGTTACTGTTTCAGAATAGTGGGCTAAGAACATTAGTAAATATTTTTAAATCCATTGCAAAAGTACAGTGGACTCCAAGGCTTGACTTGAAGAACTTGTTCACCTGGTAATGAGGAGACCTTGGAAGGAGAAACAGCTTACAACTTTGAAAACTCTTTGTCAATGAGGTACCAATTTCTTAGTACAAAAATAGATCGTTTATTCTTTTCAAGAGACTTTGGTCCCCCCGGATCTGGTCATTAGGCCACTATTGAAGAATAGCTGTGTCATCGGCTAACAACGTTACATTTTCGATATCGGAATGAATTCACTCGAATTACTTTTGTTACGTTCTTAAGGGTTTGCAACCGTCTCGTTCCGATCAGAAAAAAACATGAAAGTTTTACAATTTTTTTTTTAATGAAATAGGAAGTACCACGTTTTTTCCTAATTTTCAACTTTGACCGCTTGTAACTTCAGAACGAAAAGGCAATTGTTTGTTTTCTTCTTCTAGAAGTCCTCTTACTCCTCTTACAAATCAAGGTCTTATTGGTTCAGTAATTGAAGATCTTTCGATGGTCGATTTTTTGTCGTTTTTAAAATCGGATTTTTTTGCAGTTTTATAAACATTTTGAAGTGGAGCTAATTGTATTCAAACTTCATTTATTACAAGACTGTGAAGGTTTTCACGACCGGTCAAAATACAATCTAAAGTGTTTTTCGAGATTTGAAGCCGTGGTTCAATGGAATTTCGTTTTGACGTTTCGTCTACAGCTGCGGCAGACATTATCAAAGGCGATGAGGCAATGGGCGAAGTGATCTCCCTGGATTCCCGACGTTGACTGATTCGTGGTATTTGTTCTCCCACCGTCGCGCTGCGGAGGAGGGACTGGAGTGGGGGTTGTGGTGGCGCGGGGTTTTGACGCCGCGCCACCACAACCCGCGTAGAACTCGCTTCTAGTCTGCATTTAGGAACGTAATTTCCTCCTTCCTGTTGTTGTCGTTTTTAACGATCTCAATGGCTTCTCTCGTTAGTCTCGGATAGAGCGCCAGGAAGGAACAATGGGAGAAGCAGAAGAAAAACGCGAATGGACCAGTCTACTATACTTCCACAAAGTAATGAACAGGATCGACAGGCTACTGGAAAAGCACAATCTTAAAACTGTCTCTAAACACACTCGTACAATACAACATAGCTTGAGATCGGCCAAAGGCCGCAGATATCCCCTATCGGCACCCGGAGTTTACCGAGTTCCATGCAGCTGTTGCTCGGTATACATTGCCACCACAAAACACAGTGTCAACACAAGGATTTGTATCGTTTTCTTTTTAAGAAAGAAAAATCTACTGCCATTCCTTTGATACCACACCTTGTACAGTACCTTTTTATTTCCTAAGAAGCTATCAATCATTGAGTTGTGGTGTCTTCTTACATGTTGGCCCACTCTGACTGTCGCAGAGGACTTTGAACTATTTCACCAGAAAACCATTTTCACGGAGTACCTTGAGCACTCTGGGTAGAAATCGCTTAAAGAGGAGGTCGCCGAATTGTCACTCTTAGACGTTGATATGTGGATATTGGTTGATTATCCTGTCCTTAAAGCATTGCCAAATTTCATCCTTAGATTCCGTTGTTTTATTCATGTGCTCATGAGATATTTTCCCTAAACTTTATCTTTTATTTAACAACAACGGCTGAATTTCGATATTTGGCGGCTCCTTTAATTCCCCCTTTTGACATAATATTTCCATTTTGACAGACTCTCTCCTCAGCGCCAGTAAAGCGAGAAGGATCGTACCAACAATAACCAACTGGATTCGCAACATGTTAGAATCCAAACTGATCACTACATCATTAAACGATGACAGTATCAGATCTACAACAGCGAGAGGTTGTACACAGAGCGGAGTCTTTTCACCACTCCTGTGGTCCCTACTAGTAAATGACCTTCTGGCTACTTTGGAACTATGGGGAGTCGAGGACGACATCGTTATCCTTATATAAGAAACCACCCATACCAACAAATCTCCAGCACGTTGCAAGAGGTGCTGGATTTTGTACACAGCGGGTCTTCAAATGACAACCTAGCAATAAACTCTAGGAAAACGGTGATTGTGCCATTTACCCGAAGGAAAAGCCATTGGATGGTGGGACCAACAATGCCCAGGCTGGCTTGGAAGGCCTTGCGGTATTGAACATGGTCTCCGATCTAAGGGCATCAAAATGGGCAGACTGGGATGAACGAGGCGAAGATCTAGAACTGGCAGGAAGTAGCTGGTGCACGGACGGATCCAAAACCGACGAAGGGGCTGGCTCCTTCGTCGAGGGGGGGGGGGAGGAGATCGGATGGCATGTGCATAGCAGAGAGCCTGGGCCGAATCATCACAGTGTTTCAAGCATAGATGCGTGCCATTGAACATGCCATTGAATTGTGTGCCCGACACCTATTAGAGAAGGGAGGACACAATAGATCAATAAATTTCTGCTCGCCCATAGTCGGGCAGCACTTATGTCTTTGCGCTGCAATTCCAAAGTTGTTTGGAACTGCCACAGGACTCTGAACATCCTATAGCAGGAGAACATCGTCACACTGGTATGGATCCCGGGCCATCGTGGTCACGATGGCAATGAGAGGGCCGACTCTCTAGCTAGGAGAGCTCTGCATTCATAGGCCCGGAGCCGGCACTGCGAGTCGCATACTTTCTGGTCAAGGCTGAACTCCAGAAATGGAGCAATGTCAAGTCCCAGGACTGGTGGGAGAACCTACCCGGACTATCACATTCCAAAAAAATTATCGCGGGAACAGGGAGGGCAAAAGCTCTAACATTCCTGCACTGCACTGTACACAGGACATAGCCACCTAAGATCTCACATACTGTCCGAAGAGACGGAGTGTCGGCTGTACTTGGTTTCAGATACCACAGAAGCCAGGACCATCCAAAGAAGGGACAGGCATACCCTCTACATACGAGACATTCCCTCCAGGAAGCGAGAATTTATTGTCAAAGCCCGGGTATAACCTATCGTGGATAACGTGGATAACTGACCAGCTCTTTCCACATCTCGCTCTGTCACGAGGGTGAGCTTACTACCCACCCAATAAACTGAACCCCCCCGACCCGAAAGGGTGACAGACGACCAAGAAAGAAGCGTCGAGGGGGACAAGAAGAGCGCCTGAAGAGCCCCAGTCGGCTGGGAACTTCTAAACAGGAATCAGAAATGGCCACCACTGTGCAATCTTCAAGATTGTTCAGAAGGGAGACAGGTGGCTGTAATTTTTGTTACAGACTGGTCCGTTCTATAGCTATGATAGAGTAAAAGGCAATAGTCCTGCCTGATTCTTTTATTTGAGGCCTTTTTAGTCACTGATAGTAGCGCAGTCGAATCAGTCAACGTCAGGAAGCACGGGAGATCACTTCGCTCATTGCCTCATCGCCTTTCGCCGCAGCTGTAAACGTGACGTCATGAAGAAATTCTATTGGACCACGGTTTCAAAGCCCGGAAAACACTTTAGATTGTATTTATTTATCACGGGAATGCAGTGTCCTGTTCTAGTTAAAAACAGCATAAAAAGTATGCTAAACAAAAAAAAATACTAAGAGGAAATATATTTCCCCCTTCTTCACAATTTTCCTCTTTGACCGCTTATAATTTTAAAACAAATGGACTGAGCAGAGTGAAGTCAGTTGGTCTCTGCTACTTCTTGATGTCGTCTTTCGCCTCCCACAAATCAAAATCTTATTGATTCAGAAATTTTGGAGATAGAAACCTTTTGGTGGTAGCTTTTATAGTGCTTTCAGAACCGACTTTTTTGCTATGTTTTTTTTTAAATTTACTAGTACAGTTTATTTTATTCAAATTTAATTGGTTACGTTTTTACAAGATTGCAGTGTCCTATTTCGATCAAAAAGAGCATAAAAGGTTGCTAAATTTACTAGTTTTTTCTTCTTGATGTCCTCTTTCTCCTCCCATAATAAAGACATTTTCGAAAAGACCTTTTCGGTGGTTGAAATTCATCAAGTTGGTTGGTATACGCTGATTTTTTAAGAACGCATTGAAAAATCAGCTTTATATACTCATGGTTTTAGCAACGAAAGTTACTGATAAACGAACAAATTTACTTGTGTACCGAATTTTTTACTGGACATTAATGGATAAAAGCAACAGTTATGGCCGGCACCCTATCGGACCGGCCGACGTTCAACAAGCCGCCTGGGTTTGATTGATGGGCTCAAATGGGGCGAGAAGGGCCTCGAAACTATGCATATTTCCCACAATAAAATTGCAAAATGTATTTCATAGAACCCATATCGGGACCGGACGATTTTTCAACCAGATATGCGCTGGGCATTAAACTTTCGCTCGCCCGTATTGAGGCACTTTCCAAGCAGAGCTTTAAAACATCGTAAAACGTGTCATCGCTTCTTTCTAGTTGATTGATGCATCGACCATCAGTCGAAAAGAAGCTACATAAATTGTCGGAAGCCAAAGATACCAAAATAACCAATAGATAAGGAAATACGTAAATTGGTATTCGGTCTTTATATTATTCCTCGTCTTTCACCACAAAAACACTGAATGAACAAAATATGAAATTGAATACAGTTCCGTGAAGAACTCATGTTCGAAAGTTTTAAAGAAACTATGTCATAACTTGTGGAAAAGCCCCAGAAGCGACTTGATGCCGACGCGTAATAAAACTCCAGACCTGGAAAGTTTGAACGAAGAAAAAACTGCGGCAAAACAAAGGTTCGCTGAAGCGGAGCGTTCGAAAGTACTTAAAAATTATGTACATGTAGAAAAGCCGGCAAAGTTTGCAGTTAAATCGTCGAGCAGTGTTTGAGTGGTGTAGAAATCCAGGGGCGGCTGGATAATTTCGGAGACAAAAATAAAACCGACCAATGAAGGGTCAGTGGTAGATTTTATAATTAAAAAAGTGATTGTAAAGAAAATGTCATCTCGATTTTTGCCTCAATTTTGATATCATTAGAAAGCTTATGTCAAGATTAGCAGATTTAAGTAAAAAAAATTCTTGGACGGTCGGGTTTTGTAAGAAAAAAATTGAAAAATGAAGGTATGGAAATACATTACTCATACTTGGAAGTTGCCTCAATTTTCTTTTGTAGCCACAACACACATTACATCTATAAAATTCAGGGTTTTTCAATTTTTATGATATAATTTAAGTTTCAAACGTCTCATAAATTCAAATTTTTATTTAACTTACCAATTTTGCATTGTACTAGTTGCTAGTTGAATGATTGATGAAGTTGGCAGGTAGCATATAAAAGATGAAGTTTGTTGACTGGGTGCTTGTAAAGTTTATGTCATCTCGATTTTCAAGGTTTTTTCTTTTCTTAATAGTAGCTCACGGCCTATAAAACAGATTGATAGAAAAAAATTCTTGGATGAGCCACTTTTCACTGAGAAACAAGAAAATAAAAATTGAAAATGTTTGACAAAATTGATGCGAAAACTCTCGAATCTGACAGTAGTGTTAGAAATATATTTACAGTGATGCCAAACCTGAGCTAACCTAATCTAAACGTCAAAAGTGTAACTGAACTAACCTAATCAGGGAAACTAGAACTGGACTAACCTGAACTAACCTGACCTTATCTGAAGTAACAGAAAGTTAACCTGTTGAACTAACCAGACCTTACCTGAAGTAACAGAAAGTTAACCTGTTCTAAAAATAAAGAAAAAGCGGGCCCTTTCGGCTCCGCCTTTTATATTATTCTCTACCCTAACCTAAAGAGTAGAACTGAACTAACCTCATCAGGAAAACTAGAACTGGACTAACCTGAACTAACCTAAGCTAGTCTAACCTAAACGTAAAAAGTGTAACTGAACTAACCTAACCAGGAAAACTAGAACTGAACTAACCTGAGCTAACCAGACCTTACCTGAAGTAACAGAAAGTTAACCTGTTGAACTAACCAGACCTTACCTGAAGTAACATAAAGTTAACCTGTTCTAAAAATAAAGAAAAAAGCGGGTCCTTTCGGGCCAGCTTTTTATATTATTTCCTACCCCTAACATAAATAGTATAAAGTGAACTAACCTAATCAAGAAAACTAGAACTGGACTAATCTGAACTAACCAGACCTTACCTGAAGTAACATAAAGTTAACCTGTTCTAAAAATAAAGAAAAAGCGGGCCCTTTCGGCACCGCCTTTTATATTATTCTCTACCCTAACCTAAAGAGTAGAACTGAACTAACCTAATCAGGAAAACTAGAACTGGACTAACCTGAACTAACCTAAGCTAGTCTAATCTAAACGTAAAAAGTGTAACTGAACTAACCTAACCAGGAAAACTAGAACTGAACTAACCTGAGCTAACCAGACCTTACCTGAAGTAACAGAAAGTTAACCTGTTCTAAAAATAAAGAAAAAAGCGGGCCCGAAAGGGCCCGCTTTTTATATTATTCTCTACCCCTAACATAAAAAGTAGAACTGAACTAACCTAATCAGGAAACTAGAACTGGACTAACCTGAACTAACCAGACCTTACCTGAAGTAACAGAAAGTTAACCTGTTCTAAAAATAAAAAAAAAAGCGGGCCCTTTCGGGCCGGCTTTTTATATTATTCTCTACCCCTAACATAAAGAATAGAACTGAACTAACCTAATCAGGAAAACTAGAACTGTACTAACCTGAACTCACCTAAACTAGTCTAACCTCAACGCAAGAAGTATAACTGAACTAACCAAACCTTACCTGAAGTAACAGAAAGTTAACCTGTTGAACTAACCAGACCTTACCTAAACTAACATAAAGTTAACCTGTTCTAAAAATAAAGAAAAAAGCGGGCCCTTTCGGGCCAGCTTTTTATATTATTCCCTACCCCTAACATAAAGAGTATAAAGTGAACTAACCTAACCAAGAAAACTAGAACTGGACTAATCTGAACTAACCAGACCTTACCTGAAGTAACAGAAAGTTAACCTGTTCTAAAAATAAAAAAAAAAACGGGCCCAAAAGGGCCCGCTTTTTATATTATTCTCTACCCCTAACATTAAGAATAGAACTGAACTAACCTAATCAGGAAAACTAGAACTGTACTAACCTGAACTCACCTAAACTAGTCTAACCTCAACGTAAAAAGTGTAACTGAACTAACTTAACCAGGGAAACTAGAACTAGACTAACCTGAACTAACCAAACCTTACCTGAAGTAACAGAAAGTTAACCTGTTGAACTAACCAGACCTTACCTGAAGTAACAGAAAGTTAACCTGTTCTAAAAATAAAGAAAAAGCGGGCCCTTTCGGCTCCGCCTTTTATATTATTCTCTACCCTAACCTAAAGAGTAGAACTGAACTAACCTAATCAGGAAAACTAGAACTGGACTAACCTGAACTAACCTAAGCTAGTCTAACCTAAACGTAAAAAGTGTAACTGAACTAACCTAACCAGGAAAACTAGAACTGAACTAACCTGAGCTAACCAGACCTTACCTGAAGTAACAGAAAGTTAACCTGTTCTAAAAATAAAGAAAAAGCGGGCCCTTTCGGCACCGCCTTTTATATTATTCTCTACCCTAACCTAAAGAGTAGAACTGAACTAACCTAATCAGGAAAACTAGAACTGGACTAACCTGAACTAACCTAAGCTAGTCTAACCTAAACGTAAAAAGTGTAACTGAACTAACCTAACCAGGAAAACTAGAACTGAACTAACCTGAGCTAACCAGACCTTACCTGAAGTAACAGAAAGTTAACCTGTTCTAAAAATAAAGAAAAAAGCGGGCCCGAAAGGGCCCGCTTTTTATATTATTCCCTACCCCTAACCTAAAGAGTAGAACTGAACTAACCTAATCAGGAAAACTAGAACTGGACTAACCTAAACTAACCTAAGCTAGTCTAACCTAATCGTCAAAAGTGTAACTGAACTAACCTAACCAGGGAAACTAGAACTGGACTAACCTGAGCTAACCAGACCTTACCTGAAGTAACAGAAAATTAACCTGTTATAAAAATAAAGAAAAAAGCGGGCCCTTAAAGGGCTTCTTTCTTTTTTTTTATATTATTCTCTACCCCTAACATAAAGAGTAGAATTGAACTAACCTAATCAGGAAAACTAGAACTGGACTAACCTGAACTGATCAGACCTAACTTGAACTAACCGGAGTTAACCTGATCAAAAAAAAATTAGATTTTAAGTTGTAATAATCGAATATTTTCAAGAAGAGGACTTGGCAACACTGCCTTTAAAAACGTCAACAAACTTCATCTTTTATATGCTACTTGCCACCTTCATCAATCATTCGACTAGCAACTAGTACAATGCAAAATTTGTAAGTTAAATAAAAATTTGAATTTATGAGATGTATTTTCATACCTTCATTTTTCAATTTTTTTCTTACAGAACCCGACCGTCCAAGAATTTTTTTTACTTAAATCTGCTAATCATAACATAAGCTTTCTAATGATATCAAAATTAAGGCAAAAATCGAGATGACATTTTCTTTACAATCACCTGTTGACTGTTTTAAAGGCAGTGTTGCCAAGTCCTTTTCTTGAAAATATTCGCTTATTACAACTTAAAATTTAATTTATTTTTTTTTTTTTTTGATCAGGTTTACTTCGGTTAGATCAGGTTAGGTCTGGTCAGTTCAGGTTAGTCCAGTTCTAGTTTCTTGATTAGGTTAGTTCAGTTCTACTTTTTATGTTAGGGGTAGAGAATAATATAAAAAGCGGGCCCTTTCGGGCCCGCTTTTTTCTTTATTTTTAGAACAGGTTAACTTTCTGTTACTTCAGGTAAGGTCTGGTTAGCTCAGGTTAGTCCAGTTCTAGTCTCCCTGGTTAGGTTAGTTCAGTTACACTTTTGACGTTTATGTTAGGTTAGCTCAGGTTACTTAAGTTCTAGTTTTCCTGGTTAGGTTAGTTCAGTTACACTTTTTACGTTTAGGTTAATTAAGCTAAGGTTAGTTCAGTTCTACTCATTGTGTTAAAATTAGAGAATTATAAGAACTCACGAGTCGTTAGCGCAATTTCATTGGTGATATTCGCGAACGTTATGTGTTAAATTAATACTTCTTATATTGTCCTAATATCAGTTATGTAATTTTCTTTTATTTTGTTTCTAGATGCGACCACATAGTTTTATTGCACTTAATGATGAAGTCCGAAGTTTGGCATCACTGTAAATATATTTCTAGAAAGAATGCTCGACCAGAAATTCTGGTCGAGCATTCTTTCAAGAAAGACGCCGCTTACAATTATTTCGAGACGGCAGTGCCTATTTTGGTCCATTCCAATTCCTCCATTATGTGTACTGGTGCACTAAACTCTATTGACACAACTATGTTCTCAACCTAAAAAAGCCCTGAAGAAGATTGTAATATACAATCGAAACGTCGCCAATTTTTCAACGAGAGCTGGTTTTATTCAGTCCTATACCCGTAAACCTGTTCCTATTCATTGGCAACAAGGACGTTAACCACACATAATGTTATAGAGAAGGCAATAGAGTATAATAAACCAGCATACCTGTGCTTTATAGATTTGACGAAAGCGTTCGACAGGATAAGGATGGAGGACGATAGGAACGAGCTGAGCATCATGGAGAAGGCATCATGAGCCAAACATCATGGAGAAGGTTAGAGAGCTCAACACAAACAACACCACAACAATACGATCAAAATTATCAACAACGGAAAAAAATAGAACAAAGCATAGGAATACGACAAGTAGACAGTATCAGCCTGCTGCTGTTCAACATCATAATGGACAGAATAATAGAGTAAGTGCGCAAGGTTGACCAGGGATACAAGATGGGAAATCAACAACTTAAGATAATATGTTACGCAAACGACGTAACGATATTCGCGGACACAGTAGACGGGCTGCAATGACTCTTACAGGCATTTAAGAAAGAGGACGAAAAGGTCAACATGGAAATATTAACCACCAAAACAAAAAGCATGGTGATCGCCAGGGAACCACGTAGATGCAAACTAGCAGAACCAGACTTCTGAATTCAATTATCTGGGAACACCAATATCACCTTATGGTGACTAGGGTACGAATTCAGATAAACAAGGCAGCCAGGATAGCAGGAGCTCTACGAACAACCGTATGGAAAAAAACATATCAATCCCGACCAAAGTTAGAATATATAAAGCATGTGTCAACTCCGTAATGATATACACGAGCTGACACAGCGGAGACAAAAAGGATGACACGAACCAGCGAAATGAGAATACTGAGAATGATCACAGGGGACACACTTTGGGACCAAAGAAGGAGAAGCGAAATTAGGGAAGAGTCTAGAACGGTCTAGATGGTCCCGTGGCAGCAGACGCTTCTGGAACAAACACATATCCAGGATGAAAAACCAAAGACTGGCAAAAATCGCCAGAAATAGAAATCCAGCATCCATCGGACGGCGTCCCAAGAGGTGGAAGGGCAACTGGTCGTCGAGATTCCAAGAGGGGCAAATGAATGGGTGAAACAAGCCTTAAGACTTCCCAAAAAGAAGAAGAAGATGAATAAGGTAGATTTTATAGAAACACTGTAATTCTCTAAAAACGTAAAAAAAAATTAAATTTGAATAAAATTCAGTTTTAAAAAAATGGCAAAAAACTATCGACTACCTAAAAATCTCTGACTCCATTTCAGTAGGACGTTGGCTTGAGGGCAGAGACAAAAGACATCCAGAAGAAGAAAAAACATATGAGTTCACTCTTTTATCAGCTATCAGTGGATGAAAAAATGTGTTATTAAATGTTCCATAGAGAAATCCAGGGGCGGCTCGACGACCCTTTATCGACGTTTAACTTTAATGATGTCATTGCGCCCGCACAAAGGGAAAAACCACCGTACGGCGCGTACAAAGCTCTCTTCCCCCAAAGTGAGTGACATCGGTTATTATGTCCGGAATAATGGAAGGGAAGCCCATTTATCATCCAAATTCAATATTTTACTTTAATTCTTCCATGAATAAATTTCGGACCCTTTATTTGACAAATATTTGTGTAAAGGCAGAGGAAATATTTTCGGCTCTTATCGATAACTGGAGAGTGTATTGAACAGACCGTACGCTATGGGGGTTGTTTGCTTTGTTGGGGTTATTACCAACATTCCATTCTTTCAATTAAAAGACATCGATCTTGCGCCGCGATCGGGAAATTGGTTTCGTAGCGATGTCGATGCCTAAAAATGTGCACACGAGTGGACGAAACTAGAAATAATTTTGAACGCACGATCGTTCGAAATTCCCTGAAACTCTCCCAAAACGTTGTAGTAATACTTTTTTCTATGCCGTGAGGAAAAAACTAGGGTTGGGCAAGGCGAAAAGTTTCCGTTTTGGAAACTTTCTAAGGAGGCAGAAAACCACTTAAGAAAAGGATTTCTATAAAAGAATTAATTTTAAACTATATCAGCACATCCACCACTTGAAAAGATCAGAATTTCGTTTTTAATTAGGGACAGTTTTCTTTACGACTAGTTTTATTCCCAGACAAGAGATGATGCTGAATAGGGACTAATTGCGGAACACGCCAGTTGATGTTCTGGTAATACCTTTTTTTATGCCGTGAGGAAGAAAAACTAGGATTGGGCACGGCGGAAAGTTTCCGCTTTGGAAACTTTCCGAGAAGGTAGGAAACGACTTCTATAAGAAAATTTATTTTAAAATAATTCAGCACATCCACAGCTGGAATAGATCTGAATTTCGGTTTTAATTACAGTTTTCGGCATGACTAGTTTTATTCCCAGACAAGAGATGATGCTGAATAGGGACTAATTGCGGAACACGCCAGTTGATGTTCTGGTAATACCTTTTTTTATGCCGTGAGGAAGAAAAACTAGGATTGGGCACGGCGGAAAGTTTCCGCTTTGGAAACTTTCCGAGAAGGTAGGAAACGACTTCTATAAGAAAATTTATTTTAAAATAATTCAGCACATCCACAGCTGGAATAGATCTGAATTTCGGTTTTAATTACAGTTTTCGGCATGACTAGTTTTATTCCCAGACAAGAGATGGTGCTGAATAGAGACTAATTGCGGAACACGCGAGTTGACGTTCTAGTAATATCGTTTTCTATGCCGTGAGGAAGAAAAACTAGGGTTGGGCACGGCGAAAAGTGTCCGCTTTGGAAACTTTCCGAGAAGGTAGGAAACGACTTCTATAGGAAAATAAATTTAAAAAAAAATTTAGCACATCCACAACTGGAAAAGAGCGGAATTTTGTTTTTAATTGCGGAACACGCAAGTTGACGTTCTAGTATTACCTTTTTCTATACCGTGAGGAAGAAACACTAGAGTTGGGCAAGGCGAAAAGTTTCCGGTTTGGAAACTTTCCCAGAAGGTAGTAAGCGACTTGAGGAAAGGATGTCTATAAGAGAATCAATTTTTAAATAATTCCGCACATCCACAACTGGAAAAGTTCCGAATTTCGTTTTTAGTTACAGTTTTCAGCACGACTGTAGTTTTATTCTCAGACAAGAGATGGTGCTAAATAGAGATTAATTGCGGAACACGCGAGTTGACATTCTAGTAATACCCTTTTCTATACCGTGAGGAAAAAACACTAGAGTTGGGCAAGGCGAAAAGTTTCCGGTTTGGAAACTTTCTGAGAAGGTAGGAAACGACTTGAGGAAATGACTGCTATAAAAGAATTAATTTTAAAATAATTCAGCACATCCACAATAGGAAAAGATCGAAATTTATTTTTTAATTTGGGACAGATTTCTATACTCTTTTGTTTTCTATACAAGTAGTTTGATTCGTTTTTTATTCGACTAGTTTTAATTTTTACAAGAAATTCTGAACACGCGAGTTGACGTTCTAGTAATACCTTTTTCAATGCAGTGAAGAAGAAAAACTAGGATTGGGCTCGGCGAAAAGTTTCCGCTTTGGAAACTTTCCGAGAAGATGGGAAACGATTTGAGGAAACGACTTCTATAAAATAATTAATTTAAAAATTATTCAGCACCTCCACAACTGGAAAAGATTGAAATTTTGTTTTTAATTACAGTTTTCTATACGACTAGTTTTATTCCCTGACAAGAGACGATGCTGAGTAGGAGTAATTGCAAAATACGCGAGTTGACGTTCTAGTGATACCTTTTTCTATGCCGTGAGGACAAAAAACTAGGGATGGGCACGGCGAAAAGTGTCCGCTTTGGAAACTTTCCGAGAAATTAAGGAACGACCTGAGGAAAGGATTTCTATAAGAGCATTAATTTTTAAATAATTCCACATTCCACAACTTGAAAAGATCGGAATTTCGTTTTTTATTACGAAATTCGTTTTCTATGCGACTAGTTTTATTTGTTTTCTATACGACTAGTTTTATTCCCGGACAAAAGATGGTGTTGAAAAGGAACTGAAAGCGGAACACGCGATTTGACGTTCTAGTAATACCTTTTTCTATGCAGTGAGGAAGAAACACTAGAGTTGGGCAAGGCGAAAAGTTTCCGGTTTGGAAACTTTCCGAGAAGATAGGAAACGACTTCTATAAGAAAATTAATTTTAAAATAATTCAGCACATCCACAGCTGGAAGAGATCTGAATTTCGTTTTTAATTACAGTTTTCGGCACGACTAGTTTTATTCCCGTACAAGAGAAGGTGCTGAATAGAGATTAGTTGCGGAACACGCGAGTTGACATTCTAGTAATACCGTTTTCTATGCCGTGAGGAAGAAAAACTAGGGTTGGGCACGGCGAAAAGTGTCCGCTTTGGAAACTTTCCGAGAAGGTAGGAAACGACTTCTATAGGAAAATAACTTAAAAAAAAATTTAGCTCATCCACAACTGGAAAAGAGCGGAATTTCGTTTTTAATTGCAATTTTTTATACGACTAGTGTTATTCCCGAACAAGAGATGGTGTTGAATAGGGATTAATTGCGGAACACGCAAGTTGACGTTCTAGTATTACCCTTTTCTATGCCGTGAGGAAGAAAAACTAGAGTTGGGCACGGCGAAAAGTTTCCGCTGTGGAATCTTCCCGAGGTGGTAGAAAACCACTTGAGGAAAGGATTTTGTTTAGAGCCACAATGACGACTAAACTTAAATCATGCTCGAAGGACCCGGTGTTATAGTTGCGTTTATTTTGATGCTTGGACATAGACTGGTCTTAAAATCTAAGCTTAGAAACTAGGTAAAAACCCTTCAGGTTGTAAATGATGGTGGGTGACCATAAAGCGAAATGGCTGGGTTTTTCCCGTCATAAAATGTTATAGGAGCTTTAACAGATTTCTATAATTTTAAGATAATTCAGTACATCCACCACTGGATAAGACCGGAATTTCGTTTTTAATTACAGTTTTCGGCACGACTAGTTTGATTTCCGGACAAGAGATAGTGCTGAATTTATCTGAATACCCTTTTCTCTGCCGTGAGGAAGAAAAACTAGGGTTGGGCACGGCGAAAAGTTTCCGATTTGGAAACTTTCCTAGAAGGTAGTAAGCGACTTGAGGAAAGGATATCTATAAGAGAATCAATTTTTAAATAATTCCGCACATCCACAACTGGAAAAGTTCCGAATTTCGTTTTTACTTACAGTTTTCAGCACGACTGTAGTTTTATTCTCAGACAAGAGATGGTGCTGAATAGAGATTAATTGCGGAACACGCGAGTTGACATTCTAGTAATACCCTTTTCTATACCGTGAGGAAGAAACACTAGAGTTGGGCAAGGCGAAAAGTTTCCGGTTTGGAAACTTTCTGAGAAGGTAGGAAACGACTTGAGGAAATGACTGCTATAAAAGAATTAATTTTAAAATAATTCAGCACATCCACAATAGGAAAAGATCAAAATTTATTTTTTAATTTGGGACAGATTTCTATACAAGTAGTTTGATTCGTTTTTTATTCGACTAGTTTTAATTTTTACAAGAAATGGGAACACGCGAGTTGACGTTCTAGTAATACCGTTTTCTATGCCGTGAGGAAGAAAAACTAGGATGGGGCACGGCGAAAAGTTTCCGCTTTGGAAACTCTCCGAGAAGATGGGAAACGATTTGAGGAAAGGATTTCTATAAAAGAATTAATTTTAAAATAATTCAGCACCTCCACAACTGGAAAAGATCGAAATTTTGTTTTTAATTACAGTTTTCTATACGACTAGTTTTATTCCCTGAGAAGAGACGATGCTGAGTAGGAGTAATTGCAAAATACGCGAGTTGACGTTCTAGTGATACCTTTTTCTATGTCGTGAGGACAAAAAACTAGGGATGGGCACGGCGAAAAGTGTCCGCTTTGGAAATTTTCCGAGAAATTAAGGAACGACCTGAGGAAAGGATTTCTATAAGAGCATTAATTTTTAAATAATTCCACATTCCACAACTTGAAAAGATCGGAATTTCGTTTTTAATTACGAAATTCGTTTTCTATGGTATGATGATGATCTATGACTAGTTTTATTCCCGGACAAAAGATGGTGCTGAAAAGGAACTGAAAGCGGAACACGCGAGTTACCGTTCTAGTAATACCTTTTTCTATGCAGTGAGGAAGAAAAATTAGGGTTGGACACGACGAAAAGTTTCCGCTTTGAAAACCTTCCGAGAATGTAGGAAACGACTTGAGAAAAGGATTTGTATAAGAGAAATTATTTTAAGATAACTCAGCACATCCACAACTAGAGAAGATCAGAATTTCGTTTTTAATTACAGTTTTCTATGCGACCAGTTTCATTCCCGGACAAGAGATGGTGCTGAATAGGATTAATTGCGGAATACGCGAGTTGACATTCTAGTAATACCCTTTTCTATACCGTGAGGAAGAAACACTAGAGTTGGGCAAGGCGAAAAGTTTCCTGTTTGGAAACTTTCCGAGAAGGTAGGAAACGACTTCTATAAGAAAGTCAATTTTTAAATAATTCCGCACATCCACAACTGGAAAAGTTCCGAATTTCGTTTTTAGTTACAGTTTTCAGCACGACTGTAGTTTTATTCTCAGACAAGAGATGGTGCTAAATAGAGATTAATTGCGGAATACGCGAGTTGACATTCTAGTAATACCCTTTTCTATACCGTGAGGAAGAAACACTAGAGTTGGGCAAGGCGAAAAGTTTCCTGTTTGGAAACTTTCCGAGAAGGTAGGAAACGACTTCTATAAGAAAGTCAATTTTTAAATAATTCCGCACATCCACAACTGGAAAAGTTCCGAATTTCGTTTTTAGTTACAGTTTTCAGCACGACTGTAGTTTTATTCTCAGACAAGAGATGGTGGTAAATAGAGATTAATTGCGGAACACGCGAGTTGACATTCTAGTAATACCCTTTTCTATACCGTGAGGAAGAAACACTAGAGTTGGGCAAGGCGAAAAGTTTCCGGCTTGGAAACTTTCCGACAAGATGGGAAACGATTTGAGGTAACGACTTCTATAAAATAATTAATTTTAAAATTATTCAGCACCTCCACATCTGGAAAAGATTGAAATTTTGTTTTTAATTACAGTTTTCTATACGACTAGTTTTATTCCCTGACAAGAGACGATGCTGAGTAGGAGTAATTGCAAAATACGCGAGTTGACGTTCTAGTGATATCTTTTTCTATGTCGTGAGGACAAAAAACTAGGGTTAGGCACGGCGAAAAGTGGCCGCTTTGGAAACTTTCCGAGAAATTAAGGAACGACCTGAGGAAAGGATTTCTATAAGAGCATTAATTTTTAAATAATTCCACATTCCACAACTTGAAAAGATCGGAATTTCGTTTTTAATTACGAAATTCGTTTTCTATGTTATGATGATGTTCTATGACTAGTTTTATTCCCGAACAAAAGATGGTGCTGAAAAGGAACTGAAAGCGGAACACGCGAGTTGGCGTTCTAGTAATACCTTTTTCTATGCAGTGAGGAAGAAAAATTAGGGTTGGGCACGACGAAAAGTTTCGGCTTTGAAAACCTTCCGAGAATGTAGGAAACGACTTGAGAAAAGGATTTGTATAAGATAATTAATTTTAAAATAACTCAGTACATCCACAACTAGAGAAGATCAGAATTTCGTTTTTAATTACAGTTTTCTATGCGACCAGTTTCATTCCCGGACAAGAGATGGTGCTGAATAGGATTAATTGCGGAATACGCGAGTTGACATTCTAGTAATACCCTTTTCTATACCGTGAGGAAGAAACACTAGAGTTGGGCAAGGCGAAAAGTTTCCTGTTTGGAAACTTTCCGAGAAGGTAGGAAACGACTTCTATAAGAAAATTAATTTTAAAATCATTCAGCACATCCACAGCTGGAAAAGATCTGAATTTCGTTTTTAATTACAGTTTTCGGCACGACTAGTTTTATTCCCGGACAAGAGATGGTGCTGAATAGAGATTAATTGCGGAACACGCGAGTTGACATTCTAGTAATACCCTTTTCTATACCGTGAGGAAGAAAAACTAGAGTTGGGCAAGACGAAAAGTTTCTGCTTTGGAAACTTTCTAAGGAGGCAGAAAACCACTTGAGAAAAGAATTTCTATAAAAGAATTAATTTTAAACTATATCAGCACATCCACCACTTGAAAAGATCAGAATTTCGTTTTTAATTAGGGACAGTTTTCTTTACGACTAGTTTTATTCCCAGACAAGAGATGATGCTGAATAGGGACTAATTGCGGAACACGCCAGTTGATATTCTGGTAATACCTTTTTTTATGCCGTGACGAAGAAACACTAGGGTTGGGCACGGCGAAAAGTGTCCGCTTTGGAAACTTTCCGAGAAGGTAGGAAACGACTTCTATAAGAAAATTTATTTTAAAATAATTCAGCACATCCACAGCTGGAATAGATCTGAATTTCGTTTTTAATTACAGTTTTCGGCACGACTAGTTTTATTCCCGGACAAGAGATGGTGCTGAATAGAGATTAATTGCGGAACACGCGAGTTGACGTTCTAGTAATACCGATTTCTATGCCGTGAGGAAGAAAAACTAGGGTTGGGCACGGCGAAAAGTGTCCGCTTTGGAAACTTTCCGAGAAGGTAGGAAACGACTTCTATAGGAAAATAAATTAAAAAAAAATTTAGCACATCCACAACTGGAAAAGAGCGGAATTTCGTTTTTATTTGCAATTTTTTTATACGACTAGTGTTATTCCCGAACAAGAGATGGTGTTGAATAGGGATTAATTGCGGAACACGCAAGTTGACGTTCTAGTATTACCTTGTTCTATGCCGTGAGGAAGAAAAACTAGAGTTGGGCACGGCGCAAAGTTTTCGCCTTGGAAACTTCCCGAGGAGGTAGAAAACCACTTGAGGAAAGGATTTTGTTTAGAGCCACAATGACGACTAAACTTAAATCATGCTTGAAGGACCCGGTGTTATAGTTGCGTTTATTTTGATGCTTGGACATAAACTGGTCTTAAAATCTAAGCTTACAAACTAGGTAAAACCCTTAAGGTTGAAAATGATGATGGGTAACCATAAAGCGAAATGGCTGGGTGTTTCCCGTCATAAAATGTTATAGGAGCTTTAATAGATTTCTATAATTTTAAGATAATTCAGTACATCCACCACTGGAAAAGACCGGAATTTCGTTTTTAATTATAGTTTTCGGCACGACTAGTTTTATTTCCTGACAAGAGATAGTGCTGAATTTATCTGAATACCCTTTTCTCTGCCGTGAGGAAGAAAAACTAGAGTTGGGCACGGCGAAAAGTTTTCGATTTGGAAACTTTCCCAGAAGGTAGTAACCGACTTGAGGAAAGGATGTCTATAGGAGAATCAATTTTTAAATAATTCCGCACATCCACAACTGGAAAAGTTCCGAATTTCGTTTTTAGTTACAGTTTTCAGCACGACTGTAGTTTTATTCTCAGACAAGAGATGGTGCTAAATAGAGATTAATTGCGGACGGAACACGCGAGTTGACATTCTAGTAATACCCTTTTCTATACCGTGAGGAAGAAACACTAGAGTTGGGCAAGGCGAAAAGTTTCCGGTTTGGAAACTTTCTGAGAAGGTAGGAAACGACTTCTATAAGAAAATTAATTTTAAAATAATTCAGCACATCCACAGCTGGAAAAGATCTGAATTTCGTTTTTAATTACAGTTTTCGGCGCGACTAGTTTTATTCCCGGACAAGAGAAGGTGCTGAATAGAGATTAATTGCGGAACACGCGAGTTGATATTCTAGTAATACCCTTTTCTATACAGTGAGGAAGAAAAACTAGAGTTGGGCACGGCGAAAAGTTTCCGCTTTGGAAACTCTCCGAGAAGATGGGAAACGATTTGAGGAAACAATTTCTATAAAAATAATTAATTTTAAAATAATTCAGCACCTCCACTACTGGAAAAGATCGAAATTTTGTTTTTAATTACAGTTTTCTTTACGACTTACAAGAGACGATGCTGAGTAGGAGTAATTGCAAAACACGCGAGTTGACGTTCTAGTGATATCTTTTTCTATGTTGTGAGGACAAAAAACTAGGGTTGGGCGCGGCGAAAAGTGTCCGCTTTGGAAACTTTCAGAGAAATTAAGGAACGACTTGAGGAAAGGATTTCTATAAGAACATTAATTTTAAAATAATTCCACGTTCCACAACTGGAAAAGATGGGAATTTCGTTTTAAATTACGAACTTCGTTTTCTATACGACTAGGTTTATTTGTTTTCTATGCGACTAGTTTTATTCCCGGACAAAAGATGGTGCTGAAAAGGAACTGAAAGCGGAACACGCGAGTTGGCGTTCTAGTAATACCTTATAAAAATTAGGGTTGGGCACGACGAAAAGTTTCTGCTTTGAAAACCTTCCGAGAATGTAGGAAACGACTTGAGAAAAGGATTTGTATAAGATAATTAATTTTAAAATAACTCAGTACATCCACAACTAGAGAAGATCAGAATTTCGTTTTTAATTACAGTTTTCTATGCGACCAGTTTCATTCCCGGACAAGAGATGGTGCTGAATAGGATTAATTGCGGAATACGCGAGTTGACATTCTAGTAATACCCTTTTCTATACCGTGAGGAAGAAACACTAGAGTTGGGCAAGGCGAAAAGTTTCCTGTTTGGAAACTTTCCGAGAAGGTAGGAAACGACTTCTATAAGAAAATCAATTTTTAAATAATTCCGCACATCCACAACTGGAAAAGTTCCGAATTTCGTTTTTAGTTACAGTTTTCAGCACGACTGTAGTTTTATTCTCAGACAAGAGATGGTGCTAAATAGAGATTAATTGCGGAACACGCGAGTTGACATTCTAGTAATACCCTTTTCTATACCGTGAGGAAAAAACACTAGAGTTGGGCAAGGCGAAAAGTTTCCGGTTTGGAAACTTTCTGAGAAGGTAGGAAACGACTTGAGGAAATGACTGCTATAAAAGAATTAATTTTAAAATAATTCAGCACATCCACAATAGGAAAAGATCGAAATTTATTTTTTAATTTGGGACAGATTTCTATACTCTTTTGTTTTCTATACAAGTAGTTTGATTCGTTTTTTATTCGACTAGTTTTAATTTTTACAAGAAATTCTGAACACGCGAGTTGACGTTCTAGTAATACCTTTTTCAATGCAGTGAAGAAGAAAAACTAGGACTGGGCTCGGCGAAAAGTTTCCGCTTTGGAAACTTTCCGAGAAGATGGGAAACGATTTGAGGAAACGACTTCTATAAAATAATTAATTTAAAAATTATTCAGCACCTCCACAACTGGAAAAGATTGAAATTTTGTTTTTAATTACAGTTTTCTATACGACTAGTTTTATTCCCTGACAAGAGACGATGCTGAGTAGGAGTAATTGCAAAATACGCGAGTTGACGTTCTAGTGATACCTTTTTCTATGCCGTGAGGACAAAAAACTAGGGATGGGCACGGCGAAAAGTGTCCGCTTTGGAAACTTTCCGAGAAATTAAGGAACGACCTGAGGAAAGGATTTCTATAAGAGCATTAATTTTTAAATAATTCCACATTCCACAACTTGAAAAGATCGGAATTTCGTTTTTTATTACGAAATTCGTTTTCTATGCGACTAGTTTTATTTGTTTTCTATACGACTAGTTTTATTCCCGGACAAAAGATGGTGTTGAAAAGGAACTGAAAGCGGAACACGCGATTTGACGTTCTAGTAATACCTTTTTCTATGCAGTGAGGAAGAAACACTAGAGTTGGGCAAGGCGAAAAGTTTCCGGTTTGGAAACTTTCCGAGAAGATAGGAAACGACTTCTATAAGAAAATTAATTTTAAAATAATTCAGCACATCCACAGCTGGAAGAGATCTGAATTTCGTTTTTAATTACAGTTTTCGGCACGACTAGTTTTATTCCCGTACAAGAGAAGGTGCTGAATAGAGATTAGTTGCGGAACACGCGAGTTGACATTCTAGTAATACCGTTTTCTATGCCGTGAGGAAGAAAAACTAGGGTTGGGCACGGCGAAAAGTGTCCGCTTTGGAAACTTTCCGAGAAGGTAGGAAACGACTTCTATAGGAAAATAACTTAAAAAAAAATTTAGCTCATCCACAACTGGAAAAGAGCGGAATTTCGTTTTTAATTGCAATTTTTTATACGACTAGTGTTATTCCCGAACAAGAGATGGTGTTGAATAGGGATTAATTGCGGAACACGCAAGTTGACGTTCTAGTATTACCCTTTTCTATGCCGTGAGGAAGAAAAACTAGAGTTGGGCACGGCGAAAAGTTTCCGCTGTGGAATCTTCCCGAGGTGGTAGAAAACCACTTGAGGAAAGGATTTTGTTTAGAGCCACAATGACGACTAAACTTAAATCATGCTCGAAGGACCCGGTGTTATAGTTGCGTTTATTTTGATGCTTGGACATAGACTGGTCTTAAAATCTAAGCTTAGAAACTAGGTAAAAACCCTTCAGGTTGTAAATGATGGTGGGTGACCATAAAGCGAAATGGCTGGGTTTTTCCCGTCATAAAATGTTATAGGAGCTTTAACAGATTTCTATAATTTTAAGATAATTCAGTACATCCACCACTGGATAAGACCGGAATTTCGTTTTTAATTACAGTTTTCGGCACGACTAGTTTGATTTCCGGACAAGAGATAGTGCTGAATTTATCTGAATACCCTTTTCTCTGCCGTGAGGAAGAAAAACTAGGGTTGGGCACGGCGAAAAGTTTCCGATTTGGAAACTTTCCTAGAAGGTAGTAAGCGACTTGAGGAAAGGATATCTATAAGAGAATCAATTTTTAAATAATTCCGCACATCCACAACTGGAAAAGTTCCGAATTTCGTTTTTACTTACAGTTTTCAGCACGACTGTAGTTTTATTCTCAGACAAGAGATGGTGCTGAATAGAGATTAATTGCGGAACACGCGAGTTGACATTCTAGTAATACCCTTTTCTATACCGTGAGGAAGAAACACTAGAGTTGGGCAAGGCGAAAAGTTTCCGGTTTGGAAACTTTCTGAGAAGGTAGGAAACGACTTGAGGAAATGACTGCTATAAAAGAATTAATTTTAAAATAATTCAGCACATCCACAATAGGAAAAGATCAAAATTTATTTTTTAATTTGGGACAGATTTCTATACAAGTAGTTTGATTCGTTTTTTATTCGACTAGTTTTAATTTTTACAAGAAATGGGAACACGCGAGTTGACGTTCTAGTAATACCGTTTTCTATGCCGTGAGGAAGAAAAACTAGGATGGGGCACGGCGAAAAGTTTCCGCTTTGGAAACTCTCCGAGAAGATGGGAAACGATTTGAGGAAAGGATTTCTATAAAAGAATTAATTTTAAAATAATTCAGCACCTCCACAACTGGAAAAGATCGAAATTTTGTTTTTAATTACAGTTTTCTATACGACTAGTTTTATTCCCTGAGAAGAGACGATGCTGAGTAGGAGTAATTGCAAAATACGCGAGTTGACGTTCTAGTGATACCTTTTTCTATGTCGTGAGGACAAAAAACTAGGGATGGGCACGGCGAAAAGTGTCCGCTTTGGAAATTTTCCGAGAAATTAAGGAACGACCTGAGGAAAGGATTTCTATAAGAGCATTAATTTTTAAATAATTCCACATTCCACAACTTGAAAAGATCGGAATTTCGTTTTTAATTACGAAATTCGTTTTCTATGGTATGATGATGATCTATGACTAGTTTTATTCCCGGACAAAAGATGGTGCTGAAAAGGAACTGAAAGCGGAACACGCGAGTTACCGTTCTAGTAATACCTTTTTCTATGCAGT
Source organism: Taphrorychus bicolor (assembly GCA_951812265.1). Lineage (NCBI taxonomy): Eukaryota > Metazoa > Arthropoda > Insecta > Coleoptera > Curculionidae > Taphrorychus > Taphrorychus bicolor. The sequence continues at coordinate 36,815,861 of OX638304.1, forward strand.
GAGGAAGAAAAATTAGGGTTGGACACGACGAAAAGTTTCCGCTTTGAAAACCTTCCGAGAATGTAGGAAACGACTTGAGAAAAGGATTTGTATAAGAGAAATTATTTTAAGATAACTCAGCACATCCACAACTAGAGAAGATCAGAATTTCGTTTTTAATTACAGTTTTCTATGCGACCAGTTTCATTCCCGGACAAGAGATGGTGCTGAATAGGATTAATTGCGGAATACGCGAGTTGACATTCTAGTAATACCCTTTTCTATACCGTGAGGAAGAAACACTAGAGTTGGGCAAGGCGAAAAGTTTCCTGTTTGGAAACTTTCCGAGAAGGTAGGAAACGACTTCTATAAGAAAGTCAATTTTTAAATAATTCCGCACATCCACAACTGGAAAAGTTCCGAATTTCGTTTTTAGTTACAGTTTTCAGCACGACTGTAGTTTTATTCTCAGACAAGAGATGGTGCTAAATAGAGATTAATTGCGGAATACGCGAGTTGACATTCTAGTAATACCCTTTTCTATACCGTGAGGAAGAAACACTAGAGTTGGGCAAGGCGAAAAGTTTCCTGTTTGGAAACTTTCCGAGAAGGTAGGAAACGACTTCTATAAGAAAGTCAATTTTTAAATAATTCCGCACATCCACAACTGGAAAAGTTCCGAATTTCGTTTTTAGTTACAGTTTTCAGCACGACTGTAGTTTTATTCTCAGACAAGAGATGGTGGTAAATAGAGATTAATTGCGGAACACGCGAGTTGACATTCTAGTAATACCCTTTTCTATACCGTGAGGAAGAAACACTAGAGTTGGGCAAGGCGAAAAGTTTCCGGCTTGGAAACTTTCCGACAAGATGGGAAACGATTTGAGGTAACGACTTCTATAAAATAATTAATTTTAAAATTATTCAGCACCTCCACATCTGGAAAAGATTGAAATTTTGTTTTTAATTACAGTTTTCTATACGACTAGTTTTATTCCCTGACAAGAGACGATGCTGAGTAGGAGTAATTGCAAAATACGCGAGTTGACGTTCTAGTGATATCTTTTTCTATGTCGTGAGGACAAAAAGCTAGGGTTAGGCACGGCGAAAAGTGGCCGCTTTGGAAACTTTCCGAGAAATTAAGGAACGACCTGAGGAAAGGATTTCTATAAGAGCATTAATTTTTAAATAATTCCACATTCCACAACTTGAAAAGATCGGAATTTCGTTTTTAATTACGAAATTCGTTTTCTATGTTATGATGATGATCTATGACTAGTTTTATTCCCGGACAAAAGATGGTGCTGAAAAGGAAATGAAAGCGGAACACGCGAGTTGGCGTTCTAGTAATACCTTTTTCTATGCAGTGAGGAAGAAAAATTAGGGTTGGGCACGACGAAAAGTTTCCGCTTTGGAAACCTTCCGAGAATGTAGGAAACGACTTGAGAAAAGGATTTGTATAAGAGAAATAATTTTAAGATCAGAAAATTAATTTTTATGTTTGATCAGAAATTCGTTTTTAATTACAGTTTTCTATGCGACCAGTTTCATTCCCGGACAAGAGATGGTGCTGAATAGGCTTAATTGCGGAATACGCGAGTTGACATTCTAGTAATACCCTTTTCTATACCGTGAGGAAGAAACACTAGAGTTGGGCAAGGCGAAAAGTTTGCGGTTTGGAAACTTTCCGAGAAGGTAGGAAACGACTTCTATAAGAAAATTAATTTTAAAATAATTCAGCACATCCACAGCTGGAAAAGATCTGAATTTCGTTTTTAATTACAGTTTTCGGCATGACTAGTTTTATTCCCGGACAAGAGATGGTGCTAAATAGAGATTAATTGCGGAACACGCGAGTTGACATTCCACTAATACCCTTTTCTATACCGTGAGGAAGAAACACTAGAGTTGGGCAAGGCGAAAAGTTTCCGGTTTGGAAACTTTCTGAGAAGGTAGGAAACGACTTGAGGAAATGACTGCTATAAAAGAATTCATTTTAGAGAGGTGGTGCTGAATAGAGACTAATTGCGGAACACGCGAGTTGACGTTCTAGTAATATCATTTTCTATGCCGTGAGGAAGAAAAACTAGGCTTGGGCACGACGAAAAGTGTCCGCTTTGGAAACTTTCCGAGAAGGTAGGAAACGACTACTATAGGAAAATAAATTTAAAAAAAAAATTAGCACATCCACAACTGGAAAAGAGCGGAATTTCGTTTTTAATTGCGGAACACGCAAGTTGACGTTCTAGTATTACCTTTTTCTATGCCGTGAGGAAGAAAAACTAGAGTTGGGCACGGCGCAAAGTTTTCGCTTTGGAAACTTCCCGAGGAGGTAGAAAACCACTTGAGGAAAGGATTTTGTTTACAGCCACAATGACGACTAAACTTAAATCATGCTTGAAGGACCCGGTGTTATAGTTGCGTTTAATTTGATGCTTGGACATAGACTGGTCTTAGGGTGACTTTTACAAGTTCAAGTAAAACTTCAGATTGAAGATAAAACCCCAGATATAACCTACATTGCATTGTTTATCTGTCAGGTAAACAATGCAATGTACATCAAGTCTGGTGTTTCATCTTCAAACTGTAGTTTTACTTGAACTTGTAAAAGTCGCCCTTAAAATCTAAGCTTACAAACTAGGTAAAAACCCTTAAGGTTGTAAATGATGGTGGGTGACCATAAAGCGAAATGGCTGGGTTTTTCCCGTCATAAAATATTATAGGAGCTTTAACAGATTTCTATAATTTTAAGATAACTCAGCACATCCACAACTAGAAAAGCTCGGAATTTCGTTATTAGTTACAATTTTCTGTACGACTAATTTTATTCCCGGACAAGAGATGGTGCTGAATAGAGACTAATTGCGGAACACGCGAGTTGACGTTCTGGTAATATCTTTTTCTATGCCGTGAGGAAGAAAAATTAGGGTTGAGCACGGGGGAAATTTTACGCTTTGGAAACCTTCCAGGAAGGTAAGAAAGGAAGTCTTAGTCTTTTCGAAGCAGGGCACCTGTGGCTTAGTACCGAATTTGATGTCGTTTCTTTTTATTGGCACGTTAGGAAAGGCTGTAATATCATTGTAGCTGTAAGATAATGGAAAAGCTGAAAAGCTTCTGTTTGGGCAGGTGGTTAGAGGACAACGTCTCGAGGATCAGAATACCAATTGTAATTTTGTTCCTTTACTCTTATTATAGGAGTTCGACATTGTTGGGAATAGATGTGTTCGATTGTTCAATTAAGGGTAATGGTTATATATACTGCAAACATTTATAGAAGAACATGTGTATACGAATTAGAACAAAACCAAAAAATCGCCGGAAGCGTATTTTCGAAACTAAAAAGTAGCAACGACTGAAAAGCAGACCCGTTAAGGTCTGTCAATGCAATCAATTAAAATCGACAAGCAAAAAAAAAACCAAAATCCGCATATGCATCGCCGGTAATGAGACGGAGAGGTTTAAAATAAAACCACTCGAATGCAATTACTGGCGGTGATTTATGTCCGTACGTCTCTTCGGCATCTCTTTAACATTTAAAAATGCTGGCGGCCATAACCCGGAGCCAGCGGGTGGCCCTCATATTGGTAGACCCGCTATGCTCCTTTTTACGACCTCATCCTCACATGTACGTACGTATTTTCATAATTTTTTCCTATATGATTGGTTCGCAGAGCATAAGATAGGTATGGGCTCGCTAATTAGTAGAGACAATTACGATCAGAGCCGGTTGATTGCGACCAACGACACGGGGTGAATGGGATATATGGGTGCATTTGCGATGAGGGTGTACAAAACTGGAAACCAAAGCGCGCGTATTATCGGATCGCTGTTTGTTGGAAATGGACTGGGTGGATGAGCTGATGATGGAATATTTGCCGGAATAATGTGCTTCGAAATGAGCATATTGGTGTTATGAAATGTTTAGTGCTAAATTTGCGGAAATGCCGGTTCTCGAGTCTGCATGGAGCTTCGGTTGCATTGATTACATTTCTTGCAATTATGGTTTAGGCGCAATTTTGAAGAGGAAGGCAATTAGTGGAAAATTCTAATTTTTGTTCTTTTAGCCCTCTCTATGATTTGACACTATTTTTAGCAAAACCTGTGACAATTTTCTTTTAGCAACTTTATACATCGTGAGTTGTTTTCCATAGTTTTACTCTCCTTTAGAGTATATAAAAGGAGTTTGCACACCGTAAAACAAATCAGTCGTAAGTGCAGGTGCATTTGGTGGACTCCAGGTAATAAATAAGACCACAAGTTTAATATTACTAGAAGTTGTATTATTTATAAAATATATTACACAAGATATCTACACTGTACAAGGTTTCATTGTCAGTTCAACAGCTCAAATAATAAATTACATTTTACAGGGAAATAGGGTGAACTCATACTTAGTATAGCACCAGTCTAATAGTCGAGTACCTATACACATAATTTACAAACAAAAAGGAACAGTCTATATAATAATAATAATGCACTATACTATTAGGTATTCGTTATAATATGGTATACACACATACTAAAGGATTTCGTTTTTGCTTGTTTACAGAAGCCAGACCGATACATCAAGACGATGATTGTGCACGCTTTTTGACCTCAATGGACCGATTCCCGCAAATATCGACTAACAGACAACAACATCGCTGCTTCTGAGAGGGTCGTTCTTTATTTATTTATATACAAACAAAAATATTTTAAACGTAAAACTAAGACATCACAGACCATACGCGGCAACGTTGCAGCATCACGCAGCAGTCCAAGCCGCGGAAAAATTCGGTTTAAGCCCTTGGTAAGCGTTCCTTGTTCCGGTCCGTTTTTCGATATGGAAAATGGAAATTAAAATGTTCAATGCTGATGAAAGCGGATTTGTCGCGTCAGTCGCTAAATGAGAGCTTTTTACTTCATGAAAAGCCCTTTTTAACTTCGCTTGACGCGTTATTAATTTGAATTTGGTTTTGATTGAATTTCACGTTCCATTAGCGTCTTTGGGTACAAATGTGTTTTAACACCGTAGTAAAAAAAGATACGACTGACTGTTGCAGCCCTCAAAGTCAGATTTGAGCGTGTTGACAAAATTAAAAATTCCACGTTGTTTTCCCCTGGTGGACTTTATTAACTTTGTTCACGTATTCGTTCTAAATTGAACTGGAAACTCGATGCATTTTTGTTTTTTGCACCACCATGCACAGGATTTTGTGTCAAAGGGACTATTTTTAATCGAACTCCACTATTTAGAATGATTGTCATCGCATTTAAGTGTTAATCAAAGGAAAACAATGGCCGTCGACTAACGCTCGATTAATTCAACGTGCGCTTTGCTCCTTCCCTCATTCGAAAGATTAATTGAAACGACGCTTCTATTACAATTTAACCTTAAAGTCTTTATTGTCTGTCTTTAGACTTTCATCAGTTCAAGGAACGCTTATCAGACCGCCACCTATCCACACTCGCTTTACCTGGCCGAACAGACTAGTACACACATGACTTAAATGACGTACGCAGTGAGTGTCACTCCTCAACGATTGAACCACACAAGTATCACCGCTCCTAGAGTCACTCGGATCACTTTCGAGGAGGAAAGCACTGAACTCGAAGCCGAATTGAATCGACTCAGACCCAGGGATTCTTCGTGCGCAGGGCTGCTGCTGCGCGACACTTTACTGCGCGTCACACCTTCTATGTGGTTGCCGTCCACCTCGACCACCTGTGTGCCACCCGGCCACCCCTCCGTGCTGAATCTGCGGTAGCTGCATTGGTCTCCGGTGTTCCGGATGTACGGTTTCGATATGTTGGGGTAATGCGATTCTTTGTCCGTGCCCTGTAACAATGAAACGAGGTTTAGAGGGGCGAAACGGTGAAAATTAGACGAGCGGATTTTAGGTAAGCAAAAATGATTACGGTTTTTCAGGAAAAAAGTAGGTCTGTTCAAACAAAAGTTTGGTTATGTAATGGGTTTTTAGCAATTTATTTGCAATTTCATTGGTAGAACGAGCTGGCAACAGTAGTTCTTGATTTTGCTCCCTCCGTGATGCTTCTTAACCTTTTTTCACAAGGAATAAGGTCTTTTATATAGGAGAGATCAACTAAAATGGTTCTTTCTCAGTAGAAGGGTGTACTTCTTTAACAATCATTCGTCAAACCCCCCCTAACCAATCTATAATGCACGCACATGAGTGTAGAAAGTGAGCACTCAGGATGCTCTGGTGACTTCTCATGAAATCCTTCAGCAAGGAAACCCCGAACTGTGTGACAACATGCGTCTTATCAATTTAAGTGTCAAAACGTTCCTCTCGCACCATACTAATTCTTTTCATACCGTGGATGATCTTGTAAACTAAGGTTTACCAGAAAAGTAGAAGACCAAACAAATTTTGCAAAATACCAACAAACCCTGAAGCTTTAAACCGTGCAGAAATCTACCAAAAATGAAGAAGTACCCGAATATGAAGTCTAACAGGGTCTGAAGAAAATCTAGGAGGATAGTAAAAATCTACCAGGAACAGTTAAAAGGTTTAATATTAAGTATAAATACACCCTGAAGTTTTCAGACGCGCAGAAGACTACATAAAACATCAATATGAGGTCTAACACATTCTGAAGAAGTCTAGGTGGATGGTAAAAATTTACCAGGAAGAGTCAAATGTGAAGAACTTTATCAGGATGTCGAGGAGTATGAAGTGTAGCAGAAGAGCAGAAGACCGATGAAACTTAACAAGAATAAACAAGTATGAGCAGTTCCTGAAGGTCTAAAGCGTGCAGAACACGACTAAAAATAAAGAAGTAACTAATATCAGATTTAATGCAGTCCGAAGAAGTGTAGGGGGATGGTACAAATCAACCAGGAAGAGTCAAATGTGAAGAACTTTACCACAAAGACGAATAGTGTGAACTTTAGCAGAACAGCAGAGGATGAAAAAGTTTAACATACTGAAGTTCTAAAGCGTGCAGAAATCTACCCAAATTGAAGAAGTTTTAATATGAAAGCTGAAGAAGTCTAAGAGGATGTAAAATCTATCAAGAAGAGTCAAACGTGAAGAACTTTATCAGGAAGTCGAAGGGTGAAGTGTAGCAGAAAAGCAGAAGACCGAAGAAGTTCCACAAGAATAAATAAGTACGAACAGATTCTGAAACTCTAAGGTGCTAGCAAAAACAAGTAACTAAGTAATATGAGATCTGACAAAGTCTGAAGAAGTCTAGGAGAATGGTAAAAATCTTCCAGGAAGAGTTAAATGTGAAGAACTTGACCAGGAAGTCAAAGTGTAAAGTTTATTAGAACAGCAGAAGAGCGAAGAAGTTTCACAAGAATAAACAAGTATGAATAGATCCTGAAGCTCTGAAAAGCGCAAAAGTCTACCAAAACCAAAGAAATTACTAATTTGAGATCTAAGAGAGAGGTCTAACAACTTGATTCTTGAGAGGATGGTAAAAATCTACCAAAAAGAGTGAAGAATTTTATCAGGAAGTCGAAGTGTTGAATTTAATAAAGGAGCAGAAGAGTGAAGAAGTTTAACCAAAAGACCGAAAAAGTTTTAAAAAAAATATGAAGGAACTCTGATTCAAAACCAAAAACCACCAATATTGGTGAAGTTTACCAACACCACACCAATACCAAAAAATCAAGAACCATCTACCGCAAAGAGAAAAATATTTATCAATAAATCAAATTCTTAATTTATTATCATAATTAAGCGTTTAAGATTCAAACCTAAGCAATGTCCTTTTAGCAAATACACATTTCCGAAAACCACATTACCAAGTACGGGGTGTTCATTATAAAATTTCATCTAGTTGGCTGTGAAATGTCAAAAGAAAAGGATGGAGAAACAAAAGTCCATTTATTTTGATTATGTCATCCTTTTCTGTCAAAATTTCATAGCCTTCTAGATGAAGTTTTATAATTAACACCCCGTATATATATCAATAAATCAATGAATAAATCAAGTTTTGACATGAATGATAACACCAGCAGATATTTCTTTCCATTAAGTAGACATTTTCGATGTTGTACCTTTTGAATATCATTTAAATTATCATTAAGAACCAATTCAATAAATCAAAATTTCAAACCAAGACAAATTGAATTTATTTTAAATCGATCAAACGAGTCAAAGTGGATACATGAAAGTGTTTTGTTGTAGTCAGTTAAACTGAACATTTGGCTATTGAATCAGGAATTTAAGAGCTTTATTTTAAGCTTTTTTTTAATCAATTAAATCTGTCATATAGACTCAAACAAAATATCTAAGTACTGAATAGGAATCTATTTACATTTTCAATATATGTATCAATAAATCACAGTTTTGACTCTGGTGATACTATTAGTGATATTGAATTTATGCTTTACGTTAGTTAAATGAATATTTTGTTTTATTAATATTTCAATATTATTGAATTATTAATAATTGCTTTAATAAATCAAAGTCTTTTTTTTGAATTCTTTGATTTGAATTAAATTTGTGAAGCCACAAATTAATTCTTAGTCTTTAACGGAAGACTTGTAAACATTCACATATTTTAATTAATAAACCAAAGTTTGACGAGATGAGATAGCAGAATAAAGAAACAAACATTGAGTGACAGAAATTTACGTTCAATAAATAAACATTTTTAATATTATTGAATAAACATTTGAAGTGATTTTCGACAGTTAAATTCAATAAATCAAAGTTTCTTTGATTTATATTAAACGTGCGGTGTTACAGATGAAATCTTAATTTGTATGTACTAGTCATGAACCGTAAGACTGTAACCATTAACATATTTATCAATAAATCAAGTTTGACAAAATGGACCAGCAGAATCAAAAATGCAATAAGTCTTTTTTTCAGAAATTTGCAATGATTAATAAATATTTTAAATATTATTGAATCAATACTTGACACTTGATAAAAGAAATATTAACTCAATATTAATGATTATCACTTGAAGTCTTCTTTTGGTACTCTCTAGGTACCAATCAAGACCAGTAACTTACGTTCAATAAATAAACATTTTCAATATTATTGAATAAATAATTTAGTGATTTTCCACAATTAAATTCAATAAATCAAAGTTTTTCTGATTTAATTTAAACGTGAGGGGCCACAGATGAATTCTTAATTTTTATGTACTAAGCATGTCACATCAGTGATTTTCCAGAGTCACATTCAAAAAATCAAAGTCTTCTTTTGATATGTATTAAATTTATGGTGCGTCATGAATTATTGATCAATAGGTACCAGGCATGATCCGTAACTTACGTTCAATAAATAAACATTTTCAATATTATTGAATAAACAAGTTTTTCTGATTTATATTAAACGTGTGGTGCTACAGATGAATTCTTAATTTTTATGTACTAGAAATGAACCGTAAGACTGTTACAATTAACATATTTATCAATAAATATGGACCAGCTGAATGAGAAAACAATGAGTTTTTTCAGAAATTTACAATGGATTAATAAACATTTTCAATATTATTGAATCAATACTTGACACATAATACAACAAATATTTACTCAATATTAATGATCAACACCTGAAGTGATTTTCGAGAACCAAATTCAATAAATCAAAGTCTCCTTTTGATGAGTATTAAATTTGCGGTGCCACATGAAATCTTGATCAACCAGGCATAACCCGTAACTTACGTTCAATAAATAAATATTTTCAATATTATTGAATAAATATTTGAGGTGATTTTTCGAAAGTTTAATTCAATAAATCGAAGTTTTTTGATTAATATTAAACGTGCGAAGCCACAGATAAATTCTTAACTTTATGTACTAGGCATGAACCGTAAGACGGTTACAATTAACAAATTTATCAATAAATCAAGTGTGACAAGATGGACCATCAGGATCAAAAAACAATGAGTGTTTTTCAGAAATTTACAATGATTTAATAAACATTTTCAATATCATTGAATCAATCCTTGACACTTGATAAAACAAATATTTACTCAATATTAATGATCAATACTTGAAGTGATTTTCGAGAACCAAATTCAATAAATCAAAGCCTTCTTTTGATATGTATTAAATTTGCGGTGCCACATGAAATCTTGATCAATAGGTGCCAGGCATGACCTGTAAGACTGTCGCCATTTCACAGGTTTATCAATAAATCAAAGTTTAACGAGATGGGTCATCAGAATAAAGAAACAGATATTGAAAGGTCCAGAAATACATTCAGTAAATACATTTTTTTTAAATTATTGAATCAACACCTGAAGTGATTTTCGAGTCACATTCAATAAATCAGATTCTTCTTTTGATCTGAATTAAATCCGAAGAGCCAGTAATCTTTTGGTCGATTTTAAATGAATCAAATTTGTCTTCGTCTGAAACTTGAAACAACTTTGAATGAATTAGTATGTCCATTTAGTGAAAATAAATGTCGATTGGTCTTTAACATTACCTACTGTTAACGTCAAAACTTAATTTATTGATAAATGTAGTTGATGATGTGATTTTCGGAAAAGTGTATGCGCTGAAAGGAAATTGCGCAGGTTTGAATTCTCAATCGCTTAATTATGATAATGGATCAAAACTTTTGTTTACTGATAAACTTGAATAGCCGGAATAGCGCGAGACGCATCATAACAAATTCTTCAGCTTGATTGGTAATTTCTAGGTACTAGGCAAGAAACGAAAGACTGTAATTATCTACTAATTTATCAATACATCAAAGTTTCACAAGATAAGATCACCAAAAGTCCACATATTACCTTCCAATTGATAAGTTCACAACTTTCAAGTTTCGTTGCATCTATAATTCTCAATTTACAATTTTTGCGGAGGATCAAAAGCAATAGACATCGACAACAGCCGCTCCACTAAAAAGGGATGCTGCACCCGACAATGGAAACAAGACAGGTGACGGGGGGAGGGTTTTATTGTACGAGACGGTTCGAATTCACGGTGCAAGCCGCCCTAATGAATATTTTCTGTACGTGCCCCTGAATAGGAAGTGACGTTAATACGCGTATGATGTACAGGGTTGCGATTTATATTTTCCGTTTTCCTGTGTGTTGTCGGGCCTCGACCCTCTAATGCGACCCTCCATTGTTGCCATGGCGCGAATTCGGCACGAACGAGAGGGGGTGTGTGGAGGAATTTGGGAATTGAAATCTCACATGTATCACGTGTGTGTGTACCTGTATTATGAATGCCACGATACGTGACTGGAGTATTAGTTATGGGGAATTAGCCACAATGATAATGGAATCGTCAACCCAACAAACATAAAGCGGCTTTTGAGGCATTATGATGAACTTTTCTAATAAAAATCTTATTAGCTTGAAACCCATTTCATGTATGTATAGAGAAAACCTAAAACAGCGCCTCGCTCTAAAAATTAAATTTTAGAATCCGGCTGACATGACAGTTTCAATTTTGCATAAACCAACTTAAATCCGTTTTAGTTCGGTGTCTCGCCTAACCGCCACCATCATCCATCCCCCTGGGGGTTACGAATGAAACTGCTGTCTCGCAACAATTGTTGTATTAAACGTAGGTAAGGGGTTTTGGACGCCCGCCCCGATTTTCGTTTTGTTTCACCCCTTCGGCTCCAATTAGCTTCCTCTGCGGGATCCAGGAAATGCGGAACTTTTACTTTGCAATATCAATATTGCCGGAGCGTAATTTTAACTTTTAAAAAGCCAAAAGAAGTTGCCTTATTGACGTAGAAAACGAACTTCCTTTTAAAAGAGAACTTTTTGGCAAAATTTACTCAGGAGTTTCTGCCGCCCGCTAAATGTTTTATCATCGCTGCCGAACCATTGCCCTCACTTATTCAACTTAATAACTCGAGCTCTGTGTCATCCAATATGTCACATACCACCATCGAGGTCGATGGCCACTACTCGTTAAGTAACTAAAGCGCACTTACCGGCAGTAGGGTGAGCTGCGAAGTCCAACAAATAGGCTTAAAGGAGCCCCGCATTGTTGCCTCCTGGAAACTCTGGAACTGATTGTCCCAATCGTAGGAAACTAGTCTGGATTCCAGGGTCATTCCCGCTAATTCCGGGGGAGCTGCTATCCGGACCGGATTCGAGCCACTGCAAAGAAAATATGTCATTAGTAATATTACAACAGGACATTATTCTAAATGAGAGAAAGATACAAGAACACAAAGTTGTGCTGTGGTGACTAAAGCCTTTCAATCTTTCGCACACCCAACTCGACAACATTTAAAAATCAATTAACATCTTTACACATTCTCGAACACGAGAGCAATAATTGACTGAGGAAATGTTGACGGATACCAATTCTTGAGCAATTATTTATGGCTTTGTCTCCCTTTTTAAAGCATTTAATACAACTCACATCTCTCACCTTTGAGTGATGAAATTAATGATAAAGCACTTGTTTGTTACTAATTTCTCGTGGTGCTGACTAAAGTCACGTACGCATTTTTACTCCATTTAAGAGCGAAAAAAGGGGATTGCATGCGCGGAATTTTTGCAACTGTCCTCGTTGCTAAAAGTACAGATTATGAGCCAGAGGAGTGTTTTGGCTCTCTTTCAGCAACGACTTGTAAACTCTATGGTTTACAGTCTAAAACTAAACTGCTAACGGAAAAGATCGATAAAGCAAATTTTTTTGTCATTTTTGAGGGTCTGTATCTCGGAAATGCCTCAGCCGTAAAACCTAAGGAGATTTTGAAAGGTCGTTTCTTCTAGAATCACGGCGGGAGATTGATCTTAAATAAGTTATTCTCTAAAGGATATACATGGTAAAGAAAAAAGCACTGCAAAATGGTTGCATTTCAACCCACTACATTTGGTAGTTAGCGTAATTTCAGAACATTCATTGTTATGACATTTAATGGCGTTAGTGGGTATCTCGGGAGTTCTAATGTTCGGCAGTTTTCGGTTTTTTGGCCTACAAAATAAATTACCGGAGTTTTTCAAAAAGTTGACGTTCTTTGTTAAGTCACCCTGTATCGCGAGAATGCCGCAGCCGATTTTAATAAGATAAATGATCTCTAAAAGATAACTGGTTGTAAAATCAGCGACGTAGACTCATAGTTAATAAAACAATTTTATACCATTTTGTACAAGGATGGCAAAAACTACGCTGTCATGACTGAAGCCTTAACTTTTGACCTTAACCTTGACATTTAAGAGCTTTGGTCGATATCTCGGGACGGTTTTGGCGGTTTTTTGTTTTTTTTGCCTACTAAGTCAGTTACAGGGCGTTTACAGAAAGTTTGAAATTTTCCTGCAAAAATGGGGCATAATGTTCATACAAACATAACCCGCAAACGCTTCATCTCCGAGATACAGGGTGTTAATTTTTTTTTTATTTTTTCTCTGTTGCTCTTAGAGTTTTTGAGATATTTAACTCAAATTTTGATTATAGGTAACCATTTATTATCTACATCGTTGGATATATCAACCGCTAGCCAAAAACGACAGGGTATTATTTTTTCTCGGGTTGTATCCCTTTTACCCTCAAACTTTTTTGTAGCACACCACTAATCGTTTTTCGTTCAAAATCTGAATTCTCTATTCAATTTAGAAACTTTCTTGCCTCTTGCAACCTTGTCTTATCTCGCACCGCTTTCGAGAAATTTGCAAAAGTGTCTAGAAACGCACATAATGTTAAGTGACCCTTTTTCATCAGTATCTGGGAATTTAAATAGGAATGCAGAAAACAGACATTTCTTATGGAAAAATTATGTGCATTTCTAGACACTTATGCAAATTTCTCGAAAACGGTGGGAGATAAGACAAGGATGCCAGAAACATGAAAGTTTCTAAATTGAATAGAGAATTCAGACCTTTAACAAAAAACTATCAGTAGCGTGCTACAAAAAAGTTTGTGAGGGTAAAAGGGATACAACCCGAGAAAAAGCACTGCCAATTTTGGTTAGCGGTTGGTATATCCAACGATGTAGATAATAAATAGTAACCTATATTCAAAATTTGAGTTAAATATCTCAAAAACTTTAAGAGCAATAAAGAAAAAAAATATTCAACACCCATCTCGGAGACGAAGCGTTTGCGGGTTATGTTCGTATGAACATTGTGCCCTATTTCAGGATACCTTATATTGTAACTTGCAGGAAAGTTCAAACTTTCTGTAAACGCCCTGTAACTGATTTAGTAGGCAAAAAAAAACAAAAACCGCCAAAACCGTCCCGAGATATCGACCAAAGCTCTTAAATGTCATTACAAAAAGAGTCTTAAAGTTAAGGCTCCAGTCATGACAGCGTAGTTTTTGCCATCCTTGTACCTACAAAATTGTATAAAATTGTTTTATTAACTATGAGTCTACGTCGCTGATTTTACAACCAGTTATCTTTTAGAGATCGTTTATCTTATTAAAATCGGCTGCGGCATTCTCGCGATACAGGGTGACTTACAAAAGAGCGTCAACTTTTGGAAAAACCCCGGTACTTTATTTTGTAGGCCAAAAAACCGAAAACTGCCTAACACGTCCCGAGATACCAACTAAAGCCATTAAATGTCATAACAATGAATGTTCTGAAATTACGCTGCCTACCAAATGCAGTGGGTTGAAATGCAACAATTTTGCAGTGCTTTTTCTTTACCCTGTATATCCTTTAGAGAATAACTTAGTTAAGATCAATCTCCCGCCGTGATTCTAGAAGAAACGACCTTTCAAAATCTCTTTAGGTTTTAAATTTCGGCTGAGGCATTTCCGAGATACAGACCCCAAAAATTACAAAAAATTTTGCTGTATCGATCTTTTCCGTTAGCAATTTAGTTCTTTGAAGAGTACGTAATCTTATGTAATATTGAATTTTTAAAAACAACAAATCGGTAACTTGTTCTGACGAATTGCGTGTGGTGTTAAGTAAAGTCACATACGCACTTTTACTCCCCTTTAAACGCTAAAAGATTACAACCCGAGCATTCGATTGCAGGCAAAATTCTTGCAACAGACCTCGTTCTTACTTTTTTTATGAAGCACAGCCACATCATCATTTGCTCTTTTTATAATAATTTCAACCAGAATATATGGTTTATAACATAATATTAATTCTTTGAAGCACGGTGAGCAAGCTTATTCATATTCCGTCTCCGGAATTTCTAGAAAGTGCAGATAGGTAACCACTTATTTATGACGAGTTTCGTGCGGTGCTGACTAAAGTCACGTACGCACATTTTCTTTCCCTTAAAGGACAGAAGGTTGCAACCAAAGCACTTGATTGCACGTGCAAATCTTGCAACATTCGTCGTTATTGCTTTTTGGGTCTATATCGATACACGACCTAGAGAGTTTCTAGTTTTTTTAAATGGCTCCTTTGAGTATTGGTACTAAACCCGATAAAATAAAAAAAATCGCTGGGTGGTTCATATACAGGATGGCCTTCAGGGCGCTGAAGGGTCGCTACGGACCCTAACCTAGACTAACCTGAACTGAACTAACTTGAACTGACCTAACCTGAATTGAACTATGTTGACCTAAACTAACCTAAAAAAATAACTGAACTGACCTAACATGCAGACGCCCTAACGGACTTGTTTATGACGAATGTCGTGTGATTCTGTCTAAAGTCACGTATGCATTTTTACTTCCATTATCCGATAAAAGGTTGCTACGCATGCAAAATTCTTGCATTCTGTCCTCGTTATAACTTTTTTTCTGAAGCAAAACCACACAATTTTTTTTTATTTTAATATCGGTAAAGCTAAGTCACTTCTAACAAACAAAAACATATTTTCAATATTACATTTTTTTAATTTATATTTTTTGGTCATTTTCTGTTGTTCGAACTACCGCTACAATAACGTATTTCTTCTAACATTGCAATTATGTATTTAAAAGTGACATTTATACAATATTTAAGTTTCCCGGTTATAGAAAGTTGAAAAAGTATTTTCAATGTTACATTTTTTAAATTTACATGTTCTGGTTAAATAATTAATAACGTTATTCTTCGAGCGTTGCAATGATGTGTTTAAAAGTGACATTTAAACAATATTTAAGTTTCTTAGTTAAATAAGGTTGAAAATATATTTTCAACAATTCAATTTAAAGTTTCACATGCTCTGGTTAAATTATTGTCGATTGTTCTGATGTGTGCACTATCTTTGTAATAACGTTCTTAACGTTGCAATTATGTGTGTAAAAGTGACATGTATGCAATATTTAGGTTTCTTGATAACAGAAAGTAGAAATCGTATTTTCATCGTTACATTGTAAGGCTTTACGTGTTAAATAATTTATAATATTTTCTAGTAACGTTCCCATTATGTGTTTAAAGGGGACATTTATATAATATTGAAATTTCCTGGTTAGAAAGGGTTGACAATATATCTTAAGCATTATATTTTTAAGATTTATATGTTCCGGTTAAAAAAATTTCAGTGCATGCACTAACGTTGTAATTACGTTTTTTTTTCTAACGTAGCAAATGTGTTTCCCGGTTAAGAGTGTGGAATGTGTTGCCACGGTAAAGGGTGGAGGAGGACACATTTGTGAAATAACGTTTTAGTAATATGATCTACTAGCTTTTTATGACATTGTTTCCACTAAGGTTGCAATATTGTTGGTTTCCTAACTTCTAAATATGTATACTGAAACAACACGTTTCTACATTATTTCAATTTTTCGGTTAAACTGAGCGACTAGTGTCGGTTGTCAAAGCAGACGGTGGAAGGACAATAACGTTTTAATAACGTGATCTACACTACTGACCACATAATGATAATGTCCTTTTTGATTTGATTGATGGCCAAACTTGATTTCCAACAAAAATTTTATCCTCTTACGCCTGTCCGGTGCTGGTTTTTCATGTGTTTTACAACTTTTTAAATATTTATGCTACTGATTTTGGTAAGGCGTGAAACTGAGAATTTATTGGGCTTGAGGAGGATGTCTTTTGCATTTCTTAAGCGTCGCCATCGAGAATTATGTAAACGGTTATAAGCTAGAAAGACTCAATTTGTCTATATACTCTTTTCAACGAGCGCCCAAAACCCAAATTGACTAGCGATTCGTTCCAATTGTCGAATAGAGCCGCTTTATCATTCCGCTCCTAGTAGATAATGCCGTTTCGGGACGTCATCCCGTTAGTCAGTCCTTTTGTTCTTCGTTGCCATTCCGCCAGCCGGTTTAAGTTTCTTAACTTCCATAAATACGTTTCGGAGGGAGTTTCCGTTTCGCAATAATTTATTGCATCGGAAACGAGCATCGAGGATGATGCCGTGAAGGCCCCGAAGTTCCGTTTAATCAGGGAGATATGGAAAGGGTTTATAAAGTTGCTTCAATGTGTATTATTAGAACGGGGCAATCTTCGTTCTTTTTTATATTTTGCGTCATTTTACCAAGTTGAAAGAGGTAAATAGCGGGTGTAGGGTATAAACAACACTTGTGTGAAATTGTCAAAACGTTTCGACCTTTATTGAGGTCTTCCTCAGGGCTCACACACTAAGCGAATTTATTTCATAAGTGAAGTTATTGACAGAGCACTGAAGACCTCAATAAAGGTGTATTTTGTGTATATTTTATTGCTTTGGTTCAATACTTACGCGCTGAGTTCCTGAATTCCCAGCGAATGCAGCACCGTCGGCAAACTGGGCAAACTGTGGCAAGCGGCCAGAGACTTCTGCCTCGGATAGTACAGGCCCATGACCAAGCAGGTCTCCTCCCTGCTGGTCAGCCCGCCCAACGTAATAGCACTCCTCCCCGAACTGTTGTACGTGCACTCGGTAATTAGATGATCACCCGGTAAAATCCGCACAGGAACACCGAGTTTTCGGTACTCTTGGTAGTCCGAATCCACGTTGTCGTCACTGGCAACCGGCGGCAGTTCCACGTTACCACGCAGGTGTTTGAGCGCCACCTGTTTTCCGATTTTGTGCGTTTTCATTACTATCGCGAACATGTTTATCCCCCCGTGGGGAAAAGCTTGCTTAGTGCAATCGGCCACGCAGTGCCCGGAAGAGATCACACGGTTTTGGCCTGGGGGGATGATGTGACGCCAGTTGGGATCCATGCCCATGGAAAGGACTCCGGCGTCGTGCCTGCGCAGCTCCGGAGTGTAGAAGAGCCTCAATCCCGAGCCGTCGATGGAACCGACGTTGCCGTCCATCGGTACTGTGTAGTGGGTTTCCATGAGATAGTACCTATAGAGAGAGTATTGCAATGATAGTAAAATCTTTATAAATAAAACCACATACTTGTTGGTGGAATCCAAGGGAAACCCTGCTTCAGGTGGGAAGCTGAACCCTTCGGAGCCCTTGGCCCAACTGGCGACGACGGTGTTGCACATGAAGGGCTGCGAGTGGGCCTCGTGGCACTGCCTTCCAGGGGTGTCCGCCAGTTTTTCTACCAGGGGGTTGTCTTGGCATTCGTAGAGGACTACGTGCTGGAGGCCGTTGGTACCGCTAACACTTTGCACAGGTTCGTACTGAAATTAAAATTATAATCGTTCTAACGTCCAAAGTGTCTATTAAAGAACTAGAATATAAATGAAATGTTTAACAGTTTCGATTTTGTTGAGTTGTTGTCGTCGTCGTCGTACCCCCCCCCCCCATCCTCTCCAAGGCAGAAACCAATTTTTCGATCGAGCTTATTAAGGTCACGTACGCCATTTTGCAAGCTTTAATCGAGCATCGAGTGAAGTACATAGTCGCTAGAGTAGTAGTTGGTCGAGTACCATAATACATTCTTTAGTTGTATTGAAAAATGCCGACGTTTTGACTGTGATTAGTTTGAACATTAGGTTTTTTTTCATTAATCTGGAAAATCACAATCGCTCTATAGTCCAAAGTATTTATGAAAGAACTAGAAAATAAATGGAATTTTTAACAGTCGTTTTCGATTTTGTTTAATTGTCCCCCCCCTGCATCCTCTCTGATTAATCTTCGAGACAGAAATCAATTTTTCGATCGAGCTTATTAAGGTCACGTACGCCATTTTCAAGCTTTAATCGTGCAGATAGCCAGTAAGATACATGGTTGGGAGAGTAGTAGTAGTAGGGTGAGAACAATAATACACTCTATCTGTAGGTTGAGTGTACCCAATTTTAAATACCTCGGATGCTACATCACCAAGCAACTCGATCCGGATAAGGACATTAGATGTAAGATTGAAACAGCCCGTACAACGTTCCGAAAATGAGATTACTGTTTTGTAATGACAGCCTGAACCTAAAGCTGAGGCAAAGAATGATTAAATGTTACAGTTGGTCTGCGCTGTTGTGCGGAGCTGAAGTTTGGACACTGAAAGCTGCCACAATCAATCGTCTAGAAGCATTTGAAATGTGGTTACATAGACGGATGCTAAGAATACTATGGGTGGTTTTGCAAAGAAATGAAGCAGTTTTAGACAGGGCAAATACAGTTCGTGAGCTTTTTACAACAGTTAAATGCCGAAAACTGGCATACATCGGCCATGTTCTGTTCTTAAATGCCATGAAGGGCAAAATAGAAGGCAGCAGGGGCCTAGAAGAAAATAAATCTCCTGGTTAAAGAACATCCGGGAATGGACAGGCATACATAGCGTCGAACAATTGTTTAGAGTGGCTGAAGATAGGGATCAGCTCGCCATCATGATTGCCAACGTCAGGAGGACCTAACAGGGCACAATAAGAAGAAGAAGATCTGTATTGAAGAATGCCGACGTTTTGACTGTAATTAGTCTGAACAACAGTTTCTTTCATTAATCTGGAAAATTACAATCATTCTATCGTTCAAAGTGTTTATTAAAGATCTAGAAAATAAATTAAATTTTTTAAATAATAAATTAAATTTTTTAAATAATCTGTAAGGCAGCAACCAATTTTTGGATTCAACTTATTAAGGTCACGTTCGCCATTTTGCAATCTTTAATGGAGCATATTTTTAACAGTCGTTTTCGATTTTTTGTCAAATTGTCCCTCCCCTCCTCCCGGCATCATACTTGAATAAGATCCAAGGCAGAAATCAATTTTTCGATCGAGCTTATTAAGGTCACGTACGCCATTTTGCAAGCTTTAATCGGGCATTAGGCAGTAAGGTACATGGTTGGGAGAGTAGTAAGTAGTGGATCGAGGACAACAATACACTCTCTACCTGTACTGAAGAATGCCGACGTTTCGATTGTAATTAGTCAGAACAATAGTTTTTTCATTAGTCTGGAAAATCACAGTCGTTCTATCGTCCAAAGTGTTAATTAAAAAATCAAAAAATAACTGAAATTCTTAACAGTCTCGTTTTTGATTTTGTTTAGTTGCCCCCCCCCCCCCCGCGCATCTTGCTTGAATAATCAGCTTGAAGGCAGAAACCTATTTTTCGATCGAGCTTATTAAGGTCACGTAAGCCATTTTGCAAGCTTTAAGCGGGAGAGTAGTAGTGGGTTGAGGGCAATAATACACTCCTCTATCTGTATTGAAGAATGCCGACGTTTTGACTGTAGTTAGTCTGAACAATAGCTTTTTTTTGCATTAATCTGGAAAATCACTATCGTTCTATCATCCAAAGTGTTTATTAAAGAACTAGAAAATAAATGAAATTTTTAACAGTGGTTTTCGATTTTTTGTTAAATTGTCCCCCCCCCCCCCCCCCGCCCCCGCATCCTACTTGAATAGCTCCAAGGCAGAAATCAATTTTTCGATCGAGCTTATTAAGGTCACGTACGCCTTTTTCCAAGCTTGTACTGTATCGTTGTAAGTGTTTATTAAAAATATGTCGTTTTCGATTTTGTACACTTGTCCCCTCCCCCCTGCCTTCTGCTTGAATAATCTCCAAGGCAGAAATCAATTTTTCAATCGAGTGTATTAAGGTCACGTACGCCATTTTGCAAGCTGTAATCGAGCTTATAGACAGTAAGGTACATGGTTGGGAGAGTAGTAGTGGCTTGAGGACAATAATACACTCTCTATCTGTATTGAGAAATGCCGACGTTTCGACTGTAATTAATCTGAACAATATTTTTTTTCATTAATCTGGAAAATCATAATCTTTCTATCGTCCAAAGTGTTTATTAAAGAACTACAATATAAATGAAATTTTTAACAATGGTTTTCGATTTTTTGTTAAATTGCCCCCCCCCCCCCCCCCCCCCCGCATCCTACTTGAATAGCTCCAAAGGAAGAAATCAATTTTTCGATCGAGCTTATTAAGGTCACGTACGCCTTTTTCAAAGCTTGTACTGTATCGTTGTACGTGTTTATTAAAGAACTAGAAAATAAATTAAATTTGTACCAGTCGTTTTCGATAGTTGCCCCCCCCCCTGCATCCGTCTTGAATAATCAATCTCCAAGGCAGAAACCTATTTTTCGATCGAGCTTATTAAGGTCACGTACGCCATTTTGCAAGCTTTAAGCGGGAGAGTAGTAGTGGGTTGAGGACAATAATACACTCCTCTATCTGTATTGAAGAATGCCGACGTTTTGACTGTAATTAGTCTGAACAATAGCTTTTTTTTGCATTAATCTGGAAAATCACAATCGTTCTATCGTTCAAAGTGTTTATTAAAGAACTAGAAAATAAATGAAATTTTTAACAATGGTTTTCGATTTTTTGTTAAATTGTCCCCCCCCCCCGCATCCTACTTGAATAGCTCCAAAGGAAGAAATCAATTTTTCGATCGAGCTTATTAAGGTCACGTACGCCTTTTTCAAAGCTTGTACTGTATCGTTGTACGTGTTTATTAAAAACTAGAAAATAAATGAAATTTTTAACAGTCGTTTTCGATTTTGTACACTTGTCTCCCCCCCCCTTGCCTTCTGCTTGAATAATCTCCAAGGCAGAAATCAATTTTTCAATCGAGTTTATTAAGGTCACGTACGCCATTTTGCAAGCTGTAATCGAGCTTATAGACAGTAAGGTACATGGTTGGGAGAGTACTAGTGGCTTGAGGACAATAATACACTCTCTATCTGTATTGAGAAATGCCGACGTTTCGACTGTAATTAATCTGAACAATATTTTTTTTTCATTAATCTGGAAAATCATAATTTTTCTATCGTCCAAAGTGTTTATTAAAGAACTAGAAAATAAATTAAATTTGTAACAGCCGTTTTCGATTTTGTTTAGTTGTCCCCCCCCCCTCCCCTGCATCCTGCTTGAATAATCTCTAAGGCAGAAATCAATTTTTCGATCGAGCCTATCAAGGTCACGTACGCCACTTTGCAAGCTTTAATCGAGCAGATAGCGAGTAAGGTACATGGTTGGGAGAGTAGTAGTGGGAATGCCGGTGTTTCGACTGTAATTAGTCTGAACAATAGTTTTTTTCATTAATATGGAATGGAAAATTACGATCGTTCTGTCGTCCAAAGTATTTATTAAATAATTAGAAAATAAATGAAATCTCTAACAGTCATTTTCGATTTTGCTTATCACCCCCCCCCCCCCCACACCCCCCCGCTCCTGCTTGAATGATCTTCAAGGTAGAAATCAATTTTTCAGTCGAGCTTATCAAGGTCACCTACGCCATTTTGCAAGCTCTAATCGCGCTTATCGACACTTAGGTACATGGTTGGGAGAGTACTAGTAGGTTGAGGACAATAATACACTCTCTATCTGTATTGAAGAACGCCGACGTTTCGACTGTAATTAGTTCGAACAATAGTTTATTCATTAATCTGGAAAGAAACTTTCTTGTAGCGACTGAAACGCCCCTGATATTTTATTTTTGACCCAGTCGAACTGGTGCTAAAATAAAATATTCATTGTTTAATCGTCTCCCCTCCTTTCCCGAATCGTGCTAAAAGGACTCTAAGACGGAAACCAACAGTAAATCGAGTTTTAGATGGTAGAACGTAGTTACTCAAAACAACTTATTCAGAGTGGCAAACCACATGATTTAATTGATGTATTACGGTCAAGCGTACTAAGGTCACGCACGCCATTTTTCAAGCTTTAATGAAACATATAGACAGTGAGACATATAGTCAGTGTGTTCTGCCGGTTCTGACTTATGGTTCGGAGACCTTAACTCTAACACGAAAATCGGTAAATAAAGTAAGAGTGACCCAGCGAGTCATGGAACGCTCCATGTGGGGATTCACGCTGAGAGACAGGATTCCGAATGATCGGATACGTCAGAGAACAGGGGTTACCGATGCAATCCAGCGAATAACATATTTAAAGTGGAACTGGGCTGGACATGTCGCAAGAATGACCAACGAAAGATGGACCAAAAAGATCATAGAGTGGAGACCTAGGCAGGATGCGTTCAGGAACAGAGGTCGTCCGCCGACCCGGTGGACGGATGACATAAAAAGAATAACACCAAATTGGATCCAGGATGCCCAGGATCGGAACAGATGGAGATCGTTAACGGAGGCCTATGTTCAGCAGTGGACGAGACAGGCTGTTTGATGATGATGATGATGATGAGACAGTGAGATAAATGGTCCGGAGAGTAGTAGTAGGTTGAGGACATATAATATACCTATCTCTATCTCTATTGAAGAATGCCGACGTTTCCACTTAACTGTCTAAACAATAGCTTTTTTTACTAATCTAGAAAAGGTCTTTCCTGTAACGAATGACAACCACTGAAACGCTCTGGTTGTTTTATTTTTGACCGAGCCCCCCTCCCGTATCCTGCTAAATGACCTCTAAAGCGGAAACCAATTTTTCGGTGGAACTTACTGAGGTCATGTACGCCATTTTGCAAGCTTTTGCAAATAGTTATGAGGGTAGTATCAGGTTGAGGACAATAAGACATTCTCTACCGTTATTGAAGAATTCCGACGTTTCGACTATAATTAGTCTAAACAGTTTTTTTCAACAATCCGGAAAGGGTTTTTTTCCTGACCACCGAGACGCAACAGATATTTTATTTTTGACTCAGTCGAAATGGCGCAAAAACTCCGTATCTCCGGGTAATTCTCCCTTCAACTGAAAGACATATTGTCATAATAAATTTAATTGGTGCAATGGTTTTAATCCGTGTTATAGCGAACTCACTTGCCTATGCCTGTATCGTAGACACCATTAAAACAAACAAACGTGATGTATGCAGATTGTCTTCGGCATAAAGCGAAAAGCAAACAAACGCCGCCGAAATCGATACTTCAAGCAGCACCAAGAGCGACTCGGTGCTTGTTAAAGTTATTAAAACTCAAACGTTTACAAACTCCTAAAAGCACACACTAACTTAATAAAGCTACTAGAGAGTACGTAAAACAAATAGTCTCGTGTATTTAATCTGGCTAATGTCCCGGAACGGGGTTGCAACAGCGCCGTTAGAGCATCAGCGGAATGAGTTTTAATGTTACGTTGAAAATGTCTTAATGGCCGAGGCTTTCCCGACGGAAGCCCGACGACAAGTCCGTATTTATCAAATCCACAAGAGAAAATGGAATCCATAAAATAATAAAATCGCCTCGGCTGAGGAAGTTTTATGCTTTGTCTCTGGACTCGGCAGTCCTGAGGGAATCGATTGGACTGTCGGCACGTCGTACTCTACGGCCGATCTCCGAGGACAATACCTTGATTGAATATAAAATTGGTTTGCCACTGGTGCAATTTCAGCGAAATATTACAAAGTATCATGTGGCCGTCAAACAAACCAAAATGGCGCCCAGGCAACATTAATTAATGGCTTTTTGATTAGACGGTTGTTCATTATACGTAATTCATTCCGGACAGCTCGATTTTGTGTCGCATTAATGCATTTGCCCAGGGCTTGCAATATTATGATCGCTATGAGGTGGCGATGGGTTGTTTTATATTTCAGCCAGTGGTGTAGAAGAAGCCCTTTCAAAAATGAAACAATAAACTTTATTAAGATAAAGCAAACAACAGTTGTTTATTTAATAGGTTTACCTTGGAGCGGAGTCGGGTTTTGTTGCGCGCATCGTTCTATTTTTCGATATTTACTTTAAATGAAGTTTGCTTGTTCTAAGTT
The DNA here is from genome assembly GCA_951812265.1 of Taphrorychus bicolor. Lineage (NCBI taxonomy): Eukaryota > Metazoa > Arthropoda > Insecta > Coleoptera > Curculionidae > Taphrorychus > Taphrorychus bicolor. The sequence goes on from OX638304.1 coordinate 36,840,645, forward strand.
CTGGCTCGGAAAATCTCAATTCCGCATGTTTTGTCTTTTTGCGCCATTTCGACTGGGCGAAAAATAAAATATCTAAGGCGCTTCATTCGTTACAGAAAAAGTTTCTTTCCAGATTAATGAGAAAAAAAATGTAACTACAGTCGAAACGTCGGCATTCTTCAATACTGAATATTTTCCTTAAGTTGCTACTAGCCCCCCAACCATTTACCTTTACTCTCTATATGCTCGATTAAAACTTGCAAAATGGCGTACATGATCATAATAATTTTGGACTCGTGGAATGTGTAAGTGGTGAAAACCACTTACATACTACATATCAATAATCAATGTGGATTAGCGATGCAGCAAAAACTGGTCGATAATAGTATATTATAAACCAAGGTTGTGAAGTACATTATTATGACCCGAACGTCAAGTTTAAAGTGATAAATCTAAGGCGTGAGGGTCATAAGTAGTTCACAACCGCGGTGTATATACGATTTTTTCCACAACTAGACTCGATAAATCTACAACAGAAAATTGCCGAAATTAGTAAGATAGCGCTCCGCATATTTTATTACTAAGAACAGGCGCGTCTTCAATCCATATGGAGGCTTCGTTACCGTGGCAACCGATAAACAAAATTGCCGTATGACGGCGCCTAATGCGCCTGACAACTGACAGCTTTATTTACCGGTAAATAATCGGCCATAACGTTGTCATTATAGACCGCTTATGTTCAATTGTTTTATAAGCAAAACAAGAAAACCTACTTTACAGTCATTTTGCTGGCCTTTAACGGTCCGTATTAAAGCTAGTAGTGGAAAAACAAATTTATTGCCACAGTACAAATAACAAAATAAGTTTCCAAAATGTAGAATTCTCTCAATTTTTTTTTACATATCAACTTCTTGGAGTCGTAGTCGGATGTTTCTAAACATTATAAACGACTGGGCTTCATAAGGGATCTTGAAATCAGCCGAAGAACCGTCTCAACGCAGACAGCCGCTATCATTGCAACGCAAATCAGCTTTTAGTTTAAACATCCAAATCTATGAATAATGGAAGAATCCAAGGAAAAGCGATCGAATTAAGCCACGACCCATTACGCGACGCACACGACCATTATAATCGGAGCAATATAAATTTCAATGAAGTTATTGAACGCCGGCCACGTCCTCTACATAATTTCGCATTAACGTTCCCGATTATTAAAACAGCGAAATCCCATAATTACACCGGAATCTACATGAATAATGACCCGAAAATGCTAATATAGTATTTAGGGGCGAAATTTATTACTCGAGTGGACCACTCACCATTAAAATTTTTGAGGTTGGGGCATCACGCGATGGCTCCCTAATGGCCGCCCAGTCCGGAACAATAAAACCTATCGAACGATATCGACAAGTGTCGAGCAAACTGAATTCCTTGCAGTATAACTGCGATTATTTCTTGCTCTGATGTGACGGACGAAATCCCTAGGGTACACGGGAAACTTCGTTCTAAAAGCGTTCAAGTTGCAACTTTAAATTGAACTTCTTCCTAGCGGAGACGCGGTGACAGCATGACGTTCTTGTATCGCGCAAAGGGCATTGGCTTACCTTAAATAAAACTTAAATAATGTATCGAAGGCTTCGACGTCATTTTGTGCATAGCTAGAAGTAAAGGTGAGCATCAGTCAATGAAAGATCATACATCCTTCAAAAGAACCACAGAATGCACTGTAAAGACTGTGAGGAAGTATGTAAGACTTTAGAATATAGCATATTAACAGGAAATTAAAGAGCTTATACCTTTTATCGTTTCAATAATTCTTAGAAATTTGACATCAGTAGTATGGGCGTTTTAGCACTGCGATAGCGTTTATGAAAAGAAAAAAATAAACGGCAAGCTTTTATTGGCAGACAGGTAGTCATGGGACCTCTAAGGTGGTCTTCTGTGTGAAACAGAACGTGTTTCAGGTTTACACGATGCAAACAACATCTAACTTTACTGTTTTTTACCCATTTTTTTTTCTTTTTTCTAATAGTTTAAAGCCAGCAAAATAATGTTTTTGCCGCTTATTTGGTTAGTTCAGGTTATTAGTTAGTTAAGGCTAAGTCCCTTATTATTACAATTTTTTGAGACTAGGAGCTGCAGAGAACTTTAATATAGTAGTACCTAAAACAGCATTTTTTTGTAATATACAGCTATTAACAAAAAAATTGTCGTATGCGAGCCATTTTTTTAGTTTAAAAAACTAAAGAAAATGATTTTGTTCTTATAGTTCCTAGTTCTTTTTTGAGGCTTTTGTTTTCTTCCTATATTTTCTGGCACTCTAAAACTTTTGCCGCTTATTAGGTTGTTTTCAGGTTCAAGTCTCTTATTATTTTTTTTTACATTAGAACTTTTTCTACATTAGGACCGAAAAAATGTATTTTTTAAAGATTAAGTTTATTTTAACTCATTTTAAAAAATAGATGTTTTTTTGAGGAATAAAACAGCTTAAAAAGTCGGTGTAAGTTTTATTTAGATACTAGAAGTTACGAAATGGATTTCTTTGTCATAAGTCCTAAGTTCTTTTTTGAGACTTTACTGTGCTTTTTCCTCTTTGTGGCTGTCTAAAACCAGCAAAAACACTTATTAAGTTAGTTCAGGTTTGTTGTTCAATTCCCTTATTTTTTTGTTTTAGACTAGAACTTAGATATTGTTTTTTCTACATTAGGACCTAAAAAAAGACTTTATAGGTCATAATTATTTTTAACTCTTTTTAGCGCCAACAAACAATTTTTTTTAAACTAAAGCTTAGGTCCCAAGTTCCCTTTTGAGTCTTTAGTGTTATTTTCCTCTTTTCTGGCAGTCTAAAACCACCAAAAAAAATTTTTGGTGGTTTACGTTGTCCGGTCCAAATCCCTCATTATTTTTTTTTAGACCAGGAGGACCTAGATTTTTTTTTCTAAATTAGGAACTAAACAAATATGTTTTATTTTATAGTTCTTTAAAGTTTTTTAGAACGTAGAGAAAAAATTGTTAAGACAGCTCTGAAAGAAAATTCTACATTAAGACCTAGAATTTTGTCCTCTTCATGCATTTTTTTTACATACTAAAACTTAAGAAAGGAAGTTTTTTCTGCAGGTCCTAAGTTCTTATTGAAACTTTACTGTTTTTTTCCCCTAGATTTTCAGCTTTTCTGGCAGTCTAAAACCACAAAAAATTACTTTAATTTCTCGCTTATTAAGTTAGTTCAGGTTATCAGTTAATATTTTATTTTAGACTAAGACCTAGATTTTTTTTTTTCTAGATTCGGACCTAAACATTTTTTTTTCCATAAATGTTAAGATTTCTTTTACTCTTTTTAATATGTAGATTTTTTGTTAGGCTAAAACAGCTCCAAAAAATAATTCTAGACCACAAACTAGAATTTTGTCTTTCGTTGCCATGTTTTTAGATATACTTAAGAAAAAGATTGTTTTCTTGTAGTTCCTGGGTTTTTTTTTGAGACCTTACTGTTTTTTCCTATTTCCTCCACTTTTTTGATAGTCTAAAACCAGCAAAAAAAAAGTTTTTTAGGTTAGTTCACGTTATCAGGTTCAAATTTCTTATTATTTATTATTTTTTTGACAAAAACCTAGATTTGTTTTTCTAGATTAGTACCCAGAAAAGACTTTTTTTAAAGGTCTTAAGTTTTTATTATTTTTAGAACATAAGAAAAAAAATTTAAGACTACTTAGCCTATAACCTAGAATTTTGTTTTTCGGTGTCATTTTTTCTTGGACTCGAATATAATAATTTTATTTTCCATAAAAATAACCCTAAAAAAATTGTTTTTCAAGGCTAACCTAGATTTTTTTTAGATAAGGAAGTAAAAAAAAATTTTTTCATCTTTCTTAAATTTTTTTACTTTTAACTTAAATTTTAACTCTTTAGGAACTGGAAGAAAAATTTGAGACCAAAACAGTTTTCAAAAAAAAACAACAGACTAGAACCTAGAATTTTGTTCTCTTGGTGCCGATTTTATTTTAGACAGTAGGACTTAAAGACAGAACTTTTTTTTCGTGGTTCTTAAGTTTTTTCTAACACTTTAGGAAGTGGAAAAAAATAAAGACTAGGACCTAGAATTTTGTTTTTCCAGGTACCAATTTTATTTTAGAGAGTAGGACTAAAGGAAATAATTTTTTACCATGGGTTCTAAGTTCATGTTATCAGGGACAAATTTCTTATTATTACTTTTTTGACTGAAACCTAAAATTTTTTTCTGGAGTAGTATCTACAAAATATTTTTTTCGGTTCTTAAGTCTTTATAGCTCTTTACAACCTGAAAAAAAAATCAGAAAAAAACAACCCACAAAAAAATCTAGACTGGGAGACTGGAACCTACAATTTTGTTCTTTTGGTGTCAATTTTTTTATTTTCGAGAGTAGGACTTAAGGAAAGATTTTTTTCCATAGGTTCCCCCGTAATTATCTAATCTAATAAGATTTCTAATAAACTAGAATTAATCTAAAATACATATTTTCCCTAATTTTATTCTTGAGATTAATTCTTGAGAACATCATAATTGATTTCTCTTAGATCCTATTTTTTTTGACACTAGAATCCTCAAAACAAACTTTTTTTTTTCTCTAGGTTTTAACCTTTCTTTTCTACGACTGCCTCGAAAATGAATAAATGCGCACTACAAACTACCGTTGAAAATCGCATATTGCGCCTCTATACAGAAGCATGTACAAAGTCCACTTTGCACACGCTTCCGATTGTTTTGCACGCGCCTTGCATATATTTTATAATACGAATGATCATATATGAAGCAAAATCGCAGTCGTAGAAAAAGTATAGTATGCAACACGTACGAAAATTACCCTTCACACTCTTGTGACGTTGTAGCGCTCGCCTACGGCTCGTATCCAAAGAGCCAGACTCGTGCGAAAAGTGCAATTTTCAACACTAGTCGCACAATATACTATTTTCTACAACTGCCTCGAAAACGAACAAATGCGCACTACTAACTACAGTTAAAAATCGCATATGGCAAACAGCGTGCGCAAAGCACACTTTCCGCTGTCATACAAAAGCGTGTGCAAAGTCCACTTTACATAGGCCTCTTGTGACGCCGTATCACGCGCCTACGGTTCGTGTCCAAACATTTACACTCGTGCGAAAAGTGCAATGTTCGACACTACTTGCATTATATAGTATTTTCTACGACTGCCTCGAAAATGAACAAATGTGCACCACTAACTACGGTTGAAAATGGTATATCGTGCCTTCAATGCCAAAACCACAATTGTGCAAATCTAAAGTTCTGTACATTCGTGGTTTTCTCATTAGAAGGACGTATCCGTCATATAGCCCCCCCCCCCCTTTACACTTTTGTATAACTCGCCTACAGCTCGTGTGCAAAGCGTCACGCTCGTGTGAAAAGTGCAATTTTCGACACTAGTCGCACAATATACTATTTTCTACGACTGTCTCGAAAACGAACAAATGCGCACTACTAACTACAGTTAAAAATCGCATATGGCAAACAGCGTGCGCAAAGCACACTTTCCGCTGTCATACAAAAGCGTGTGCAAAGTCTACTTTACATAGGCCTCTTGTGACGCCGTATCACGCGCCTACGGCTCGTGTCCAAACATTTACACTCGTGCGAAAAGTGCAATTTTCGACCCTACTTGCATTATATAGTATTTTCTACGACTGCCTCGAAAATGAACAAATGTGCACCACTAACTACGGTTGAAAATGGTATATCGTGCCTTCAATGCCAAAACCACAATTGTGCAAATCTAAAGTTCTGTACATTCGTGGTTTTCTCATTAGAAGGACGTATCCGTCATATAGCCCCCCCCCCCCCCTTACACTTTTGTATAACTCGCCTACAGCTCGTGTGCAAAGCGTCACGCTCGTGTGAAAAGTGCAATTTTCGACACTAGTCACACAATATACTATTTTCTACGACTGTCTCGAAAACGAACAAATGCGCACTACTAACTACAGTTAAAAATCGCATATGGCAAACAGCGTGCGCAAAGCACACTTTCCGCTGTCATACAAAAGCGTGTGCAAAGTCTACTTTACATAGGCCTCTTGTGACTCCGTATCACGCGCCTACGGTTCGTGTCCAAACAGTCACACTCGTGCGAAAAGTTCAATTTTCGACACTACTTGCATTATATAGTTTTTCTACAACTGCCTCGAAAATGAACAAATGTGCACCACTAACTACGGTTGAAAATAGTATATCGTGCTTTCAATGCCAAACAACGAATGTGCAAATCTAAAGTTCTGTACATTCGTGGTTTTCTCATTAGAAGGACGTATCCGTCATATAGCCCCCCCTTTACACTCTTGTATAATTCGCCTACAGCTCGTGTGCAAAGCGTCACGCTCGTGTGAAAAGTGCAATTTTCGACACTAGTCGCACAATACACTATTTTCTACGAGTGCCTCGAAAATGAACACATGCGCACTACTAACTACAGTTGAAAATCGCATATGGCAAACAGCGAGCGCAAACATACAGAAGAGTGTGCAAAGTCCACTTTACATAGGCCTCTTGTGACGTTGTATCACCCTCCTACGACTCGTGTGCAACCAGTCACACTCGTGCGAAAAGTGCAAATTTCGACACTAGTTGCATTATAGTATTTTTTACGACTGCCTCGAAAATGAACAAATGCGCATTACTAACTACAGTTGAAAATCGCATATGGCAAACAGCGTGCGCAATCCCATACAGAAGCGTGTGCAAAATCCACTTTTATTAGACCTCTTGTGACATTCTATCACCCTCCTACGGCTCGTGTGCAAACAGTCACACTCGTGCGAAAAGTGCAATTTTCGACACTAGTGGCACATTATGGTATTTTCTACGACTGCCTCGAAAATGAACAAGTGCGCACTACTAACTACCGTTGAAAATAGTATATCGTGCTTCCCATGTCAAAACCACGAATGTGGAAATCTAAAGATCTGCACATTCGTGGTTTTGGCATTGGAATGACGATATGGCAAACATCATGCACAAGGTGCACTTTGCACACGCTTCTGATTGCTTTGCACACGCCTTACATATATTTTATAATATGAATGAATGATCATTTATGAAGCAAAATTGCAGTCGTAGAAAAAGTACGTACGAAAATCAGTCTTTACACTCTTCTGACGTTTTATCACTCGCCTACGGCTCGTGTCCAAAGGGTCACACTCGTGTGAAAAGTGCAATTTTCGACACTAGTCACACAATTTTCTACGACTGCTTCGAAAATTAACAAATGCGCACTACTAACTACAGTTGAAAATCGCATATCAAGCATGTGCAAAGTGGACTTTGCACAAGCTTCTGATTGCTTTGCACACTTTTTTTAATGCTTCCGTTTGTTTTGCACGCGCCTTGCGTATATTTTATAAAACGAATGATCATTTATGAAACAAAATCGCACTCATCAAACCGTCAAAATCACTCTTCGCACTCTTGTGACGTCACAACTGTCACACTCGCGCGAAAAGTGCAACTTTTCGACACTAGTTGCATAATATACTATTTTAGACTAGGACCTAATGAAATTTTTTTTAGACAGAAACCCCTAGGAATTTTTTTCCTCCCCAATAGCAAAAAAAAAAGTTTTAAAAGTCCTATTTTGACACCTAAAAAAAGTTTTTTTTTAAGTTGCCTTTTTTTATATCATCACCGAGAAGAGGCTTTTTAGATGCATTTTATTTTTTAAGAATTAGAACCTTTAGAATAACTTTTCTCTATCCCTTATGTTTAGTTTTTGAGCGTGTGAGTGAGAGAGAAAGTTAGTTTTTGAGCTTTTTTTTTAAACTAGAACCTAAGTTTTAATTTGTTTTCCAGTTTTATTATTTTTTAAGCTCAGAGCATTTGAAACTTTTTTCTTTACTTCATAATTTTATTTTTGAGACTAGTACAACTTAAATTTTTTTCTACATGGGTTCTAGTTCTTTTGGATTCTGTACTAGAAACCCAAGTATTTTTTTATTTCTAGTTTGGAGATTAGAACTGCTTTTTTTTCTAAAAAAAGATATGGAATTTTGTTCACCAGAAATTTCAGTTTTCTAAGACTAAGAGAAACAATTTTTTTGAGAGTAAAATCTAAATATTTTTGTTCGTTTGGGTAATAATTGTTTTAGGACTAGTTCTCTTTTCCCATCTTAATTTAGTTCTAATTTAATTTTTGGAGAATAGAACTTTCATTATTTTTTTCCTTAGTTTAAACCTAACGGAAACTAAGGCCTTTTTTTGGAACCTTTGATTTTTTTCGAGGTCCTGATTTCGTTTTTAAGGCCCAAGAACAACATTTTTTTTTTGTTTTTAACATAGAATTTTCTAGAACCTTTTGTTTTGAGACCTAACCTAAACAATGTTCGATTGATACAAGAAATTTTTTTTTTGAGACAAGGCTATAAGAAAATTATTTTTGTTTGATACTAAAACCTAGGTAGAAACGTTAATTTAACCTCTCTAGGTGGAAAAACAACGTTAATTCTTTACCAGCAAAGGTAACTAAGTTTTTGCTGTGGGTGAAAGATTAAAGTTCAAACAAAAACATTTATCGTACGATAAAAAAAATAAACTCTTGAATCCTGAGCATTCGGTTTAAGGCTATTTTTTGTCAAATCCCATTTCTTTTGATTTTCTTTCCTTTCCTTTATTGGTAAGATTTACCGTACCTACTGGTGCTTTGAAGTGGGTATTTTCTGAATATGTATCTAAATTTTCTTATCGCATTACCTCTCCCCTTAATACTTCGTGCATCCGGAAAAAAAAGGGCCAAAAAATGTAATACAAACGCCCATCCGTTCACCTATTCGCCTCTCTTCGAACCTTTTTTTATTGCGACACTCACAATATTTTTAAGGCTGAATCGAAATTATGTTCGCGACGGCATTCCCGGGCAGCGATTTGCTTTTATAACTTTTTCCCAATTTTATGGATAAACCGGGATATGATCATTAATCTTCATTTGGTTTTATTCCCTTTTCAAATTCGGTCCTTTTATCGACGCCACTTCAGGGGCGGTTACGAGCCGAACGAATTTATTTCGCGGCGTCGGCGGCGTCGGTTGTGTTTTCTGAAAGGCGTCAAATTGCTTTATAAATCCTTTATGATATTTGACTGGGGACCTTGTCGACTTTATCCGTAATTAGAGTTTATCATAAATATGTTCCCAGGTTAAAGGAAAAAAAAACAATCGGCTGAGAAATTTCCATAACAAAAAGCACCCCGGATTGAATTCATATTAAAATTTGCATCCCTCGAAGGGGCACAAATACCCTGTTTGGAAAAAGAACGCTATAAGCGATGAGGTTGTGCAGTGCGGACAAGAAAAAGGGCGCAACAGAAAAAGGGTACACACTGCAGGGAGTTCGAAACATTCGAGCAATTTGCATTCAATCTTCGGGGGAGCTGAAAAGAAGTATGACGAGTGAAACTCTTTTCCTTTCAAATTGAATGAGCGCGTATGGCGGCAAAATCTGCACTTTTAGGTTTCGAGACTACACCGGCTGAATGCAAAATAGGAAAGTTTTATTTGTGCTTATTTTATATAATGCGTTCACTTTGAAAAAACCTCAACAAGACCACGGAATTAGAACAGTAGGTGACTTCATAAAAGAAATGAAAGTGGAAAATATCATAAAATGCAACTTGTCAAGACAAGACAGTGGCAAGAAGAAGCTATATATCGTGGATGGAGGTTTGACTTGTTTTCTGATCTAGGCCAGGATTAGGGGCACAATTTTGACCCTTTTAAGGGTAAATATTCAAAGGTCAACACAATTTTTTTTAGGTCATCAATTCGCAACACAACTTTTTTTTAGAATTAGATCCCCTTTAAAATATGTTTTCTCTAGAACCATTTTTTGACTGCAGGGAGACACATATTGGCCAGACCATTAGACACCTTAAAACAACATTGTTCCCCCCACAAAAAAAAAAAAAAACTACCATGTTCATATTGCAGAGAGGCATACATTGGCTAGACCATTAGCTACCTTAAAACTCTTTATTGACCATAAGCGATATATTGGATCTGTCATTTTTGAACCAGTAGGCACCAATTTGCTTATTAAAAAGAAAAAAATAATGTAAACTCACCCTAATCAAATGGTGCTTCTTGTTGATGCTGGGCGGGATTCGGAACACCCGGCACCAGTACAAGGTATCGCCGGGTATAGATGGTGGTTCCACGGCGGGATTCCTCATTTCCCACACTCTGACGGTTTCCTCGGGACTGGGACCGTCTTGGTCTGCGCGTTGCACCAAATAGAGCGACTGCGCACCCCGATTGGCCAGTTCGTGTCGCGGCAGAGACTTCGGGCCCACGGCCCCTCCGATTGGCTCGTCCTTGTGGAAGGCCCAGACGATGCGCATCGTGTCGTTCTAAAAAGAAAAAAAGGAATAAATCGTGATATAGAGGCAGGAAAATTGGTAGTAAATTTTCCATTTGGATTTTGTCGATAAGTTAAAGGCCCAATAAAACATTCAAGCTCCAGTAACATTCTGGAGCCGGTGCTGGGGGCGAACTCCCGTTCGTTTTACCTAATAACCCAAACTTAACATCATAATTCATCATTAGCGACTGACAAGATTGCCGAGGAAAGATAAATGCGCCAAGTCGAGGGCTGTCAGATCGCGTTTGAGAAATAGGCAACGCTATTAGCAAAATATGGAAAAGGGTCCACTTAAATCGAATTCGAAAACCGAAAGCCGTCGGTTCTTCGACATTTGTTTGACGAGAGAAGAAGGAACGTGAAGTGAGAGACGTGGCTTTAGTTAGAGCGCGCCGAATTCCTCGTCGGTGACTTGCAGATAACCGAACGGAAATAGGGATTTGGGCTTAAGTTCTTTTTAAAGTCCTGACGCTAATGGTTCAAGTTTTAAACGGCAAAAGTCGAAGAAACGTAATATGGTTTCCGTCTCGTAGTTCGTTCGAAAGCCGTTTTTGTCCGTCAAACCGATACGGATACGGAAAATTTGAAAGCTAAAATAAGCCAACTTATGAACCAAAAGCTCTAAGTAAACGTTTTTCCATCTCAGATAATTATTTTTGATGTAGTTTTAATCTAATCAATTTTAGACGCTGATGATGGCCTGAGAGTCGAAATCGTGGAATGCATTTGTTTCTTCCACCTTCAACCGGTTTGTCACTGTTCACAAGACACTAACTCTTCAAATAAATTATTAAGAAACCCAATAATTGTGATCACTAAAACCTCAGGAAGTCCTGCTCTGTTAGAGATCAGAACTGATCTTGAGAAGACTGGTGAAATAAATTTCAGAAGTTTAAATGGTGTATGAGTGGGCAAATTAAAGTGCAATTACACAATACAACCCAAGATATCGTAAAAAAAATCCGAAATCAAACCTCAAGATCAAAAGATCCAAGCCGTCTTGACTCTCTTCCCGATAAGAATTTCTTTCGAGTAAAAAAAGAGACGATTAATGGAAATTATATTTTGTAAGCAAGTAAACCTCAGAAAGTCACATTAATAACCTAACATTAGTAAGGTGCTCAGGAGTTTTGTTTACATTTTTTTAGCTCAGAAATGATCTTAGAGGTGATTGGAATGAAATCAAATCATGTCTCAAGTTCTAACTTCAAGCTCAGAACTTTAAATAGTAATATCTACGATGACCTATTTTGACCTTACTCCCCTTACTAATGCCCAGAGATAAAAAAAAAGTTAAAATGCCTACAAGGCTGGATTTTGCAAGCACTAAGTTTAATGTGAACTCAGAAAGCCACATTCATAACCTAATATTAATAAGTTGCTCAGAAGTTTTGTTTACATTTTTTTGGCTCAGAACTCTAAATCATAATATTTACGTTGAGTTATTTTGACCTTACTTTCCTTACTAATGCTCAGAGCAAAACAAAAAATAGTTAAAATGACTACAAACCTAGAAGCACTAAGTTTAAATGTGCACTTAAGTCACATTTAACCTAATAATAATAAGTTGCTCAGAAGTTCTGTTTAAAATTTTTAGCTCAGAAATGACCTTAGAGATGATTGGAATGAAATGAAAGTCAAGTCTCAAGTTTCAAGTTCAAGCTCAGAACTCTAAATCGCAATATCTACGATGAGTTATTTTCACCGTACTTCCCTTACTAATTCTCAGAGCTAAAAAAAAATATTTAAATGCCTACAAGCTTGGATTTTGCGAGCACTGGGTTTAAATGTGAACTCAGCAAGTCACATTCATAACCTAATATTAATTTAGTTGCTCAGAAGTTTTGTTTAAATTTTTTTGGCTCAGAACTCTAAATCGTAATATCTACATTGAGTTATTTTGACCTTACTTTCTTTACTAATGCTCAGAGCAAAAATAGTTAAAATGACTACAAACTTGGAAGCACAAAGTTTAAATGTGCTCTCAGAAAGTCACATTCATAAGCTAATATTAATAGGTTGCCCAGAAGTTCTGTTTAAAATTTTTAGCTCAGAAATGACCTTAGAGATGATTGGAATTAAATAAAAATCAAGTCTCAAATTCTAAATTCAAGCTCAGAACTCTAAGTCGTAATATCTACGTTTAGTTATTTTTACCTTACTTCCCTTACTAATGTAAAAAAAAATAATTAAAATGTACACTAAGTATAAATGTGAACTCCGAAAGTCACATTCATAACCCTATATTAATTTAGTTGCTCACAAGTTGTGTTTAAATTTTTTTGGCTCAGAAATCTAAATCGTAATATCTACGTTTAGTTATTTTGACCTTACTTTCCTTACTAATGCTCAGAGCAAAACAAAAAATAGTTAAAATGACATTTATAACCTAATATTAACAGATTCCCCAGAAGTTCTGTTTAAAATTTTTCGCTCAGAAATGACCTTAGGGATGATTGGAATGAAACGAAAATCAAGTCTCAAATTCTAAATTCAAGCTCAGAACTCTAAGTCGTAATATCTATGTTGAATTATTTTGACTTTACTTCCCTTATTGATGTTCAGGGCCAAAAAAAATAATTAAAATACCTACAAGCCTGGATTTTGCGAGCACTAAGTATAAATGTGAACTCCGAAAGTCACATTCATAACCCTACATTAATTTAGTTGCTCAGAAGTTTTGTTTAATTTTTTTTGGCTCAGAACTCGAAATCGTAATATCTACATTTAGTTATTTTGACCTTACTTTCCTTACTAATGCTCAGAGCAAAACAAAAAATAGTTAAAATGACTACAAACCTGAAAGCACTAAATTTAAATGTGAACTCAGAAAGTTACATTTATAACCTAATATTAACAGATTCCTCAGAAGTTCTGTATTAAATTTTTTCGCTCAGAAATGACCTTAGGGGTGATTGGAATGAAACGAAAATCAAGTCTCAAATTCTAAATTCAAGCTCAGAAGTCGTAATATCTATGTTGAATTATTTTGACTTTACTACCCTTACTGATGCTCAGAACCAAAAAAAAATAATTAAAATGCCTACAAGCCTGGATTTTGCCAGCACTAAGTATAAATGTGAACTCCAAAAGTCACATTCATAACCCTATATTAATTTAGTTGCTCAGAAGTTTTGTTTAATTTTTTTTGGCTCAGAACTCTAAATCGTAATATCTACGTTTAGTTATTTTGACGTTTAGTTTACTTTCCTTACTAATGCTCAGAGCAAAACAAAAACTAGTTAAAATGACTGCAAACCTGGAAGCACTAAGTTTAAATGTGAACTCAGAAAGTTACATTTATAACCTAATATTAACAGATTCCTCAGAAGTTCTGTTTAAAGTTTTTCGCTCAGAAATGACCTTGGAGATGATTGGAATGAAACGAAAATCAAGTCTCAAATTTTAAATTCAAGCTCAGAACTCTAAGTCGTAATATCTATGTTGAATTATTTTTGACTTTACTTCCCTTACTGATGCCTCACTAAGCCAAAAAAAAAAAAAATTAAAATGCCTGCAAGCGTGGATTTTGCGAGCACTAAGTTTAAATGTGAATTCAGAAAGTCACATTCATAACCTAATATTAATTTAGTTGCTCAGAAGTTTTGTCTAAATTTTTTTGGCACAGAACTCTAAATCGTAATACCTACGTTGAGTTATTTTGACCTTACTTTCCTTACTAATGCTAGGTTTAGGTTAGGAAGCACTAAATTTAAATGTGCCCTCAGAAAGTCAGATTTATAACCCAATATTAATAGGTTGCTCAGAAGTTCTTTTTAAAATGTTTAGCTCAGAAATGACCTTAGAGATGATTGGAATGAAATGAAAATCAAGTCTCAAATTCTAAATTCAAGCTCAGAACTCTAAATCGTAATATCCACGTTGAGTTATTTTGACCTTATTTTCCTTACTAATGCTCGAGTAATAAAATAATTAAAATGACTACAAGCCTGGATTTTGAAAGCACTAAGTTTAAATGTGAACTCAGAAATCCGTTTTAATTCAGGTTTACATATGTTGCTTCACAGGCGGTGTCTTTGCTCAGAAAGTAATTTTTTCTGATTTTTCCGTTCAAAAATATTACTAAGAAACTTATTTGCCTATCTTAGTAACAATTCAGAAAGTCAGACTTTAACTTAGTTTTAACCATGTTCCTGGTCAGTCCGCGGCTCAGAAAGTCAACTTTTTATGAATAATTATTTTGTTGATGCTCAGAGCAAGATTCACTTGACATGTTCACAAACCTGATGGCTTTTTTGAGAATTAATGTCTCAGAAAGTCGCATTTTAACTCGCTTACAACCATGATCCTTTACAGCCCGTAAATTTGCTCAGAAAGATTTTTTTTTAAATGTTAAGTTAAGTTTTTTTTTTTTAAATGTTTGTAAGAAGGTAATGAGCCAGATGAATCTGTTTAGCTAGATAATAAGGCCGATAATAGTAAAGCCTAAATAGTAAAGTAAGTCAAGTATTCAGATAATCAAGTATTATTTGGTTACCTTTCTGATGTTCAGAGCTCGCAAAACTTAATTAAAATGCCAACAATTTTGGTTTTTTTCAGATACTGATGCCTTAGAAAGTCACATTTTGATACAGGTTAGGTTTAACAATGTTTCTTTATAACCCCAGCGCTCAGAAAATAAATTTTTCATATTTTGTTTGTAGAAGATATACTCGATTATCTCTAAATAATTGAGATAAAGAGTAAAAAAACGTACGAAATAGAAAGCAATTTTCAGAATTCTGGCTCAGAACTGTAAAATGCAATACACGTTTTCGTAACTACATAGAAAATAAACTTTTGCCAGTAGATCTGTTTAAACTCTCACTGAGTTTGTGGGTGAAAGATAAATATCAAAAGGTCTACAGGGCTAACTTTTAAAAGCATAGATGACTCAGAAAGTCACATATTTGAAATAAATCAGGAAGCACAAAAGTTTCCATTTTTGCAATACGAAATACAAGAAAACTTTCTTGTTTTTCTTTGCCTGATATGATATATCTCAGAAGTTCTATCTTAACGTTCCTGCTCAGAAATATTTCCAGCGGAGATCAGAACGCTATAGTTCAAATTCATTATAAGGAAAAAAAAACAAGTCTCAAGTTCTGAGGTTAAATTTTGCATTCGTAGAGTCCTTACAAAATTAAATATTAATAGTATAGTTGTTTTGACTCCCTTGGTAGGGTTCTGAGTTCAAAAAATATATTAAAATGTCTCAGAAAGTCACATTTTTTCTAGTTCTAAACATTATTTGAATTTTAACGTAAGACAAATATTTCAACCGAAGTTCTTTTCAGTCCCCATGATGTTGCTCAGAAAGTGCATTTTTAAAAATGTTTTTGTTCAGAAATTTCTTAGACGATAGTTTCGATAGTAAATTCAGAAGTACAAACTACTAAGGGAAACCATTAGAAGTTCAAAAAAACTTTGAAAATCGATCGTTTTTAGTATATTTTTTCACTCCTTTATTGAAGTTTTGAGTAAAAACATTTCCTTAGATTTTGTAAAACCTCAAGGCTCAGAAAGTCACATACAAGGTGGCCCGGCCCAGTAAAAACAATCCAACCCGTTTTTCCTCCAACTAACTGTATTTACCTAATTTTTAATCATAACTTTTTACAGTTTATGACATCACTCAGAAAGAATAGGTTTTGGTAATCCTGCTGTTCATCAGATGGTCAATAATACGTCAGAAAATCAACCATTACTAGCAGATTTGTTTAAGATTCTAAGTTTCTAAGATTCTAAGTTAAAAAAAAAGAAATTAGAAGGTTTGACATACGTAATCAAAAGTCAACTTCCGTGTGCATGATAACGAAAAATAGGTAGGGAGGAGAAGATGCATAAGTACTTCGCGCAATTTTCTTAAAGACCGGTTTCGGCACAAAGGCCTTCATCAGCGCACAAAAATCTATTGACGAGTAAAGTTGTGGCTGCACTCGATGAAAGGCAGATGGCGCTTCAGCCGAACTAATAAAACAAGACCAACAAGAAGACAATTTCCAAACAGTAAAAAAAATACAAATACCACTTACAAATCCTCCTGGGACCTAACAGTATTGTTACGGGATTCGGTTCCAATAATTTATCGTCAATTAATTACATACTTTTAGTTACTTTTACAACACGATTAAAACACCATTACTCTCTACTAACAATTCGCACTGTTCGCTTGTCCGCTTATTTACTACACTGCACTACCTATTCGATTCCATCTCGCGTGGTTCGCTGGTTTATATACCCGGCCTGAACACACTCTCGTACTTTCGAGAACGGAGGCGACTGTTCCAGGTTCTCGTTTAATCTAGATGGGTTCCCGGGGTGGCGGTCGGAGCTCGGCTTTGCCGCTTCGGCCCAAATCTCTGTGGACCGACAGTCGGGCGTAACAAGAGAATCTCGAGATAACTCGGGATTCAGTCCGGTCCAGAATTGGTGAAGGCCCCATTAGGTTTCAAAACCCGTGTTAATCGCATTCTTTGCGATGTTGTATTCTGATCATTCGGTTATGGGTCGGACGAGATTAGAGCTTCTTTTAGAGTTTGAAAAAAACCTGCTGACAGCTTCAGTCCATTTATGAGGATGTTCGTTCTCAGTCGCTCGATGTAAAGGTCTTCCAATATCGGCAAAGTCTCGAACAAAGTAGGAATACAAACCAATGACGTTTTGCATTTGATGTTTCTCTCCAGGAATTGGCCAAGTTTGACCGTCTTCAGTTTTCTTTTGGTCGATCTTTACCTAACTTAAAGAAAGTATGTAGACCAGACATTACACCTGTTATCGAAAGAACTTGCACTCCCTTCATTTTTATTTTAGAATTGGTGCTCCTTATCTTCTTAAATATTTCCTCACTGTTTCGCATCTTTAAATGATTTTTTTAATTACACCATCAGGCATGTGCTCCAGTCAGACTGTGCAGAACCACTTCTGCAAGTCGCTCAGAGTTGGCTGGAGCATCACGAGATAATTCGGGATGCAGTCCGGTCCAGAATTGGTGCAGGCTAGGTCTCAACACCTGTGTTAATAGCATTTTTTTCGATATTGCATTCTGATAATCCGGAACAGGTCTTAAATTGTCGTGCCTGTTACACATATATAGTCTGTTATTGTCATTTACATGTACTTTTATTAGCATAAGTTTTAAATTGACGGCCAGTTGGTGGCTGCTCCTAGCGTGACTAGGCGCGATGACTCCTCACTCACTCTTCACTTCCCCCTTTTGACGAGCAAGTTTTAATTTCTTTTTACATAACTTATCTTGGTAACTAACAATTCAGCCACAACTTTGATGCTGATGATGGCCTTTGTGCCGAAACCGGTTTTTAAGAAAATTGCGCGAAGTATGCACCTCCTTTCCTCTACCTATTTGACGTAAGCCCTAAAGTTCCAGAAAGTTACATATTTAGGACATATTTGCACCGCTAAAAAAAAATTAAAGGCGTAAAAAATCTGCTGATATAGTGATCAACTCGATAGTTTTTCATTGCAAAAATAGGGAAAAATGTGACAAGTGAGCAAAAAAAGTGACACAACTCGTTAAATTTGGATCTAACCTGAACCTGAACTAGTTTTTTAATACAAACACACACGGGTCATCGCGAAAACTTTTGCCTAATTTTTTCCTATGTTTTATTTCCTAGTAGTAGTTTGATCTGAGAACGACCGACACCCTCTACATTCCTCTTCTTCTTCACCAGTTCTCTAATCATCGTTTCTTTTTTGTAAACCAGCAACAACAACCAGTCGGACAACTCATTACATTACAAGACCAATATAAACCTAAACCAAAGAGCGTTCATTAAAGTCAACATAAATTCCCAAAGCCATTTTCTTCTTCAAACGTTAATCAATAGTTCGGAACGTGTTTCGGGTCCAACCACCTGAATAGCTTATAGCCGGGGCCCATGTGATAAATTGTGGGGTACGGCGCGTTGTTGTTGGATAATTTGTATTTACCATACGAAGAAATGCGTTAGGATATGTAAATTACGCTTAATTTGGTTTTAATGGTAACATTTTTTGGAACAAGGGCCGGCTGCTGCCTCGAATTATGCATCTAGGCTAATGTAAATGGTGTTCCTTTCTACCTTATTAGGCAGAGGTGTGATTTTTTGCCTCTTGCTGTAAGTATGCGAGGAATCTCGCTTGGCTGAAATAAGAAAGAGATTCTTTGCCGTCAATTCGGTGATTTATGACATTGCCGAACGTTTAGCTTTGTGGACCGACAACTATTCCGTTAATTGCCTCGGCTCAAAATGGAAGAGTCTGTCTTAAATTCATTACTGTGAATGGCTTAATGGTGCTTTTGTTTTTCTATACGTACATGTCTAACCCTATGAGTGTGGGAACCTTGGACATGCTTCCTCGTTTAGGTCTTAATAAACTAGGACTATATAATTATAATATGGAATTTCTCCTCATGGCGTATAAGTGGCTCGACAGGTCTGCAAATAGGAAACCAATTACGTTTATATTGCGAACAGCAAACCGGTCGTACCGCGCAACAACTGGTTTCCTGTTAATATCGAATCGATGACGATTCCAAAACAACAATCGATAGATGGTCGATATAGGTAAATAAAGCCCGATTTACATAACGTCGGAAGAGCAGTAGCTTTCCCACGAAAAGCGGCTTCACCGTTATCATGCGCTTTAATTACCGCCCTGTAAAAGGAGCTCATGTCGTGTGTGTAATGTTCTTAATACAATGCGCCAGCATGTAGCGTGTCACTGTGTAATAACCATTTTATGCGAAAATTCAATTAATTTCTTCTATGTAGAGAGGGATCGAGACGATCCGGCCGGAAATAAAGAAAATGAATACTTTGCAATTTAAACAAACATTGTTTCATGCTTCCAGCTTTAAGGCGCAAATCTCGTACAACGGGCGAAACGTCGCCTTTGAATAATTAAGGGGATCTTTTCTTTATCCCGATGGCGGGCCATTCTTCCCGAGCACCGTATAAATAACACAGTGTTTATGTAAATTTCAAAAACAGAGAAGCCCCGAAATTGTGATATCTGATTTCCTTTAGTGCGTTCTTCTTATTTTTATTTATCCCATCGCGAGAGGGGGACGCTAACAACATTATACAACATGATTGAAGGGAGAAGGAGGAATAACCAATGGGGGGACTTTAATAACACGACTGCGTGTACAGGTAGGTACGTAATAATCGAGTATTAGTTGGCGCGATTGGAACTTTCTCGATAATAGAGAATAAAAAGTAACAATGAATTATTAATACAACAATATTCACGATAGCGTAATAATAGCCTACGCAACCTCTTCGTCCCATAAATTGCCACTTTTGTTGGTCTTGTTTAGGCTTCCCGCCGAGCTGGCTGAGCGAGAATGCAACCTACATTTGAGATTTACGTGGTTGTAGCCTCCTTTTTTGCTAAAAACAGTTGGGTCAATGTTTTTGGCATAGCTGCGATAAGTTATGGTACTAATTCAATTTTTTTTTGTAGAAACTAAAACGCACAGTGGTGCAAAATCAGTTCAAATTTTTTTTTTTAATTACTAAAACACTTGCACTGTGATGCAAAACTCGTTCTTCAATTTTTTTATACTGACTAAGACATCACTGACATCAGTAATGCAAATTTTATTTTCCGATTTTTTTTGCTAAAACCCACTATGGTACAAAAGCCGTTCTTCCGTTTTGACTACTATGGTGCAAAATTTATTTTCGTATTGATTAAAACGCACAGTGGTGCAAAATTCGTCCACCATATTTTTTTTTGTACTAACCCACAACGGTGCGAATTCTTTTTTTTTGTGGCTAAAACCCTTGCACAATGATGCAAAACTCGTTTTTCAAATTTTTTGTACTGATTAAAACGCTCGATGATGCAAATTTCGTATTCCAATTTTTTTTTTTTTGATTAAAACTCACTGACTTGACTAAACACTTTATTTTGTTTAATGGCTAAAACAGTTGCACAGTGATGCAAAACACGTTTTTCAATTTTTTTGTACTGACTAAAACGCTTAATGATGCAAATTTCGTTTTCCGATTTTTTTTTTTTTTTTTTTGAGTAAACTCACTGTGGTACTAAATTCGCACTTCATTTTGTCTAATGGCTAAAACACTTGCATAGTGATGCAAATTTCGCTTTCCAACTTTTTTTTGTACTGATTAAAACGCACATGGTGCAAAATTCGTTTACATTTTTTTTTTGGCTAAAACATTTGCACAGTGATGCAAAACTCGTTTTACAAATTTTTTGTACTGACTAAAACGCTTAATGATGCAAATTTCGTTTTCCAATTTTTTTTTGACTAAATCGCACAATGGTGCAAAATTCGCTCTCCGTTTATTTTTCTACTGACTAAAACGCACAGTGGTGCAAAATTCGTCTACCATATTTTTTTTGTACTGAATAAAACGCACTTTAGTGTAAAATTCGTTTCTCATTTTTTTTTCTTTTTTGTACTAACCCACAATGGCGCAAGTTTCGTTCTCATTTTTTTTTCTTTTTTTACTGACTAAAACGCACAACAGTGCAAAATTCTTTAACAATTTTTTTTGTACTGACTAAAACGCACAGTAGTGCATAATTCGTCTACCATATTTTTTTTTGTACTGATTAAAACGCATTTTAATGTAAAATTCGTAAAACTAAAACTGTTGCACAGCGATGCAAAACTCGTTTTTCAAATTTTTTGTACTGACTAAAACGCTTAATGATGTAAATTTCGTTTTCCGATTTTTTTTTTTTTTTTTTTTTTTTTTTTTTTTTTTTTTTTTTTTTTTTTTTTTTTTTTTTACTAAAGCTTTCTATGGTACAAAATTCGCACTTCATTTTTTTTTAATGGCTAAAACTCTGCACATTGATGCAAAACTCGTTTTTCAATTTTTTTGTTAAAACGCGCAATGATGCAAATTTCGTTTTCCTTTTTTTTTTACTAAAACTCACTATGGTACAAAATTCGCACTCCATTTTTTTTTAATGGCTAAAACTCTTACACAACGATGCAAACTTTGTTTCCATTTTTTTTTTACTAAAATACGCATTAGTGTAAAATTGGAAAATTTTTTTCTCTTTTGTACCGATTTAAACGGAAAATGGTGCAAAATCCGTTCAACATTTTTTTTTTATTACTAAAACACTTGCACTGTGATGCAAAACTCGTTCTTCAATTTTTTTATACTGACTAAGACATCACTGACATCAGTAATGCAAATTTTATTTTCCGATTTTTTTGCTAAAACCCACTATGGTACAAAAGCCGTTCTTCCGTTTTGACTACTATGGTGCAAAATTTGCTCTCCATTTATTTTTGTATTGATTAAAACGCACAGTGGTGCAAAATTCGTCCACCATATTTTTTTTTTGTACTAGCCCACAACGGTGTGAATTCTTTTTTTTGTGGCTAAAACCCTTGCACAGTGATGCAAAACTCGTTTTTCAAATTTTTTGTACTCATTAAAACGCTCGATGATGCAAATTTCGTATTCCAATTTTTTTTTGACTAAAACTCACTGACTTGACTAAACACTTTATTTTGTTTAATGGCTAAAACAGTTGCACAGTGATGCAAAACACGTTTTTCAATTTTTTTGTACTGACTAAAACGCTTAATGATGCAAATTTAGTTTTCCGATTTTTTTTTTTTTTTTTTTTTGAGTAAACTCACTGTGGTACTAAATTCGCACTTCATTTTGTTTAATGGCTAAAACACTTGCATAGTGATGCAAATTTCGCTTTCCAACTTTTTTTTGTACTGTTTAAAACGCACATGGTGCAAAATTCGTTTTCAATTTTTTTTTGGCTAAAACATTTGCAGTGATGCAAAACTCGTTTTACAAATTTTTTGTACTGACTAAAACGCTTAATGATACAAATTTCGTTTTCCGATTTTTTTTTGACTAAGACGCACTATGGTGCAAAATTTGCTCTCAATTTATTTTTGTACTGACTAAAACGCACAGTGGAGCAAAATTCGTCTACCATATTTTTTTTTGTACTGAATAAAACGCACTTTAGTGTAAACTTCGTTTCTAATTTGTTTTCTTTTTTGTACTAACCCACAATGGCGCAAGTTTTGTTCTCATTTTTTTTTTGTACTGACTAAAACGCACAACAGTGCAAAATTCGTAAACAATTTTTTTTGTACTAATTAAAACGCACATGGTGTAAAATTCGTTTTCAATTTTTTTTTTGGCTAAAACTTTTGCACAGTGATGCAAAACTCGTTTTACAAATTTTTTTGTACTGACTAAAACGCTTAATGATGCAAATTTCGTTTTCCGACTTTTTTTTTTTGACTAAAACTCACTATGGTACAAAATTCGCACTCCAATTTTTGTTTAATGGCTAAAACTCTTGCACAGTGATGCAAATTTCGCTTTCCGATTTTTTATTTGTGACTAAAACTCGCTATGGTACAAAATTCGCACTCCATTTTTTTCTAATGGCTAAAACTCTTGCACAGCGATGCAAAACTCGTTTTTCAATTTTTTGTACTGACTAAAACGCTTAATGATGTAAATTTCGTTTTCCGATTTTTTTTTTTTTTTTACTAAAGCTCTTTATGGTACAAAATTCGCACTTCATTTTTTTTTTAATGGCTAAAACTCTGCACATTGATGCAAAACTCGTTTTTCAATTTTTTTGTTAAAACGCGCAATGATGCAAATTTCGTTTTCCTTTTTTTTTGACTAAAACTCACTATGGTACAAAATTCGCACTCCATTTTTTTTTAATGGCTAAAACTCTTACACAACGATGCAAACTTTGTTTCCATTTTTTTTTTTACTAAAATCCGCATTAGTGTAAAATTGGAAAATTTTTTTCTCTTTTGTACCGATTTAAACGGAAAATGGTGCAAAATCCGTTCAACATTTTTTTTTTATTACTAAAACACTTGCACTGTGATGCAAAACTCGTTCTTCAATTTTTTTATACTGACTAAGACATCACTGACATCAGTAATGCAAATTTTATTTTCCGATTTTTTTTTTTTGCTAAAACCCACTATGGTACAAAAGCCGTTCTTCCGTTTTGACTACTATGGTGCAAAATTTGCTCTCCATTTATTTTTGTATTGATTAAAACGCACAGTGGTGCAAAATTCGTCCACCATATTTTTTTTTGTACTAACCCACAACGGTGCGAATTCTTTCAGTAGTGCACAGTGATGCAAAACTCGTTTTTCAAATTTTTTGTACTGATTAAAACGCTCGATGATGCAAATTTCGTACTCCAATTTTTTTTTGACTAAAACTCACTGACTTGACTAAACACTTCATTTTGTTTAATGGCTAAAACCATTGCACAGAGATGCAAATTTCGCGTTTTTTTTTTTTTTTTTTTTTATTTTTTTTTTGTCTAAAACCCCCTATGGTGAAAAATTCGCTCTCCATTTATTGTTGCACTTACTAAAACGCACAGTGGTGCAAAATTCGTTTTCAATTTTTTTTTATGGCTAAAACATTTGCACAGTAATGCAAAACACGTTTTTCAAATTTTTTGTACTGACTAAAACGCTTAATGATGTAAATTTCGTTTTCCGATTTTTTTTTTGAGTAAAACCCACTTTGGTACAAAATTGGTACTTCATTTTGTTTAATGGCTAAAAGACTTGCATAGTGATGCAAATTTCGCTTTCCAACTATTTTTTTTGACTAAAACGCACTATGGTGCAAAATTCGCTCTCCATTTATTTTTCTACTGAATAAAACGCACAGTGGTGCAAAATTCGCCTACCATATTTTTTTGTACTGATTAAAACGCACTTTAGTGTAAAATTCGTTTCTCATTTTTTTTTCTTTTTTGTACTAACCCACAATAGCGCAAGTTCGTCTAATTTTTTTTCTTTTTTGTACTAAAACTACTTTGGACTAAAACGCACAACAGTCCAAGATTCATTCACATTTTTTTTGTACTGATTAAAACACACATGGTTCAAAATTCGTTTTCAATTTTTTTTTGAGCTAAAACATTTGCACAATGATGCAAAACTCGTTGTACAAATTTTCTGTATTGACTAAAAGGCTTAATGATGTAAATTACGATTTTTTTTTTTTTTTTTTTTTTTTTTTTTTTTTTTTTTTTTTTTTTTTTTTTTTTTACTATAACTCACTAAGGTACAAAATTCGCACTTCCTTTTTTTTGATGGCTAAAACTCTGCACATTGATGCAAAACTCGTTTTTCAATTTTTTTGTTAAAACGCTCAATGATGCAAATTTCGTTTTTCTTTTTTTTTTGACTAAAACGCACTATTGTGCAAAATTCGTCCACCATATTTTTTTCTACTGATTAAAACGCACTTTAGTGTAAAGTCCGTTTCTTATTTTTTTTTCTTTTTTGTACTAACCCATAATGGTGCAAGTTTTATTCTCATTTTCATTCAAAATTCGATCTGCATTTACTTTTTATTTATTTTTGTACTGACTAAAACGCACAGTGGTGCAAAACTCGTCCACCAAATTTTTTTTTGTATTGATTAACACGCACTTTAGTGTAAAATTCGTTCCTCAGTTTTTTTTCTTTTTTTGTACCGATTAAAACGCACATGATGCAAAATCCGTTCTCCATTTTTTTTGTACTGACTAAAACGCATAGTGATGCAAACTTTGTTTTCTTCATTTTCCGATTTGTTTTTTTTTTGACTAAATCGCACAATGGTGCAAATTTTGTTCTCCATTTTTTTTGCGCACTTACTAAATCGCACAGTGGTGTAAAATTCGTCTACCATATTTTTTTTACTGATCAAAACGCATATCGTTTTCTCTTTTTGTACCCACTCACAATCGGGCAAATTTCGTTCTCGTTCTCTATTTTTTCCTTACTGACTAAAACGCACAGTGGTGCAAAATCCTTCCTCCAATTATTTTCTAATGGCTAAAACATTTGCACAGTGATGCAAAACTCTTTTTTTGAAATTTTGTGTACTGACTAAAACGCTTAATGATGCAAATTTCATTTCCCGATTTTTTTTTTTTTTACTAAAACTCACTATGATACAAAATTCGCACTCTATTTTTTTCTAATGGCTAAAACTATTGCACAGCGATGCAAAACTCGTTTTTAAAATTTTTTGTACTGACTAAAATGCTTAATGATGCAAACTTTGTTTTGTACTGACTAAAACGCACAGTGGTGCAAAATTCGTTTACCATATTTTTTTTTACTGATTAAAACGCATATTATTTTCTTTTTTGTACCGACTAACAATCGTGCAAATTTCGTTCTCGCTCTCTATTTTTTCTTCACTGACTAAAACGCACAGTGGTGCAAAACCGTTCACCAATTTTTTTTCATGGTTAAAACATTCCGGTGATGCAAAATTCATTTCCCGATTTTTTTGACTAAAAATTCAGTTCTCCATTTTCTTTCTTGTTTTAAACTGACTAAAACGCACAGTGATGCAAACTTTATTTTCCAATTTTTTTGTTATTGACTAAAACTCACAATGGTGCAAAATCCTTTCTCCAATTTCTTTTTAATGTCAAAAACACTTGCACAGTGATCCACACTTCGTCTTCCAATATTTTTTTATTTTTTTGACTAAAACGCACAATGGTGCAAAATTCGATCTCCATTTATTTTTGTACTGACTAAGTGGTGCAAAATTTATCCACCATATATTTTTTTGTACTTATTAAAACACACATTAGAGTAAAATTAGTTTCTCATTTTTTTTCTTTTTTATGTACTGATTAAAACGCACAATGGTGCTAAATCTGCTCTCCATTTTTAAAATTTTTGTTTTTACCTCTAAAACACTTGCACAGTGATTTTTTTGTACTGACTAGAACGCACAGTGATGCAGTAACAGTAAAATTAGTTCCTCATTTTCTTTTCTTTTTTGTACTAACCCACATCATTTCTTTTTAGTGTTTCAATATTCATGCTTCCAATTGTTTTTGTATTGATTAAAACGCGTAATGGTGCATTTTTTTTTGTAACCCTTGAACAGTGATGCAAAACTCGTTCTTTAATTTTTTTGTACTGACTAAAACCCACAGTGATGCAAGATTAAAACGCACAAAGGTGCAAAATTCGTTTTCATTTTTTTTTTGTACTAACTGAAACGCACAGTGGTGTAAAATAAGTTCTCCAATTTTTTTTTCAAAATTTTTTTTGACTAAACTGAAAAAATTCGTTCCTCCAATATTTTTTTGTATTAATTAAAACGCACACTGGTGTAAAATTAGTTCTTCATTTTTTTTTTATATTGGATAACCGTTATCCAATTAATTTTTTTTTATTTCTAACACAGGCTCTTCAACTTTTTTTGTACTGACTGATGAAAATTTCGCTTTCCGTGTTTTTTTTTTTGATAAAAACGCACAATGGTGCCAAATTCGTTTCCATTTTTTTTCCTTTTTATGTACTATCTGAAACGCGTACTAACGATTTTTTTTTTATTTACTAAGCTGTTTCAAAATTCGTGCCTCCAATTTTTTTTTGTAATGATTAAAACGCACAATGGTGTAAAATTCGTTTTTATTTTTTTTTGTACTGACTAAAACGCACAATAGTGCAAAATCCGTTCTCCAATATTTTTCATCAAATTTTTTTTTTTTTTTTTTTTTTTTTTTTTTTTTTTTTTTTTTTTTTTATAGAACACTTGCACTGTGATATAAAATTCGTTTTTAATTTTTTTTTGTACTGACTAAAACGCATAGTGATGCAAACTTCGTTTTCTAATTTATTTTTTTTTTTTGACTAAAACGCGCAATAGTGCAATTTTCGCTCTCCAATTTTTTTTGAATTGCCTAGAACGCGCAGTGGTGCAAAATTCGTCTATCTTAGTTTTTTTTGGACTGGTTAAACCGCTCATTATGATAAAATTAGTTTCTCATTTTTTTTTGTACTGACCCGCAATCGTGCAATTTTTGGTGCAAAATCCGTTCTCCGACTTTTTTTTAATGGCTAAAACATTTGCACAGTGATGCAAAATTCATTCTTCGATTTTTTTGTACTGACTAAAAAGCACAATGGGGCAAAATTCGTTCTCCATTCTTTTTTAACTGACTAAAATGCACAATGGTGCAAAATTCGTTCCCTAATTTTTTTTATTAACCAAAATGCTCATTAGTCTAAAATTCATTCCTCATTTTTTTTTGTAATGATTAAAACGCACAATGGAGCAAAATTCGTTTTCATTTTTTTTCTTTTTTGTATTTTTTTTTTGTGGCTAAAACGCACAATGGTGGAAAATTGAATCCGTCCTTCATTTTTTTTTGTATTGACTAAAACGCACAGTGGTGCAAATTTCGTTCTCCAATTTGCTTTTTTTTTGTACCGATTAAAACATTCACTAGTACCTAATTCGGTCTCCAACATCCATGAAAGTAGTAAAATACAGATCTTACGCCCCCCTTTTTTTCTAATTCCATACATCCTGCCACTTTTGAATAATTTACTCCCAATAAAGGCCCTGACATTTCACATGCCTATGGTTAATAAATATTCATAAATCATAATGGAAATCTAGTTTTCTAAACTACCCTTCCGGGGTTGCCGAGAAAAAAAAGTACGTAATATTTATATATTTTTTTTGACTTTCCTGTTTTTTTTTTATAACCTATATCGAGTATACTAATATGAGCAATAGAGGTGTGTCGTCATCGCCTCTATTGCTCCACTTTGTACCTAAAAAAAAACTACCTACATTGTCTTTTACTTCACCTTATTAAGCCTGGTGACATGTGGAACTTAAAGCAAATCTCAAAAAAAAAATCCAAAAATCGTTTTTTTTCTCAGAAAAATCAGTGTTTTCCTAAACACTAAAAAATGTTATTACCTTTTTTTATAAAAAAAAACAGGATGTTTTTGAGATAAAGGATTTTTTTTATAGCTAACAATGTCACCTTTGCCAACTGGAGGTAAGTATGTCATGGCTGTCATTTGTGTGCAGCAACATTTGCACCACTGATGACGTAAGAAAAGTCCTTATGATTGCTAATAACATAAATTTCCGGTTTTCGAGAACGTTTTCGCAAACTTAACAGCTTAGGGTTAATCTAAACTAACTTGAACAGCGTAAAGAAATTTTTTTTTTCTGGATAGAAAAAAATTTCCTAAGACTTTTATTTACTGATAATTTTATTTTTATTAAAAAAAATAGAGTGGCTTTTTGAGATAAAACAGAAAGATTTCTTTTACAACTAGCAGAGGTCACATTTGTCAACTGGAGGCAGGTATGTCATCACTGTCATTTGTGTGCGGAGTGGACACAATCAACTGTGTGTGACAAAGTATGACGTAACAAAAGTCCTTATTTTTTAATTATCCGACACTAGTAAACCGTTTTCGATCGTCACGGATTTTTTGGAATGTTTTCTAATCAACACAACACATAAATTTGAGGATGTTCTTAGTCATCATTATAGCTTTGAGTTACTTTACAAACAATTTGTTTTCAGAAAAGGCAACCTACAAAAAAGAATTTCTTTTCTAGCTGAGTCTATTCTTAGACCTACAATGTTGTTCCTATATTACCATTTCTTTCACAAAAAAAACCCATTTTCTTTAATGCTTTTTCCAAAAAGACTTAAAAATGACATTTTTGAAAAAGTCAAAATGGCCGACCTGGAGAAAATAGTTAAAAACTGCTTTTGTTTTTAGGTGTAGGGTAGAAACTAAACAATTTCTATCTTTGTTTATTTCAATATCGAAAAAAAATCGTGTTAAAAAATACGAAAAAAATCTTTTGACTTCATCATTAATGATACCCATGCCAAATAAACGATCAGAAGCGACACATACGCGTATCACTAGTGAATAATGAATGAGGTGCCTCTTCTCGGTATCGCTACCACTCCTGGGCGAGCTTCGACGTAAATAAGACAGTACTTATGTAAATTTCCGAGCGAAGGTCTAAAAGTAATCTGGTTCGAGTAAGAGAAACGTCGCACCATTGTCTCGCGAGATTTAAGACGTTTTACATACGATTGAATTTAAATGGTGAGAGCTTTGACAGCCAGTCATCGCTTATTCCACGCCACTGACCCTCCTTCTCCAACCTTAAGTTGAAACTTTTCAAAGTGATCAGAGAAAAAAGTCGACTCGCAAAATGACGTTCGTCCAACTTTATCACTTCCACCGCATCGTTCTTCAATTATTCAGCGCTGACGTTTCCCGCTCCGGAGACTGGAAACTGGCCAGGGGTAGATTTAAAATTGCAAATTTCGCATTTAAACTTTTACCCCCTCCGATATTAATCGAATTATTCCTCCAACGCTTTATCGGAGCGGCGACGAAAAGTTGCCACTTCTTTCACGGCTTTTCGGTCGCACAAATGGCAAAGTTTTCGGGAGAGTTGGAGGGCGAACAGCACATTTGGATTTAATTTAGAAAAAAAACGTTATTAAAATACTTTAATGGAAGAAACTTACCGTGATGGGGATGTCGTGGTGGTCGCAAGTGTCTAAGCGGCGACGGAAACGCAGCACTGTGTGGGTGCTGTTTTCGTATCCGAGCAGGAGTTGGTAGTCCTGGCTCGGGTCCACCTCTGGTTCTCGGTCCAAGGCGCTACCAGGGGAATCCTTCACATGACGATCCTGGAAACCAAAATTTCATGTTAAAAATTTTGTAAAATAAACAATACTCTCTAAGTAAAACACCGGAAAAGCAATAACTTTTATTCCTCTAACCATTTAGGAGATATTTACAACTTTGTTATTTTTCAAAATATTCCCATCGAGTTTGTGCTCGTTTTCAACTAACTTTTTCTAACCGAAGCAGTGCTGCTGTCACAATTTCGATATCTCTAACCGTTACGGAGAAAAATTTGTGATTTTTCCAAAATATTTCCTTGGAATTTGCATCCGTTTTTAGCCAAAGCTCTACCATTTAGGAGATACTTAAAAAAAATGTTAACTTTGTTCATTAGTTTGTTTCTGCTCCAGAAGATAGCGATCACAAGAGTCGTCATCATCAGATGGCTTAATAAAACTCGCAATTAAAACCGCACACAAAAACGAACATGGAGTCGCTTACTTAGAGAGAGAGCATAAATTACTGGGCCTATCGTTCGGAGCCATCTAGGCTGACGATCGGGCCCCAAACTGCGAATTTATTTAAATTCAACATGGGCGAACTGGTCTTTAACACTCAATGATGCACATTAATCCTCAAATAAAAAGGTTAAAGTGTTGTATGGAGTTTGCATAATGCGGTCTCCACGAAAGACGACGTGGGACGTATGCTAATTTTCTAGTCTGTCATGTGTGTGTGTTCAAACGAGGTTCGTTGTTATAATGCCGTTTTATGGACGGGGTTTTATGTGTGCAAGTACGGGTTTAGAGGGCCGTTTAGCGATTGTTCCGACAAAGTGTCATGTCAGGTTAACCAGCGGTGGTTAAATTTAAAAAAGGCGACTTTGTCCGAACGTTTTTCTCTCTCGTTTCTTAGTCTTTGAATGGTTCTCGAAAATTACATCTCTTTTACCCTCTGTTCCCCTTCTTTTTTGTATATAGGGGAATAGAGGGTAAAACTTGAGATTAGTGGCCAGAGCCGATTTGCAAATTGGCAACACCCCGTGGCTGCTGGAAACGTCAGAAGAGTGACGTCATTTTTGCAATCTGCTTTATACTACACGGAGTAACCCAAAAACTTTTTTTATTAATCCACATTAAATCTCCTTTTGCGACATCCCAATCCATCCTCACAAATTTTACCATACTTAGATAAAATTTTCAGTGAAATTAACGAGATCACTACGAAGCTACAAACTATAAAGTATATGGCCAAAGTGGCAACTACGTAAAAGAACCGTGGATCAAGTGATATTCACCAAAATAGAGAACCGAAAAAGTGTGGTAATAGTTACTGGTTTCGCCACATTTGTGCAAATTGTAGAAGCACGGGACTGCGACCGAAACATGGAAACAACCATGTTTTGGTTGATTAAGGCTAAAATTGGTTAAAAATGACTCAGTGACTAAAAATACAAATTGGCAATTTTTAGAAAAATCAGGTTGAGATTAGGTCTAAAATTGGTTAAAAAAATGACTCAAGGAGTCTAAAAATACAAAATTGCAGTTTTTAGAAAATCAGGTTGAGAATAGGGTTAAAATTGGTTAAAAATAACTCACGGCATCAAAAAATGCAAATTTGCAGTTTTTGGACAATCAGGTTGAGATTAGGCCTAGAATTGGTTAAAAATGACTGAGAGCGACTAAAAATAAAAATTTTAAGTTTTTGGCAAGATCAGGTTGAAGTTAGAGCTAAACTTGGTTAAAAATGACTCAAAGAGTCTAAAAATACAGGTTTGGAGATTTTGTAACTTAGATTGAGATTAGGGCTAAAGTTGCTTAAAAACGACTCAGAGTTTCTAAAAATTCAAATTTGGTGCTTTTGGTAACTCAAGGTTGATAATAGACCTAAAATTGGTTAGAAATGATTCGGAGCATTTAAAAAGGCAAAACTGCAGGTTTTAGAAAATTAAGTTGAGATTAGGGCTAAAATTGGTTAAAAGTGACTCAGGGAATGAAAAAATGCAAATTTGCAGTTTTTGGAAAATCCGGGCGAGATTAGGTCCAAAATTGTTTAAAAATGACCCAGAACGTCTAAGAATACAAATTTTCAGTTTTTGGAAAATCAGGTTGAGATTACGTCTAAAACTAATTAAAAATGACTCGGAGCATCAAAAAAATGCAAATTTGCAGTTTTTTGAAGATCAAGTTAAGATTAGACCTAAAATTGGTTAAAAGTGGCTGAAAGAATCTAAAAATGCAAAATTTGAAGTTTTTTGGAAAACTCAGGTTGAGATAGGGCTAAAATTAGTAAAAAAATGAAAATTAGGTGTTTTCCGTAACTCAGGTTGAAATTAGGGCTGAAATTGGTGAAAAATTACTCAAAGCATCTAAAAATACAAGTTTGGTGTTATTGTAACTTAGGTTGAGATTAAGGCTAAAGTTGGTTAAAAAAGACTCAGTGTCTAAAAATTCATTGTTTAGGTTGAGATTAAGTCTAAAATTGGTTAAAAAAAATGACTCAAGGAGTCTAAAAATACAAAATTGCAGTTTTTAGAAAATCTATTATTTGAGTGTTTAAAAATCCAAGTTTGGTGCTTTTGGTAACTCAAGTTGATATTAGAGCTAAAATTGGTTAAAAATGATTCGAAGCATTTAAAAAGGCAAAATTGCAGGTTTTAGAAAATTAAGTTGAGATTAGGCCTAAAATTGGTTAAAAATGAGTCAAGGAGTCTAAAAATGCAAATTTGGGGGTTTTAGAAAGTTTAGGTTAAGACTAGGTCTAAAATTGGTTAAAAATTACTCAGAGCGACTAAAAATTTAAATTGGCAGTTTCTGGAAAAATCAGGTTAAGATTAGGCCTAAAATTGGCTAAAAATGAGTCAACGAGTCTAAAAATGCAAAATTTGGAACACTCAGGTTGAGGTTAGGCCTAAAATTGGTTAAAAATGAGTCAAGGAGTCTAAAAATGCAAATTTGGAGTTTTTAGAAAGTGTAGGTTATGATTAGGTCTAAATTTGGTTAAGTGACTCAAAGCGGCAAAAAATACAAATTTTCAGTTTTTGAAAAAATTAGTTTGAAATTAGGCCTAAAATGGGTTAAAAATGAGTCAAGTAGTCAAAAAATGCAAAATTTAGAACACTCAGGTTAAGATTAGGGCTAAAATTGGTTAAAAATGCCTCAAAGAGTATAAAAATGCAAAATTTGGAATTTTTGAAAAACTTAAGTTGAGAATTGATTAGAAAGTAATTAGAACGTCTAAAATTACAAGTTTGGAGTTTTTGCAACTTAGGTTCAGATTAAGGCTAAAGTGGGTTATAAAGGCTCTGGGTTGTCAAAAAATTCAAGTTTGGTGCTTTTTAGTAACTCAGGTTGATATATTAGAGCTAAAATTGGTTAGAAATGATTCGGAGCCTTCAAAGATGCAAAATTGCAGTTTTTAGAAAATCACGTTGAAAATAGGGCCAAAATTGGTTAAAAATGACTCGGGGCAAAAAAAAATGCAAATTTGCACTTTGGTTGAGATTAGGCCTACAATTGGCTAAAAAAAGTCACTAAAAATCCAAAATTGGGGTTTTAGAAAGTTAGGTTAAGATTAGGTCTAAAATTGGTTAAAAATGACTCAGAGCGACTAAAAATACAAAGTTGTAGTTTTTGGAAAAATCAGGTTGAGATTAGGCCTCTAATTGGTTAAAAATAAGTCAAGGGAATTGTGGTCAAAAATGACTCAGAGCGTCTAAAAAATCAAGTTTGGTGCTTTTGGTAGCTCAGGTCGATACTATAGCTAAACTTGGTTAGAAATGATTCGGAGCGTTTAAAAATGCAAAGTTGCAGTTTTTAGAGAAGTAGGTTGAAATTAGGGCTAAAATTGGGATAAAATTCGTTAAAAATGACTCAGGACATTAAAAAATGCAAATTTGCAGTTTTTAGAAAATCAGGTTGAGATTAGCCCTAGAATTGGTTAAAAATGACTCAGAGCGACTAAAAATACAAGTTTTCAGTTAAAGTTTGGTGCCTTTGGTAACTCAGATTGATATTAGAGCTAAAATTGGTTAGAAATGATTCGGAGCCTTCAAAGATGCAAAATTGCAATTTTTAGAAAATCACGTTGAAAATAGGGTCAAAATTGGTTAAAAATGACTCGGGGCAAAAAAATGCAAATTTGCACTTTGGTTGAGATTAGGCCTACAATTGGCTAAAAAAAGTCACTAAAAATCCAAAATTGGGGTTTTTAGAAAGTTAGGTTAAGATTAGGTCTAAAATTGGTTAAAAATGACTCAGAGCGACTAAAAATACAAAGTTGCAGTTTTTGGAAAAATCAGGTTGAGATTAGGCCTCTAATTGGTTAAAAATAAGTCAAGGGAATTGGTCAAAAATGACTCAGAGCGTCTAAAAAATCAAGTTTGGTGCTTTTGGTAGCTCAGGTTGATACTAGAGCTAAACTTGGTTAGAAATGATTGGGAGCGTTTAAAAATGCAAAGTTGCAGTTTTTAGAGAAGTAGGTTGAAATTAGGGCTAAAATTGGGATAAAATTGGTTAAAAATGACTCAGGACATTAAAAAATGCAAATTTGCAGTTTTTAGAAAATCAGGTTGAGATTAGCCCTAAAATTGGTTAAAAATGACTCAGAGCGACCAAAAATGCAAATTTTCAGTTAAAGTATGGTGCTTTTGGTAACTCAGGTTGATATTATAGCTAAAATTGGTTATAAATGATTCGGAGCATTTAAAAATGCAACGTTGCAGTTTTTAGAAAAGTAGGTTGAGATTAGGGCTAAAATTGGGATAAAACTGGTTAAAAATTACTCAGGGCATCAAAAAATGCAAATTTGCAGTTTTTGGAAAATCAGGTCGATATTAAGCCTAAAATTGGTTAAAAACGATTCAGAGTGTATAAAAATGCAAATGTGCAGTTTTTGAAAAATCCGGTTGAGATCAGAGCTAAAATTGGTAAAAAACGACTCAGAGCATTTAAAATTGCAAGTTTGGTGATTTGATAACTCAGATAGAGTTTAGTGCTAAAATTGGTTAGAAATGATTCTGAGCGTTTTAAAATGCAAATTTGCAAGTTTTGGAAAATAAAGTTGAGATTAGGGCTAAAATTGGTTAAAACTAACTTAAAGGAGAGTCTAAAAACGCAAAATTTAAAGTTTCTTGACAACTTAAGTTGAGAATAGGAATAAAATTAGTTAAAAACGACTCAGACTGTCTAAAAATGCAAAATTTTGAGTTTTTGATAACTTAGATTAATATATATATGAGACTCGGAGCCTCTAAAAATACACGTTTCTTATATATCACGTCTTCTAGTTTTTGTAAATCAAGTTAAGAGGTTCTTCTAATTTAAGTTGAGATTAGGGTTAAAATGACTCAGAGCGTCTAAAGATACAAATTTCGAGTTTTTTTTTACATCAGGTTAAGAATAGGGATAAAATGGATTAAAAATTACTAAAAGCATTTAAAAAAATAAAAATAGATTTCCAAGTTTGTATTTTTTTTTTAAAGTTAGATTTGCTGCTTTATGACTACTGTAGGTACGTCAATATTCCAAATAAAATTACTAAATAAACTAGCTATTATTTGGTAATTTTGTGGTCATCTTGGCTAACGCAAGTTTTAGCTATAATTCTGGTCCGGAAAGCCGCAATTGACTGCAGTAAAGTAGATATTTTATCCACTAAATAGTCGGCAATTGTAGCCAGACATCAAGAAAATCGTTTAAAAAATATTTAACTAAAAAAAAGGCGATATAAAATCTGCAATTACATTTTGGCCAAATGAATGCTCACACAGAAGACAGAAAACACTTTAAGATGCAAGCTAAGATGAACGATTTTAATGTCTGATGGGGGTTAAAGTCACTACCAGAGTCTTTAGATGTAAGGTACCATAATCAATAAGTAATATACTAACGAAGTCATTAACACAAAATCAAGGAGCGTCCAAATTAGATAATAAAAAAGACACTTTATAGGCCATAAATATGTCAGAAACCGTTAAACCGATCATATCGGGACAGTTCACTCGCGTACAACAAATAAGATTTATCGCTATTGAAACTTTCTCCCGAAGATAAATTTGAATAAAACGCGGCCGTCCAATTAAAGGTGCATCCAATAATTTATCAAGGACCCGGTTTATCTCGAAGGGCGAGCCGAGTCAACCCTTTGGTGTCAGAAGTGCCGTGCAGCTTGCGGCCCGCTATCTTTCCCGATAACGACCCCTTAAAATCGCTTAATTACCGCCGGGAATGGGCGATATATCTTTGGCACCAATGACAGCGCGTTTATCACTTATGTTTCTTGTTTTAAGGCAGCTCCCGAAGCACCGGGAAATCGCGTCAACAGGACCGTATTCTGACGTATTGTGCTTACATAATTAAGGGCCCATTAAGGCAGGTAATTGTTGGGACTTGGACAGGTGTTTTTAATACGCTGCAGGGGAACTAATGACAGTGGATAGTCCGCTAATCACCTCTTGGAAAAAAATCTTTTTTCGTTTGGAAACCGTTTCATTAGTTATTTAAAGGCGATACTTCACTATTAGGGCCGCTTTAGAGTTCACAAACAAAGAACATTAGCGTGACCTGAATTTTTTATTCTAAACAAAGGTTTGCATTGAAACTTTATTCTCTTTAATGCTAAGGGAAGAGAGTGTGTACCTATTTTTACATACACTGCATATATACAAAAGCTCACTGGGAAAAAAATCCGCCAGCATGGAAAGGCTCCTCAGGGAAACATTAACTACAGCTTCGCATGCATAGCATTTAAAGCCCCACCGCAAAAGCCATTTAAATGTTGATTCCCCTTTCCAGGACGATTTTCCAGAATTAGTTCTTCTCGCTCTTTGGGTATTTGTTTAATAATCCCTTTTCTTTTTGCAAAATTGGGTGAATCGCCCCAACACCTCGATGGGTCGATTATCGAAGCTCGGGCCAACGATAACCATCTCCGAAAGCCCCTAATCATGTAATAGTTAATAGCTGACAGTAAAAGTCCTTTTATGGACAATACACGAGAAATTTAAGTACATAATGTGAGGCCAATAAAGTTAATCGTTAAAACCGGATAAAAGCTTTACGACCCTCATTTGGGAGTTTCCTTAAAATAATGTTGTAGCTTTACGATGGCCTGTTTATTTTCTGAGCTATTAAGGCCTCTCTTTATTAGTAGACGACCGAGTATTGTTCTTGAAAAGTGGTTATGGTATCTATCTATTTGGTGTATACCTACATGTGTAACGGCCTAATTACGTTCTTAACTTGAATGGCTTAAAAGCCCTTGTTATTACCACTGTACCGTGCAATTCTCTTGGGAGTTCAACTATTCTTCACACAAAACAGTTTTTCTCTCGGATTCCCTTTTTGCTTTTGGTTTCTTGTCCCGTGGTCTCTCTGCAATACCCTCTGAAGGCAGAGTCAACCTTCGTTGTCTTGTCTGCATTGTTGTGTTGTGATGTATAGCCGGGAATTATTGTAGAAACTATTCCTTGCTCTCCTGGATTAATGAACACACTTCCTTGGGCTGCTTTCCTTAAATTTGTATGCTTGTTGTGTTTATTTTGCTCCAAACTTCAAAAGCAAAAAAATTAAACTTGAACTGTCAACAACGTCAATATCATATCATTGACATATCGGATGTTCCCAGCTCTGTTCGTTGTGCGCGAAGAAACGGTGTGGCTAGTGCCCGCGCAACTGTTCGAAGCTCACCCGGGTCATGTCGACCGCGGCCTTTTGACAGTATATTAATTTTAGGTGTTTTCGGATGGCGGCTGTAGACCGCTCTAAGAGTACGGGGTGTTCATTATAAAACTTCATCTAGTGGGCTGTGAAATGTCAAAAGAAAAGGATGGAAAAACAAAAGTCTATTTATTTTAATTATGTCATCCTTATCTGTCAAAATTTTATAGCCTGCTAGATGAAGTTTTATAATGAACACCCCGCCCACACCTCTTGTTTTCTCATCACTCTCAAAAAAATACATTTTCTCTTTTGGGCTGCCAGACAACCTTTTTTCCTATTTTTTTTTTGTTTGATTTGTCCATTTTATTCTAACCGCAAAAATAAAAATTACACTTGATCTATTAACAGCGTTAACGTCATATCAATCTCGTGTATCTTTCCATTCCCAGTTCTGCAGCGAATTGAAATGTCGGATATTGTCATCTCTGTTCGTTATGTGCGAAAGAGCGGCGTGGCTACTGACCGGACAATGGTTCGAAGCTCACCCGGATCATGCCAACCGCGGCCTTTTGACAGTATATTAATTTTAGGTGTTTTCGGATGGCGGCTCTGGACCGCTCTAAGAGTACACACCTCTTGTTTTCTCATTAAGAACGTAAGGATAAGAAACCTGCTCATAGCGACAACCCGACTACGCTGCTTGATTTAAAGGATCCACCTTAATTTTTTTCGAGGATTTTTTTTTCCTTTTTTTTGTGGCTCTAAATAGTCCTGTTTTCCCAAAAGAATAGGGTTTTATCTTGGCTATTCTTCGGGAATTATCGTCAAAGCGCCTCCATTGCGGTCGCATTTTTTTTACAACCAAAATCGGTTTTGTAACCGTCGAGCTATTTGGAGATATCCTTCTGTTTTACAGTTTTGACCTCACCTTTTAGCAGTGGAACTAATGACAACTTCCGGCGGAAGTGACGTCTCGGTGACGTCGTGGCGTCTTACGTCAAATTATTGCAAAACAGTTAGACAAACTTTTCGATCCCAACTCTTCGAACGACTTATTTCTTGACCTGCCAACCATTATTATTTGATTTGAGAATGGTGATATTGTTGAGATCTATATTAGTGGTTTTTCGTAAACCAACTAAATATTTGATTCAAAAACCAAAACCCAACATCTATTTTGTCATTTATGGGCTTCGTTTACCTGTCAAAACTGCCGCTACCTAAAAACCGACGTATTGTCTATAACTATACTCAATGCTAATTGTAAACAAAAAAAGATTAAATGTAAACGTCCACTGATATTCTGGTACCGCCCACAGATGCCGCCCGAAAATGCGATTACTTCTAAGGTAAAGCGTTGACAGTTTATGACATTAAAGACAGTTGACTTTGACATCTGTCACGAAAGACCAGGAAGGTGAAATGGGAGAGGAAAATGCTGAATTTTTGTATATGGACCGAATCGAACAGTTTCGTTATTTTACCTTATAGTTGGTAATGTTGCATTTTTGCTGGTCGGAGAAGAATTTGTGCAAAATGGTGCCTTATGAGCAGTTTAATTTTCTTTCTTTTTTCTTCAAGTTTTACAAAAATACATTTTCTCTTTTTAGCTGCCAGACAACCTTTTTCCATAATTTTCTTGTTTGATTAGTCTATTTTCTTCTAACCTCAACAATAAAAATTACACTTGATCTGTTAACAGCGTCAACGTCATATTATATCTCTCTCGTGTAGCTTTCCATTCGCATTTCTGCAGCGAAATGAAATGTCGGATATTGCCATCTCTGTTCATTGTGCGCGAAGAAGCGGCGTGGCCACTGACTGGGCAATGGTTCGAAGCTCCCCCGGGTCATGTCAACCGCGGCCTTTTGACAGTATATTAATTTTAGGTGTTTTCGGATGGCGGCTCTAGAGCGCTCTAAGAGTTGCTCTAAGAGCTGCATTATCTATATTATTCTTTTTTCGTAAACCAACTAAATATTTGATTCAAAAACCAAAACCCAACATCTATTTTTTCATTCATGGGCTTCGTTTACCTGTCAAAACTGCCGCTACCTAAAAACCGACGTATTGTCTACAACTATACTCTATGCTAATTGTAAACAAAAAAAAGATTAAATGTAAACGTCCTCTGATATTCTGGTACTGCCCAGAGCCGCCGCCCGAAAATGCGATTACTTTTAAGGTAAAGCGTTGACAGTTTAGGACATTAAAGACAGTTGACTTTGACATCTGTCACGAAAGACCAAAAAGGTGAAATGGGAGAGGGAAATGCTGAATTTTTGTATATGGACCGAATCTTACAGTTTCTTTATTTTACCTTATAGTTGGTAATGTTGCATTTTCGCTGGTCAGAGAAGAATTTGTGCAAAATGGTGCCTTATGAGCAGTTTAATTTTCTTTACTTTTCTTCAAATTTTCCAAAAATACATTTTTTCTTTTTGGCTGCCAGACAACCTTTTTCCATAATTTTTTTGTTTGATTTGTCTATTTTCTTCTAACCTCAAAAATAAAAATTACACTTGATCTGTTAACAGCGTCAACGTCATATTATATCTCTCTCGTGTAGCTTTCCATACGCATTTCTGCAGCGAAATGAAATGTCGGGTATTGCCATCTCTGTTCATTGTGCGCGAAGAAGCGGCGTGGCCACTGACTGGGCAATGGTTCGAAGCTCCCCCGGGTCATGTCAACCGCGGCCTTTTGACAGTATATTAATTTTAGGTGTTTTCGGATGGCAGCTCTAGAGCGCTCTAAGAGTTGCTCTAAGAGCTGCATTATCTATATTATTCGTTTTTCGTAAACCAACTAAATATTTGATTCAAAAACCAAAACCCAACATCTATTTTTCCATTCATGGGCTTCGTTTAACTGTCAAAACTGCCGCTACCTAAAAACCGACGTATTGTCTACAACTATACTCTATGCTAATTGTAAACAAAAAAAGATTAAATGTAAACGTCCACTGATATTCTGGTACCGCCCAGAGCCGCCGCCCGAAAATGCGATTACTTTTAAGGTAAAGCGTTGACAGTTTATGACATTAAAGACAGTTGACTTTGACATCGGTCACGAAAGACCAGGAAGGTGAAATGGGAGAGGGAAATGCTGAATTTTTGTGTATATGGACCGAATCGAGACCGAATTGTATATGGACCGAATCGAACAGTTTCGTTATTTTACCTTATAGTTGGTAATGTTGCATTCTCGCTGGTCGGAGAAGAATTTGTGCAAAATGGTGCCTTATGAGCAGTTTAATTTTCTTTCTTTTTTCTTCAAATTTTACAAAAATACATTTTCTCTTTTTGGCTGCCAGACAACCATCCATAATTTTTTCGTTTGATATGTCTATTTTCTTCTAACCTCAAAAATAAAAATTACACTTGATCTGTTAACAGCGTCAACGTCATATTATATCTCTCTCGTGTAGCTTTCCATTCGCATTTCTGCAGCGAAATGAAATGTCGGATATTGCCATCTCTATTCTTTGTGTGCGAAGGAGCGGCGTAGCTACTGACCGCGCTATGGTTCGAAGCTCACCCGGGTCATGTCGACTTCGGTCTTTTGACAGTATATTAATTTTAGGTGTTTTCGAATGGCGGCTCTAGACCGCTCTCACACACCTCTTGTTTTCTCATTAAGAATGTAAGGATAGGAAAACTGCTCATAGCGACAACCCGAATACGCTGGTTTTAAAGGATCAACCTTATGAACTCAACTTTTTTGTGTTTTCTTTTTGTTGCCGCTCTAAATAGACCTCTTTTTCCCAAAAATTAGGGTTTCATCTTGGCTATTTTTCGGGAATTATTGTCTAAGCGTCCCCATTGTACTTGCATCGGTGTTGTGCATCTAGCTCGATGCACCTGGAGACCCCTCCTCTTTTACGGTTTTGGCCCCCCTTTTTAGCAGTGGCAACCTTGAAACTAGTGACAATTTCAGAATCAGTTGTCATTGTCAATATTTTTATTACTTATTTCCAATCCAATCGGATATCGAACTTATATCCACCCCCTATAGCTACAGCGCTAGGGCTCGTGGCTCTTAGCTGACCTAACAATCAACACAATCAATATCCCACTTGGCTTTAAGTTGCTATGACGCTTGTATGACGTGAGCTGATGACAACATTACGTCACGGGAACATTAAGAGTGCCGGGCTTGCGGCCAAAAAATAGGACCATTTTTAGGAAATTATCGGCATTTGTTGACTCTGCCCATATCTTCTAGGTCATTGGTGTTGTTACTAGTGAATAACCTCAAAGAACCAATAGGGCTTTTCGAAAAGTGAGACGAATCATGTTGCACTGAAATGTTGCATTTTTGATTCTCGGAGAGGTAGAGTTCTTGCATATTTTTTGTAAAATGGCTCGTTTTGTACATTTTCTTTGACTCAATATGAAAGAGGAAAATTTAATCTATCAGATATTGCAATTTTTTCAAGAAAAATCGGTTATTTTAAACATTTTCGAAATTTATATCAGATCCGTTTTGAGCACTTAATTTAAGAAACTAAATTCTATCGATTAGGAGAGGGATGCGAATCAGTGATGTTTGCATAGATTACTCGACGTAAAATGCACGAATATCTGCACGTAGATAGTGGGTGATGTAAACAAAATAGCTCAGAAGGTCAATGTAGACAATGTAAACAACGTAAACAATACAAAAAGTGGTGGTAATTTCAAACTCTTTTAATCACCTGTCCTTGATAGGACTACTTTGGTAGCGCCTCAGATCCGCCGCCCGAAAATGCGATTACTTATGCGGCATTGACGTTGATGTGATGACATTAAAGACAGTTGACTTTGTCATGTGTCACGAAAGACCAGGAAGGTGAAATGGGAGAGGGAAATGCTGAATTTTTGTATATGGACAGAGTCAAACAGAGGTATTTTACCTTACAGTTGGCAATGTTGCATTTTCGCCTGTCGGGGAATTTTAGCAAAATGGTGTCTTTTAAGCAGTTTAATTTTCTTTTTTTTCTTCAAATCTTAGAAAAATACATTTTCTCTCTGGGACTGCCAGACAATCTTTTTCCATAATTTTTTTGTTTTATTTGTCCAATTTCTTCTAACCTCAAAAATAAAAATTACACTTAATCTGTCAATTGTGTCAACGTCATATCATATCTCTGTCGTAGAGTCCTTTCGAATGTCTGCAGCGAATTGAAATGTCGGATTGAAATGCCATCTCTGTTCGTTGCATCAGAAGGAGCGGTGTGCTTTTACATTGCTGATCTTGGACTGCAAATGGAGATGGAAACAATACCTTCTACTTTGCAGTTTCTACGCATGCCGAAAATTGAGAGCACCTTTCAAAGTGGCACAGCATTTGGTTCATGATCCGTGGCATCCATTGTTGCCGATGCTTTGACGAGTTATTCAACTCAAATAAATGTGATAATATAAATTCGAGATTTGGCAACAACGCACACGCGCATAGCGCATCGGGTTCAAGCCCGCCACTTTTTGTTATGACAGCATGTTATGTACGTGGCTTTCGACAGTACATTAATTTTAAGCGTTTTCGGGTGGCGGTTCTAGAGCGCTCTGAGAGCATGTCTCTGTCAGCTACCCGAGATGATTTATCATGGGCATTCTTCGGGAATAATAGGAAAAGTGCCCAATAAGTTGATTGTAAAGATCTGCATGTAATCGTGTAAATATATTGAAAGTGCGACACACATTTAGAGCATTGAAGAATCAAAAAGAATTCTTTCTTGTAGTACCTTATTAGGAATTCATCTGCGTAAAGCAGCACACTATAAATCTACTTTAACAGGCACAGTGACATCAGAGACAGAGATGATCTAACCCCATTCTTCTCTCGTCTAATGACCCGGCCAATAAGATCATATAAAACGGGACGTCAATTAGACGAGAGATGGTGCCAACCTGATTGTAAATTAAGGCAGCCGGGACCGCACACGGCTCCAGATGGTTCCTGCGATACGCAGGCGCTCGCTTTCTCCCTTTTGGCTTTATTTTTTTGTTAAGAATTTCTTTTAGGAATGTGGCGACAGACTAAGCAGTGGTAGTCTCCCACACGAGATTATAAGTAAATTTTTGATAAGCATCTGCTCTTAACGGGGACACAAGTGCAATTACGGCTTTAATGACCGTAAGTGGACGTGTCGCCATAAAATTATCCCGTTTTACATTGCGACAGCTTCACGTTAATTGCTGTGCGTACACATTACCACGGCCCTGGGAATTTGTCGCGATGCGCCGCCACTGTTCATACATATTCATTGCCGTGTCCTCAGCTATTTTATTTATGGTGCGATGTAAAAAGGAAATTATTATTTCCCTTATTTGACTTCATTACCGTAGAACAACGCCCATTAAAACCGGTGTTTCGTATACGTAGCTGAAGCGAGGGCAATTAAGAGGAATTCTATGGAGTTGTAACGACACGTTGTAGGACACGGTCGATAAAATTCTTGTTTGATAAAAATCCCGCACCTGTTCCTGGGCAATTGCTAAAAATGTGCTCCAGAAGCCTTGGCCGGGTTGGAGCAGATAGCGACTGGGAAAGTGGCACGCTCCGCATACGTAATCGGACATAAAAAAATGTTCTTGTATTATATATTTTATAAAGGAGGAAACTCCGGGCAAATCGTTTTACGGCCCGGGTACATGCAAACTTCCTTGTTTTGGGCATGTGTTTTTATTTCAGCCAGTCACGTAACTGGCCACAAAAACCGTTCCCAATTTAATATTAGAACTCGCCGTGTGCACGTTCTTCCGTCCGAGCTCTTTTTTAAGAAATTAGGGCCAGCGCCCAGCACCCATCATCTAAGCGCTGGTAAAATTTAATTACGGCACCGTGACCGGGCGATTTTTTTCAAATTGTTTCTCTAGAAGGATGTTCGTTAATAAAGAAAGCCGACGGTTATTTTTGATAATCATTAATAAATGGGTGAGCCCAATATGTGATCCACTCCGAACCCAAACCAAACGGGGTACGAATCAATTTACCCACATTTTTTTTTCCCTAATGGAATCGGGCCGCGTCTAATGAAGACCGT
Organism: Taphrorychus bicolor; assembly: GCA_951812265.1. NCBI lineage: Eukaryota > Metazoa > Arthropoda > Insecta > Coleoptera > Curculionidae > Taphrorychus > Taphrorychus bicolor. Next base: position 36,885,172 of record OX638304.1, read on the forward strand.
TTTGAACGCTATTTCAAGCTTTAATGAATTTTCCACACACCTTTCGATTATTATCGTTATTATTGGCGGTGGCAGGACCTCACGGAACTCATGAGAAAAGGTCACCCAGATGAGCAGTCTCGACCTGACCGAAAAGAGCAAAAAGCATCGACATACGGGGGGCGCTCAAAAGCGCTAATTAATTTTCTTTTTAGGTCCGAATGTGCGCTAAACCTGTCCAGATGTTTCCGAGAAAAAGTGGTTTCGTTCGGCATGAGTTATGGCAAGGCCTTTTTCATTTCGAACGACGTCTCCATTATTTTTGATCGTATTGGATGTCTCTCAGATGATTAAGACCTTCGTGATTTACACCCGTAGCGTATTGTTTAATTTGCCTCATTCGGTGTTGGTGCGGAACTTGATGAAAAATTTCGCCAGATAACCGATGCAGACAACGAGGAAGTACTCTGCCCCAGTTTGGGCCATGATTTATAGCGTAATTAGGTTAATATCCGCCTGCGGGACCGGGTAATGTTTTTATTTTATCGTTTATAATATGTCACCAAAACTGGATATGGAAATTGGTGTTTGTTGTAAAGCAACGCCCGCAAGTACTCCTTGGAAACCGAGTTTAGAAGCAGTTGTGGTAACACACGCAAAACTTTAAATAAATATGTGAATAAGTTCTCTACAGTATTTTACTCCTGCAATATTTTGCCCACTGCATTTCAAGTACGTTCCCGTCGCATCCTTCAACCTGCAAAACGACCAATACTACATCTAGCAGTGTTCTACTACAAATGTCCAGCAAAAACCTTTTTCCTGTCCTATTCGTTTCGTGCTGACTAAAGTCACGTACACACTTTATCTTGGCTCAGTCGATCACAAGTCTGTCTACACAGTCTACTACAGTTTGTCTACTTTTCCATGACTGTTGATCGTGTCAACGTATACAGTATTTTAATTTAAGTATCGAATACGAAGATACGATTCTGTGGATCGACTCTAAAAATTGCCGCAAATACCAATAAATTCGCCTCAAAAAATGTCCCATGTTCTTAACCGACAATCGATCTTGTTAGTGCCTGCAGGGATGCATTATGTACCCTTTTTCCTGTACTATTCGTTTCGTGCTTACTAAAGTCACGTATGCACTTTTGAGTTGATCACAGATCGTGTACGATACCCTATTTCATAAGTACGTTTGTGTATAAAACGACATGTACTCTGCATAGTACTAAAAATGTTCAGCAAAGAGCTGAGTAATCACGTTGTCCTGTCTTATTCGTTTCGTGTTGACTAGTGTCACGTATGCACATTGGCCTGATCCAGATGATCACAGATCGTCTACGATACCGTATTTTAACTAAATTGTCGAATTCGAAGATGCTGACGATTAAAAATTGCCACTAACACCAATGAATTCGCCTCAAAAAGCAGTTTTCAATGTCCTTAATCGACGATCGATCTTTTCAGTACCTCCAAAGAAACATTGATATTCGGTATAGTACTAAAAATGTTCATCAAAGAGATGGGTAACAACGTTTTCCTATCCTATTCGTTTCGTGCTGACTAAAGTCACGTACACACTTTATCTTGGCTCAGTCGATCACAAGTCTGTCTACACAGCCTACTACAGTTTGTCTACTTTTCCATGACTGTTGATCGTGTCAACGTATACAGTATTTTAATTTAATTATCGAATACGAAGATACGATTCTGTGGAACGACTCTAAAAATTGCCGCAAATACCAATAAATTCGCCTCAAAAAATGTCCCACGTTCTTAACCGACAATCGATCTTGTTAGTGCCTGCAGGGATGCATTATGTACACTTTTTCCTGTACTATTCGTTTCGTGCTTACTAAAGTCACGTATGCACTTTTGAGTTGATCACAGATCCTGTACGATACCCTATTTTATAAGTACGTTTGTGTATTTTTTATATGTACGTTTGTCTAGTTTTCCATGACTGGGAATCGTGTTAACGTATAAAGTACTTTAATTTCATTATCGAATACGAAGATATGGTTTTGAGGACCGACTCTAAAAATTGCCGCAAATACCAATAAATTAGCCTCAAAAAATGTCCAATGTTCTTAACCGACATCTTGTCAGTGCGTGCATGGATGCATTACGTACACTTTTTCCTGTACTCTTCGTTGCGTTTCGTGCTGATTAAAGTCACGTATGCACTTTTTCCTGGTCCAGTTGATCACAGATCGTCCACGATTTTAAGTTAATTATCGAATACGAAGATGCTGACGACTAAAAAATGCCACAAACACCAACAAATTCGCATCGAAAAGAAGTTTCCAATGTTCTTAACCGACGATCGATCTTTTCAGTGCCTGCACAAGAACATTATAAAACGACAGGTACTCTGCATAGTACTAAAAATGTTCAGCAAAGAGCTGAGTAATCACGTTGTCCTGTCTTATTCGTTTCGTGTTGACTGAAGTGACGTACACTTTTGTCTGGTTCCGTTGATCACAAGATCAAAGTGTGTTTTGATAATCTACGTTTGTCTATTTTTCCATGACTTTCAACCTCTCACCATCATGAAGAAGAATTTTAACTTAATTATCGAATTCGAAGACACGGCTATGTGGATCGACTAAAAATCGACACGGATGCATTATGTAGGTACACTTTTTCCTGTACTATTCGTTTCGTGTTGACTAGTGTCACGTATGCACTTTGGCCTGATCCAGATGATCACAGATCGTCTACGATACCGTATTTTAACTAAATTGTCGAATTCGAAGATGCTGACGATTAAAAATTGCCACTAACACCAATGAATTCGTCTCAAAAAGCAGTTTTCAATGTCCTTAATCGACGATCGATCTTTTCAGTACCCCCAAAGGAACATTGATGCTCGGTATAGTACTAAAAATGTTCATCAAAGAGATGGGTAACCACGTTTTCCTATCCTATTCGTTTCGTGCTGACTAAAGTCACGTACACACTATATCTTGGCTCAGTCGATCACAAGTCTGTCTACACAGTCTACTACAGTTTGTCTACTTTTCCATGACTGTTGATCGTGTCAACGTATACAGTATTTTAATTTAATTATCGAATACGAAGATACGATTCTGTGGAACGACTCTAAAAATTGCCGCAAATACCAATAAATTCGCCTCAAAAAATGTCCCACGTTCTTAACCGACAATCGATCTTGTTAGTGCCTGCAGGGATGCATTATGTACACTTTTTCCTGTACTATTCGTTTCGTGCTTACTAAAGTCACGTATGCACTTTTGAGTTGATCACAGATCCTGTACGATACCCTATTTTATAAGTACGTTTGTGTATTTTTTATATGTACGTTTGTCTAGTTTTCCATGACTGGGAATCGTGTTAACGTATAAAGTACTTTAATTTCATTATCGAATACGAAGATATGGTTTTGAGGACCGACTCTAAAAATTGCCGCAAATACCAATAAATTAGCCTCAAAAAATGTCCAATGTTCTTAACCGACAATCGATCTTGTCAGTGCGTGCATGGATGCATTACGTACACTTTTTCCTGTACTATTCGTTGCGTTTCGTGCTGATTAAAGTCACGTATGCACTTTTTCCTGGTCCAGTTGATCACAGATCGTCCACGATTTTAAGTTAATTATCGAATACGAAGATGCTGACGACTAAAAAATGCCACAAACACCAACAAATTCGCATCGAAAAGAAGTTTCCAATGTTCTTAACCGACGATCGATCTTTTCAGTGCCTGCACAAGAACATTATAAAACGACAGGTACTCTGCATAGTACTAAAAATGTTCAGCAAAGAGCTGAGTAATCACGTTGTCCTGTCTTATTCGTTTCGTGTTGACTGAAGTGACGTACACTTTTGTCTGGTTCCGTTGATCACAAGATCAAAGTGTGTTTTGATAATCTACGTTTGTCTATTTTTCCATGACTTTCAACCTCTCACCATCATGAAGAAGAATTTTAACTTAATTATCGAATTCGAAGACACGGCTATGTGGATCGACTAAAAATCGACACGGATGCATTATGTAGGTACACTTTTTCCTGTACTATTCGTTTCGTGTTGACTAGTGTCACGTATGCACTTTGGCCTGATCCAGATGATCACAGATCGTCTACGATACCGTATTTTAACTAAATTGTCGAATTCGAAGATGCTGACGATTAAAAATTGCCACTAACACCAATGAATTCGTCTCAAAAAGCAGTTTTCAATGTCCTTAATCGACGATCGATCTTTTCAGTACCTCCACAGGAACATTGATACTCGGTATAGTACTAAAAATGTTCATCAAAGAGATGGGTAACCATGTTTTCCTATCCTATTCGTTTCGTGCTGACTAAAGTCACGTACACACTTTATCTTGGCTCAGTCGATCACAAGTCTGTCTACACAGTCTACTACAGTTTGTCTACTTTTCCATGACTGTTGATCGTGTCAACGTATACAGTATTTTAATTTAATGATCGAATACGAAGATACGATTCTGTGGAACGACTCTAAAAATTGCCGCAAATACCAATAAATTCGCCTCAAAAAATGTCCCACGTTCTTAACCGACAATCGATCTTGTTAGTGCCTGCAGGGATGCATTATGTACACTTTTTCCTGTACTATTCGTTTCGTGCTTACTAAAGTCACGTATGCACTTTTGAGTTGATCACAGATCGTGTACGATACCCTATTTTATAAGTACGTTTGTGTATTTTTTATATGTACGTTTGTCTAGTTTTCCATGACTGGGAATCGTGTTAACGTATAAAGTACTTTAATTTCATTATCGAATACGAAGATATGGTTTTGAGGACCCACTCTAAAAATTGCCGCAAATACCAATAAATTCGCCTCAAAAAATGTCCAATGTTCTTAACCGACAATTGATCTTGTTAGTGCCTGCATGGAAGCATTACGTACACTTTTTCCTGTACTCTTCGTTTCGTTCCGTGCTGACTAAAGTCACGTATGCACTTTTGCCTGGTCCAGTTGATCACAGATCGTCCACGATTTTAAGTTAATTATCGAATACGAAGATGCTGACGACTAAAAAATGCCACGAACACCAACGAATTCGCATCGAAAAGAAGTTTCCAATGTTCTTAATCGACGATCGATCTTTTCAGTGCCTGCACAAGAACATTATAAAACGACAGGTACTCTGCATAGTACTAAAAATGTTCAGCAAAGAGCTGAGTAATCACGTTGTCCTGTCTTATTCGTTTCGTGTTGACTGAATACGTACACTTTTGTCTGGTTCAGTTGATCACAAGATCAAAGTGTGTTTTGATAATCTACGTTTGTCTATTTTTCCATGACTTTCAACCTCTCACCATCATGAAGAAGAATTTTAACTTAATTATCGAATTCGAAGACACGGCTATGTGGATCGACTAAAAATCGACACGGATGCATTATGTAGGTACACTTTTTCCTGTACTATTCGTTTCGTGTTGACTAGTGTCACGTATGCACTTTGGCCTGATCCAGGTGATCACAGATCGTCTACGATACCGTATTTTAACTAAATTGTCGAATTCGAAGATGCTGACGATTAAAAATTGCCACTAACACCAATGAATTCGCCTCAAAAAGCAGTTTTCAATGTCCTTAATCGACGATCGATCTTTTCAGTACCCCCAAAGGAACATTGATGCTCGGTATAGTACTAAAAATGTTCATCAAAGAGATGGGTAACCACGTTTTCCTATCCTATTCGTTTCGTGCTGACTAAAGTCACGTACACACTATATCTTGGCTCAGTCGATCACAAGTCTGTCTACACAGTCTACTACAGTTTGTCTACTTTTCCATGACTGTTGATCGTGTCAACGTATACAGTATTTTAATTTAATTATCGAATACGAAGATACGATTCTGTGGAACGACTCTAAAAATTGCCGCAAATACCAATAAATTCGCCTCAAAAAATGTCCCACGTTCTTAACCGACAATCGATCTTGTTAGTGCCTGCAGGGATGCATTATGTACACTTTTTCCTGTACTATTCGTTTCGTGCTTACTAAAGTCACGTATGCACTTTTGAGTTGATCACAGATCCTGTACGATACCCTATTTTATAAGTACGTTTGTGTATTTTTTATATGTACGTTTGTCTAGTTTTCCATGACTGGGAATCGTGTTAACGTATAAAGTACTTTAATTTCATTATCGAATACGAAGATATGGTTTTGAGGACCGACTCTAAAAATTGCCGCAAATACCAATAAATTAGCCTCAAAAAATGTCCAATGTTCTTAACCGACAATCGATCTTGTTAGTGTCTGCTGGGATGCATTATGTACACTTTTTCCTGTACTATTCGTTTCGTTTCGTGCTGATAAAGTCACGTATGCAGCTTTGCCTGGTCTAGTTGATCACAGATCGTCTACGATACCGTATTTTATATGTACGTTTGTGTATTTTGTGTAACTACGTTTGTCTACTTTTCCATGACCGTGGATCGAGTTAACGTATAAATTCGCCCCAAAAAATGTCCAATATTTTTAACCGTCAAACGATCCTGTAAGTGCCTTTTTGTATATGTACACTTTTTCTGTACTATTCTTTTCGTGCTGACTAGAGTCACGTATGCACTTTTGTCAGATCCAGATGATCACAGATCGTCTACGACACCGTATTTTAACTAAATTGTCGAATTCGAAGATGCTGACGATTAAAAATTGCCACTAACACCAATGAATTCGTCTCAAAAAGCAGTTTTCAATGTCCTTAATCGACGATCGATCTTTTCAGTACCCCCAAAGGAACATTGATACTCGGTATAGTACTAAAAATGTTCATCAAAGAGATGGGTAACCACGTTTTCCTATCCTATTCGTTTCGTGCTGACTAAAGTCACGTACACACTATATCTTGGCTCAGTCGATCACAAGTCTGTCTACACAGTCTACTACAGTTTGTCTACTTTTCCATGACTGTTGATCGTGTCAACGTATACAGTATTTTAATTTAATTGTCGAATACGAAGATACGATTCTTTGGATCGACTCTAAAAATTGCCGCAAATACCAATATTTTTGCCTCAAAAAATGTCCCACGTTCTTAACCGACGATCGATCTTTTCAGTGCCTGCACAGGAACATTATGCAACGACAGGTACTCGGCATAGTACTGAAAATGTTCACCAAAGCGCTGGGTAATCACGTTTTCCTGTCTTATTCGTTTCGTGCTGACTAAAGTCACGTACACACTTTTGCCTGGATCAGTTGATCACAAATCGCCTACGATAACCGTATTTTGATAATGTACGTTTGTCTTTTTTCCATGACTGTTATGACCGTATTAACAACCTCCCACCATCCCGAAGAAAAAGTTTAATTTATTTACCGAATTCGAAGATACGGTTATGTGGATCGACTAAAAATCGACACGGATGCATTATGTATAATTTTTCCTGTACTATTCTTTTCGTGCTGACTAGAGTCACGTATGCACTTTTGCCTGGTCGAGTTGATCACAGATCGTTTACGATACCGTATTTTAATTTAATTATCGAATACGAAGATGCTGACGCCTAAAAATTGCCACGAACACCAATGAATTCGCCTCGAAAAGAAGTATCCAATGTTCTTAACCGACGATCGATCTTTTTAGTGCCTGCACGGGGGCATTATGCATGACTGCCGTTCCCGAGTGCGGACTTTAAATTGCAAAAAGACCGAGTGTCTAGTTCCAGTTGCGAACACGGATGATATATGCGGTCGGTCGTGGTTTGACGGGGGTCTTCTTTGTTTCACCTCGTTCTTATCTCTCCCCGATCCGAATTTATATAGAGCGAAAATGAAAGAAAGCTGACGCTACGCCGCGAAAGCAGCAGTTAGTAAGTCGCGTTTGGGTGTCTGCGTCATACGTCGCTTTTTCTATTATTAAATCACGTTGCAACCCGTCTACAAAGCTTACTTCCCGATGTGTCATATAGAATTTTCCGTTTACTGTCGCAGCAAATTATCTTTGCTTTACGCTTTCCGCTTATTAAATCTCGCCTCCTCCAAGGCTCTCCCGGCTCCGTCAGAGCTTTTTATTTGACTTGCGTTTTCCGGATTTTTGCCCTACTAAGTCCAAAGGGAGCACTGAATAAACTGCCGCCGGTTTACAATCGGGAACTCGAAAAATACCTTTTAACTCGTTAAAAAAAAATGTGGATACTAAAGATGGGCCTATTTTTGCTAATGGGTTTAGAAATAAAGACTTTTTTGTCAGAGTGAAAATAAGCCCATCTCTAGTAAAATCTCGCTATTTTGTTCAACAGATTTGTCTTTAGGTGCCACGTGTTTTACCTTCTCCTCTAGTAATGAGATTTCTCAATAATTAAACAAAAAAAAAAGATTTTTTACTAGAGATGAGTTTATGTTTACGAACAGGATTCTGCAGAAATAAAATCCTTTTTCCAGCTCATCTCTATTAAAACTATTTTTTTACAGATTTGCTTTTAAGTGCCACATAATTTGTCCCTCATCACCTGTACTAATAGCATTGCTGAATAATCGAAGTAAAAAATATGACTATAGGTACTAGAGATGGAAAATTTTTGCCAATCTGTAGAGATAAAAACTTTTTTCTTAAAAACGAACAGGTAATTCGCCCATCTCTAATAGAACCCCTCTATTTTTTCTCTAGGAATTTATGTATAAGTGCCACATAATTTATCACTCGTCACAGCCAGTAATTGGAAGAATCCTTACAGATACGAAGTTTGTGAAAACTGGCCCATCTCTAGTAAACCACATTTTCTTTTAAGTTTTGCCTTTAAATGCCACACATTTTGTCCCTTATCAGCTGTACTAATAAGATTTCTCAATAACCGAACGAAAAAATATGTGCATACTAGAGATGGGCAATTTTTGCTAATGTGTAGTGAATATTAGCCCATCTCTAATAAAGCAACACTATTTTTTTTTCTGAAAAGGTGTCTGTTTCTAGAAACTGTGGTTTTCGTTTTCTAAAAAAGTGCCACATATTTTGCCTTTAATAATTAGGTTTTTCAATAACCGGACGAAAAGATGTGGGTTTACTAGAGATGGGCAATTTTTATGAAACGGACTTCTGTAGTCTGTAGTTTCAATAATCAATCGAAAAAAAATCTGGATAATAGAGATGAGCTATTTTTACTAATGGGCCACCTGAACAATTTAAAAAAATTTTTTAGAGATGGGCTGTTAGTGAAAATTGGCCCATCTCTAGTAAAACAGCATATTTTTATTATAGATTTACCGTTAAGTATCAAATATTGTGCCGCTCAATTCATCTAGTTATGAAGTTAGTGAAAATTCGCCCTTCTCTAGTAAAGCAACAATTTTTTTTTCTAGAAATTTGTCTGTTACTAGAGATGGACCATTTTTACGAATCGGACCTCTGTAGGCTGTAGACTCAATAATCAACCGAAAAAATTTCTGGATAATAGAGATTAATAAAATTCTTAGAGATGGGCAGTTAGTAAAAATTGGCCCATGTCTAGTGAAACAGCATATTTTTAATCTAAAGATTTGCTGTTAAGTGTCAAAGATTGTGCCGCGCTACTCATCTAGTTATTAAGTTATTGAAAATTCATCCCTCTCTAGTAAAGCAACACCATTTTTTTCCAGAAACGTGTCTGTTCCTAGAAAATGTTTCTAGAAAAGTGCCACATATTTAGCCTCTAATAATTAGGTTTCTCAATAACCGGCCGAAAAAATGTGTGTTTACTAGAGGTAGGCCATTTTTACGAACCGGACTTCTGTAGCCTGTAGGCTCAATAATCAACCGAAAACATTTCTGGATAATAGAGATTAATAAAATTCTTAGAGATGGGCAGTTAGTGAAAATTAGCCCATCTCTAGTGAAACTGCATATTTTTATTCTAGAGATTTGCCGTTAAGTGTCAAAGTTTGTGCCGCTCTACTCATCTAGTTATTAGGTTAATGAAAATTCGCCCCTCTCTAGTAAAGCAACGCCATTTTGTTTCCAGAAACGTGTCCGTTCCTAGAAACTGTTTCTAGAAAAGTGCCTCATATTTAGCCTCTAATAATTAGGTTTCTCAATAACCGGCCGAAAAAATGTGTGTTTACTAGAGATGGGTCATTTTTACGAACCGGACTTCTGTAGTCTGTAGGCTCAATAATCAACCGAAAAAATTTCTGGATAATAGAGATTAATAAAATTCTTAGAGATGGGCAGTTAGTGAAAATTGGCCCATCTCTAGTGAAACTGCATATTTTTAATCTAGAGATTTGCCGTTAAGTGTCAAAGATTGTGCCGCTCTACTCATCTAGTTATTAAGTTAGTGAAAATTCGCCCCTCTCTAATAAAGCAACACCATTTTTTTTCCAGAAACGTGTCTGTTCCTAGAAACTGTTTCTAGAAAAGTGCCACATATTTAGCCTCTAATAATTAGGTTTCTCAATAACCGGCCGAAAAAATGTGTGTTTACTAGAGATGGGCCATTTTTACGAACCGGACTTCTGTAGTCTGTAGACTCAATCAACCAAAAAAAAATCTGGATAATAGAGATGGGCTATTTTTACTAATGGGTCATCTGAAGAATTTAAAAAAAAATCTTAGAGATGGGTAGTTACTTAAAATTGGCCCATCTCTACTAACACAGCACTATGTTTTTTTCCAGAGATTTGCCATTATTAAATGTCACATATTTTGCCGCACATCACTTCTAGTAATTGGGTTTCTCAATAACGGCAAAAATTACGTGTTCTCTAGATATTGGCAATTTTTAGGAATCGGATTTCCAAAGAAATTAAATTAAAGACTCAAATTAAATAGAAACTGCACACGTTTCGACGTTTTTCTAAAGGCTATTATACAACTAGAGTGGCACAAGACTTGTCATCAAAAAGATCCTTTGACGTTTCTTTGCTATTGTTGTTCAACGATGTTCGTCATTGTACAGGGTGTCCCATTTTCGAATGAATTCGTTGAATTTTAAGCGACATATTTTGTAAAAAAAATAAATAACTTTAGAATGAATTCGAAAAATATCGACACATATTTTAATATCGAAGATAGAAGAGAATTTTCATAGCCTTTATGGTTTCTGAGATACAGAGTGATTTTTAAAAATTGATATTTTAGATTTTTTTTTTTTTATTTTAATGAAAAGTAGAAATAGTAGTTTTTGTTACATACAATCCAGTGGCGCACCGTTTTCATGTGCACCTAATAGTTCAGTCACAATTTGAAAAAAAAACTACTGAGATACCCCCTGAGTTCTTCAAAAGTGATAATTTTCAATTCCAACCTATATCTCAAAAACCAAAAGGGCTATAAACATTCTGTTTGTGTCACCTTTAACTGTACAAAATTGCTGGAAACGAGTAGAAAAGAAATTATGACTTAATTGAATTCAGTGGAAGCTACGCAAGCAGAACAAAAACGTGTATACGAGGGGCTGCTTGAACTAACCAGAATTACGTAACACCACACGTGGGGCCCTGGGAATAATATCTCATGATGCCGCCCATAATTTCCCTATCACGATGGAGAGTGAATCTCCTCGGAACCCTCTTGTCAGGTACCCGGGCCAAGTTAGTATTTTATGGTGGCCGTATGTTAATGCGAACCGTTTAGATCGAAATCTCGGCGGTGTTACTTCTTTGAAAGCCCAGCGCGGATTTCGTTACTCTCTTGTCGTTACATTCCCCGAGTTGGGTAAACACCGGTTCTGTGAACTGGAAAGAGTGCCACTAAACCGCTTTAATTGTCTTAATATCTTGCCTTACAAACAGGCTTCTGCTTTTCTATTGTCCCCGAAGGAAATGCTTTTGGGGATTTAGATTTAAAAGCCTTAAAAGTAAGAGAAATTGTTTTTTGTTGCTGTGACCACACAAATCAGAAACATTTGTCTTATTGCAAAAAACAACCAATAACGAAACCATCACGCTTCCATCGATATTGTGAAGTTCCATTATGAAAATTACAACTACATTTCAATCTATTCGGTCGCATTAAGCGAATTAAATTTTTTTCGCAGTTCGCCGGGCTGAAACCATTTTTATCAATCAAATTATTTGCCCTCATCCATCAAAACGATGTTTTATATCAATAATCCTCCGGCAATCGAGCCGGGGGCCAAAGAAAAACAACCTAATCATGCACAACTTCCAGAAATCATCCATTAAAACCATCCCGAAATGAACACGTAACTGCCGCTGATCACGGAATTTTGATTGCTTTTCGTGAGTTTTCTTTATTTATTTATTAAACCATTTTGCGGTTCTGTCTGCTATTAATTTCCTCCCTCGGCTGGTTCTCACAGTACACCGTTTCTTAATAGAAATTCTCCATGACAAGGCACGATGCGTCCGAGTTACGCGCGCGGTGGTACCCCCCCATCGGCCTTCGGATCTCTTGCAGCTGAAGAAGGCGCTCTTTGTTTTGCACAACTGAACGAAACTATTAGCATACAGTTTTAGATGACAGGGAGATGATATAGCGCAGTGAAACTCGTTATGATAATACGACCGTTTTGAGGCTCAGTTTCTGGTTATTTATGCCCCATTCATGTAAGAGATTTATCTGCAAAGACAAAAATCGTGCCCACCGCCGTTGTTTCGGGCAGGTACCTAGGTAGGTACGCATCACGCAACTATTTAGGTTGCATCTGCGGTACCTACACCCACCGTGGTCAGTCGTGTGACCACCGGTCAGTGATCTGTGCATGTGTGTACGGTGCCAAGGCTTGGTACCACTGCTAGTGCAGTTCAACGTCAAGTTTATTATTAATCTTGCTTAACTCGCACATTTTCATGTAGGTCTAGGATTGAAGAGTGGAATTAATAAAAGGGGTAAACTGTGCACTAAATACAGGTGTTTTTCTAGAACCGAACGAAAAGTACAAATTAGCGCTTCCAAAAGAAAGTGCAAAGTTGCGCTTTTTCGAGGAGCGAGGGTTTTATGTCGCTCGTAATCAAAACGCTCTTTTAGTTATCATGGAAACCATAATAAAGAAATATTTAGTATTTTTGCGACTTTTGACACAAAAGTATGAGTTGAGGAGTATTTGACAGCATTTACCAAACATTTATATGAAAACATCGGTTGTAGAAAAAATGTTGTGTGTTATTTGAGGGCAAAGTGACAATGCCGCTCTCGTGAGAGATAGCCGAGAAGTCAAACTTCTCACTCAGAGCAGCAATACAAATAGCTATTTTTCCAATCTTTTTCTTGCATATGGAAAAGTCACCATTCCGTGCAAGGTTGGACAGGACAGAACTTTTCTGCACCAACACTCACATTCTAACACTAATCACTAGTAGGTAATAGTAGTGGTAAACAATGGGGGGGCCGACGCCTTGCGACTAGATCTTAGAAACCTTTTTCACATTCCGGTCCACCCATTCCTATGCCACTAGGGCCCTCATTCCCTTCACGAGTCGACCCGTCCCTCTAATGACAGAGGGTATCCCGTCCCATTTGTCTCTGCATCACGGGGGCAATGAGAACGACGCCCACGACAGCCATGGTGCGCATGCTCGACCTGCATCCATTTCCAATACTCCTGGAATGAGAGGCAATGAAGGCGACATACCGGCTGCAACAAGTGATGAACCGCTGCCATTCGATGGTGGGACCAACAATGCCCAGGGAAGGCCTTGCAGTCTCCGTCCTAATGGCATCAAAACGTACATTGGTATATTACAACGCTACTTCGTCAGGGCTTCCTCAGGGGGACTCAGACTGGGGCGAACGAGGCGAAGATCTACAACTGGCAGGAATACCTGGTACACGGACGGATCCAAAACCGACGAAGGGGCTGGCTCCGGAGTGTACAGGAGATCGGATGGCATCTGCATAGCAGAGAGCCTGGGCCGATTCACCACAGTGTTTCAGGCAGAGATACATGTCATGGAATTGTGCCCGACATCTATTAGATGAGGGACACAATAGATCAATAAAGGTCTGCTCGGATAGTCGAGCAGCGCTTCTAGCGCTTATGTCTTTGCGCTGCAATTCCAAAACTGTCTTGAACCGACACAGAACTCTGAACACCCTGTCGCAGGAGAACAGCGTCACACTGGCATGGATCCCGGGCCATCGTGGTCACGAAGGCAATGACAGTGCCGACTCTAGCTAGGAGGGCGGCGGGTCTTCATTCGTAGGCCCAGAGCCGTCACTAGGAGTCCCATACTCTCTGGTCAAGGCTGAACTCCAGAAATGGAGCAACGCCAAGTCCCAGGGTTGGTGGGAGAACCTACTCGGATTATCACACTTCAAAAAAATTATCACGGGACCAAAGAGGGCAAAAGCCCAAACATTCCTCAGACTAAATAAGAGAAAAATCAGAGTGGCCACTGCACTGTACACAGGACATAGCCACTTAAGATCTCACATGCACAGACTCGGACTGTCCGAAGAGACGGAGTGTCGGCTGTGCTTTGAGCACGTCCTATGTGACTGCCCGGCTATTGCCAGATCGAGGTACTCACTGTTTGGAAGCACAATCATTGAACCTGAAGATGCAAACGCAGTGTCGCCCGAGAGACTCATCAGATTCGTTGAGGGTCTGATTCGTCTGAGCATAACGGATGACAACTAGTGGAGCTAGCAGGGGCAAATCTTGCTGGTAACACTTCGAGTCAGCCACAATAGAACGCAGGTTGCGGTGGAGAACTGTATAATGCCACTCACAATAAATAAAATCCCGTCCCATTCCAGAGTGTTCCACCTATGGCAAACTCCCAGAAAGGGGTATGACGACTCTTTCCCTGCTACACAGTGGCTGCTGAATGCACCATCAGCCATTCCTAGAAGGTGCATGTGCCTGCTTCTCCCAGGAAGCCACAAGGCCTTGGATCTATCCGGGTTAGGGGACATTTCTTTAGTCTGTCTACATATTCCTGACTGTTTGTCCTTGTACTATCCCATGTCCACTCATTCGGAATGTGAGAGACGTAGGTACCTTTTACTTACTCCTAGACATGCCTCCGGTCCAGTAAAGCATGTCTGGGAAAACCGCTTGGCCGATCGTTCCCCTCGATGCTCCTATGTCCAGGAACCCACCCCAGAGTTACCCTTTTTGTTTCTGCCAGTGACTCTAGAGCATCCCTGCAGTCCTGAACGAGCTTTGAACTCTTTCGCTCCTGCAGACAATGTTGCCAACATGTCATGTGAAAAAATCCTTAGTGGAAGCACGATTTATCCTTAGAATTCCTTAGGTTGAATGACTGAAATATGTTCTGTAAAATAGAAGAAAGCGAGCAACAAAATTGCGCCACAGGCGAAAATTCTTTTAGGTCACGCCCATTTTTTCCAAAATTTTTACAAATATTTTTCAATTTTCAAAATACGAACGACAGTAACGAGAGTCGACACGACATCCAATCAATGACATTTACCATTTGACAATTGACAGCTGACTCTTGCAGCGTATTGACCATTCGAGAATTACGTCATTTGACATGTTTGCCCCCCCCCCCAAGGCAATATAGCTGACCAAGTTACTTAAAACTCGATCTTGATCATCACGTTTCATGTTTGATTTGAGATTTATTTATAATATATTCCAAAATTGTCTCTTTTGGGCAAAAGCTCCAAGGGAGGATTTATAGTTTTGTAGCTGTACGAAGTACGAAAGATAATCCTAAAACGTCAAAACAAATTTGCTTTTCATAATTAATAAACTTACTGCGGTGTTGCCGTTTTTACTATTTTTTCATACTTTAGGTTATTTATGTCTGATTACAAGTTATGCAAGGTGAGTCAGATTAAACTGTCATACGTAAACCAAGATAGGGAAATGGATTTAAAGCAGAAAGTTTTAGTAAGGTTGTATGGGAAAATGCTTACAGGTTTTTTGTTGCTTGTATTTCATGCATATCATTGGTTTTGAATTATGAAAAAAAAAATAATATTTGTAAATGCAAATTATTTGTATTTGTAATTTTTTTCAAAAACAACTTCAAAAACAGATACGAAAATATATCCATCCAGACAAAAAGTTTCTAAGTTGAAGAAAGAGATTTTTCAAAACAAATTCAGTGGCGCACCACAAAACAGGTTGGAAAGGTAAAAAGAGGCTTGACCCCAGAAAAAGTATCATCCTGTGTCCATATTTTCACCACAATTTGTGAAACGTTTTTGTGGAGATTCTAAAGAGTCCCGCATGTACAAATTTTAATCCTACTATGTCAAGAACTGAAGCAGCTAGGGCTGCCATCCCTCCCGATTTGCGCGGGAGGCTCCCGCTTTATCTCAAAACCTCCCGCCTCCCGCTTTAACTAAATAAGCTCCCGCTTTTGTTTCGTAAGTAGTTAAGAACCGATTTTTTTAATAAAACAATTACTTCTTGCGCCACTTGCGGTTTTCCAATGAGTCGCGATTCGCGAACGTGCTTACTAACTTCTTATAGAGTTTTCTATAAGAAGTTTCAGGCTTTGGCTTTTGAGTGGCACTAGCTTTGTTGGGCATTACAGGGTGTCTAACTTCTTTGTATTTTTGAAAAATATTTTTTGGTTTTTGTTTAACAAAAAATTTTGAAAAATATGGGTTTGTATACAAGTATAAGTACTTGTATATTTACGTTGACAAAAGCATATGACGGAAATATTTGTAAAAATTTAACAAAAAGTGATCGTGGCACCTGAAAATCCCCCCCCCCCCCCGCCCCCCCTGTGCATTTTTATCCACCTACAAATACCTCCCGCTTTTTGTTTTTGCTCATCTGGCAGCCCTAGAAGCAGCTATGAAATAAAAAACCTGTAAAAAATCTGAAACTTTATCACCCTGTATCTTGGTAACAAAAGATACAGGTAACAGATAACAGTAACAAAAGATACAAAAAGGTACAACTTTCTGCTTTTAATTTTCTTTGATTCTTAATTCTTATTCACCATCTCCTTATAATCATAGAAAATTTCGTAAATTTAGCTACATGGTTTGGTTGCCCCACGAATTAGTATGATGGACTTTTATCGAAATCAGCTGTTCTGGCGTCGTCAATAAGGTCAATTATCTGTCATTGTCATTGTCGTGTCTTTATCATACTCAATCCAACGAGCTAAGAGATAGTATGGAGAAAGCAACAATTGTCGACATTTTCTTAAAATCCGTTCCGTTTTTGGCCGGAGTTGTGTGCCCCCTTAACGGTGTGGTCGTCTCAGAATGATCGCACATTGGTGAGTCTCATGGATGAAAAATAGCCAAAAAAACAGTGCAAAACGATGTTCCAATCTCTCCGTGACACGAGTGAAACCAACAGGGCAGTACCATGTGTTCATTAGAAAACTTCATCTAGTTGGCTGTGAAATGTCAAAAGAAAAGGATGGAGAAGCAAGAGTCGATCAGATGAGGTTTTCTAATAAACACCTCGTATATTACATAAGGAGAAGCCTTTCTGCTCCACAGTTTTGGCGTCCTTCATAGCAGTTTTTGCCGGATGTTTTTGCATGAAAATGGCGAACTATCTCCTTATAACCACAGAATATTTCGTAAATTTGGCTATATTATGGTTTGGTTGCCCCACGAGTATGGCGGAACTTTATCGAAAACAGCTGTTCTGGAATGGTTAATTGTGCCGAGATCATGCAGCTTTACTCAAAGTGCTCTGTTTACTCTCTGGATTTCAGCTCCACTAGCAGTAATAGTAGTGTAGTTTCGTGAATATCATAATGCGTTGTGTTTTTTTATGCATTTATAATTTTGCTTCGTATTTGTCGCTTTTAATTAGTCAAGATCTGTATGCAAGAGAAAATCCTCAGATTCTAACAGATTTTACGGAATCCTCCTAAATTCCTAAACGTTCCTAAAAATCCTTTGATCTAAGGATAAAATTCATGACTTGGCAACGTTGGTATTGCAAACACCTCCGCATGGAAAACGGTCGTATGGCTTCCCAAGGGGAAGCCCTCGTCCTCTGCATGGCCTACTTTGTATATTCCGGCTCCTGACGACTGTGTATTAGCCATTCTTGATCCGTCTGTACACCATACCTATTCTCAGAAAGGTGAAGCAGCTCTTCCTTCAATTCGTTCCATGTGGGTGTTTCAGTTTCAGCTGATCGCGTGGACGCCCCTCCAGCGACAGGACAATCGGGATGTCACGCTGAATGAGGCTGACGATCTGCGTATAGCTGTGCCCTTCCACTGGCCGCAGCAATCCATCTTCCATCGCCTCCCTCTTAATCACCACTTAACACTAATCCTCTTATCGAAAAAACCGGCGACCTCAAACAAATAATTATTTAATAAAAAATAAGGAGTTATGAGACAAATTTATATCTAGATCCAATCTAAAACGACCACAATAATAAAAGCCATACAAATACAGAACAAATTTGTAAAAGATTTGCTACAATCAAGTAAACGAGGCAAAAGTGCGTACGTGACTTTAATCAGCATGAAACAAATGATACAATACAGCATATGAGTTCGTGCTGAATTTTGCAGCAAAAAGATGATAATATAAGCACAAGTTCTCAGTTTCTATATATAGTCTGAATCGTTCTCGCTATTGTTGTCGAGGACAAAAGTTCACTTTTGCAAATCCGGAACGGTCTGAGAAACAAAATTCATTCGGCTCTAATATGAGAAGGTAAAAAAACGGCCATTTATTATTGACAGCTCGTTTGGGAAATAAAAGAGCCGCCAATACAGCCGCGATAATGGCCTGGCCGAAGAGGAATTTAAAACCTTTTGTGTGGGGCGTCGTCTTCTTAATGACTTCTCCCGCAAACATTGTTGGAGGACACCCCGTCCTTCGGACTTTACCCCGCCGATGGTGGGACACGCCCTGCGGCATGGTATTATTTCTACATTAATGTAATTTAAATTCGAATCAACGAAGCAAACTATAGTAATTGGAAGCGTCTTTACACCTGCAAATTAGAGGTTGTCCGTTCACTTTTTCGGTTGTTGTTATTATTGCTATTCCCAGGCGTGTAATTGTCCAAGGTCCCGAATTAACGCGTACTGCTTACATCACTTAAAAATTAAATCGTTATCGTGCACACACAAGTAATTCTTCCGGCACAAATAATAGTAATTTCGTTGTGAAGTGAGATCGGCTCAATTTGCGCCCGGGTCCGATTATATCTCCGAAATTGAAAAGAACACGGCTGCTAACTGGAAATTAAGATTCCGACTTCGATCCGATCCGATAAGGTTCGTGTAGTGCCGGGGGGGCACAGGTCGGAATCCAACTGGGTAAACACTTTTTTTTATGTAACGAAGCAACAAACTTGCAAAATCAGTAGAAGTCTGGTCCTCTATGGTTACCTAAATTTGATATGCTGACATAATGGCGAAAGTGGTGTTTCTTTACTTCTTTTGAAAGTGTGTCATAAAATGGTTTGGTGCATAGAAAATTATTCCTTACAACGAAAGAGTGGTAAGCAAGAAAATCCAAATTAATGAGCTACACCCAGAAACTATACGTGGGTAGCGCCTAAAGCGGACCTCAAACTATCTATTTTCCGAGATTACTTTTAATGCCCCTCATCTGTTTTAGTGTAGCGAAATACACCTTTTCTCTCTCTCGTGTGCACAGGAAGGGAAACTTTTAAGCAAATAAAGCTCGACATGAGCGAGTTTCAAAGGTTTTTGACGATAATTTAATAATAATTCCGTTGTTCGAGCCAGTGGCGCACGCGACTTCGCTCAACTATTCAGACGACTATATTGAAACAGACAGATAAACAAGCATAAATCTCTCCGCACACCCATTTCCATATACTTTGCATGATCGCTTTAGACATGTCTATTATGCATCGATATAAATCGTGCTCGGGGAAGAGGATGCTGCAAATTTTAGGCGCATTTGTAGCTGTCGTAATAAATCTTTGACGTCGGTGCAGGCCCTTATAAAGGATTACGCCTTAAGGGCCCCGAACAGCTGCTCTTGATTGCAGAAAACAGTGGCAGTCGCTGCTCCTTTCTGTTATTTATTTCGACATCCCAAAGTCCCTACGTGCATGACCGATCCCTCGGGGCCGGTCGGCAATCAAGAGTTGTTATGCACGGTCCGATGCCTCGCGGTAACCAGGTGACATTCTTGGACCGTGGGCCGATCCGTAGTAATAAAAAGACACTGGCATCGAGCTAAAAAAATTTTGTTTGGACCGTAATAACGAGGAAATATCGGTTTCTGAAGGAGCTGCCGCTTGTTAGGATATCACCCTTATTAGCATATGCGATCATTCACATGATGGCTAACGAGCATTTGATGGGTGTGAGTCCATCCGTGCATGGATATTGGTTATATTTGTAATTAGTTCGTACCAGCACAGTAAAAACACTTTCTTGACCCTTCGTCTGTAGCCGTAGAGAATGGTACAAAAGATTATTAACGCACCCCTTAAACAGAAACTTTGTATAGGCCAAAAGATCTTCTGAGAGCAAGAATAGCTACATCGGTACCGAACTTCCGCTCTTTAATTCCCAATTTTGAAACGATAGTTAAAGAAGGCAAAACTGCGTACGTGACTTCAGTCAGCGCGACATGACTCAAGTTGCAGCTACTTGCAATCACAGTCAATTGTAAAGATGGCAGTTGATTCAGCTGCATCATAACTGATAGTTAACACAGTGAACGTGGAATGTACAGGAATAAAATGTTGAATAAAAATTAAGAAGGATAAAGTGGAAGATACAGGGCACGAATCAATGAAGATAAAAGTCTGCAGGGAACAGTAAAACCACAAATTCCACTTCTTAGGTAACACAGTGGAGGGGAATTTCTAATCTAAGCAGTAAAATCTAGGGTGTGCAAACCCCTCCCCACGCACGGGGTGAGCTCTAGTTAATGCAAAAGATGAATTATTGTCCAATAGTTCACAAGAAAGGGTCGATACAGACGGTCTTATTTTATAGAGACTTTCAGAACAAAACGCAATAAATTTGATATATCGGCTGACGCATTATATCAACATATACAAAAAGCCCATGAGGAAGATAGACGTAAATATGCGGTGTGAAAGCGACCCCAAATTGAGCACCAAAATGTATTGAAAATATTTTCACTGAGCAAACATCTCACTCTGAGCTGAACTGAGCTAAATTTTCAGTTTTGGAGAGTCTCTAAACTCGTTTTCGTCTTTCTAAAGTCAATTTAATTTGATTATGTCATCTTTTTAGGTAAAAAATTCATCTAGATGAGGTTTTCTAACCGCTATATATGTCGAGTATTGTAATATATATTCAGAAAACCGTAAATTTTTGAACGCAGCTGTCTATATCAATTCCCAGATTTCCCATAACAGATACATAAAAGCATTCTCAACGGCGCTCTTGAATTAATAATTTTCATGACAATTATAAACCCCATTCAGGGTGGTTCAGTAAATAAATATCTCGCCAAGTAAGTGTTGTTCACTTAAAATCGTCATCTATATCCCATTCAGGATTTTATGGCATCTTAGTAGCCATGGATGTTTAGTTTTTCTTTACCCATTTCCCTCTTGCCCATGTCATGAAAGATTGACAAACAACGTCAAAATGAAATATCCAAATTTCTAAATTCTATTTTTGAACGTAGTAGTCTAAATCAGTTACCAGTTTCCCCATCACGGGCAAATAAAAGCATTTCCAACTATGTTCCTGAATCAAAATATTTTTACAGACACGTAAAAGCATACTCTCAAGTGCGCTCCTGAATTAATAATAATTTTCATGAAAATCATAAACCCCATCCCCATCTATATCCCATTCAGGATTTTATGGCATCTTAGTAGCCAGGAATGTTCAGTTTTTCTCTACCCACTTCCCTCTTGCTCATGTCATGAAAGATTGACAAACAACGTCAAAATGAAATATCCAAATTTATAATTTTTAATTTTTGAACGTAGTAGTCTAAATCAGTTGCCACTTTTCCCATCCCGGACAAGTAAAAGCATTCCCAACTACGTTCCTGAATTAAAAATATTTTTATGAAAACAGATACGTAAAAGCATTCTCAACTGCGCTCATGAATTAATAATAATTTTCGTGACAATCATAAACCTCATCCAGGGGGTTCAATAAATAAATATCTCGTCAAGTAAGTGATGTTCAGTTAAAATCGTCATCTAGGTATATCCCGTTCAGGATTTTATGGCATGTTAGTAGTAATGGATGTTCAGTTTTTCTCGACCCATTTCCCTCTTGCTCATGTCATGAAAGATTGACAAACAACGTCAAAATAAAATTTCCAAATTGAATATTTTTGAACGTAGTAGTCTAAATCAGTTGCCACTTTTCCCATCCCGGACAAGTAAAAGCATTCCCAAACTACGTTCCTGAATTAAAAATATTGTTATGAAAACATACACTTAAAAGCACTCTCAACTGCGCTCATGAATTAATAATAATTTTCGTGACAATCATAAACCCCATTCAGGTTGGTTCAGTAAAAAAATATCTCAAGTAAGTGTTGTTCACTTAAAATCGTCATCTATATCGCATTCAGGATTTTATGGCATCTTAGTAGCCATGGATGCTCAGTTTTTCTCTACCCATTCCCCTCTTGCTCACGTCATTGAAGTTTGAAAAATAAGGTCAAAATGAAATTTCCAAATTTCTAATTTCAATTTTTAAACGTAGTAGTTTAAATCAGTTGCCACTTTTCCCGTCACGGACAAGTAAAAAGATTCCCAACTACGTTCCTGAATTAAAAATATCTTTATGAAAACAGACACGTAAAAGCATACTCCTGAACTAATAATAATTTTCGTGACAATCATAAACCCCATTCAGGGTGGTTCAACAAATGAATATCTCGTCAAGTAAGTGATGTTCATTTAAAATCGTCATCCATATCCCAGTCAGGATTTTATGGCATCTTAGAAGCATTGGATGTTCAGTTTTTCTCTAACTATTTCCCTCTTGCTCATGTCATAAAAGATTGACAAACAACGTCAAAATAAAATTTCCAAATTGAAGATTTTTGAACGTAGTAGTCTAAATCAGTTGCCACTTTTCCTATCCCGGACAGGTAAAAGCATTCCCAACTACGTTCCTGAATTAAAAATATTTTTATGAAAACATACACGTAAAAGCACTCTCAACTGCACTCATGAATTAATAATAATTTTCGTGACAATCATAAACCCCATTCAGGTTGGTTCAGTAAAAAAATATCTCGTCAAGTAAGTGTTGTTCACTTAAAATCGTCATCTATATCGCATTCAGGATTTTATGGCATCTTAGTAGCCATGGATGCTCAGTTTTTCTCTACCCATTCCCCTCTTGCTCACGTCATGGAAGTTTGAAAAATAAGGTCAAAATGAAATTTCCAAATTTCTAATTTCAATTTTTGAACGTAGCAGTCTAAATCAGTTGCCACTTTTCCCATCCAGGACAAGTAAAAGCATTCACAACTACGTTCCTGAATTAAAAATATTGTTATGAAAACATACACTTAAAAGCACTCTCAACTGCGCTCATGAATTAATAATAATTTTCGTGATAATCATAAACCCCATTCAGGTTGGTTCAGTAAAAAAATATCTCAAGTAAGTGTTGTTCACTTAAAATCGTCATCTATATCGTATTCAGGATTTTATGGCATCTTAGTAGCCATGGATGCTCAGTTTTTCTCTACCCATTCCCCTGTTGCTCACGTCATGGAAGTTTGAAAAATAAGGTCAAAATGAAATTTCCAAATTTCTAATTTCAATTTTTAAACGTAGTAGTCTAAATCAGTTGCCACTTTTCCCATCACGGACAAGTAAAAGGATTCCCAAACTACGTTCCTGAATTAAAAAGATTTTTATGAAAACAGACACGTAAAAGCATACTCCTGAACTAATAATAATTTTCGTGACAATCATAAACAACATTCAGGGTGGTTCAGTAAATAAATATCTCGTTAAGTAAGTGATGTTCAGTTAAAATCGTCATCCATATCCCATTCAGGATTTTATGGCATCTTAGAAGCATTGGATGTTCAGTTTTTCTCTAACTATTTCCCTCTTGCTCATGTCATAAAAGATTGACAAACAACGTCAAAATAAAATTTCCAAATTGAAGATTTTTGAACGTAGTAGTCTAAATCAGTTGCCACTTTTCCCATCCCGGACAGGTAAAAGCATTCCCAACTACGTTCCTGAATTAAAAACATTTTTATGAAAACAGACACGTAAAAGCATATTCTCAACTGCGCTCCTGAAATAATAATAATTTTCATGAAAATCATAAACCCCATTCAGGGTGGTTCAACAAATGAATATCCCGTCAAGTAAGAGATGTTCATTTAAAATCGTCATCTATATCCCATTCAGGATTTTATGGCATCTTAGTAGCCATGGATGTTCAGTTTTTCTCTACCCATTCTCCTCTTGGTCATGTCATGGAAGTTTGACAAATGTCAAAATGAAATATCCAAATTTCTAATTTAATTTTTTTAACGTAGTACTCTAAATCAGTTGCCACTTTTCCCATCACGGACAAGTAAAAGCATTCCCAACTACGTTCCTGAATTAAAAATATTTTTATGAAAACAGAAACGTAAAAGCATTCTCAACTGCGCTCATGAATTAATAATAATTGTCGTGACAATCATAAACCCCATCCAGGGTGGTTCAGTAAAAAAATATCTCGTCAAGTAAGTGTTGTTCACTTAAAAGCGTCATCCATATCCCATTCAGGATTTTATGGCATCTTAGTAGCCATGGATGCTCAGTTTTTCTCTAACTATTTCCCTTTTGCTCATGTCATGAAAGATTGACAAACAACGTCAAAATAAAAATTTTAAATTGAAATTTTTGAACGTAGTAGTCTAAATCAGTTGCTACTTTTCCCATTCCGGACAAGTAAAAGCATTCCCAACTACGTTCCTGAATTAAAAATATTTTTATGAAAACATACACGTAAAAGCACTCTCAACTGCGCTCATGAATTAATAATAATTTTCGTGACAATCATAAACCCCATTCAGGGTGGTTCAGTAAAAAAAAATCTCGCCAAGTAAGTGTTGTTCACTTAAAATCGTCATCTATCTCGCATTCAGGATTTTATGGCATCTTAGTAGCCATGGATGCTCAGTTTTGCTCTAACTAACCCTCTTGTACATGTCATGAAAGATTGACAAACAACGTCAAAATAAAATTTCCAAATTGAATATTTTTGAACGTAGTAGTCTAAATCAGTTGCCACTTTTCCCATCCCGGACAAGTAAAAGCATTCCCAACTACGTT
Organism: Taphrorychus bicolor; assembly: GCA_951812265.1. NCBI lineage: Eukaryota > Metazoa > Arthropoda > Insecta > Coleoptera > Curculionidae > Taphrorychus > Taphrorychus bicolor. The sequence goes on from OX638304.1 coordinate 36,910,264, forward strand.
CCTGAATTAAAAATATTTTTATGAAAACAGACACGTAAAAGCATTCTCAACTGCGCTCATGAATTAATAATATATTTCGTGACAATCATAAACCCCATTCAGGGTGGTTCAGTAAATAAATATCTCGTTAAGTAAGTGATGTTCAGTTAAAATCGTCATCTACATCCCGTTCAGGATTTTATGGCATCTTAATAGCCATGGATGTTTAGTTTTTCTCTAACTATTTCCCTCTTGCTCATGTCATGAAAGATTGACAACGTCAAAATAAAATTTTTAAATTGAACATTTTTGAACGTAGTAATCTAAATCAGTTGCCACTTTTCCCATTCCGGACAAGTAAAAGCATTCCCAACTACGTTCATGAATTAAAAATATTTTTATGAAAACATACACGTAAAAGCACTCTCAACTGCGCTCATGAATTAATAATAATTTTCGTGACAATCATAAACCCCATTCAGGGTGGTTCAGTAAAAAAAAATCTCGCCAAGTAAGTGTTGTTCACTTAAAATCGTCATCTATATCGCATTCAGGATTTTATGGCATCTTAGTAGCCATGGATGCTCAGTTTTTCTCGACCCATTTCCCTCTTGCTCATGTCATGAAAGATTGACAACCAACGTCAAAATAAAATTTCCAAATTGAATATTTTTGAACGTAGTAGTCTAAATCAGATGTCACTTTTCCCATCCCGGACAAGTAAAAGCATTCCCAACTACGTTCCTAAATTAAAAATATTTTTATGAAAACAGATACGTAAAAGCATTCTCAACTGCGCTCATGAATTAATAATAATTTTCGTGACAATCATAAACCCCATCCAGGGGGTTCAATAAATAAATATCTCGTCAAGTAAGTGATGTTCAGTTAAAATCGTCATCTAGGTATATCCCGTTCAGGATTTTATGGCATGTTAGTAGCCATGGATGCTCAGTTTTTCTCGACCCATTTCCCTCTTGCTCATGTCATGAAAGATTGACAAACAACGTCAAAATAAAATTTCCAAATTTGAAAATTTTTGAACGTAGTAGTCTAAATCAGTTGCCACTTTTCCCATCCCGGACAAGTAAAAGCATTCCTAACTACGTTCCTGAATTAAAAATATTTTTATGAAAACAGACACGTAAAAGCATTCTCAACTGCGCTCATGAATTAATAATATATTTCGTGACAATCATAAACCCCATTCAGGGTGGTTCAGTAACTAAATATCTCGTTAAGTAAGTGATGTTCAGGTAAAATCGTCATCTACATCCCGTTCAGGATTTTATGGCATCTTAGTAGCCATGGATGTTCAGTTTTTCTCTACCCATTCCCCTCTTGCTCACGTCATGGAAGTTTGACAAATAATGTCAAAATGAAATTTCCAAATTTCTAATTTCAATTTTTGAACTAGTAGTCTAAATCAGTTGCCACTTTCCCCATCACGGGCAAGTAAAAGCATTCCCAACTACGTTCCTGAATCAAAATATTTTTATGCAAACAGACACGTAAAAGCATTCTCAACTGCGCTCTTGAATTAATAATAATTTTCGTGACAATCATATACCCCATCCCATTTAAAATCGTCATCTATATCCCATTCAGGATTTTATGGCATCTTAGTAGCCATGGATGTTCAGTTTTTCTCGACCCATTTCCCTCTTGCTCATGTCATGAAAGATTGGTAAACAACGTCAGAATGACATTTTCAAAATGAACATATTTGAACGTAGTAGTCTAAATCAGTTGCCACTTTCCCCATCATGGGCAAGTAAAAGCATCTCCAACTATGTTCCTGAATCAAAATATTTTTATGACAAGGACAAGGCTTTTTTATTCTAAAGTTTTCAGTTAAGAAATAGATACAGGGTGTTTCAATAAATGAATGTCACGTCAAGTATTGAGGTCTAGCTTCAGAATTGAAAAGTGATTTTAACAAGAATATGTTGTGTTTTTTGCAGAATTCTGTTGGGCAATGGGAGTTACTCATTAATTTTTTAACGCAATTGCCTCAATTTAACGCAACTACGTTCCTAAATAAATAATTATTTTTAAGACAAATATAAAGTATTTAATTATTATAAAGTTCTCAGTTAACAAAAGTTGCCTATAGGGTGTTTAAATAAATAAATATCAAGTTAAATATTATGATCTCGCCTCGAAATTGAAGATGATTCTCAGAAATTGTTGAGTATTACTTCAAAATTTTTGACTTTGAGTATTTACTAGTAAATTTTTGAACGCGTTTCTCTAAATTAGTTGTCAGTTTTCCCATAATGGAGACATACAAATACTGTAAGCCACGTTCCAAAATTAATAATAGCTTTCATGAGACAAACATAAAATTTTTAATTCTTTATATAAGCAGAGAGGAAACTAGAAGAAACCGTTAAGAAGTTCTTAACGGTTTCTTCTAGTTCTCAGTTAAGAACGTTTTATATACAAGGTGCTCAAGTATAGCGTTAAGTATTAAAGTATCGAATCAGAATTAAGGGCGACTTTTACAAGTTCAAGTAAAACTTCAGATTGAAGATAAAACACCAGACTTGATATACATTGCATTGTTTACCTGACAGATAAACAATGCAATGTAGTCATCTGTGCCTAGCGTCCTTTATATATTAATGTGAACGTATGGGTAGCAGGTGTAGGACAAGAAGGTACTTAACTTTTTTTAAATTGCCAACGTTTCGATCTTTATTTGAGGTCTTCCTCAGGGCGTTTTCAATCAGAGAAGCTTGTCATTAAAATTAAAATAAAGTACCATATCGGTACTTACACAACTACGGACTTATGTACACTTAGACGAGACACCATAGGACCACACAACAGCTTGAGAGGAACCCAACAACCAGTTGTTTTTTTTCAACCCAGTTTTTGGGTTCCTTTCAAGCTGTTGTGTGGTCCTGTGGTGTCTCGTCTAAGTGTACATAAGTCCGTAGATGTGTAAGTACCGATATGGTACTTTATTTTAATTTTAATGACAATCTTTTCTGATTGAAAAAGCCCTGAGGAAGACCTCAAATAAAGGTCGAAACGTTGGCAATTTTAAAAAAAGTGTAGTAGCTTCTTGTCCTATACCTGCTATCAAAACGTTCACAATGCAATGTAGGTTATATCTGGAGTTTTATCTTCAATCTGAAATTTTACTTGAACTTTTAGAGACTGGTAAATTTTGAACGCAGTGTAAATCAGTTGTCTGTTTCCTTATAATGGACACGGAAAAACGTCCTCAACTACGTTCCTGAATTTAATAATCTGTATAACAAACCTACGGTTTTCCATTATAATGTTTTCACTTAGGGTTCAATACATCACTTACTGCAAGTATTAAAGTTTATATTCCAAACTGAAGGGTGATTTTCAGATTTTGCTCAGAATTATCTGGAGAATTTTAAATGGGTTTTTAGCAACTCGTAAATTTTTCTACGCACTTGTCTAACTCAATTTCCAGTTTCCCCATAACAGACACGTTAAATCATTCTCCACTAGGTTCCAGAATTAGAAAGACCGTTTAAGAAAAATATAAATTTAAGCCTGTAAGGCAACTTTCAGCGAATCAAACCGAAAAAATCTGTAAAATAAAAATTATTTTTTATTTTCAATAAAAATTGCAATACAATTGAAGCGCTGAAATTAGTAAAGGTGCGCTGAGAATGAAAGTAATTTTCTTTTTGGGTGCTCATACTGCTCCAAAACAGTAATGTAGAGTTGAATGTGTATTCATCGCATTCTCCGTTAAATTCAATTCGGAATGTTTAATTACGAAAGCACTAAAGTTTCACACAAAACTAAAATGACGTTCCGGCGAGGCATAAAGCCCGCGGGCCAGGTATAAAATAAGTAATGCCGCTTTAATTACGCTCCACCAGGCTCTTCTAATCCCATTTTAATTAAACTTTCAATTGGCTTTAATTTTTAGTTACAGTTTAAATATAACGAATCTTTCCCGGCTAAAGCGGGGGCCATTAGGTATTCATTCGATAGGTCCGACTTCCGGTCCTAAAAATTCCGAAATGTCTTCAAAATATTGAAGACGAGCCCCGTTCTCCATAAAGCTAATCTTCACATAGAGGAAGACGTTACTTTGCATTATGCACGGACCGCGTTAAGGGAATATCAATGTTTAAGAGGCGCATAAATCCGACACCATTATACCTTCTTAAGGTGCGGCCGTGGCTTTTTCTAAATACCTTAAACTCACCTTTACCTCGCCCCCAGGGGTGACGGTGATTTAAAATTTAATGCCATGCGGCATACTTTCTACTAAACGCGACTTAAGCTCGTTTTAGACTATCATATTTTTTGTACCAAATGTTATACAAAATATTATATCATTTAGATGTGACAGTGTAAAACACGAAATTGATTGAATTCTTAGATGGCTTGGGAAATGTGAAGAAAAATAGGACTTGCTCTATTTTCAACACATTTCTGGGCTGCGCGCATGCTCAGATGGGTAACGAAACCATCCTAACCTAGAAAACTTATTCGATTCAAGATTCAATCATGCTTTGTATTTGTGTTTTTACTTTGTTTTTGTTTGTACATGCCACATTGTAAATTATTGTCCGAACGCAAGTGAGGATTATAAAGGCCAGTGACAAACTCGATTTTGGTCGTAGATATTTTGTATTTTTTTCGTTCTGACGCTTATAACTCGGAAACTGCTCGTTTGACGGGATTTCGAAGTATTGCGCGTAGGTACAGAAATGAACGGGCTTTTCAAATATGTGGTCCGATTTTTGGTAAGTGCGGGGGGGGGCTGACCAGTGGCCTACCAAAGTCAAAAATACGTTTTTTTAGGTACCCAAATTTACGGCGTCTTTGTCGAAACTCCGGGACTATGTGGGGTATAGGACTGCCCACGGGTAGATTTCCGCATATGTGTAGACGAACAATTTTGACGTCTAATTCCGATAAGTTAAATAGGGAAATGTACAAAAAATCGCAAAGTTGGGACGGTTTTTTGAAAAATCTTTTGTATTGGTCCACTTCTGGCCCTTCTGGACCCCTTTAGTTAGACGACTGGCTCAATAACGATGGTACCAGGGGAAAGGGCATGTCTTTGGCTACTTTTAATCCTATCTCAACAAAGGCGTCACTTTAATACAGAGCGGTCAAAAAAATGTCCAAAGACAATTAAGGAAAAGTGTCCAAAATTTGAAGGTAGTTTTTTGCGATTTTTACGAAAACTATGGAACGGTCCGGCTTCGGTGGTATATGGGCAACTAGGAGACGTGGAGAGAAAAAAAAACAGTTATTAGTTTTGGACTAGCTCTTATACCGGGTGAGCTGCGAAAGTTTTTCTGTGCCGCATTTTGTGTCAACTTTGGTGTACTTTTCTCACATTTCACCCTGTAGATTCGACATTTTTTTAGAGAAAAATCTGAAATAATTCAGGGAGGTAGCAGACACATGGACCCTTCATCGTGCCGAAAATCAAGGGCCTAGCTTTGAATTTGAAAGTTTGATGAATTTTTAAACTTTAAATTTCAAATTGCCACTTTGAGGTATATTTCTGCCCAGACCGTGCATCTAATGCGATGGTTTTCTATCCCAGGGGATACGTTGGAATGTTTTCTTTTTGGGACTTGGGAACCACTTTTAGCTGGGACGTCGCGAAATGCTCTTATTGAATTTCGAAACGAAAGATGCAGATTTTTGAAATTTTGGCCGAAAATCCCGAATGGTTCCGAAGCGACGTCCACCACGGGGGTGTCGGAAGCATTCGGCGGCCGCGCCCATCCACAACTGACAGCTGAGATTTCCGAAATGTAAACATAAACTTTAGAGCCTCAGACTAAGGAAAATCGGCCGAAAAGCGGGGAAAACTGTCTGGCCGGGGAAAATTTGAACATTTCTAGGAAGATTATTGGCAAAATGCCCCGTCCTCGAGGTCGTTTTCACAAAGACTGGTCGATTTGAAAATTTCATGTCGGGATTCATTTTTCGCTGATGACGTCACGGGGTTCTCGCCCAGACAGTGGCGGTTACAAATTCGGGCAAAAATGTATTTTTTCGATTTTTCGGCAGACATGGGCGTAGTTATATTTCTTTTTTGCCATTTTTTCCGTTTTCCCATAAGAAATACATTGTGCAATGCTTTTTAAATGGGACAAAATTGATTTCGTCATAAATAAAAGATGGAGGCGAAAAAAAATGGCCGCCGTAGACAGGGTAATTTAAAAATGGGGATATCTCAGAAACGAATAAAGTTAGGGAGCTGAAATTTGGTACCATGATTCATTAGGGAATGGACTGCAAGTTGCCATGGGTGGAAACCTTCGTCATGGTACCAAACCCATGGGTACCGTTAACGAAATTTTGCATACAAGTTTTCACGCTTTTGCACGTGTATTTCCCATAAGAAATACATTGTGCAACGCTTTTTAAATGGGACAATATTGATTTCGTCAGAAATAAAAGATGGACGCGAAAAAAAAATGGCCGCCGTAGACAGGGTAATTAAAAAATGGGGATATCTCTGAAACGAATAAAGTTAGGGAGCTGAAATTTGGTACCATGGTTCATTAGGGAATGGACTGCAAGTTGCCATGGGTGGAAACCTTCGTCATGGTACCAAACCCATGGGTACCGTTAACGAAATTTTGCATATAAGTTTTCAGGCTTTTGCACATGTATTTCCCATAAGAAAAACGTTGGGCAATGCGTATTATATGGATGGAATGTAGATTACGTCATATTTGGGGTACCATTAATGGTACATGGTTCAAATTTGGATGGTAGGTACCTATGGGGGTATCATAAATTGTGATATAGCTGACTCAGCTATCATAGCTACAGTAGCTGAGTACCGTTGATAATTAGAGAACTGCTAATGATACATGGTTCAAACTTGGATGCTGGGTGCCCATGGAGGTACCATCAATGGTAATATAGCTCACATAGCTATATGTAGCTGACTGTAGCTAGGTTATAGCTGTTTTATGAACCGATGATGATATCAAGTTGAAAATCGAATGGTAGGTTACCCTTATGTAAAATTCGCTAAAAATGACATTTTTAAAAATCCAAGATGGCCGCCTGAAAAGTTTTGGTTTTAAAGCGATATCTCTGGAACGGTTTGGGCTAGAAAGCTGAAATTTGGTATGTGGCCACTTTATGGGACGGGCTAGAGGTCTCTGAGGTCCAGAACCTTGCCGCGGGTACCGAAGGTTCCATTTTGAAAACTTTTTTATTAAAATGACAGTTTTTTGCTACAACTTACTGACTGTTGCTAAAGGGCGCCGAAACCAAATATATCCGACGTTTCGACTTTACGCCTACTATACGCCATCATCAGGGTATTCCCTTTTATTACAAATATTGCTTTATAAATGTGCCACGCCCAAACAATCAGTTTTTCGTGTATGACTGACAAAATAGCTTTAACGAAGCCCATTCGACTGGTACTAACTGTTCGATTTTACCGTTTCTGGGTTCTGAGATTTGACTGATTAAATTTCTCATTGATAGGGGTAGAGTGACTTTTGCCATTTTATAGCAAAGCCATTTACGGTAATAGAACAACGGTGACTCAATTAAGTGTGAGTCGGCTCAAATACTGCCCAAAACGTTAATTACTATTTTGCCAAGTTTAATAACAGTCTCATGGGAACTGAAAAACTATTAAAATGTTGTAAAAATTACCTAATATTTTTATTTGATCGAACATTACGTCAACTAAATTAAAAACCTTGAACGACAAATTAAGCAGGTATTTTGTGGTCGACAATTCTCTATTCATGGGTGTTAATAGCATCGTTATACTATGTTTAGTTTTTGAATTATATAGATATAAGTATTAAAATGTCGATAAAAAGTGGAGAAATTACGCTTTTGGCGCCATTTTGAAAAGGAAGGAAATTACTGAAAATTCCAGAATTGCAATTTTTTTACAAATTTTTGTCCCCTCTTTCATTTGAGACTATTTTTGACCAAATCTATGACAATCGATTTCGGTCGAAAATTTTCACGACCTACCCCCTTTGAAAATTTTGAAATTTTTACATTTTTCTGTTTATCTTGGAAACGGTACGGATTTTCGATATGCCGGCTAATATGACGTATGAAGAGGTTATCAAGGGCTATCAGATGCATGTATCAGAAAGAAGCTAGCTTTCACGGTTTTTGAGAAAATTTAAAAAAAGTGCAAAATGTGTACCTTATTTTTGGGCCACCCGTGCTCGGTTACTGTTCTAGTCAGAGCTTCGAAAATGGGCTCTACGTGTAGCTCTATTCTTCTACTTCCTTAGCTGTTCTTATACATTTTTTGATAAATCTTCATCGAAACGAGATATTAGCTGTTAAAGGCAGCAATGCACGATTTTTATCTCAAAATTTAGTTTTTTGAGCCGGTTTGAGAGCCCCATATGTTTAACATAGTGTTTTCTATATGTGTCATTTAAATCTATAGTAGTCGATTTTATTTGTTACTTCGCGTCGTTTTTTGATGAATAGGACGTTGATTTCTGTTTTAGATAGTATAGGGTGGCTCAAAAAATGATGCAGGAAGCTAATATATGCTAATAATGCAGAAACAGTCCATAAGCAGTGTGTATTTTACATAGAAAGGGTGGACTATTTAGTACGTAGACAAGCCAGAATAAAATGTTAGATATAGGCGATGAAAGAGTTATTACAACTTAGTAATGAAGGCAATTTTAATTATTCAAGGAGTCTGGTGTTGTCAGATATTAGTAATATTTACTGCAGAACATTTCCTTCGCCATTTTATCCACAAATTGTTAAAAAACACTAAAATTATTGTACTTTTTTGGCTCCTCATATAGCTTTTGGGATAAATCCTCATTAAAACGCGATATAAGCTGTTGAAGGCTCAAATTCACGATTTTTATCTAAAAATTTAGGTTTTTGGGCCAGTTGGGGAGAGTCTCATATGCTTAATATAGAAATATCGACTTTTCCCATATAAATCAATAGTAATCGATTTTATTCGTAGGTTCTAGTAGTCGTATGATAAATAGGGCATTTATTTACGTTTTGGATAGTATAGAGTGTCCCAAAAAAGTGTTGTAATCTAGAATTTTAGGATTTTTTCATGTAACTTGATATCTGTTAATTTATTGCGTAAGTTCCAGTAGTTTTATGATAAATAGAGCGTTGATTTCTATTTTAAATAGTATACGGTGTCCCAAATAATGCTGCAACATTTAACTTTAGTTTTTTTTGTTTAACAATACTTTTTTGTAGGTTTTTTATTCTCTTATTATAAATAGTGCCTTTGGTTTCTGATTTAGATACTATAGGGTGACCCAAAAATTGACAAATATTACATTTTTAGGGACATCTAAAGCTAGAAAACTGAAATTTCAATTGTAGATTCTGTTTACATATTACTTAATATGAAATAAGGTATTTGAGACGTTTCGACGTTTCAGTTACTTTTAGGTATCTTCAGGTTCTTTGTTAATAATTTTACGGCAGTTTGGGCTAGTTTGCCCACAGCGTTCGGATTTCCTAAACTATGGGCGCCCCGCGCGCATGGTCTTACCCTACAAAACTTCAAAAGTACTTTGCCCACAGCGTTCGGATTCCCTAAACTATGGGCGCCCCGCGCGCATGGTCAAAAACGACGCAAAAAAAAAAAAAAAAAAAAAAAAAAAAAAAAAAAAAAAAAAAAAAAAAAAAAAAAAAAAAAAAAAAAGACGCGCGTGTGTGACAAAAGCACACCATAAACAAACCGACTCAAGAGTTTTGCTGACCAACTTGTTGTTGTAAGTTGTAGTTGTAAACCAGTACCCATATTTATTATTGACATTTGTGTACGTATAACATAAGTACATGAAAATGGCATCCTGGACCCAGAATCAAATTGAGGCCCTAATTGAAGCCTATCAATTGCATCCATCTTTGTACGCGGTAAAAGATAGAGACTATCAAAATAAATATAAAAGAAACCTGGCTCTGGAAGATATCACTAGCAAATTGGATGTGCTACGTCCTGGGACCACAATGCAGCACGTTATTAAAAAGTTCCAAGGTCTCCGAAACACTTATTCTGCAGAAAGGAAAAAGGTATTGGAGGCAACACGATCCGGAATGGGTGAAGATGAGGTTTGTAGACTTATACAACCAATAGGCATAGTGCTTAGAAAAAATGAAAATTGCTATTTTTTAAAGGTCAACTCTTTGCTTTTTGTAGGTTTATCACCCATTTTTGTGGTATTATGCAACGCTAGAATTTCTGAATGATCCTCTGCAAATTCGAACATCCAAGAGCAGTTTCATAATCACAGATGCACAGGCAAGCTGCAGTGAGCAGGTGCCCCAAGCACCAGAAGCTGAAAAAGATTCATTTTTGACGTTGAAGGATGTTGATGTGTGTTAATTATTAATCAAATTAAAAATACAAAAATAATGTTTTTGTTGTAGTAGAATGAAAACTTATTAATTTAAATTAATATTGTTATAGACCGAGACACTTCCTGATGGAATTATGAGTGTGACAACGATGGAATTTTGTCCCCGTCATCTCAATATGGTAACCGATCAGCAAGCAGCCATCTCAGATTTAAGTTTCTGGTGGATCTGCAAAGAGTAGTGCAAAAAGAAGAAGACTTCAGACTGACACTACTGGCGAAGTGGAAATATTAAAATCAGTTTCCAGTGGATTACAAACAATGTCTTCTGCATTTGCAAACAAATATCACACAGAGAACACGCCTGGGGACATAATGGGGCGATTTGTTGCGGCTCAGTTACAACAGATAAAAGACAACTCATCACAACAACATGTACAAAATGGTTTTTATTAAAAAATGTGTTAAAATATTACAAATATGATATTTTTATTACAAAAAATAGCCAACATCTAGAGATTTCTATATTACAAAAGGCCTGCATATTCATTTTGCCAATCTACTTTCCCTTGTGTATTAAAATAGGTGCAAAACCTATTTCTAATTGCAGTGGCATCATTGGTACATCGAAGGCCACCTAAAAAGAATAAGAAAATGTGGGTTAAGAAAAAGTTTCGAAAATAACTTAAAAATCAAAAACCTCACCCTGCTGTGAAATTCTTGGTAATTCACATGTTTCCTCTTCTAATTCGCTATAGTTATGGGTATGAGTAGACAGAAAATTGTGCAAAATGCTACAGGTTAAAGTTATTAGTTCAGCCTTTTCTGGAGATAAATTGATTGTGCGTTTTAGGATTCTAAATCTATTAAGTAATATTCCAAAAGCATTTTCCACAGTTCTTCTGGCTCTTGAAAGACGATAATTATAAATTCGTTTTTCCCTTGAAAGGCTTCTTTCAGGGTATGGTTTCATCATCCTCCTTGCCAAAGGAAATACATCATCGGCAATCATCACATATGGCACACTAATAGCTGAGCCAGCAAAACAGTTATCTTCTGGGAAATATAGTAAATTTTTATCAATTGGTTTTTTAAGGCTGCTTTCTCTCCACCCTCCTCCATCGCTTATTCTTCCATTTGCACCCACATCAACATACAAGAACGTGTAAGTGGCATCTACCAGTGCTAGTAACACAATACTATGGCTTCCTTTATAATTATAATACAAAGAACCTGTGCTTCTTGGGGCCTCAAAATTTATGTGCTTGCCATCAAGAGCCCCTAAACAAAAAGGGGAATTGCCACAGGTTTTCAAAGTCATTAGCATCCATCCTTGAGTATCAGTTGGTAACTAAAAATCACACAAATAGTACATATTATCACATGGGGCACCCTGAATATTTTACCTTGATGTATTTTATCAGCCTATTTGAAATTATTGCTTTGCACACTTCTATTCATTACTTTATACCCTCCATGAGATAATAAAGGAGAGGGATATCTGAGGTTGGCCCTAGAGCAGCCAGTAAAAACTGAAAAACACTATTATGTATTATTATTGTTTTTTAAAAGAGACCTAATATATATTAGGACCAGACCCTAATACAATAATACTTAAGCCTTTCATATTTACCTGTTTTCTGCAGATACAGATTCTCTTAAGTGGGTTGACTGTTTACGTATGTCATCTTTCATCATGTCAAGAAGTTTGACAAAACATGGGTTTTCCATCCGCAAAAAGTTTTTGTAATGGCAGGGATCCTCCAACAACAGTTCATCTTTTAGTAAATTCAGCATCCCTCGACCGGCATCTCTCCTTGAAAGCCATTTTTCTTGCCAGACTTTCCTGACACGTGTTTTTTGCAATTGTTTTCTAGCAATCCGCCGTTCACAATTTTTTTTTTATTACAAATGTGGACCAATATGCAAATTGGAAAATAAAATACGTTTCATCTATTACGGAGTTATCCATATTTAAGGACAGTAAAATCTGGGACATATCAGGACATCCGTGCATATGCCACGGCACTCACTAGTCTTAAATGAACAGTATCACAAATCACAAATAATCACATCAAAATGATAAAACAAAATAAACTTTGAAAAAGTTATTTTCTTTTATCAAAAACTGAATATAGTAAACAAACATCCAATATAGGAATCTAACCTCAAAAAGCGGGTTACAAACTGTCATACAAGTCATTTTTCTGTCAATTGTCAATCTGTGACCATTTCTAGGACAGTGTAAAACAGAAAAACTGTCATTCCCATCACAGATTCCTTACTACTTTCTGCCTATTTCAGGTATAAGATCTGGTACAAAAATATGATAGTCTAAAACGAGCTTTAGACGATTACACTTAATGAGCCAATTACTGCACTTAGTTATTAATGTATTTAAAAAATTGCTTTATTTCTGTACCAAATTGAATATGGAAGAAAAAACCCCAGATTTTTGGTGACAAATTTCCCTTAAATTTTTCTGTAAAACAGTGTGAAGATATTTTTGGATCAAAATTTAATTTAACTTATTTGGAGAATGTCACTAAGCGAACAAATACAATGTATGGAAATTTTATTTTATTACTACAGACGTGTCGTGCTGACTGAAGTCACGCACGCAGTTTTGCCTTCTGTTTGTTTCAAAATTCGAAATTAAAGGGAAATTCGATACGGCAAAAATCAGGAATAAAGCAAAGCGGTGATGGGACAAGGTAAACCAACAAACATATACGAATTATCCTCCGGGCGCGGCGTGGAATTGTTGGCAAATCTCTTTCTGTTTTAATTCAAACCAAACATTCATCGGCCATAAAAAAACGACGAGCTGTCACGAAACGCAGGACGAAAGATAACGAATGAAAAATTTTTGTTTACAGTTCCGTCGGGGGTGACGGATAATTGGCAAGTTTATGGGTGCCCAAACGTAATAGAGCCATAAATTAAGCCCCATTCTGAGAAACCTATATTATATTTCTCCACGCCCGGAGAGAATGACATACCGACGATCGTCCTTTTTCTCGTTGCGTCAGAAGATGAAACACGATGAATTCCCGGGGATAATTTATAATCGCTGCCTCTTGCAGCGATCCTATAATTTTCTTGATGAGATTTATAATTAATATCTATTAGAGGTTTTTTGTCTTTTTTTTGTGTCAAACGAGGTATTATATCTACTCGCTCAGATACATAAAACGTTGGAGAACTCGTATCCCCAACTAATCACGACAATGTTTACAAAAGCGTAATGGTTTCCCTACACCAAGGCAAAAACATGACTGATTTGGCGTGAACAAAGCGAACGAAGCATATATTTCATGTCGTGTATGTTTGCTGTCCATTATTAAAAGCTGAGTTTGGGGTAGCGAAAAAATCGACGGCAAGCGCCATTTGGTACCGCTCCAGTCCGAAACCAGTTGATTTATGGTCCTCGCGGTCGTAAATCAACCTTAAAGACAAATTACTCCTTTGGCAGTCAACTAATCGAACTTAGTTGTAAAAATGATGTTTTTCCCGGTTCTTGAGGGACGGTCGAGAAAGTTAAGAAAAATCGTACGCCACTGTAAAAACACACTCAAATTATAAAACATCTCCGGCATATATTTCATCGTCCCCCAGGAAAAAAGGACGAAATATTTCATGTTCATGTTTGTAAAAAGGCCCGCGGTCGGCCGTATGTATAATCAACGTTCTTTATTTGATGCTTTGTTTGGGCTTGTTGCTCGGACACTTCGGCCTTAATTGCTTTACGAGCCACTTTATATCAAAACGCATTTGTATAAAAGCTTCAACCTTTAGGTAGGTAAATTTTTACTACACACACCAATTAATTTACCACATTCCTTCTTTTTGCACCCATCGAAGGGAAATTGTATTAATCCGCCGATTATTAGGTGTGCAAATTAATTTCCTGACGTTATTACATAACGTTAATAACCCGGCTGGAAGGCAATGGGCGATTGCAAAAAAATGGTTGAATAATTATATTATTAACGCGGCTCTAATTGGTCCGAGGCGTTTGTTCAGAACGGTTTTACAATCGTTTTTAGCTTTATCGAAACACGAACATCTAAAATTCCCATCGTGCATCATGTAATCATACGCGATTAGAACAGGGACGGATTACAATGGAATTGCGGTTTTATTGCATTTATAGCAACTCTACCAGTGTCAGAAGGTCGAGTAGAGTTGCTGAAAGTCGCTCGTAATAACGAGTTGAGTGTCGATACGTCAATGTTTTATTTTACGTTAGTTTACATTATAATGTTCATCATATACATTTTTATTAGTTCTGGAACGTGGTTGAGCGTTGAGAATGCTTTTAAATGTCCGTTATGGAGAAATGAATAAGACAACTGCGTTAAAAAACTTACGAGTCGCTCAAAGTCCAGCAAAAATACTTAACAAATCGTAAAAATCACCTTTCAATTTTGAGACACCTCAATACTTGACATAATATTTATCTGAACACCCTATATGTGCAACGATCCTTAAGTGAAAACACTGGAACGAGAAACTTTATGTTTGTCTGAAAAATCATTATTCAGGAACGTAGTTGAGAATGCTTTCACGAGTCCGTTAAGGAAAAACAGGTGAGTTTGACTGATTTAAACAAGTGCGTTCAAAATTTTACCACTATGAAATTATCCGGAGATTACTTAACAATTCCTGAGAATCACCCATTAGTTCTAAGGAGAGACTAATACTTGACGGGATATTTACTTATTCAAACACCCTGTATGTGCAATATTTATTAACAAAGAACTTCAAAATTAAAAACTTTACGTTTGTCATCATTTTCTCCACACCAGACCAAAGGGGGGGGGGGGGGGGGGGGATCTCACTTTTCACATTTGACTGCCTGTAACTTTAGAACGGGTAGACCGATTTAAGGGAATCCAACGCTTTTTTGTTCTTTTTGATGTCCTCTTTCACCTCCCACCAAAGAAAGTCCCATAGGTCCAAAAGTTTGGGAGATGAGTTTGATAGCAAGAAATCGACCCTTTTGTGATCGATTTCTCAATTTCCAACTTTAACCGCCTGTAACTGTAGAACGAGTGGACCGATTAGGGTAAATCCAATGGTTTTTTGCTCTTTTTGATGTTCTCTTTCACCTCCTACCAAAGAAAGTCCGGTAGGTCAATAGTTTGGGAGATGAGCTTGATAGCGAGAAATCGACCCTTTTGTGGTCGATTTCTCACTTTCCAACTTTAAGCGCCTTTAACTATAGATCGAGAGGACCGATTATGGTGAATCTAACGGTTTTTTTTTCTTTTTGATATCCACTTTCACCTCCTACCAAAGAAACTCCTGTAGGTTCAATAGTTTGGGAGAGTAGTTCGAAAGTGAGAAATCGACCCTTTTGTGATCGATTTCTCAATTTCCAACTTTAACCGCCTGTAACAGTAGAACGAGTGGACCGATTAGGGTAAATCCAATGGTTTTTTGCTCTTTTTGATGTTCTCTTTCACCTCCTACCAAAGAAAGTCCGGTAGGTCAATAGTTTGGGAGATGAGCTTGATAGCGAGAAATCGACCCTTTTGTGGTCGATTTCTCACTTTCCAACTTTAAGCGCCTTTAACTATAGATCGAGAGGACCGATTATGGTGAATCTAACGGTTTTTTTTCTTTTTGATATCCTCTTTCACCTCCTACCAAAGAAACTCCTGTAGGTTCAATAGTTTGGGAGCGTAGTTCGAAAGTGAGAAATCGACCCTTTTGTGGTCGATTTCTCACTTTCCAAATTTAACCACCTGTAAATTTAGAACGAGTGGACGTGAATCCAATGGTTTTTTGCTCTTTTTGATGTTCTCTTTCACCTCCTACCAAAGAAAGTCCGGTAGGTCAATAGTTTGGGAGATGAGCTTGATAGCGAGAAATCGACCCTTTTGTGGTCGATTTCTCACTTTCCAACTTTAAGCGCCTTTAACTATAGATCGAGAGGACCGATTATGGTGAATCTAACGGTTTTTTGTTCTTTTTGATATCCTCTTTCACCTCCTACCAAAGAAACTCCTGTAGGTTCAATAGTTTGGGAGAGTAGTTCGAAAGTGAGAAATCGACCCTTTTGTGGTCGATTTCTCACTTTCCAAATTTAACCGCCTGTAACTTTAGAGCAAGTGAACCGATCAGGGTGAATCCAATGGTTTTTTGCTCTTTTTGATGTTCTCTTTCACCTCCTACCAAAGAAAGTCCGGTAGGTCAATAGTTTGGGAGATGAACTTGATAGCGAGAAATCGACCCTTTTGTGGTCGATTTCTCACTTTCCAACTTTAAGCGCCTTTAACTATAGATCGAGAGGACCGATTATGGTGAATCTAACGGTTTTTTTTTCTTTTTGATATCCTCTTGCACCTCCTACCAAAGAAACTCCTGTAGGTTCAATAGTTTGGGAGAGTAGTTCGAAAGTGAGAAATCGACCCTTTTGTGGTCGATTTCTCACTTTCCAAATTTAACCGCCTGTAACTTTAGAGCGAGTGAACCGATCAGGGTGAATCCAATGGTTTTTTGCTCTTTTTGATGTTCTCTTTCACCTCCCACCAAAGAAAGACCTGTAGGTCAATAGTTTGGGAGATGAGCTTGATAGCGAGAAATCGACCCTTTTGTGGTCGATTTCTCACTTTCCAACTTTAAGCGCCTTTAACTATAGATCGAGAGGACCGATTATGGTGAATCTAACGGTTTTTTTTTTCTTTTTGATATCCTCTTTCACCTCCTACCAAAGAAACTCCTGTAGGTTCAATAGTTTGGGAGAATAGTCGGAAAGTGATAAATCGAACCTTTTGTGGTCGATTTCTCACTTTCCAAATTTAACCGCCTGTAACTTTAGAACGAGTGGACCGATTGGGGTAAATCCAATGGTTTTTTGTTCTTTTTGATGTTCTCTTTCACCTCCCACCAAAGAAAGTCCAGTAGCTCAATAGTTTGGGAGATGAGTTTAATAGCTAGAAATCGACTCTTTTGTGGTCGATTTCTCACTTTCCAACTTTAACCGCCTGTAACTTTAGAACGAGTGGACCGATTAGGGTGAATCCAATGGTTTTTTGTTTTTTTTTATGTCCTCTTTCACTTTCTACTAAAGAAAGGCCTGTAGGTTCAATAGTTTGGGAGATGAGTTGGAAAGTGGAAAATCGACCCTTTTATGGTCAATTTCTCACTTTCCAACTTTAACCGATTGTAAGTTTAGAAAGAGTGGACCGATTAGGGTGAATCCAACGGTTTTTTGTTCTTTTTGTCCTCTTTCACCTCTGTTGTCTTTCACCGCTTCTGTGGTTAATTTTTAGCCATTTTAGAACTAGACAAAAAGTCCACTTATGGAACTTTTCACTTTTCTTATTTTTTTTATGAGGAATTAGGCCCTGAAATTTGACATAACAATTTGCTGTAAAAATTTAGCTTTGACAAGTACGTTGAACACTTAGAAGAAAGCTGAAAATCCGGAAGAAAAATTAAAGAAAATATATTAAGAAGTGAAATAAAAAATACTAAAATATTAAAATAAAAAAAAAATATAGCAAACGCTCGTGTTTTAGTGGGTTTAGAACAAATAAAACCAGCCCAAAGATAGCAAAATAATTTTTTTCGCAAAAAAAAAATGAAAACCTAAAGTACAAGAAAAAATAAAAAAATAAAAATAAAATTCTACAAAAAGCCGAGTCGGGATTGATTAAACATAATTTTCCAAAATTTTACATTTTTTTATTTAATTTCATTTTTTATTTTGTATGGAGCAATCAGAGTTAAATTTTAGTGTTTTAAAATTTTGGTAAGTTAAATTATATATTGGAGGAAAATTTAAATAAATCACAGTGTCGAAAAATGTGACTTTGACTTCTGCAAAAGAATGTTTAATTGTTAGAGAGAAAAAAATGAAATTCCGAAAGATAAAAGATAAAACAATAAAAAAAATATATTAATTGAAAAATATTAAAATGTTGAATATGCAGGAAAAATATAGTAATTGATGGATATTTCAAGATAGAAAGGTTTGTTCGTTCTGATTGGAGTGGTTGATCCTCCTGATTGGAGTGAAACCAATTTTGTTATTTTTGATGTCCTCTTTCACCATACACCAAACAAAGTCCTGTAGGTTCAATGGTTTGGGAGTTAGACCCCTTTCTAAGGTCGATTTTTGACCACTTTTAGAATGTGTCTTAGAGGCACTTAGAAAAAAGTCCCTTATAGGACTAATTTCAGTGTTTATTACGTTCATAGAAGATTTAAATCGTCTCATTCCGATCAAAAAACAGCCAAAAAAATCCTAAATTTTGGTCCAAATTGACCAAAGAGGGGGAGGGGGTTACTTCCTCTTTTTTGTCTCAATTATCAACTTTGACCGCCTGTAACTTGAGGCGGAGCTAAGAGAGTGGACCGATTAGGGTGAATCCAACGGTTTTTTCTTCTTTTTGATGTCACCTTTAACCTCACACCCTAGGACTAATTTCACTGTTATTATGTTTGTTACGTTCATCAGGGATTTAAATCGTCTTATTCCGATAAAAAAAACAGAAAAAAAAATTATTTTATTTCCAAATTGACCCAAGAGGGGGGAGGGGGGTATTCCCTCTTTTTTTTCTCAATTTCCAAATTTGACGACCTGTAACTTTGGAACAAGTGGATTGATTGGGGTGAATCCCACTGTTTTTTCCTCTTCTTGAAGTCCTCTTTCACCTCCCATATTCGAAAGTTCCGTAGGTGCAATATTTTCGGAGATAGACACCTTCGGTGTTTTTTTTTTACATTTTTCTCACCCCACCCATCAAAGTCCTCTAGATGCAACACTTAAGGAGTTAGACTCTTTCTGTGGTCGATTTTCGACTACTTTTAGAATGTGCTTCGGAAGCATTAAGAAAAAATGTACCTATGAAACCAATTTCATTCTTATTATGTTTGTTATGTTTGTGGCGGAACTTCATCCACCTACTCAGAGATGGCAGCGCCGAAACTTCAGCCACCGTCTCACAGGTGGCAGCATTCTTCACAACATCACACCGCCTCTCCTGCGCCAACTTTGGAACAAGTGGATTGATTGGGGTGAATCCCACTGTTTTGTCCCCTTCTTGAAGTCCTCTTTCACCTCCCATAATCGAAAGTTCCGTAGGTGCAATATTTTCGGAGATAGACACCTTCGGTGGTACTTTTTGACATTTTTCTCACCCCACCCATCAAAATCCTCTAGATGCAATACTTAAGGAGTTAGACTCTTTCTGTGGTCGATTTTCGACTACTTTTAAGAAAAAATGTACTTATGAAACCAATTTCATTCTTATTATGTTTGATCCGTTTGTGGCGGAACTTCATCCACCTACTCAGAGATGGCAGCGCCGAAACTTCAGCCACCGTCTCACAGGTGGCAGCATTCTTCACAACATCACACCGCGCTTGGTGCGCCAAAATTGGTTTCCACTACAACTTCCAACTATGAACTCTCACCACTGCGTATAAGGTCTACCACGCCTTACTGACGAGTTCAAGGTAGACCCGTCGGGTAGACGAAAGGCCAACACCACATACTTTTCTACAAATCTTTTCTGGGAATACAATTCTCATTCATGCTTGATCATTTATAAAACTATACATTCATAGGCAAGTAAAATCGCCTCATTCCGATCAAAAACAGTAAAAAAACTTTTTTTCCAAATTGACTAAAGAGGGGAGGGGGTATTTCCCTCTTTTTTTTCAATTTCCAACTTTGGCCGCCTGCAACTTTAGAACGAGTGGACCGATTGGAGTGAATCTAAGGATTTTTTATTCTTTTTGATGTCCTCTTTCACCTTTCCACCTTTGTGGTCGATTTCTCACTTTCCAACTTTTCAACCGCGTGTAACTTTAGAACGAGTGGACCGATTGGTGTGAATCTAAAAGACCCCTTCTGAGGTCATTTTTAAAATGTGCTTTGGAAGCATTGAGAAAAAAGGTCTCCTTATGGGACTAATTTCACTCTTATTATGTTTGTTTCGTTTATATGGGATAAAAAAATTACAGTTTTATAAAATTGACCCATATAACGAAAGTTCCATGGGTTCGATAATTTTGAAGATCGACCCGAATTTTTTTGTTTTTATATTTCTAGTCATCAGTAACGCCGACTATAACTTAAGCCGTATATAGTTTTCGAGGATAAATCATAAGACTCACCTGGAAGTATACTTGTCCTTGGTCCACCCATCCGACGACCATATCCGAACCTGCCATCCGCCCATCCCTGGAAAATCCGAACCCCACGTAGCCCAACGTTTTCACCTGCAGCTCGAACGTGATGTCCTGGGGGCCCGGCCCCAGCGACCACAACAGCCGGTACTCGGGGCTCAGGTACGTCGAGTGGGACCATCGCGCGGTCCAGGCGGAACTCGCGAAACACGTGAGGAGCGCACTTAACACTGTCAGAAGCCTTTCGCAGATCCTCATGGTGGCGGCGGCGCTGTGGACGGGGGGTGGTTGGCTGTTGGTCGCTCAGATCGGCATCGCTCGGTCGTCTGAAAATTGAAAACGGTACAGTGGTAAAAAAGTGAAAGCCTTGAGGTCGCAATCGCAACGCAACCGTGCAATCGCCCGATGCATGTCGAATGGGCGCCATTATTCACAGCGGCTTTGGCCGCCCAAACAAATCGGAATTGTGTTTATTCGGTTTCGATTTCCAGTTCACATGGGCAAACACGGTTTTTCTGTCTCGCAAGAGCATGCAGTAATCTCTTCGGCGATGTTGTTGGTTGGTTGGTTGACCCAGTCTCCGGGTTACGAACGAGGTCGAAAAACGCAAATCCGCCGTAATGTACGAGGCGGCACGCAATTGGGCGCTTAATTATACAGCAGTCTTCTTGTTTCCGTCTAATTGCATGCCGATTTCGAAGATATTTTATTCGAAAACTGTGTATTTACCGTTAAGCGGGGCTCGTGTGAATGGGAAATTGCCGCGCATGTAAGGGCACTTATGAGCTAAAAATTGCCCGCGTACGACGGCAATCGCTGGGTATCGATTAAGGATTAGGGTTTTGCTCTTGACTACAACTACAAAGTAGTATCAAGCTATTGCAAGATACCAAGTGTTTAGTTACTTAATTATTACTGAAAAAATTACAAAAAAAAATCCCTAGTTGTTTAATGGATTTTTGGGTATCTACGACAAGCTAGAAATGGGCCGAGAGTCTTGGAATTGGTTGCCGAAAAGAGTCTTTTAAGGTGTTCTGCTATACGTATGTTCAAGTGGATTGAAGAATGCAAAAATTCGAAGAAATTTTCATAATATCGTTTCATAAATTCGACATAATAAATTACGCCGCACTTTCAAAATCACAAAAATTCCAATTTTTATTAACGTTGTGAGTTAATTGTAACTTTCATCAGAACCCCAAATTTTTCCATAAACCCAAAATTCGATTTTTTCTAGTCTTCTAGAGTCTAGAGTTTGACTCTATTTTAACTAATTTTCGTTTTAACTTTAGCCCAAATTGCCAGAACAACTCTAAATTATGCATTTTTAGGCGCTTTGAATCGAATTTAACCGAGTTTGGCAATAATTTTAACCTAAAGTTATTCAAAAACTTAAACTCTGCATAATCTCAATTGATTCAAAATCTTTAAGGTTTTGAGTCAATTTTGACTCATTTTGGACCAAATCTTTTCTAGAATTGTTCCGAAAATTCAAAATTTTGCATTGTTTTCCCAAAAAATCCACAATTAACATTTCTAGACGTTTTGCTTAAAATTTAACCTATTGTAGTTCAAAATTGTAATTTACCAAAAACAAACGACTAGACCATTTGAATCAGTTTTACTTCAATTTTGTCCTAAATACAAAGTTTAACTTTCTAGACTTTGTGAGTGCTTTTTAATTAATTTTAGATCTAATTATGAATTGAAATTTCTCCAAAAATATTGGATTTATAGACGAACTCGGTCAATTTTAACAAATTTTAGCTATAATCCTAAATTGGATTTTTAAAACAACAAAATTCGATTTTCCATACGTTTGAAGTAAAATTTTACGTTTTTTTTTGTCTTTATCTTAACCGGAGTGTCTCCACACACTCCAAACTTGCATTTTTAGAAGCTTTGAATCATTTTAAATACTAATAATCTGAGTTCCGAACAAAAAACACCAAATTTGGAACTTGAGGCATTTTGAGTCAAATTTGATCTATTTTCGTCAAAAACTATAAATTTATTAAAAAAAAATTAGAAGATTTTAATCAGTTTACCATTATATTTTGTTCCAAAATTCTGTTTTTTCAAAAACTCCAAAATTTGCATTGTTAAGGAGCCAATTGTAACCGATTTTGGCCTTAATTACAACCTGATTTTCTCAAAAACTCCAAAATTGGCATTGTTACATTATAGGAGACAATTTTCACCGATTTTGACCTGATTTGCTAAAAAATTCCAAATTCTGCATGTTTTGTCACTTTAAGTAACTTTTAACCGGTTTTGGCCCTAATCATAACTTGAATTTTTTCAAAAACCTCCAAATTTGCATTTTAAGGCACCTTAAGTCAGTTTTAACCGACTTTGGTTCCCACCATAAACTGGGTTTCTTCAAAAACCCCAGATTTGCTTTTTTTTTGAGGTTTGAATAGTTTTTTATCGATTTTAGTCCTAATCCTTTAAATTTGCATTTTCTTTTGGCGCGCTTTGTAACCTATTTTTTAATTAATCTTCAAAATCTCCAGATTTACTTTAACCCTGATTCTCACCTGAATTTCTCAAGAATCCCAAATTTTGCAAGTTTAGTCAATTTAAGTAACTTTTAACCAGTTTTAGACCTAATCTTAACTTGAGCATTTTGAGTCAAATTTGATCTATTTTCGTCAAAAACTATAAATTTATTAAAAAAAAATTAGAAGATTTTAATCAATTTACCATTATTTTGTTCTAAAATTCTGTTTTTTCAAAAACTCCAAAATTTGCATTGTTAAGGAGCCAATTGTAACCGATTTTGGCCTTAATTACAACCTGATTTTCTCAAAAACTCCAAAATTGGCATTGTTACATTACAGGAGACAATTTTCACCGATTTTGACCTGATTTGCTCAAAAATTCCAAATTCTGCATGTTTAGTCAGTTTAAGTAACTTTTAACCGGTTTTGGCCCTAATCATAACTTGAATTTTTTCAAAAACCTCCAAATTTGCATTTTAAGGCACCTTAAGTCAGTTTTAACCGACTTTGGTTCCCACCATAAACTGGGTTTCTTCAAAAACCCCACATTTGCTTTTTTTTTGAGGTTTGAATAGTTTTTTATCGATTTTAGTCCTAATCCTTTAAATTTGAATTTTCTTTTGGCGCGCTTTTTAACCTATTTTTTAAATAATCTTCAAAATCTCCAGATTTACTTTAACCCTGATTCTCACCTGAATTTCTCAAGAATTCCAAATTTTGCAAGTTTAGTCAATTTAAGTAACTTTTAACCAGTTTTAGACCTAATCTTAACTTGATGCATTTTGAGTCAAATTTGATCTATTTTCGTCAAAAACTATAAATTTATTAAAAAAAAAATTAGAAGATTTTAATCAGTTTACCATTATTTTGTTCTAAAATTCTGTTTTTTCAAAAACTCCAAAATTTGCATTGTTAAGGAGCCAATTGTAACCGATTTTGGCCTTAATTACAACCTGATTTTCTCAAAAACTCCAAAATTGGCATTGTTACATTACAGGAGACAATTTTCACCGATTTTGACCTGATTTTTCAAAAACCTCCAAATTTGCATTTTAAGGCACCTTAAGTCAGTTTTAACCGATTTTGGTTTCCACCATAAACTGGGTTTCTTCAAAAACCCCAGTTTTGCTTTTTTTTGAGGTTTGAGTAGTTTTTTATCGATTTTAGTCCTAATCCTTTAAATTTGCATTTTCTTTTGGCGCGATTTTTAACCTATTTTTTAACTAATCTTCAAAATCTCCAGATTTACTTTAACCCTGATTCTCACTTGAATTTCTCAAGAATTCCAAATTTTGCAAGTTTAGTCAATTTAAGTAACTTTTAACCAGTATTAGACCTAATCTTAACTTGATGCATTTTGAGTCAAATTTGATCAATTTTCGTCAAAAAACATAAATTTATTAAAAAAAAAAAAATAGAAGATTTTAATCAGTTTACCATTATTTTGTTCCAAAATTCTGTTTTTTCAAAAACTCCAAAATTGGCATTGTTAAGGAGCCAATTGTAACCGATTTTGGCCTTAATTACAACCTGATTTTCTCAAAAACTCTAAAATTGGCATTGTTACATTATAGGAGACAATTTTCACCGATTTTGACCTGATTTGCTCAAAAATTCCAAATTCTGAATGTTTAGTCATTTTAAGTAACTTTTAACCGGTTTTGGCCCTAATCTTAACTTGAATTTTTTCAAAAACCTCCAAATTTGCATTTTAAGGCACCTTAAGTCAGTTTTAACCGACTTTGGTTCCCACCATAAACTGGGTTTCTTCAAAAACCCCAGATTTGCACTTTTTTAAAGTTTGTGTCGTTTTTCATCGATTTTAGGCCTAATCCTTTACATTTGCATTTTCTTTTGGCGCGATTTTTAACCTATTTTTTAACTGTTTCTCAAAATCTCCAGATTTCCAATTTTAGTCAATTTTAACCGATTCTGGTTTTCATCTTAACCTGGATTTCTTTAAAAACTACACATTGCTAATTTCAGACTCTTTTCAGTAATTTAGTCAATTTTTTACTGATTTTGGCACGATTCCTAATTAGAATTTTTCGGAAAACATCACGTTTGGTTCCGTTACATCTACGTTAGTTTGCCTGAACTAATCTGGATTTATAGAAAAACTCTAAAGTAGAATTTTTAGGCGCTATAAGTCAGTTTTAACAAATTTTGGCCATATTCCTTTAGACCCTAATCATACACCTTCAGAAAAAAACTCAAAATTTACAGTGAATCTGTGAATCATTTTGCCCTAAAATTAAGTTTCTCCAAGAACAGCAATTTTCGTTTGCTAACCTGAACGACAATTTTGGTTTTTGTGAGTTAATTTTAACTTTCATCCTAACCTAAATTTTTCCAAAAACCCAAAATTCGATTTTTTTGTTCAGTCTAGGCTTTGACTAAATTTTCGTTTTAATTTCAGTCCAAATTTCTTGAACAACTCTAAATTTGCATTTTGACAGCTTTGAATCGAATTTAACCGAATTTGACAATAAACTCATTTTGAACCAAATCTTATCTAGAATTTTTCCGAAAATTCAAAATTTTACATTTACGAACGTTACCGGTCAATTTTAACCGTTTTTGGTTTTAATGCTAGCTTGAGTTTTCCCAAAAAATCCACAATTAGCATTTCTATACGTTTTGCGTAAAATTTAATTTATTGTAAATAAGTTTTACCTCGTTTTTGTCCTAAATACAAAGTTTGACTGTATAGACTTTGTGACTGCATTTTAATTAACTTTAGATCTAATTTTAACTGGAATTTCACCGAAAATACTGCATTTATAAACAATTTCGGTCAATTTTATCACATTTTAATACACTATAATCATAACTTCGATTTTTAAAACAACAAAATTCGATTTTCCATACGTTTTAAGTCAAATTTAACGTTTTTTTGCCTTAATCCTTACCGAAGTGTCTCCGCACACTCCAAATTTGCATTTTTAGAAGCTTTGAGTCATTGTAAATCGATTCTGTCGCTAATACCAAATTTATAACTTGATGCGTTTTGAGTCAAATTTAATCTATTTTCGTTAAAAACTATGTTTGTTAAAAAAAATAGAAGATGTTAATCAGTTTACCATTATTTTTTCCAAAAACTCCAAAATTTGCGTTCTTAAAGAGCCAATTTTAACCTATTTTGGCCCTAATTATAACCTGATTTTCTCAAAAACTCCTGAATTTGCATTGTTAGATGATAGGAGACATTTTTCAATGATTTTGACCCTAACGTTAACCTGATTTTCTTAAAAATTCAAAATTTTGCATGTTTAGTCATTTTAAGTAACTTTTCACCGGTTTTGGCCCTAATCTTAACTTAAATTTCTTTAAAAACCTCCAAATTTTCATTTTAAAGCAGCAGCTTTAATCGATTTTGGGCCCCACCCTATAACGTGGGTTTCTTCGAAAACCCCAGATTTGCACTTTTTTTCAGGTTTGAGTAGTTTTTGATCGATTAAAGCCATAATGCTAAACATATTTTTTTTAAATTTGCAATTTTTTTTTGGTATCGATTATAGCCATAATGCTAAATATATTTTTTTTAAATTTGCAGTTTTTTTTTGGCGCGATTTTTAACCTAATTTTTAACTGATTTTCAACATCTCCTAATTTCCAATTTGAGGCGCCTTGAGTAAGTCAATTTTAACAGATTCTGGTCCTCATCCTGACCTAGATTTCTCCAATGTTCCCTTCGAGATGAAACTTTAGTTTCATGTAATGGTCTGTATAGTAAATTTCTCAGATTCGAACAATTGAGCATGAAAGATATGAATGAGACAGTAAAAAATTTAAAAAATGTTAGAGGAGGTGTGAATGGAATTTCCAAAAAAGTTTTATGTGATGTCGTCTGCGTGATTGGTAATAGATTGTTGGATGTTGTTAATACTTCTCTATCAAGTGGTGACTTTCCCGAGACGTGGAAAGAATCCACAGTGATACCGGTTCCAAAAGTACAAAATACGAATCTTTACAATGAATTTAGGCCAATAAATACGGTTGAAGTGTATGAAAAGGTTTTGGAACTTGCTGTAAAGAAACAGTTATTGGAATATTGTAACAAAAATGATATTTTAGTTGTAAACCAGTCAGGTTTTCGTGAGGGTCACTCATGCGAATCTGTAGTGATTAATATATGTGATGTTTTTTTGAGAGAGGTTGATGGGGGTAATGTGGTTCTGGCGGTGTTTTTGGTCTTTAAAAGAGCATTTGAAACAGTTGATAGAGATATTTTATTAAAACGGTTAAAGAACATCGGCATTGGAGGGACAGTTTTACGGTGGTTTGAGTCATATTTGCACAATAGACAGCAAAAAGTTAAATTTAAAAATTCTGTATCAAGCCCCTTGCGTGTTCAGCATGGGGTACCACAGGGAACTGTTCTGGGTCCAATGCTGTTCTTACTTTACATAAATGAAATGGTTAAGGTTATTAAAGGCTGTAAAATTGAGTTGTTCGCTGATGATGCAATGATTTATGTAGCTGGAAAAAATGTAACACAAATGCAACAAATTGTTAACGATGATCTAGGTCGAATATTCCAGTGGCTTTGCCAAAATAAATTGAGCTTGAACACCTCAAAATCAAGATTTTGCTTGTTTGGGAAAAAATTCAAGTTGAGAGACATTAATCTGGCTGATTTAAGCATCATAATTGATAAGGAGAAAATTATTCTTCAAGAACAAATCAAATATTTGGGTGTTATATTTGACACAAATTTAAATTTCTATGCTCACGTGGATTATATAACTAGAAAGTTTGCTAAAAAGGTAGGTTTTATTGCTAGAGTAGGAAAGAAACTGTCACTAAGTACAAAAATGTTGCTGTATAACAGCATAGCGGCTCCTCATTTGAATTTTTGTGCTACACTTCTTTATAATCTACCTAATTTTAAGATTGAACAATTACAACTTGTGCACAATAGAGCAATGAGAACGATTTTAAAATGTAACAGATATACCCCTATTGAAACTATGCTTAGTGTTTTAAATATGTTGTCAGTCAAACGAAAGGTTATGTTTAGTGTTTATATGTTTATATTCAAAATTAAAAATAACTTCTTGCCGCCGTATATATGTAATAGAGTTAAGTTTTTTAAGGACGTACATGGATATTGCACTAGAAACTCGAATGATTTCATTTTGTTATCAAAGTGCAATAGCACTCAAAGATTAAATTCAGTTTTGTATAAGGGATTGCTAGATTTTAATATGTTGCCAAAAAATATAAAAGACTGCAAAAATTTCGAAGTTTTTAAAAATCTTGTGTGGGCTTATGTAGTGTCTTGTTGAAGATGTTTTGTTTAATTTTAGTGTTTAAATAATATGTACAGAAATGTTTCAACGCATGTTATTAATACTAAGGTTCTTTGTATAGCGATATGCTAAATAAACCAATATTATTATTATTATTATTATTATTATTATTATTATTATTAAAAACTGCAAATTTGCATTTTCAGACTCTTTAGTAATTTAGTTAATTTTTTTATTGATTTTGCTAATTTAGATTCCTAATCTAGATATTTCAGAAAACACCACATTTGGTCCCGTTACGTTCGCCTGAACTAACCTGGATTTATGGAAGAACTCTTAAACTCCAAATTGGAATTTTTAGGCGCTCTGAGTCAGTTTTAACAAATTATAGCCACATTCTATACCAGAATTTTTCAAACAACTTCAAATTTGCGTTTTTAAACTCTCGAGTCATTTTCAGCCAATAAAAAAACTCAAAATTTAGTTGTGAATCATTTTGTCCTAAAATTAAATTTCTCCAAAAACAACAATTTTTGTATTTTTACACGTTTTGAGAATTTGTTCGTCGATTTTTGGCACTAATGCAAACCTGGCTTTGTCAAAAAGCACTACATTTGCACTTTTAGGTGTCTTTAGTCCAGCTTAACCTATTTTTATTCAAAAGTTGAATTTTGACAAAAATTACATATTAGGCGATTTGATTCAGTTTTGCCAGACTTTTTTTTTAAATCAAATTTCTTTAAGAACTCCACAATTTGCATGTTTAGACGAAGTCACTTATTTTCAACCGATGTTACCCTACCCAACATTCTGTATTTCCCATGATTACCTGCCACCTCACGATTCAATCATATAAAAAATTGTATTTTAGGAAGATTGAGATATTTTTAACTAATTATGAGTATCTTATTTTAAATCCAAAATTTAATTTTTAGACTCATGAGTCGTCATTTTTAACCAACTTTGACCTTAATTCTAAACTTGATTTTCGCCAAAAAATCCCAAGTTTGCATTCCTAGACGCAATAAGTCATTTTTAACCTATTTTAGTTCTTATTTATCCTAACTTGCATCTCTCTAAAAAAACCGATTTCCGTCCTGATTCTAACTAGAATTTCTCAAAATTTGCCTTTTTGGAAGCTTTGAGTAATTTTTCAACCTTAGATCAGATTTTGGCCTTTTAATCTGAATTAAAAAAGACAAACTTTCGATTTTATACGCTTCTTTTAAAGAATTCATGGTTAGTTAATTATCCATACTTCGTCCTTACTTTTTATTACAAATTCCTGCAAGTTACAACTTATCTAGAAAATTTCCGAAAATTCAAAATTTTACATTTACAAACGTTACCGGTCAATTTTAACAGTTTTTGGTTTTAATGCTAGCTTGAATTTTCCCAAAAAATCCACAATTAGCATTTCTATATGTTTTGCGTAAAATGTAATTTTTTGTAAATCAGTTTTACTTCGTTTTTCTCCTACAAAGTTTGACTGTATAGATTTTGTGACTGCATTTTAATTAACTTTAGATCTAATTTTAACTGGAATTTCACCGAAAATACTGCATCTATAGACGATTTCGGTCAATTTTATCACATTTTAATACACTATAATCATAACTTCGATTTTTAAAACAACAAAATTCGATTTTCCATACGTTTTAAGTCAAAATTAACGTTTTTTTGCCTTAATCCTTACCGAAGTGTCTCCGCACACTCCAAATTTGCATTTTTAGAAGCTTTGAGTCATTGTAAATCGATTCTGTCGCTAATCCCAAATTTATAACTTAATATTAACTTGATGCGTTTTGAGTCAAATTTAATCTATTTTCGTTAAAAACTATGTTTGTTAAAAAAAATAGAAGATATTAACCAATTTACTATTATTTTTTCCAAAAACTCCAAAAATTTGCGTTCTTAAAGAACCAATTTTAACCGATTTTGGCCCTAATTTTAACCTGATTTTCTCAAAAACTCCTGAATTTGCATTGTTAGATGATAGGAGACAATTATTACCGATTTTGATCCTAATGTTAACCTGATTTTCTCAAAAATTCAAAATTTTGCATG
The DNA here is from genome assembly GCA_951812265.1 of Taphrorychus bicolor. Lineage (NCBI taxonomy): Eukaryota > Metazoa > Arthropoda > Insecta > Coleoptera > Curculionidae > Taphrorychus > Taphrorychus bicolor. Next base: position 36,940,546 of record OX638304.1, read on the forward strand.
TTTAGTCATTTTAAGTAACTTTTCACCGGTTTTGGCCCTAATCTTAACTTGAATTTCTTTAAAAACCTCCAAATTTGCATTTTAAAGCAGCAGTTTTAATCGATTTTGGTCCCCACCCTAACCTGGTTTTTTTCGAAAACCCCAGATTTGCACTTTTTTCAGGTTTGAGTAGTTTTTGATCGATTATAGCCATAATGCTAAACATATTTTTTTAAATTTGCAATTTTTTTTTTGTTATCGATTATAGCCCAAATGCTAAATATTTTTTTAAATTTGCAGTTTTTTTTTGGCGCGATTTTTAACCTAATTTTTAACTGATTTTCAAAATCTCCAAATTTCCAATTTGAGGCGCCTTGAGTAAGTCAATTTTAACAGATTCTGGTCCTCATCCTGACCTAGATTTCTCCAAAAACTGCAAATTTGCATTTTCAGACTCTTTAGTAATTTAGTTATTTTTTTTACTGATTTTGACACCATTCCTAATCTAGATATTTCGGAAAACACCACATTTGGTCCCGTTACGTTCGCCTGAACTAACCTGGATTTATAGAAGAACTCTAAACTCCAAATTGGAATTTTTAGGCGCTCTGAGTCAGTTTTAACAAGATTTGGCTATATTCTATACCAGAATTTTTCAAAAAACTTCAAATTTGCGTTTTTAAACTCTCGAGTCATTTTCAGCCAATAAAAAAACTCAAAATTTAGTTGTGAATCATTTTGCCCTAAAATTAAATTTCTCCAAAAACAACAATTATTGTATTTTTACACGTTTTGAGAATTTCTTCGTCGATTTTTAGCACTAATGCAAACCTGACTTTGTCAAAAAACACTACATTTGCACTTTTAGGTGTCTTTAGTCCAGCTTAACCTATTTTTATTCAAAAGTTGAAGTTTGACAAAAATTACATATTAGGCGATTTGATTCAGTTTTGCCAGACTTTTTTTTTAAATCAAATTTCTTTAAGAACTCCACAATTTGCATGTTTAGACGAAGTCACTTATTTTCAACCGATGTTACCCTAACATTCTGTATTTCCCATGATGACCTGCCACCTCACGATTCAATCATACAATAATTTTAATTTTAGGAAGATTGAGTAATTTGTTACTAATTATGAGTATCTTATTTTAAATCCAAAATTTAATTTTTAGACTCATGAGTCGTCATTTTTAACCAACTTTGACCTTAATTCTAAACTTGATTTTCGCCAAAAAATCCCAAGTTTGCATTCCTAGACGCAATAAGTCATTTTTAACCTATTTTAGTTCTTATTTATCCTAACTTGCATCTCTAAAAAAAAACCGATTTCCGTCCTGATTCTAACTAGAATTTCTCAAAATTTGCCTTTTTGGAAGCTTTGAGTAATTTTTCAACCTTAGATCAGATTTTGGCCTTTTAATCTGAATTAAAAAAGACAAACTTTCGATTTTATACGCTTCTTTTAAAGAATTCATGGTTAGTTAATTATCCATACTTCGTCCTTATTTTTTATTACAAATTCCTGCAAGTTACAACTTATCTAGAAAATTTCCGAAAATTCAAAATTTTACATTTACAAACGTTACCGGTCAATTTTAACAGTTTTTGGTTTGAATGCTAGCTTGAATTTTCCCAAAAAATCCACAATTAGCATTTCTATACGTTTTGCATAAAATGTAATTTTTTGTAAATCAGTTTTACTTCGTTTTTCTCCTACAAAGTTTGACTGTATAGATTTTGTGACTGCATTTTAATTAACTTTAGATCTAATTTTAACTGGAATTTCACCGAAAATACTGCATCTATAGACGATTTCGGTCAATTTTATCACATTTTAATACACTATAATCATAACTTCGATTTTTAAAACAACAAAATTCGATTTTCCATATGTTTTAAGTCAAATTAACGTTTTTTTGCCTTAATCCTTACCGAAGTGTCTCCGCACACTCCAAATTTGCATTTTTAGAAGCTTTGAGTCATTGTAAATCGATTCTGTCGCTAATCCCAAATTTATAACTTAATATTAACTTGATGCGTTTTGAGTCAAAATTAATCTATTTTCGTTAAAAACTATGTTTGTTAAAAAAAATAGAAGATATTAATCAATTTACTATTATTTTTTCCAAAAACTCCAAAAATTTGCGTTCTTAAAGAGCCAATTTTAACCTATTTTGGCCCTAATTATAACCTGATTTTCTCAAAAACTCCTGAATTTGCATTGTTAGATGATAGGAGACATTTTTCAACGATTTTGACCCTAACGTTAGCCTGATTTTCTCAAAAATTCAAAATTTTGCATGTTTAGTCATTTTAAGTAACTTTTCACCGGTTTTGGCCCTAATCTTAACTAGAATTTCTTTAAAAACCTCCAAATTTTCATTTTAAAGCAGCAGCTTTAATCGATTTTGGGCCCCACCCTATAACGTGGGTTTCTTCGAAAACCCCAGATTTGCACTTTTTTCAGGTTTGAGCAGTTTTTGATCGATTACAGCCATAATGCTAAACATTTTTTTTTAAATTTGCAATTTTTTTTGGTATCGATTATAGCCATAATGCTAAATTTTTTTTTTTAATTTGCAGTTTTTTTGGGGCGAGTTTTAACCTAATTTTTAACTGATTTTCAAAATCTCCAAATTTCCAATTTGAGGCGCCTTGAGTAAGTCAGTTTTAACAGATTCTGGTCCTCATCCTGACCTAGATTTCTCCAAAAACTGCAAATTTGCATTTTCAGACTCTTTAGTAATTTAGTTAATTTCTTTATTGATTTTGCTAATTTAGATTTCTAATCTAGATATTTCGGAAAACACCGCATTTGGTCCCGTTACGTTCGCCTGAACTAACCTGGATTTATAGAAGAACTCTAAACTCCAAATTGAAATTTTTAGGCGCTCTGAGTCAGTTTTAACAAATTTTAGCCACATTCTATACCAGAATTTTTCAAACAACTTCAAATTTGCGTTTTTAAACTCCCGAGTCATTTTCAGCCAATAAAAAAACTGAAAATTTACAGTTCTGAATCATTTTGTTCTAAAATGAAATTTCTCCAAAAACAATTTTTGTATTTTTACACGTTTTGAGAAGTTCGTCGTCGATTTTTGGCTCTAATGCAAACCTGACTTTGTCAAAAACACTACATTTGCATTTTTAGGTTGTCTTTGGTCCAGCTTAACCTATTTTTATTCAAAAGTTCAATTTTGACAAAAATTACATATTAGGCGATTTGATTCAGTTTTGCCAGACTTTTTTTTTAAATCAAATTTCTTTAAGAACTCCACAATTTGCATGTTTAGACGAAGTCACTTATTTTCAACCGATGTTACCCTAACATTCTGTATTTCCCATGATTACCTGCCACCTCACGATTCAATCATATAAAAAATTTAATTTTAGGAAGATTGAGATATTTTTCACTAATTATGAGTATCTTATTTTAAATCCAAAATTTAATTTTTGGACACATTAGTCGTCATTTTTAACCAACTTTGACCTTAATTCTAAACTTGATTTTCGCCAAAAAATCCCAAGTTTGCATTCCTAGAGGCAATAAGTCATTTTTAACCTATTTTAGTTCTTATTTATCCCAACTTGCATCTCTCTAAAAAAACCGATTTCCGTCCTGATTCTAACTAGAATTTCTCAAAATTTGCCTTTTTGGAAGCTTTGAGTAATTTTTCAACCTTAGATCAGATTTTGGCCTTTTAATCTGAATTAAAAAAGACAAACTTTCGATTTTATACGCTTCTTTTAAAGAATTCATGGTTAGTTAATTTTCCATACTTCGTCCTTACTTTTTATTACGAATTCCTGCAAGTTACAACAGTTGAGGTTGTCTCGTCGATTTAAAAATAAATCAAACTATGCACCTGCTTAGATAAACCTTCAGTTTGGTTTAGCAGCGCGAATTAAGAAATTGACCTAAATGTTTATAGGTTTCTCAGATCTCTTGCTTCACAGTTTGTCAACCAAACCAAACTTATCCTTCAATTTCCGGTGGAATTAGAAACGACATTCGTTCCGATTTCGCTTATACATTTCAATTGTTCCTCTTCCCTCGTCACAGCAAATCAACTCCTAAGCAATAAGTTAAAAATCAATTTTCATAGATTCGACTTGCTGTCACGTTAAAATAAAGATCTCGTCTTAATTAAAAAGCCGAATTTTTTCGGTAAAAAACCCAATTTATCTCACACTCGAACCGAAGGATCGTCAGCAGTGGCCCGGTAGCGGCATCGGGATTTTTTACGGGATTAACGGAGCAAAACCCGTTTTTTTGGGTTCCCAAGGCATCGGACGTAGTCAACCAGCAATCGTCATTAAATTTTTTTCACCGCCCCGTTTGTGCTTCGTTAATCACCAAACCGAAAGTGTCGCATGAAATCGTCGTCGTGGTCGGCCCGAAAAGTCCGTCGATTCTATCAGGATTCATTATAATAGAACTGACGCCTCCTCGTTAAAAGATCGCGTTTCAATTAAGAATTAAAAGTGTCAAATATCCGATGTTAGGCGTGTTAACAGCTCACAAAGGGTTGCCCAAGTGTCGGACAATGACTTACACGAAAAAAGCGTCCTCAGCCGGCGTATAACATGCTAAAGCTTTTAACACCGTCGTTCCGCGGAGACATCCAGAGAAGATGATTAACGACGTTTCGTTTCGACGCATTGTCGCAGGAAGTACGACTGTGTTTCTAGCTTTGTCCCGCCCCTCCTGAGTCACACGAAATATTTTCGGGTTCATATGCACCCACTTATTTAGCGCCGAAACAAGGTCGAGTAAATAGAGTTGAAGATGACGAATAGGATCACTACTACTTGATGATTGTTGGTTTTGGTGTTGGGCCAAAGTGCGGACTATCGTAAAGCCAAAGAAAAAAAAATTATACAGAGTCATCAGCGTCAAAACTGTTGTCCTCGTCAAGCCCAGTCTGAGGTCTGACCAAAATCAAGAGCATAAATATTTAAAAGAATACGAAACACATGAAGGACTAGCACGGGACAGGCGCAAGAGGTTAAAGTTTTTGTTAAAAATTGCGATTAACATAATATGAAATGTGTAAGACAATTCACAAGCCTTTCGGATTTATAACAGTGACCTCCAAGACATGGCATGAAATAGGAAAAGTTAATTTCTGTGAAAATGGTTCAAAGGTAGGAACTGAGATTTGGCCATCAGTTGATAGGGAATTTGAAAGGAAAGCAAAACTAAAGAAGACACATTATTTTGGGGTCAGAGTCCAACAACATCGGGAACACGTTAAAATAATGTGACGTCACAAAACATAAAAATTTCATTTCAAGCGGTATGCCATTATATAATGTTATCCCATGCAAACCATTTATTTAGCATCAAATTTATATTACTAACGTTTCTTTAACGTCACTATAACGTCATAAAATGGGTAGTTCTAATCTAACAGTAACAATTTCAAAAGCTAACAATGCCAATACCAAGTTAGTTCAAACATCAGGAAAAATGGCAAGCAAGTGTGTTGCAACGTTTTATCGTTTAAATGGGTGTCTACGTGACGTGAGTCAGCACCACATGATATTCGTCGTAAACAAGTGGTTACCGATTTCTTGTTTTTGGGAATTCAGGAGACGCAACATCAATAAACTTGCACACTGTTCGTTAAACAACTAATACTATGTTTGTTAGGTCAGGCCAGGTCAGGTCAGTTCAGTTATCTTTTTACGTTACTTCTGAGCAGGTCAGGTTAGTTCTGGTTATTATTTCAAATTAGATCAGGCTAGCTCAGGTCAGGTTAGGTTAGTTCAAGTCAATTTAGCTCATGATAATTGTTAGGTCCAGGTTATGTCAAGTTAGTTCAGATTAGTTCAAGTAAGTAAAAAGTGGCACCCCTCTGTCATACGGTGGCGTCACTTTTGCAGGACAAAGAACTCCAAGAGGCCATTAAGAGTATGAAACCCAGAAAGGCGCCTGGGCCGGATAAGTTGAGAAACCAAGGAAGGGAACACCGGAGGAGGTGTCCTACAGACCTCTTTGTCTAATGAATACTATGGGAAAGCTATTCGAAATCCTGGTGAACAATAGACTACTGAATGACACAATAGACTACTGGAGAACAAAAAGTGATTATCCATCCACCCACAATCAACACGTATGACATTTAATGGCCTTGGCTGATATCTCGAGAAGTGTTTTTCGTTTAATGGCCTACAAAAAAAATTACGGGGTTTTTTCAAAAAGTTTGCGCTTTTTATGGCGCTAATGCCGCTGACGATTTTAATGAAGTAAATTATTTCCAGTAAATTTTAATGTTTTGCCCCGTATCATATTGATCCAACTGGTTTAATTAAAGATTGGCCCAGGTAGTTAGTACTAGAAGAAACGTTCTTTCAGAGCCTTTTTAAACTATGAATTTATCATAAGTGGTTTCTGAGATAAAATGCCTTGAAAACTACGAAACATTTTGTTGTATCGATCTTTTTTGTTAGAAGTTTACGTTTTTATTTTAATATCTTTACAATTTTATTTTTTTTGTCTTTATTTTAAATATATTTTGAAATCAACAAACTTTTAAGATTCATTTCTCAAAAAAAATTTTGCCGTTCTTGTACAACATGGAATAGAAAAGTTTTATTAACCGTGCGTCTATGCCAGGGATTTGGGTATCACATTTATTTAAATTCCGACTTTGAACTCGGAAATTAACCAAATTCCGAGTTTAAAGTCGAGATTTAACGAAATTCCGACTTTGAACTCGGAAATTAACTAAATTCCGACTTTAAACTCAGATCTCAACTAATAAATTCGGAATTTAAGTAAATTCCGACCTTGAACACGGAATTTAACTAAATTCCGACTTTGAACTCGGAATATAAGAAATAAATCTTGTTGGAAAAATCGGCAAAAAATGGCTCAAGGCTTCTCAAAATGCAAATTATTTTTTTTATTAATTTAAGATTAATGTCAAAATCGATTAAAATGTTCTTAAATCAAGTAAAAATGTAAAGTTTTTGAAAATGTCTAGTTAAAATTGTTATAAAATAACTTAAAATCTCTAAAAATGCAAATTTAGAGTTTGTAAAAAAAATTAAAGGATAGGATTACATATTTGATCTAAAATAAATTTGAAGTGAAAGTCCCTGCAAAATACAAATTTGGTGTTTTTCAATAGATAATCTGGGGTCAGGGCCAAAGTCCATGAAAATTTTTAAAAATACAAATTGGGAGTGTTTGGAAATGTTCAGGTTAATTGTCTAATTCTCTGGCTAAATGCGGTTAAGAATGATTCAAAGCGTCTAAAAATGCAAATTAAAAGTTTTCCTGAAAGATTTCGGTCAGGAATAGAGTCAAAATTATTGAAAAAGAACTCAAAACGTCTAAAAAGGCAAATTCGTAATTTTTGGAATAATGCAAGGTAAGATCAAGGCTAAAATTAGTTAAGCAAGATTCAGGCGTTTGAAAAAACAAATTAGGAGTTTGTGGAAAAATTCACTTAAGGATTAGGGCCAAAATCGTTTAAAAATTTCACGAAGGACCAAAATTGCAAATATGGATCCTTTGAAAAAGTTGAAGTTAGAATTAAAACTAAAACGTTGTCACAACAAATTGGCTTTAAAAACGGAATTTATTTATGTGTTTGCAGAAACTTTTGCTTAGAACAATATCAGACACAATTGATTCAAGTATTCTAATTTAATGTGTTCGATAAAGATAATTTTTGGTTTAGAAAAAAGTAAAATTTAACTAAAAATACCGCAAAATAACAATTTAGTGTTTTTCGAGAAAGTCAGGTTAGGATTAGGGCCAAAAATCACACAAAGCTTTCACAAAAATTCAGGTTATGATTGCGGCCAAAATGGGTTAAAAAATGAATAAAAGCGTCTAAAAATGCAATTTTGAAAATTTTGATAACATGCAGCTCAGAATTAGAGCAAAAATTGGTTAAAAATAACCCAGATCTTTTAAAAATGCAAATTTTGATACTTTTGTAGAGACTTAATTTTAGAACAAAATAAAGCAAAACTGATTTTATCTTTTGATTTATTCTTTTCGGTAATTTACTTTTGGACTAAAATAATTTAAATTTGGCTCCAAAACGCCTCAAAATTCAAATTTGGTATTTTTCGAGAAAGTCAGGTCAAAATACAATAAAAATACGAATTTGGAGTGTTTGGAAAAACTCTGTGATTAATGCCAAAATCGAATAAGTATTTAAGAATGCAAATTAAAAATTTTGAAAAACTCTGGTTACGATAAGGGCCAAATTCGTTAATCAAAAAAATCATTAAAGCGTCACAACGAAAAAACAAATTTGAAATTTTTGGAAAGAATTCGGGTTAAGAATGCGACCAAAATCGACAAAAAATGGCTCAAAGCTTCTCAAAATGCGAATCATTTTTTTTAATCAGGATTAATGTCAAAATCGATTAAGAACGACTTAAATCATGTAAAAATGTAAATTTTTTGAAAAAGTCTAGATAAAAATTGTTGTAAAATAACTTAAAGTCTTTAAAAATGTAAATTTTGAATTTGTAAAAAATTAAGGTTAAGATGACATGTTTGATCCAAAATAAATTTGAACCCAAAGTACCTGCAAAATAAAAATTTGGTGTTTTTCAATAGCTAGGCTAGGATCAGGGCCAAAGTCCGTGAAAAGTTTTTAAAAATACAAATTGGGAGTGTTTGGAAATGTTCAGGTTAACTGTCTAATTCTCTGGCTAAATGCGGTTAAGAATGATTCAAAGCGTCTAAAAATGCATATTAAAAGTTTTCCTGAAAGATTTCCGTCAGGAATAGAGTAAAATTAATGAAAAAGAACTTAAAACGTCTAAAAAGGCAAATTTGTAATTTTTGGAATAATGCAAGGTAAGATCAGGGCTAAAATTAGTTAAACATGATTCGAAGCGTTTGAAAAAACAAATTTGGAGTTTGTGGAAAAATTCACTTAAGGATTAAGGCCAAAATCGTTTAAAAATTTCACGAAGGACCAAAATTGCAAATATGGAGCCTTTGAAAAAGTTGAAGTTAGAATTAAAACTAAAACGTTGTCACAACAAATTGGCTTTAGAAACGGAAATTATTTTCAGCACGGAAACTTTTGCATTAGAACAAAATCAGACACAATTGATTCAAGTATTCTAATTTAATGTGTTCAATACAGATAATTTTTGGTTAAAAAAAAGTAAAATTTAACTACAAATACCGCAAAATAACAATTTGGTGTTTTCGAGAAAGTCAGGTTAGGATTAGGGCCAAAAATCACACAAAGCTTTCACAAAAATTCAGGTTATGATTGCGGCCAAAATCGGTTAAAAAATGTATAAAAGCGTCTAAAAATGCAATTTTTGATAACATGCAGGTCAGAATTAGAGCAAAAATTGGTTAAAAATAACCCATCTTTTAAAAATGCAAATTTTTATATTTTTGTAGAGACTTAATTTTAGAACAAAATAAAGCAAAACTGATTTATTCTATCATGATGTTCAAGGAAAAGAGAAGGAAAGCAGTGGCGTAATGTATTGAAAGTGCACAAATTCCACTCCAGAAGAAACAGCCTCTCTCCAGAAGAAACGCTACCCGGGGATCCTGGTGAGGAGAGGGAAGGAGTCTAAGTCTGTTGAGGCTCCAACCCGACACTATGTGGGGGGTTTGGGGGCAATAGAGACCGCTCAGATGCAAGCCTACATGTCTGGTACAGGTTTCTTTAACCCTCTATAAAAAAAAAAGTTCACGTAATTAAGTTTAAGATAGTTTAGTTCAGGTTAGCGTCTATAGGCCCGGAGGATATCCTGTGAGTGCTTTCCAGCAATTTTTCATTTTATCGTGTTTAGTACCATTAAAAAAAAACTAGAAATTCTGTAGGTCGTATATCGATACAGACCCAAAAAGTAATAACAACGAATGTTGCAAGAATCTTGTATGTAATCAAGCGCTTTGATTGCAAACTTTTTGTCGATTAAATGGGAGTAAAAATACGTACGTGACTTTACTCAACACCACACCACACGAAGTTCGTCATAACCAAGTGGTTACCGATTCGTTGCCTCTAAAAAGTCAATAAACGCTGATGGACCGAGACACTAATGGATTTACGAGTCCGAGGGCTGAAAGTGAACCATGTGGTAGAATACAAGCAACGACATCAACATTTAGTCAATCGAGTCCGATAGGATACTTGCCATGTTGAGCAAGCTTAAAAGCAAAGTTGAATGATTTCAGCCAAACAGAAGAACACATTAGAAGCTCCAGTAAATCTGAAAATGATGTCCTGGACGTCATTTTGGTAGTTTGACACAAGTCAAGCAGATCCAGAAGAACTTTGTGACGCATTTTTCTACTCTCGATTGATTGACAGTCACCGTTTAAAGCTTTTATGCATTTCAGTTTTTTCATGTAACTTTGTTCTAAGTCTAATTATCAGTTCTTGTGGACACAAATTTTTTAAACTCAAACAATGCGAGGGAATAAACGGTCCAGCAATATAATCCCAATCCATAGACAATGCAGAATACAGAAAACGTCCAATACGTAAATAAATAAAAACAATCCTTTAGCAAAAGCAAACGCGGAACTTCCATTATCCAATTCCTGCAACAAATCCTGCGATGAGTTATATGGTTTCCTAATCCGCTGCACCGACGACTTTATCGACGTTCGGCTTAGGATCGATGCTGATGATGCATTAGTTATTACACTCCAGTTAAACTGGTTGCCAAAAAAAAAAGATAATTATTGTTGTTTGAAAACAAGAAAACGATTGATTGCACATTCAGAGAGAGAAAGATATCGTATGACGGCAACATCCTGCGTCTGTTTGGAATAATTATCGACTTCGTCACGGTGTTATTGATGATCACATGCAACACCTGAGTTATTTTGCATGATGCTGCTGATGCTGCCCTGTGGGTGCTTTTGTGTTTCGCATTTTGGGACCAAGCAATGTCTTGAAATGAAATTCCATATACCCATAAGGGCATCATTAAGCGCTCATAATTACTAAACGGCGGAGCTCCATTACGTGGCGAAGAACCTTTTGTGTCGCTCGGATTAACGTTAAAGTGTAACAAATTGAGAAATTCATGGGATTTCTGTGCACTTTACCCGAATAATTGCCTAGCAGCTTTCACAACAGCGGCCTCTGAGAGATTCATTTCACACTTGATGCCTTTAAACCGAACGGGCGATTGATAATGTGAAGAGCTACTGCCGTTTCACGTATTAAACACTTTTTTAATGGCCTGGAGGTGTAGGAAAATTGATTCCGAATAAACAAAAGAAATGCTGCCCTATGGCGCAACGAAGTGGGAACGTGGTGTGGTACAACAAAAGACGTTTTGCATAATACACACAAAACAATTTGTAAATAATCCCCCTCGCCTTTGAAATTGCAATTATTATTCCATCTAACGCAATGTCGGCCTTTGTGGAATTATTAGAATAGGCATACGGCCTGAAAATTACATTAAAGAGAACCGCAAAAGTCAAGGACTCGACTGAGATCAGATACAATAGGTCCGATTGTCTCGTAGATTAACAATGCCGAAATTTAAAGATCGTTAGGTGATAGCCTGGTCACGCCGACAGAGAAGGAAAGAGAATCTATTACAAGACGCCCTATTATTATTGTACATCATATTAAGATCCATTTCCTCTCGTAACCACTTGAGAGATATACACACAGGTGGAATTTGATATTGCGCCACGTCATTCTGCTATCGACAGACATCTATTAGCCCATTACGTATACATTATATAGATGGCATTTCAATTATCATTAATTTACATGTGGCACACAATCCGGCCGTGTGAGGGGGCTTTTTTAATATTATAATGCACGTTCGTCTACGGATTGTTATCTTACGATGGGCGGAGTAGCTTTCGTAGGCCCTAAGCCGATGCTCTTTTGTCGAGCTTGTACCACAGACTACCAGGTTACGTCTGATGAATACAAAGAGTTAATTCAAGCGTAAGAGTCAACCCTCTCACCATTTCAATGTATTAACCCCAAGTATTGATAACACCAACTGGATCCTGTAATCTCCAAAGTTTTGCTTTTTTTAAAGAAAAACTATAATACATTCCATTATTGTAATTGTAATTGTAACTATGTAGCTAGTTCTGAGGTACACAGAAAATAGACGGTAGATCCTAATTATCCAGTAAGAGTTGCATTTGCGTCCGTTGCTTACCCAAAACGCAAAAAAGCTGTCAGTGGAAGTATCGTAGTCGATAAAACATTAATTTTACATAAAAAAAAGAAATTGGTGTTTATGTAACAAATACACTTTTTGTCTTGAAAAATGTGACATTCAGACCACTGTTGGTGTAATATTAATAAGTGAAGAAGGCGCTCGCAAGAGGGCGCCGTATAGCACCCGTTTTGTCATAGTGGTGGCAAATACCGATTCTTACGGACAAACACTGATTTATCAAGCAAAGAATTTACAAAAATAATAAAATTAAAAAAAGTAACCTCTATGAAGAAAAGTTTTACCCTGAAACATCTAGTAAGAGTATTTTTCGTTTCCCAAAGTTTGAATTGGATAGACTTCTACAGTAGTCTTCAGGTTTTTTACCATATGATACATAACTATCTTGTCAGTAGTATTAACCTTTCACTCTTAACAAGAAGGGCTTTATTTTATTATCCTTTGTTGCTTCATTTGGTTCATCTAAGTTCAATTCAGTCACAAGAACATACTTCTTCCACGCTCAAAACACCAGGTGCGTTCCGAAAGTATTCGTAGAGGAGGGTGCCAACCGAGGGGGAAATCACTGGTGAATTTTGGTGTACCCACATGTGGAATTTAGAAAAATTTAAAGTGCATTTTACGGAATGTATGGTGTTTTTTCAAAATTTACAGGTCATTTTGCCTAAAGGTAAAATTATTCGTGAGGTTTGTTGTGTGCACATCGGGAATTTAGTGAGAATTTAGTATAATTTAAAGTGAATTATACGGTATTTTTGCATACACATTTTATGAACTGATTTTTCCCGAGAGTTTAAAACAAAACCTGATATTTTCGACCACACGGCGTTTCGTTAAATTAATTGGGAAAAAATGCGTTTTAATCGTTACAAAACTATTTTTGTTTCTAAACAAAAATGTAGTTTCTTTGATTTTGAACTAAAAATGTATTCTGATAATTGGGTGCTTTATGGGGGTTTTGTTCGAACATGGCCCAAAAAGTAAATTTTTTAATGATTAAAAACAAAGAAATCTTGCCCCCAGCCTGAAACAAAACGTGATTCGATTATTGTTCATAGTGCATTATTTTGCAACAAAAACCTTTTTTTAGTACGATTTTAGAAATTTTAGTTCAAAATTGAAGTATCTTTAAAATAACAAAAAATCTTTTTTTGCCGTTTTGAGACGATTTTGTTCTTGTTTAAACAAGCGACGATCGAAAAAGTGAATCTTTTTGTGACGGTTTTAATCAATTGTATCTCATAGCGCAAATTTCTTGATTTTTTTTTAAGTTTTTCTGAAAAAAAAAACTTTTTGCTACGGAAACGATTTTTTTTTACTTCTTGATTTTGTAGCAAAACTCGAAATTTTGGACCTAAAATTGCAAAAGAAATATTTCTATTTTTTGAATTAAACGTAAAGGTTTTTTTCAGTTTTGAAACAAAAAGTGATTTTTTTTTAATAGTCACAGTTAGACTATTTTGATCGATTTTATTGCAAAACGCGATTTTGTCAATTGAAGCTTTGAAATTTTAATCCCTAAATTTAGTTTCATTAAAATTTACGAAAAAAGTGCGTTTTAATCGTTACAAAACGTTTCATTTCGTTCAAATCGTTAAAAAAAATTTTTTGATTGAATATTTTGGTGATCGATTTTGGCCTGAAAAATTAATTTTTGATTGATTTTACAAAAGAGCCTGAACCAAAATGTAATTTTTTATCTTAGACGTGTTATGATGGTTTTGAGCAAAAAAAGAATTTTTTTTTACTGGAGTTGATTAGCGCCCTTAAAAGGAAAGTAGATGGCGAATGGTATAGCTGGGTGAGGACAGTGAATAAACACTTTTACTTTACGCAGAAATTGCCGACGTTTCGATGTTTGTTGAGGTCTTTTTCAAGGCTTTCTCCCCTTCTAATTTTTTTACATTTTCCCGATAAAAATTATTGTTCGACGGGCATTATTCTGTAAGAAAAAAACAGTGATTTTGGAGCAAAAATTGCGATTTGAATTCTAAAACAAAGAATCTTTAAAATCGCAAAATTTGTTATCGTTTTTCGAGACAATTTTGTTTTTTTTTTTTAACTAAAACGCCGTTTTATCAATTTTGAACTCTAGAAGTGAATCTTTTGGTTGACCGAAATATTTACTTTTTTGGGTCGAAATCGATGGCAGTTTTGATCAATTATGACTGGTGAATTTTCGATTATTACTGGTGTACACATATGTGGAATTTAAGATGAATTTTATGGAGTTTTTAAGAGTTCTTTTCAAAATTTACCGGTCATTTTTCCTAAAGGTAAAATTATTCGTGAGATTTGTTGTGTGCACATCGGAAATTTAGTAAAAATTAGTAAAATTGAAAGAAATTTGGCTCGGAATTTAGTATAATTTTAAGTGAAATTATACGGTATTTTTGCATACACATTTTATGAAGTGATTTTTCCCTAGAGTTTAGAACAAAACTTGATATTTTAGACCACAAATTGCATTTCGTTAAAATTGCGAAAAAAATGCGTTTTAATAGTTACAAAATAATTTTTTGTTTCTAAACAAAAATGGAACTTGGCCCAAAAAGTAAATTTTTTAATGATTAAAAACAAAGAAATTTTGCCCCCAGCCTGAAAGAAAACGTGATTCGATTATTATTCAGAGTGCATAATTTTGCAATAAAATCAATTTTTTTTTAGAATGGTTTTAGAGATTTTGTTCTAAAATTGAAGTATCTTTAAAATCACAAAAAAACCTTTCCGTTTTGATACGATTTTGTTCTTGTTTGAACTAACAAGCGACGATCGAATAAGTGAATCTTTTTGTGACGGTTTTAACCAATTGTATCTCATAGCGCAAATTTCTTAATTTTTTTTAAGTTTTTCTGAAAAAAAAAACTTTTTTTGCTACGGAAACGATTTTCTTTTACTTATTGATTTTGTAGCAAAACTTGAAATTTTGGACCTAAAATTGCAAAAAAAAAATATTTCTATTTTTTTAATTAAACGTAAAGGTTTTTTTTCAGTTTTGAAACAAAAACTGATTATTTTTAATAGTCACAGTTAAACTATTTTGATCGATTTTATTGCAAAACGCGATTTTGTCAATTGAAACTTTGAGATTTTAATTCCTAAATTTAGTTTCATTAAAATTTACGAAAAAAGTGCGTTTTAATCGTTACGAAACGTTTTATTTCGTTCAAATCGTTACAGAAAATTTTTTGATTGAATATTTTGGTGATCGATTTTGGCCTGAAAAATTAATTTTTGATTGATTTTACAAAAGAGCCTGAACCAAAATGTAATTTTTTTATCTTAGACGTGTTATGATGGTTTTGAGCCAAAAAAGATTTTTTTTTTTACTGGAGTTGATTAGCGCCCTTAAAAGGAAAGTAGATGGCGAATGGTATAGCTGGGTGAGAACAGTGAATAAACACTTTCACTTTACGCAGAAATTGCCGACGTTCAATGTTTATTGACGTCTTTTTCAAGGCTATTCGCCGTCTATTTTTTTTACATTTTTGCGATAAAACTTGTTGTTCGACGGGCATTATTTCGTAAGAAAAAAACAGTGATTTTGGAGCAAAAATTGCGATTTGAATTCTAAAACAAAGAATCTTTAAAATCGCAAAATTTGTTATCGTTTTTCGAGACAATTTTGTTTTTTTTTAACTAAAACGCCGTTTTATCAATTTTGAACTCTAGAAGTGAATCTTTTGGTTGACCGAAATATTTACTTTTTTGGGTCGAAATCGATGGCAGTTTTGATCGATTATCACTGGTGAATTTTCGATTATTACTGGTGGTACCTGGTATACACCTATGTGGAATTTAGAAAAAATTAAGGTGCATTTTATGGAATTTTTGGAATTCTTTTCAAAATTTACAGGTCATTTTTCCTAAAGGTAAAATTATTCGGGAGGTTTGTTGTGTGCACATCGGGAATTTAGTAAAAATTAGTAAAATTGAAAGAAATTTGACTCGGAATTTAGTATAATTTTAAGTGAAATTATACGGTATTTTTGCATACACATTTTATGAAGTGATTTTTCCCTAGAGTTTAGAACAAAACTTGATATTTTAGACCACAAATTGCATTTCGTTAAAATTGCGAAAAAAATGCGCTTTAATAGTTACAAAATAATTTTTTGTTTCTAAACAAAAATGGAGTTTACTTTGATTTTGAACTAAAAATGTATTTTTTTGATTGGGTGCTTTGTGAGGGTTTGCTCGAACTTGGCCCAAAAAGTAAATTTTTTAATGATTAAAAACAAAGAAATTTTGCCCTCAGCCTGAAACAAAACGTGATTCGATTATTGTTCAGAGTGCATAATTTTGCAACAAAATCAATTTTTTTAGAATGGTTTTAGAGATTTTGTTCTAAAATTGAAGTATCTTTAAAATCACAAAAAAACCTTTCCGTTTTGATACGATTTTGTTCTTGTTTGAACTAACAAGCGACGATCGAATAAGTGAATCTTTTTGTGACGGTTTTAACCAATTGTATCTCATAGCGCAAATTTTTTAATTTTTTTTTGAAAGTTTTTCTGTAAAAAAGACACTTTTTTTGCTACGGAAACGATTTTCTTTTACTTATTGATTTTGTAGCAAAACTTGAAATTTTGGACCTAAAATTGCAAAAAAAAAATATTTCTATTTTTTGAATTAAACGTAAAGGTTTTTTTTCAGTTTTGAAACAAAAACTGATTTTTTTTAATAGTCACAGTTAGACTATTTTGATCGATTTTATTGCAAAACGCGATTTTGTCAATTGAAACTTTGAGATTTTAATTCCTAAATTTAGTTTCATTAAAATTTACGAAAAAAGTGCGTTTTAATCGTTACGAAACGTTTTATTTCGTTCAAATCGTTACAGGAAATTTTTTGATTGAATATTTTGGTGATCGATTTTGGCCTGAAAAATTAATTTTTGATTGATTTTACAAAAGAGCCTGAACAAAAATGTAATTTTTTATCTTAGACGTGTTATGATGGTTTTGAGCCAAAAAAGATTTTTTTTTACTGGAGTTGATAGCGCCCTTAAAAGGAAAGTAGGAAAGTAGATGGCGAATGGTATAGCTGGGTGAGGACAGTGAATAAACACTTTTACTTTACGCAGAAATTGCCGACGTTCAATGTTTATTGACGTCTTTTTCAAGGCTATTCGCCGTCTATTTTTTTTACATTTTTGCGATAAAACTTGTTGTTCGACGGGCACTACTTCGTAAGAAAAAAACAGTGATTTTGGAGCAAAATTTGCGATTTGAATTCTAAAACGAAGAATCTTTAAAATCGCAAAATTTGTTATCGTTTTTCGAGACAATTTTTTTTTTAACTAAAACGCCTTTTTATCAATTTTTGACTCAAGAAGTGAATCTTTTGGTTGACCGAAATATTTACTTTTTTGGGTCGAAATCGATGGTAGTTTTGATCGATTATCACTGATGTACACATATGTGGAATTTAGAAAAATTTAAGGTGAATTTTATGGAATTTTTGGAGTTCTTTTCAAAATTTACCGGTCATTTTCCCTAAAGGTAAAATTATTCGTGAGATTTGTTGTGTACACATCGGGAATTTAGTTAAAACTAGTAAACTTTAAAGAAAATTGGTTCGGAAAACCTTTTTTTTTAGTACAATTTTAGAGATTTTAGTTCAAAATTTAAGTATCTTTAAAATCACAAAAATCTTTTTTTTGCCGTTTTGAGACGATTTTATTCTTGTTTAAACTAACAAGCGATGATCGAAAAAGTGAAACTTTTTGTGATGATTTTAATCAATTTTTCATAGAGTAAATTTCTTGATTTTTCTTGGAAAATTTCTGAACGCAAAAAGACACTTTTACTTGGTTTTTGCGACACAAATGATTTTTTTTTAATTATTGACTTTGTAGCAAAAATTGAAATTTTTTACCTAAGATTGCAGAAAAAATTTTTAATTACGCGTGTTTCAGTTTTGAAAAAAAACTAATTTTTTTTAATAGCTGTGACTATTTTGATCGATTTTGGTTCAAAAAATTTATTTTTTTTTGAAGGGCATTTTTGTCTTGGTACCTACTTTATTACAAAACGCGATTTTGTTAATTGAATTTGAAGCAAACTTTAGATTTTAGTCTCTAAATTTATTTTCATTAAAATTTGCGAAAAAAGTGCGTTTTAATCGTTACGAAACGTTTCAGTTCGTTCAGATCGTTACAAAAAAATTTTTGATTGAATAGAATTGTGAAAGTTTTGATCGATTTTGGCCTGAAAAATTAAGATTTCTTGCCCAAGAACAATTAAGGAAGGTAAAGACGATGATACTCATTGGAACAAACTCAAACATGAGGCGTCGTATGAACTTCAAGACAGCTACAAGCCCAGCACCCACACGATTTTCTGCCGAATAGCCTTAAAAACACGTCAGTAAACGTCGAAACGTCGGCAATTTCTGCGTAAAGTAGAAGTTTTTATTAGCGGTCGTCATCCCGCTATACCACTCGAGATCTATTTTTTTTTTCATTTTTCTGACAAAAATTATTGTTCGATGGCCATTATTTTGTAAGAAAAAAAAATTTTTTTACAGTGATTTTTGCGAACAAAGTTCGCTATTTGAATCATAAAACAAAGAATCTTTAAAATCGCAAAATTTGTTATCGTTTCCAGACAATTTTGTTTTTTTTTTAACTAAAAAGCCCTTTTATCAATTTTGAACTCAATAAGTCAATCTTTTGGTTGACCGAAATATGACAGTTTTGATGGATTATGGCACAAAACGGAATTTTTTTGATAAGTTTTTCTGAAACAAAGAACTTTTTGTTACTTGATTTTTGCTACAAAAACTTTTTTACCTATTGATTTTGTAGCAGTTGCTTGAAATTAAAAAAAAAAAATTGTTTCTATTTTTCGAGGGTTTTTTGAATTATTTGCAAATGTAGTTTTTTCGGTTTTGAACCAATAAAAAGTTAATTTTTTAATTAATTATGACTATCTGATCAATTTTGACCCAAAAAAGTAAATATTTTAAACATTTTTCCTGAAAAAATAATTTTTGTCCCACCATATTTCTTAAACAAACAAAATTTAGACAAATGATTTTTTTGTAGTAAAAACTTGATATTTTAGTCCACAAATTGAGTCTCATTAAAATCGAAAATGCGTTTTAATCGTTACAAAAAATTTTAGATTTTTTTATTTAAAAAAAAAATTATTTGATTTTGAACCAGAAATGGCGGTGAAGGTTTTCACAACCGGTCAAAATACAATCTAAAGTGTTCTCCGGACTTTCAAGCCGTAGACCAATGGAATTTCTTCATGACGTCTGAAGTGCTGCAGTCGAGGGGCTGAGAGGGGGGGGGGGGGGGTAGTAGTGGCGCGGGGTTTCGGCGCACTTGCAGTATGTCGTAGAACTCGCTTCCAGTCTTCATTTAGAAACGTAATTTCCTCCTTCCTGTTGAAATTGCTGTCGCGCTTGTTGTGTCGCAGGTGTAGACGAAACGTCAGGAAGGAATTCCATGACCAAAGGTTCAAAGCCCGGAAAACACTTTAGATTGTAATGTATTTTTTGTTTGAATGCTTTGTGAGGGTTTTGATCGACATGGGCCCGCAAAGTAAATTTTTGAATGATTCTCCTACAAAAGAGTGTGAACCAAAACACTTCGTTCCGGTTGCCATAGCCTGCGAGGTACAGAGCAATATGAGCTGCTTCTCCCATCTGACATGCAGTATTAGATCTAATACGCTGGTGGATGTCGCCTGCTCCTGCTTTGTACAACATCTCACCGCAGTATTATTTTGTTCAAAAACATTTTTTTTTTTTTTTAGAATGAAGTCTGAGCAAAACTTGTTTTGTTACTGCTAATAAAATGCGTTATTTCATTTTGAGACGATTCTGTTCCTTTATGAACTAAATAAAGGCAGTTTTAACGATTTTGAACTAAAATGTTAACATTTTGATTGAACCGATGGGATAATCAGTGCGCACGTCGCGAATTTAGTGGTATTTAATGAAATTTGGTGGTACTTTGGAATTTAAATATAGAATCTTGGTGTACACACTTTATGAAGTGATTTCCTCCTCGTTGCCAACAGAAGGCTACGTACTTGGAGTAGGACTAATACGACTAACCGTTTTCGCCTTTTTTTGATTATTTTTTGAAAAAACCACTGGACATCATCGTTAGATCCTTCCGCAAGGTCTAATCAGAGCGTAACGTCAACAAAGCGAAAAAACTAAACCCATCCTTTGGACGCGCGTTCCGCGTTGCACAAAAGAAAAAATGAAAAAACTTGAATTCTCGGAATGATTTGAGTACAACAAAACTCGAGTTCTCCAAGAAGCCGAAAAGTTTTCCTCCTTTAGAGCAAAATTCGTCGACGTGCTTTATGGGGTGTATCTCCATCGCGTAGCGGCAATAACTCTGTCCGTTTTAGCGCAATGGTTCGGGACAACACGATACGAGCCGACTTCATATTCGGAAGTGCACTTCAGTGTTTCAGGCTGCGAAATTAGTGTTTGCCGTTAATATTTCAAGCGGGACAGAAAAACCCGGTTTAAATCCTCTCGCTTGAATCGTGTCTCGCTTCGTTTGCCCAGAAACCGAAAGTCATCTCTCTCTCGCGCCAAAGAAACTATAATTTATCGATCGTTCTCGCCGGATATACAACCAATGTTTGCATCGCTAAATAGATTTATCACACGTTTTTCGGAAATAAGAAAACATTTAAATGTGGCTGTCATCGCCCACCGGGGCCTTATTAAAATGCTGGCCGCGATTTAAAGTCGGAGTGACGTGGCATTAAACCAGTCAAAACGTACTTGTTGAGATGTCAGGCCGGCCAACAAGTCGTTCTGCAAGTCCCTTATAAGGCGCCACTGATTAAAATGCATTATTTCATTCCGATCGAAAACGACTCATTACCTTTACATGCAACCGCAACATACCTAGGTTAAGCAATAATTCAACATTCGGCTGCCGACTAAGATTCCCGGTACATGTAACAAGAAAACCGACAACGCATTAAACAAAAACCGCTTAATGTTTGTTTATGAAGAAGCAGATAAAGTGCACTAAAAGCGCTCTTATCTGCAACATCATCTGCGAGAAGCTGCATGAGCGACTTTTGCAACCGACTAGAAGAGAGAGAGGTTCGTGAGGAAGTTGTTAACCTATATTTAGCGGGGTTCACGTGGGGGCCATTTAGGTTGAGAGCATGACCCAAAACAGTACTGGTTTATTGGTATCTGGGGCCATCAAGTGCAGACCGTTTGTTCGCTGTCCTGAGTGCTTTAAATCAGATTAGATTTTATTTCTCCTTGCTAAAAATACGAGAAAGGATTTTCTACTTTATGTTCCTTCATTTAACTCATCGTCCATCATCAGTGTAGGTAATACAAACTGATCTAATATCTTCGACGAGGTACCATACAATACCCGAAGCCCGTCGACATGAAAAAAACCTGCTCATTTCACGCGCATTATTCTATAAAAGAAAAACGTTTTCTCTGAGGCTTTTTAAGATTTGTTCAGGTCCCGATGATTAGTGGGAATCATTCCATCAAACGAGCGAAAAAAATTAGGGTCTCACCTCACCTGTCCCTCTTAAACGACCCAAAGCGGAACTAACGGAGACGGATCCCAAAGTTAAATTCAGTGTGAAGTGTGCTAGGCTGGCACCGACTCATTAAAACGCCCTTAAGTAACTAGACGTATTGGATTACGTAATACGTGTAGTCTTGAGAGTTTGAGAAGGCAACAAAGCGCGAGAATTTAATTAGTGAAATTCTCACCGATTTCGTCGAAGAAAGCTCAGTTTGTTAGCGCAAGAAAAACAAAACTCTAAAACTCGTTGAACTGTAAACATCTACACCCATAAAACGCAGGCACTCGCAGGTAAATTGCCCTGTAGTATATACGAAAATCTGGAACTGTTCTTTTTTATTAGTTGTCGAAGGGGGTCCCCAACTAATCCCGCTATCTGCCTATTGGCCCCGGGCCCCTATAACAGTAAAATAAAAGGCAAATGGTTCAGAAATCGGCAAAGTCGTAAAAAATAACGCACTCCATCCCCGAGAGCCGGAGGCTGATGCAGGAAAGTTGCTGAATTGCTTAATGGCGGGCGAGAGGGCCTAATTCGGTTAAATCAAGATGTTTTTCGTTGTTTGGGTCATAACCACTAGTGTCATTAAACAACGTGATTTAAGACATTCTAAAATGATTTCCGAAGCTTTGAAGGCCTTGTCCGAAAGAAGAACTAACCTGTACTCGAGAGGTAAACCGTTGACTGAAATTTGTACACTAACTTCAAATTACATGTAAGTCCAAGTAAAATTTAAAGATTTCATTGGACTTCAAAGAACTTCAAAAAGACTTCACTGGACTTCAAAAGGACTTCACTGGACTTCAGCGGACTTCAAAAGACTTCATGGGAAATAAATTTGTAGCAAGGTTTAATTTATTATGTTTTAATGTTTTTGCACTTTAACAGAGACTTTAACTGAGTTTAGAAATATCATTGATCAGAATGTATGTGGCCCTTTACCAGTCACTTTACGACATTCTTACGATCTTTCTTGTATTTGTAAAAATGTCATCCGTCTTAAAGAAAAAACATCGCTACTGGAATCTAGATGTTTCAAAAGCCATGGCTATCATTTTATCAGGGAAATCTAAAAATTGGCTCAAAGATTTCAAGCGGCTGTTCAGCAAATTAGAACAGAAAGAAAGGATCACCCGGCCAATCAAAGCTTTTAGCCTCGGTTTTAGTTAGACTATATTTCAAAAACTACAAAAGGTAATTTTTTGAAAACTTCAGGATTTAGTATTTAGGGTATATATTTTCCATTCGAGGTATCACTCGTAGGTACCCGATCAAGTCGTTGGTACCAACTTCATTATTTTAAATGTTACCCCAAATTTTTTTTTCAATTCTACATTCATTTTTAAGGAAAAAATGCAAGGTTATCCCAAAGCTATCTGAAGCAGATTTTGAGCTCTCTTTGATTAAAAAAAAAAAAATGTCAAAAGCACGCCAGGTTTAAATCATGACTGTCAGTCAAAGCGATTAATTTTTTTTCCGTCGACTGACTAATAAAAGGTTTGTTTAAGGTACGATTTCTTTGCCAAACTCCTCTTTGCCAGACTCCCATTAATGAACGGTTCTGTCACTCAAAACACTGAGTTCATTGCTGAGTAAATAGCAGGACCGTGTATATTGTCGTCTTACTTGACATTTACTCGACAGAGAGAGATAGACAAACTCAATTTTTATTCTGGTCAAGTCATTAAAGTCAAGTATTCGGATTTGAATGTATTGAATGACCAAGTTGCAGCCGACGGAAAAGTATTGTAACCAACTCGTATATTAATGGGCGATTAGTCATAAGCGACCAGATAACCCGGCACGATTAAAAAATAATCCACCAGATCGTCAGAAAAACGTATCAAAAATTGACTTAAAACAATGACGAAAATTCGATTTTCGAATGGAATACCCTCTTTTTTTTCTGACTGCAGTGTCAAAAGGGTTAAAAATAAGGGACACTTTATGTAATTGTTCCTAAACCTTTCATTAGCTGTTTTCAAAAATCGTTTTTAAAAAGCATAATTTTTAGAGTTTTTGAAATATCGACAGCGGTAAACAGTTCCTGGTGGGACACTCTGTACGGAGCGTAAATATCTAGCATAGTAGCGGCAAAATGAATTATTCTTGGTACCGGATACAGTTTAATCTTGGTTTTAACTAATCTTTCCTATAACAACAAACAGACTTCAAAGTACTTCATTAGGACTTCAAGGAACTTCATTAGGACTTCAAGGTACTTCACTAGGACTTCAAGGTACTCCAGTAGGACTTCACAGTTTTTGAATGTACTTCAAAGGACCTCCGAGTACTTCAATGTACTTCAAAGGAGACCTGTAGGTGGTCACCAATTTGTCGATCAACCCATCTGGATTCTAGTTGCGGGGTCTACCCCTCATCAGTACAGCTTTGGCTGGTCGACAAATTGGGGATCGTGATTTGGCTACTTAAAGCCGGAGACGTACAGAGTACCGTTGAGATCTTGTAGCGTTTTCTTTTTCACAAAGAAAACCTACTGGCTTCCCTTTCAGACTTTCATAAATAACTGTAAAATACCATTTTATTTCCAAAGAAGTATGACTACCTTGGCCGCCATGTTTGTTCACCTTGATTGTCGTTTCTATGCGATCCTTCTGCTTCGAGTTCTATGGTTAGAAATCGTTTGAAGTTGACTTCTTTTGGACATTGACATGTGTCCATGGGTTGATTAATTATTTTGCTATCTGTGCAGCATTGCCAAATTTCACCAATATTTTTACTTAGATTCCCTTATTTTCTTCATGAGCTCTTCTAATACTTTCCCTAAATTTATCTTTTAATTAGCAACAATGGCAAGATTTTCATATTTCTTTTGACACTATAATTTCCGTTTTTTTAACCAATTCAGAGCCCAGGTGGTAAAGGTAAAAACGTTTGATAGTCCCTTTTCCATCTTGACCACTGTCCAGGGCACATCGGACGTCAGCCTGTCCCTAAACGGCTACAGCCTAGCCATGTGGCTATTGTAAAGTTCTCGTATTTTGGGGTAAGAATTCCTTTAATTAATTTAAACTTAAAGGATTGGACAGGCTTAGACTCAAACTCCCTGCTGAGAAGAGCCCAGGACAGAGCCGAATTTGCCAGAATTGTTGCCGATCTTCATTGAATGGAGAAGGCACTTCAAGAAGAAGAATTTAAACTCATCTAAACTTTTCTTCGTTCAATTATTAGGTCCAATGAGTAGTCCAATGAGTAGTCCAATGAGTAGTCCAATGAGTAGTCCAATGTTTGAGTAATAAAACTCAATACCTCCTTTTTTTTCGGATCCTACAAGTGCAACGTTTCATCCTGCACGTGTGCCGATAATGGAGCCGTTAGTTACGGTGATGGCTCCTAGGTTTTAAACCGTCTGGGTTTTGGAGCCCCTTTGCCGAAAATGAAGCCGTTAGTGACGGTGATGGCTCTTAGGTTTTGAACCGTCCAGCATTACCACACATGATACACTGATCCTCTACCTCAACTAGCAAGAGAGCCCTACAAACTGGCAAAGTATTTCAACCGGTAGGAGTAGATTTAAAAACCAAGTGTACCTGCACTAACCTTAGGTAAGAACTAACACCATAATAAATAAATGTGCCTAATTTTAATAATTCCTGTTGGTTTTACTTTGGTTTAATCACCTAAACAATTTGAACATCAATAATTGCTATGATAATTTTCTCAATTTTAATATTATAGCTATAACCTGTAACTTAAATTGAGTGGCGCCCAATTAACAGGTCTAGTTTATGTAGCTATACTAGGCTTCAACTCTTTTTTATGTCATTTTGAACCACGACCTAGCTCTCCACCTACCCAAAGCTGCCGTTCGCATAGTATGTGGCTTTGCTAACTTTTACTTTTTTTAAAATACGTCACAATCTTGTACAGAGCAGAAGCAGGCGACATCCACCAACGTATGCGAGTCGACTTGTACAGTCCTCCACTGCGACCTGCGGTCAATTGTGGCTGACTCGAAGTGTTGCCAGCAAGGTTTGCCCCTGCTTACTCCACTAATTGTCACCCGTTATGCCCAGACCCTCAACGAATCTGATGAGTCTCTCGGGCGACACTGCGTTTGCATGGTGAGACGTTGTACAGAGCAGGAGCAGGCGACATCCACCAGCGTATTTTGGATCCAATACTGCATGGCAGATGGCTCTCAGTTCGAGAAGCAGCCCATACTGCTCTGTACCTTGCTGGTTATCGGAACCAAAACGAAGTGAAAAGATTAGATGGTCATCAATTTGTCGATCAACCCATCTGCATACTAGTTTCGGGGTATATCCCTCATCAGTACAGCTTTGCCTGGTCGACAAAAATCACGGTGTCTAATTTGTCGACCAGCCAAAGCTGTACTGATGAGAGGTAGACCCCGAAACTAGTATGCAGATGGGTTGATCGACCAATTGGTGACCACCTACTCTCTTCACACTGCGTTTGCATCCTGAGGCTCAATGATCGTGTTTCCGAACAGTGAATATCTCTATCTCACAGTTGCTGGGCAGTCACGCAGGACGTGCTCGACTGTCTCTTCCCAGTCTGTGCGTGTGAAATCTTAGGTGGTTATGTCCTGTATACAATGCAGTGGCCACTCTGATTTGTCTGCTATTTAGTCTGAGGAATGTTTGGGCTTTTGCCCTCCCTGGTTAAGTGCTAAATTTGAATGTGTGATAGTCCGGGTAGGGTATCCCACGTCCTGGAACTTGGCATTGCTCCCTTTGTGGAGTTCAGCCTTGACCGGAGAGTATGAGACTCTCAGTGCCTGCTCCGGGCCTACGAATGCAGAGCCCGCCGCCCTCCTGGCTAGAGAGTCGGCCCTCTAATTGCTTTGGTGACCACGATGGCCAGGCATCCATACTCGTGTGACGCTGTTCTCCTGCGATAGGGTTCCAAACAGTTTTGGAAATGCAGCGCAAAGACCGAAGCGTTGCCCGACTATCCGAGCAAATCTTTATTGATTTATTTTTACTAACCTTTATTAACCAAAAAAAAATTATTAGAGAACTGGAAGTTAAAGAAGGCAGAAATTTCCCTACCCATTACAAAAAATCTGTTAAAAACGCGAGGCTCCTTCCATATATGCTACCTCACTGATTGCAATAAACGTCAAATCGAGGCCATTTTGAATAGACGACCATTAGCGTTTCGACCCCGGCACTGATTTTTACTGCTTTCTCAGTCTACTTTCTACCGAAAATTAGAAAAAACATAAAAAAGTTTTTAAAGTATTTTGGTATGTTTGCATACCAGGAAGTGTTGTTAAGAATTAGAAACATGTGAGTTTCGAAGTTCCTGCACCTATCGGACAAAAAGGGGGTTCAACTATTCAATTCCATTCATTTCATTCATCAATAACTGCCAAGTGATAACAAAAGCCAAAGTGAATTAACCTCATGGTTACAATTTGTTGAAGAAGAAGGCAGATCGTGCTACCACAGTTACAGTCAGATACCTCAAATGAACTTAGAACAAGTTTTTTTGTCATAAACTTGACCATTTTACGCCACATTATTTTAAGAAAAACGAACAATTTTCAAGAAAACCAGCAGATTATGCATGTTACTATTGGAGACTCTTTGGCTCGAGAAAGAATGGAACGTATACAGGGTGATTCAAAATTCAAGACTTTAAGGGCATTCTTTCCCTATAAACGTGGGTCCTAAAATGAACCCCTTCCCCCCCCCCACCCCCTGCAGGCGCTTAAAGTTGGAAAAAAAACATTTTTTGTTTAATCGTGGCCCTACTTATTCATGAAAATTCAGTCAAAGGAGTATATCTCGAACACGGTTAGTTTAATTAAGAAACTTCAAGGAATCAAAATTAAAGATATTTGTATGGCCTACTAGATAGTGATGATGAATTTAACAAAACTCCCGGAAAACATAAAATGTTCGTCATCATAATGACAGTAAGTCCTTAAAAACTGCGAAGAATTCAAATTTTGCCATTTCTGAGAAAAGAAATGAAAAAAGCTGGTTGAGAAACGGAGATGCACACATTTTCAAGAATTTTGATGAATAAATAAGGCCACAATTAAAAAAAAAATCCAACTTTGAGCACCCATAGGGGGAGGGGGGTTCATTTTAGGACCCATGCTTATAGAAAAAAAAACCTCTTATTTTACCTCTAGAAATATGCCCTTAAAATCTTTGTACTGAATTTTGAATTACCCTGTATAATAGACAAAAGCACACTTTACATGACTGTGTCATAGTTTCGCAGATTAGGTCTTCACTGTTCATACTTGGTCAAAAGGTCGATATTCTCAAAAAAAAAAAAAAAAAAAAAAAAAAAAAAAAAAAAAAAAAAAAAAAAAAAAAAAAAAAAAAAAAAAAAAAAAAAAAAATGTGATCTGCTAAGGTACAGTTTTGGCCCGAAATAGAAGTCCTACACAGACGCAAAAATCCATGGTTAATCGACTAGGGACCTCTTTTTAGCAAATTTTTTAAAGTTTATAGGTGATTTTCGGCCACAATTAGAAATATTTTAAACTTTGCTCCTAACTATTTGCCGCTTTTGGACATGATTTTGTTTTATAAATTTCTGATTTGTCCACTTTTCTTAACTCGGTGCTTTTATAGTATTTTTTTTTTACTGTTTTTTATGCTCCATTTTTTTACTTTTTCATGTTTTCATGCTTTACTTCTCATGTTTCATTGAATGTTTTATTTTTTTATTTTTTTATTGATCTAAATTGGACTATTCGTTGTGTTCTATTTGTTTTAAAGTTTTTCTCACCAATTAATGATTCACGATTTTTTAGTTTTTTTTTTATACAGTTTTGGCCCGAATTAGAAGTTCTACACTCAAGCAAAAATCGATGGTTACTGACAGAACTGTGATGTGCCTAGGGACCTCTTTTTAGCATTTTTATGTGTAGGTGTTTTTGTACCATAATTAGAAATACTTCAATCAATGTCCTTGCCTATTTGCCACTTTTGGACTATAATTTTGTGATTATTTCAGATTTTTTTTAACTTTTGTTTCTTTTGCGGTGCTAGATTACAGCAGCCGCAGGAAGGGCCGGCACCTACTCTATATGGGTTAATATAAAAAAAAACAACTGCACACAAAGTCTTAAGACGCGGTGTAAAATTGTGACAAAGTGTAAGGAGGAAAACAAAGTAATAGAAATTTTTTTTTGCAATCATTTTATCCTCAACTCTAGCTGACAGATAGTTCTTCAACAATAATTTTTTTTAAGAATCCTTTATATCAAAAAAAAAACAGTGAAAAAACATCAAAAACTCTCACAAAGTTACCAATTTTAGAAACAAAACGACGAATCGATTTTTTAAATATTAAAAAAAAAGAACATAATTGAAAAACACCCTAAATTCTACAAACAATACATTTAAGGCCCCATTTTTATGGGACCTTAAGTCAAAATGACCATGTTTTATTTAAATATCCTGTAGTTAAATCTCAACTTTCTATGGCATATTTACGTTTAACTACTAGAACATACAAAACTCGTAGCCAGAAGAAAACTCCAATAAGTTAATCAACATTTGCGCTAAACCAACGGGCCCTCATCTCAACTTGGTCACTAATCAAATTCATGAAACGTTTAAATTTGAATATTTTCGTTAAAAATTCACGAACTGATTACAAGCATGATGGCGGTTCCACTCGAAAATTAGTATTCTAAAAAGATAATGACGACACTGTGGTTAAGAACTCCTGGAAGAAAGAAAGAGCCAAGAAAACTTTCTTTTGAAGTTTAAAAGCCCTCGAAGGGCTCCAGTTTAATTCATTGTTTATTTCCTTTTCTTAATACCAAGAAAGGCGTAATTGTTATAGCACTCGAATTGGCAAAATTGTACTTACATTGAGACAGACTGCGGCTATCGGGAATAATTCTTATAACTGGTGACAGAGAGAAAGGTAGTGGAAGAAAAGATACACATACCGTTGTTGTAGGACCTTTACCAAAACTAGAAACATTCACCCACTCAGCTCTCTGATGACGACAAGCTGTTAAGATCGAGAAGCTATTAATCATCTTTAAAACGTCCCCGAGGAACAGCAGCAACTTAAAAGCTTTGGCATGTTTCGCTTTGGTGGAGAGTAGGTTTTTTCCATGTCAGCCATTGTTCGACATTTAGGGCTTATCTCGCACGTTGAATCAACCCGAAAAGCTAATCGCTCCAGTTGTTGGTTAATAAACAGACATAGAGCGAGCAGCTTCGAGATCATTAATAATAGTCCATCGAGCCGCCCGATTATGAATAATTTCTTCTGAGTGTTTGTAGGGATAATGTCCCTCATCACCGAGTGGCCCGGGCAAGAGGGACAATCAGACCCTTAAAGTCAAACCGCATTTAAAACTGGAGGGTTGTTTAAAATTTGATTAGGCCGAATTAGTTGTCTTAACTCCTAATGGCAGCGCTAACATACAAACGAACTTTAATTAATTTTGAGAAGAGGATTTGCCAAGGGGCTTTTCAACAGACAAAACTGTATACAGTAGTAGAAACTGCTTTGTTCTCGAATGTAGCATCAGCCCTAGAGCTTAGAGACAATAGTCACTTACTTGGATTATATCTCGTCTTGGAAGGAATGGAGAGAGAGAGAGAGAGGGACGGGAGTCGCAATGTAACCTCAAAGTTTGTCATCTCTTATTGAAACAGCCATCAACAGCCATTCACCGAGACTACCGGATCGATACAGAGTTACACACACACACACAAAAGCTCTTTGAAATTCATTCGCATGCAAAGGGCCAAGGTCGAATTAATACGCAAACCGGACCCCGAAAAGGGCTTTGAAAACGAAATAATTCCAAATTGTTGTTGGTTGCGAGCAACGTTGAGATTTTTATTAATAGATGTTCTTGCGGAACCGACCACCGCACCGTTGTTTTGGCCCCGGCTGGCGGCGATAACTTCGAGAAACAAAAGATCGACGTAACAAATGGGGGTTTCTTTCGTTACAAATGGCGGCGAAAGGGGCAAAAAGTGAAATTCACATTTTCAATTTGTGCTTTGCCCGATCGACATCAGTTATGAGTCGAGCGGAGCGATTTATTGCGTCTGCCCTGTCCATTAAGGAGAGTGGGTCAAGTCAAAATGGTTGGGTTGACACCTGGGAGAGCTAACCGACTCTCAATTGCTGCTGTTTTTTCACACAAAACCTTTAGAAACTTGAAATTTTAATAATTTGAATGTAGAGAAAAGGCATCAACAATCATTAGAATAAATAAAACGGTTGCTGCAGGGTGGACGATAGTTTGGAACGACGAAATGGGTCTTGGAAACGTGGCAGATGGAATGAATGCGGTTGACATAACACGAGAGTGAATAATTTCATCTCTGGGCTACCAGAAAACGTGGGTACCAAAAAAACTATGTTTTATGCAAAAACCATCAGCAGTTAGATCAGAGTAAAATTAATCCACTGTGATCAGAAAAGTTTGATTCGTTGCTGAGTGTCCACTGACGTCATCAAGTTCAGGCAGCTGCTAAACGAAATTTCTGTTCTTATTCGAGCTGTGAGGATGAAACGAGGAGACAAAAAACTTGTTTTCTTAAAAACTGTGGGTTGTAACCCCCTTTGTATTGTCCTTTGTTTACCCTCTTTGTAATCCTCGGTTGTCCTTGTGGAAATTACGCTAGGGGCAAGCGAGAAGAAGATTTCCGGACGCAAGCCTTTGGCTACTTTTAAAGTATGTTGTCCTTGAAGAGTTGTTTCTCGATCTTCCCCCTGGATCGCTCTCTTCTGATGGTAACTCTTCAGAGTAATTTCTCTCTCCCTCGAGCAGCGGACCTAGGACTTTAACCTACCACGAACTCTATCTTTAAGTTCCTCTGGTAGAGTTTTGGGTCGTAAAGTTTAGTTTGAGGGCGTCCTCGAGTACGCAAAGATCGAATTGGTGCCCGCTTTGTATCATCATGTCTTAGGTCTCCTTTGACTTGAAACTCTGGACACTTGTTACTTACCCAGCATTACATTTACTTCAGCAAGACTGGTAATTTCAAAGGTGGCATAACCGTCTTTATTCCAACGAAATACGGTCGATTTCCAAGTGGAGAAATATTTAAGGTGAAGGAATTCTTTATTTTGTTGCCATTATTAAAAAAAAAATCACTTGTGGAGTTAGATCCATTCGAACTATGTTACGCTCTTAGGAGATTGAAAACGTCCCATTTCCATCAAAAACAGAAAAAAAAATCTTAATTTTTGTCTAACATTGAGCAAAGAGAGGGGGGGGGGGTGGTATTAAGCATTTTTTTCTCAGTTTCCAAATTTAACCGTCTGTAACTTTAAAACAATTGGAGTGAATCCAACTGTGTTTTGCTCTGCTTGATGTCCTTCTCCTGGCTCTCATGTACCATCATTCCAGGAATGAGTATTTGAATTAGACGTTCTACACCGAGGCAACAATCGACAGTTATTGAGAGAACTATGGTTCGACTAGACACCTATTTCAGCAAATTTTTGAAACTTTCTACGTGATTTTTGGACCACAATTAGAAATATTTTAAACTCTGTCCCTAATTATTTGCCACTTATGGGACACATAATTTTCCGATTATTTGAGATTTTTTAACTTTTAGTTTCGCAGAAGGCAATTTTTTAAATTCTTGCCATTATAAAAAAATACAATTGGGGGGGGGGGGGGGTTAATTTCATTCGAACTATGTTACGTTCTTAGGAAATAGAAACCGTCTTATTCCCATCAAAAGCAGCAAAGAAAAATCCAAAACTTTTCCTAAAACTGACTAAAGGGGTAGGAATTAAGTATTTTTGTCTCAGTTTTCAAATTTGACTGCATGTAACTTTAAAACTACTCTAGTTTTCTACTCTCCTTGATGTCCCCTTTAACCCCCCCCCGCCTATCCTGTAGATGCAATATTAAAATAATAAAAAAAGTCTTGTAGATGCAATATTTTGAGAGATAGAGCCCTTCGGTGGTCTATAGGTATATAAAACGTTTTAAAATCCGAGTTTGTTGCCGTTCTTTAAGAATCGTTTTTGGGGATAATTTAATTCCAACGAAGTTTGTTAGGTTAT
This sequence comes from Taphrorychus bicolor, assembly GCA_951812265.1. NCBI lineage: Eukaryota > Metazoa > Arthropoda > Insecta > Coleoptera > Curculionidae > Taphrorychus > Taphrorychus bicolor. The sequence continues at coordinate 36,973,267 of OX638304.1, forward strand.
CAAAAGAATAAAATTGGTTTATTTCGATCAGAAACAGAAAGAAAATTTACAACATTTTTACTGAGTTTACGAAATGGGGCGAAAACGTCTTTTTTTTTCAATTGTCAAAATTTGACCGCCTGTAACTTTAGAACGAGTGGACCGATTGGAGTAATTCCAACCGTTTTTTGATCATTTTGATGTCCTTTTTCACCCCCCATCATCGGAAGTTCCGTAGGTGCAATATTTTCGAAGATAGAAACCTTTGGTGGTCGACTTTTGGCCACTTTTGGAATCGCTTTTTTAAAACATTTTTAAAAAAACCCTCTTTAGTGGCTTAGTAAGCTAATTTAATTCGAATTGAGTTTGTTACGTTCTTAGGGGATTGCAGGCGGCCCATTTCGATTACAAACCGCAAAAGAAATTTTTTTGAAAATGTCTAAAGGGTATTATGACTTTTTTCTAAATTCTGAACTCTGACCTTCTGTAACTTGAAAATCGCCTGGACTGATTGGAGTGAATCCAACTGTTTTTTCCTTTTCTTGATGTCCTCTTTCTCCTTCTATCATCGGAAGTCCAGTGAGTGCAATATTTTCGGAGATGGACGGTCAGTCGGATAGACGGTTTCAGTAGTCGGTTTTCAATGCAAAAATGCGTTACATCGAGTTTTTGGGGCCTATTTTATTCAAATTAAGTGTGTAACGTTATCAAGGGTTTGAAATCGTTCAATTCCGATCAAAAGCGGGAGAAAAAATTTCGTTTTTTTGAAATTGACCAAAGGTGGTTTTTCCTAATTTCCAAGTTTGTCTACCTGTAACTTTAGAACGAGTTTACAGATTGGAGTGAATTAAATGGTTTTTAGTTCTTTTTGAGGTCCTCTCTCACCTCCCGATAACAAAAGTCCCGCAGGTCCCATATTTTCGGAGATGAATCCCTTCGGTGGCCAGTAGAGACTTTAAAAATCAAGTTTTGTTGCAATTTAAAAAAAAAAATCATATTTGGGGCTAATTCCATTCCAAATAAGTCAGTTACGATATAAGAAGATTCAAATCGTTCTTCAAAAAAAATAAAGAAAAATTTTCTAAAAGTGACCAAAGGGGGGGGGGGGGGGGTATTACGTTTCTTTCCTTTAACCGCCTATAAGTTTTGAACCGGATTCTTCTTAGAGCAAAAACTTTTCCAGTCCAGCGGTTTGCTTAGTCCTCAAATATACGATGTGTTCCAAAATTAGCGTGCCATAAATTAAACCAAAAACGATGACGAAAACTTCGTAACTCTAACCGATTTCGAGATATTTGCAAAAATATCAACATAAACTGTTAATCCTAAGCTAAAAATTTTAATAAAAATGCTGCAATAATATACCAGAGAGGCGTTGGACACAAAGTTCTTACTTTCAATACAAGAAACTTGCTGTTCAATGTCATTTTAAAAAGATGAAAAAAAAGTTTTTACACAATTAAAAAGTTGAAAATTCACCAATTTCATTGAGCACCTGTGTTTTTATTCATATTTCTTGTTGCACAAAAAAGGGTTCAGAGAAGAAAATTTGCCACTGAGAAGTAGATGAAGACTTATTCATGATAATGATCCCTCATGATCCACTTTGGTTTTCTTCACTTGATATTCTCCTCTATTTTTTCTTATTCTTAAATCTTAGGGATAAAATCTGAGAGAAACGGTCTCTATTGGCGACCAGAAACGGTCTCTATTGGCGACCAGTTGATAGAAAAAAATCACAGCATGTACTATAGGTATGAGAGAGCTCAAAAATAGAATAATGAAAGAGCAAATAGACAAGGAACAAATCCATGAGCAATGGTCATTAAAGACATCAAACGAATGCTTCCCAAGGATGTGGAAAAATAGTGAAATAAGGAAGAAGAGGATGATTGAGAATGCTTATCTTACAACTAGAGAGAGAATACGCCCAACTGAAATAACGAGAAGACAAAAACTAAAAAAAAAACTATTAAGAAAATTAAGAAGTAGTTCCCACAAACTGAAATTGGCATTTGATTGAGTTTTTCAAATTCTCTTGAAGAACTAAATTTCTTCACCTACAAGCTAACTTTATTGCTCAGAGAAGCTTTGAAGACTTTGAATAATCGAGATCTTGCCTCCCAAGATGAAACATATGTCTAGTCTTCTCCTATTTATATTTGGATTCTTAACCTCTATCCCTTTGACATTGTCACCAGTTTCCATGGCTATGTCTTCTTTTCAACTTCAGTATAAAACTAATTTTGAGAAGAAAATTTTGCGTTTGGTCTCCTATCTCTTCTCACTATTGTCATAAAAAAAACAATTTTTTTTCATCAGTTTTCACTCCATTGTTTCAACCAACACTTTAGTTTTGATGTCAGTGAAAACTGTCTTTTGGTTATTTTTGCTCTCTCTAACTTACACACCACAACAAACATGGAACGGAGCCGTCTAAGACCAAAGAACATCATGTCTTCGAAATAATTAGTTCAAGTTCGTCACGTTGTCAAGCCAATAATGCATTTGATGTGCATGGTACAACGATTCAAAATCATTAGCCATAGTCGTGCCTTTAGAGTCAGAATATTCCGTGGAGAATGTTAATTAATTTGACCTTTGCAGTTTTAGAATCGAGTTACTTCGAACTTTGGGTACGGCACGGCTTTTGTTTCAATTTCGCATTGTTATAGAAGTAGTGGAACTCCTTAAACTTTTAGGTACATATTATATATCTCATAACGTCCGTAGTGTCGTTATTAGAGTTGCAATCAAAGTTTTATGGTCCCATTTCCCGAAACGAAACCCATCCATTGAACGCGTTCAGTCCCACGTCTCTGTTGGCGGGGGCTTAACGAGACAAGCACCAAAAGACAATCTCCAATCAATCTTGCCCCATGCGGGGGCCCCATGTTCGGCTCCGCACATTCCCCGGTATGCTCCATCTTAATGTTTCATTGCCCATCAAGATTTCTGGTACTCGAAACCGATTTGTCATTCCACCGTTACGAACTGAGAGAGATAAGTCTCGGTCATTCGGTTAAAGTTCGTTACCATACGGTAAGCTACAAAAGGAGCCTCATTGTTTTATGACATGTGGAAGTCATGACTTTGAAATTTTTGGGACACTCACCCTAAGCACTCGATGAGATAATCCAGACAAAGCGAGATTCACTTGAGCACTGAGTTAGACAACAAGATCACACAAGGGCGCTGCAAAACAAACTCGATTGAACATGTCGCCAGTCGCAAAATCACTGGTAAGTTCTCGTGGGGCACCCCGAATTTATCGTAGCAGAGAGAGCTTTGGCGTACGTGCAGACGTAGTACAACGGACGTGCGCGTACCTCTCGTCGGACGAAAGTCTGCGTGCGAACTAAAGCTCTGTCCGTTGAACTGAGTCGGGCTCCGCTACTGGGGCCCCGTGGAGATGCGTCGCCCCACCACAAAAGCTTTTGAATAAAATGTCCTTTTTACCTGTACGTGTACGGCGGGCGAGCTTATTCTTATTGGTTTGGATTGGGAGGGACGTTCGACGACGAGGATTCTCTTTGTATACCGGAAGCAGGGCGAGGTGCCGTCGATCTGCACGTCACAACATCACAATTATCGTTTCGGGCCTTTCGATGACGATCAAGTGACTGAGCCCCCCTCGGGCCCAGGTGTGTGCTGTTTGCGGATGATGGTAACTTGACTCTCGCTCGATGGGCTTATAACTTCCGCTTGGATGGGACCCTGCAAAAAAAAAGTTACAAACTGTTTTACAAATCCCCAATATACATTTATTATATATACATCAATTTTAGGGCAATAAGTTTTCTAGTTGAGCTTTAAATTACTTAAGTAGGTCTGCTTTATTTCAAGTAAACAAAACCCCACAAATAAGATTTGATATATTATGTAGTACTCTTGTTGCTGCAGACTGCTATGAGTGTGAAATGTGCATGATTCCAATGCTAATAAAGATGCTTGTGTCAAAAGCAAAAACATCAGCCACGCTCCAAGACGGACGCTTACAGGACGAAAAAATAAAGAAAGAAAACAAAACAACAAAAACACTTTTTGTCGAAATCCCATTTGTTTTCAAAATATTACAAAATGTTTTTTTTTATAAAATTTACACACACTGTAATTCACAACCCAAAGAAATTTTGACAAAGGTACCTATATATGAAATTCAACATCGTATGCCAAAAATCAACAACTGCATGGTACAGCATTTTTTGGGAGACGTTTATCATAAAATTATTTTAACTTAGGAACAAAATTGAAAAATAAAATTTGGAAATTAAAAACGTGTATCGCCTCCTTTAACACCTTATATCCCATTTCGATGAAGGTTTATCCAAAAATTATATAACAAAACCTAAGAAAGCATAAGAGCTAAATTACACTTTGAGCGCATTTTCGAGGGTCTACTCGTACTGAGCACATGTTCAGGCGAAGTCGATTGTCACAAATTTTGTTGAAAATGGTGCCAAATCATAGAAGGGATGAAAATACCTCATAGGAGTTGCATACCCTGCATTGCACTTTTTTCAACGACCCTGTACCTATAGTATACACGCCAAAAAATGACAACCGCAATCTACAGTATTTCTTGGGACACCTACTATTATTTAAAATAAGCACTGTTTATCATAAAAATATAAAAAGTAACGCACAAATTAATTATTGTAGAATTATATGAAAAAAAAATTGAAATATTAATGTTGAGCATATTTATATCCTCTCGAATAGGCCCTAAAACCCAAATTTGGAAATCAAAATAGTGTATCGCCCCGTTTAACACCTTCTATCCCATTTCGATGAGGATTTATCCAAAAAATGGTACAAAAACGAAATTCTAAAAGTACCCAAAAATCGACCACCAAAAAAGCCCTAACACCCCCCTCTTTGCAACATTTAAAAAAAAAAATCGGATATTTTTTTGCTGTTTTTGATTGAAATGGAACGTTTGCAATCCCCTAAGAACGTAGCAAACTCAATTCGAATGAAATTAACCACTAAAGAGGTTTTTCTAAAAATGGTCCAAAAACGCGATTCTAAAAGTACCTAAAAATCGACCACCGAAGGGGCTATCTCCGAAAATATTGCACCTAAGGACCTTCCAATTATAGGAGGTGAAAGAGAACTTCAATAAGAAGAAAACACAGTGAGATTCACTCCAATCGGTCTAGGCGTTCTTATTTGAACATTTTCAAAAAAATTTTGGAAACATTTTTTTGCTGTCTTCAATCAGAATGGCAGGTTTGCAATTCTCATTTGTTTGACATTTCACAGCCAACTAGATGAAGTTTTTAAATGAACACTCCTTATAGAGAGCTGTATAAAATCAACTGATTGATGAAAATACTTGGAATTTTCCTGAAATTACTTAAGAATTTCCTGTATACATATATACGGGGTGTTTATTATAAAACTTCATCTAGCAGGCTATGAAATGTTGACAGAAAAGGATGACATAATCATAGTAAATGGACTTTTGTTTCTCCATCCTTTTCTTTTGACGTTTCACAGCCAACTAGATGAAGTTTTATAATGAACACCTCGTATATATTGGTATATAAATTATGAGTGCAGGTTACCCGTCGATTTGCAATGTTGCATATAGTGGAATGCTCGAGAAGAAAAGTTTTTGCATATTAGGTACAACTTTCAATAAAAAAAAAGAAAATTACTTTAATTTTTCTTTAGTATGAGATTTCCATGGTGTAATAAAATGTGTATAACAGTTGTACTTTGGCTTTAGCTACTTTTATATTCTTATTATTAAACATCCACCTACCTTTTAATGTAGTTTTTCTACTTATTCATCTTTCAGAATTAATTTGAGTATCTTGCATCTCATTGCTTTGTCGAGACCTTGCCTTGTCTCCCTTCCTTTATCCACCCATCGATCAGCAGTTAAGGCATCTCTTGTTAGTCTCTGCTTTACAGCTACAACAATGATACTATATATTATTATACAGCAGCTTTTTGAGTTACTTTGGATTTGTAGTTTACCTTTGTTCCTCATACTGTAAGTTGCATTCTTTCAAATCTGGAATATATTGTTTCTACACCATTGGGACACCACTTAAAGGCTTAGGGCTTAGGGCTCACTCACCTTGCTATATTTTCCATTGAGTGGATAAGCCTTCAGATTTTGTTTACTTTCTTTCTAAGTATTGTCCACTGCCCTACTATCTCCATCCATCCCCATCTATTGTATTGTTTGTTTGTGTTTACTTCAAGCAGCTGAAGTCAAACCATGAGGATGAGGTGATATTTCTTAAGGTACCTGTAGAGTTTTAATTGTTCGAAAATTGATTTTTTTTTTTATGTAATATCGATTATTGTAAATAATTAAAAGTAATAAACAAAAACTAATTTTTATGACGTTTTCGGGTGGCGGCCTACTCCATTGCGCTCTGAGAGTATTCCCGTCCTTTGTTTTCTCAATAAGAATTTCAGAATAGCAATACTCTCAGAGCGACCACCCGAAAACGCTGTTATTTACTATTCACATAGCTGGAATAGTCTTAAAAAAAACACTTTTTTCCCTATTTTAAACCAATAAGCTAAACAATTCAACCTCTAACGTACCTCATTAACAGCAAAAAATAAATTTCTTGCAACTTGTATGCGTGGAACATTATAAAAACAATTCGTACGACGTACGCTAGCCGATCGCACAAAAAAATTAAGCCGGAATGCCGGCCATAGTTGCCAGCTTTCCAATTTCCAACACTCAGGTTACTAACTAAAGCAACAAAACTTACACATTTATAGGGAACAAATATTAGAAGACATGTTTCCCTAGTAAATGTAAGAGTAAACGTAAAAAGGTTTTTGAATGTGATTGAAATAACGTAAATAGAGTTTAGGTAAAAATAATATTTATTAAATACTGGCAACACCGATTGTAATTTTAGGAAAATAGCAAATTACGTCACAAAATATTGGGGTTGTCGGCGATTCCCGAAGATTGATATTTCTATCTTTGTCGTTTTAGTAAAGGCTAACGCCCTTGTGTGACAGAGAGAGGGATATACTTCTAGTGAATTCTAAAACAAGAGAATTTTGATTATTTTATTTCAATTATGGCCGTTTTTATTTGCTGTGGTGTTGCTGTACATTTGTAAATGTCCCTTTATTATCTAATTTTGAGCCATTATTCTGTGTGATTTTGTTATTACAATATTATGGTTCGGCAGTGCCAAGTATATATAGAAAAGTTGAAATACCAGCAGTAAATATAAATTCCACAGGTAAGTAAGCACAGCAAACAATGAAACACTAGAAAACCTAGGTTCGATATCGATATAGGTACCACTGACTGAAGTGCACCTCTTTGCAATATTTTTTTCTGTTCTGAGTAGCAAGGTGTCTACTGAATAGATCAAAAGAAAAAAAAATGTGGATGAACCATATTTAGTAACGGAAAATGATTTTTTCTATAATCGTATTAATTCTATACAGTTGCTTCCGTTTGGCGTCCCCCTGAGTTAGGCAACTTTAAATACTTTCATATTGTTTGTATGTGCTCGGTGGTCGCGGTGAAAGCAGTGTTGCCAGTTGGGAAATTTTAAATTGTAATGTGGGGATGCAATGCAATGCATCATAAATGAGGGCCCCGTGGGGCCCTCCTGTATGTTGCATTGCAAGTTAGTTTAGGTCGGTTTAGGTTAGTTCAGGTTAGTGTAGGTTAGATCAGGTTTGTTCAGTTCTGTTATTTCTTTATTTTCTCATTTCATGTTACATTTTGCTTGTAATTGTAATGGCATTTATTCTTTTAAACATTTAATTTTGCGCAACGATTGGCAACGCTGTATATGGCGAATGATGGAGGGAAGAGTTTTAGCATAGTAAAGTGTGATAAATTGGCTGTTTTGTGATTAATTTTTTGATGTTAAATATGGTTCTTCCACATTTTTTTTTTTGCTTTTGATGTATTCAGTAGATACCCTGCTATTCATAACAGAAGAAAATATTGCGAAATTCAGTGGTACCTATATCGATATAGACCCGAAAACCTATTTATGATGCCCAGTGGCCTAGACCAGAGAAGATTCTTATTGTTTTAAATTATTATTAAACTTTTATTAGGCTTATTATCTCATAGATTAAACATTTCTTGGGGCAAATATGTACCTATTAGGTTGTGTAAACACATAATGTGTTTTATAACTGGCATGCGCATACGCTTTGAAGAACTGCTTTGAACTGAACAGGTGACTAGAATTATGTGTGAATTATTCACGCTGAATTTTTTGTATTTTTATGTATTATACACTTCATAAAAATTACCTTCCAGATGGAAATTACAAACAGAACAAATCAAGGTTAAAGCCGCCATTATGGCGGCCATATTAGATTTTTATTTTTTAATGTCATTTTGACTTTGACAGTTTGACAGTCAAAACGCAGGACGCGTGTTGAAAACCGAGTTATCTGATAGCGTTTTTCACTGGCGGCACTAGCGCGCAATAAGTATATTTCTGTCTCTATATTTTGAACGAATTGACAAAGGATAGAAATACACTCAGTGCGCACTAGTTTTCCCAGTGAAAAACCCTATAATTGATGTACAAAATTGTAAATTAAATCGCGATTAAGCATATAGTATCCAAATTAGGTAGGTACATATAATAGGCATTATTCCCTCAGGTGCAAAAGATGAACCAACTTTCTGAAATTCAGCTATACCTACTAGAGTGCTCAGTGCCAGAGGAATGGAAAAGGATAACCATCAGTTTTCTATGCTTTTGTCTTCAGAACTCTCTTGAAACTCTCAACTTTGGAGCTAAAGATGCCAATAGGTACCTACTGTGTAAGCTGGCTGTGAAGTTGGATGTGCGCATTCCTTATATGAAGAAATTTACTCTCGGAACTCAAACCGGCCGTAAGCTATTAACAGGATGGTTTGGCGAATAAAGGGACTCTACTCCAGGTAAGTAAATTATTGAGCTGGGTCGTTTATTTACATAATTTCTACTAATATTGACTACATTTCAGGGAAAGCAATATCATTAATAACAAAAAACCAAGCAAAAAACTCAAGAGGAAGAAGATGGATGACAAACGACTAGGTCCATTGACAACAACGAAAAAGAAGATAAGAGATACTGGAAATATTTTAGGAAAAAATGGCAAAGTAAGTTTTCCCATTACGCCTTATGAAAGTAAAAATAATAATCGGATATAGTACTTAGACCCGAAAATTTATGGTCGTGCGGTAGTAATTATATAGTTCATGCTAATAGGGAAAACAGTGTACACAACTCCTAAGAAAGTCTCTTAACACACTCACGTCATTGCCACCCTCGCCTACAATATTACGCTATAGTGTAATATGGTCACACAGGGTTTTATGGTTTTTAATTTTGAAGTAGTATCTCTGTAGGAGTTTATCTAATATGACTCCCTTTTATAGAATTTCATTCGTTAACACGACCCACAGGGTGTTTCCTTTAAGTAAGTCTTGTTATTTAAGTCACTTTTTCCCCGTTTAACCACGGACCCTCCGTTGTTGACCCCACATTTAGTTTACAAAACTGATTATTCAAGTTCCTGTTAAATCACTATCCTAACAACAGATACCAAAAGATGCTTCCCAGCCCAACAATAGGCATTTCCTTATCGCCCGAAGTCGACGAACCCTAATGCAAATATGTCTTTATCGCTATCTAATGTTTATTCTCCTATTAACCGAGGGATAAGATGCCAGTCAGTCAGTCAGTCAGTCAGTCACCGAGTCGATAAAGGCTTATTTCCATCTAAGACGATAGGAATCTCTTAAAACCATAAGACAAAGTGCTTTTTTAACAAATGGACTGCAGGCAGTGGGTCTCAAAATTCTACACCCAGGTAGAAATTCGATAATGGGCGTTTCGCTTACAGCTATCAGGGCAAAGAATTTTTAGAGACGTATTGTTATTATTATAAGCATGTCGAACCTCGATCTCGGGGCGAAATCCGAATCGGTTTTGAAAGGATTGTGTGTGTATGCTGCATCGGGTTTTCTTTGGTTATTTTCAACTCGCAGAATAGCATAATTATTTGTTTCCTCTGAAGCACAAAGGGTTGTTTTGGGGCAAAATCTGACGGATGTCACGTCATTGGTGCGTGGACTAAAGTCATCAGCAGATAAATTAAATAACGTCTGGCCGTAAATAAACAATATACATAAAGCGAAGCCCGGAAAACACGAAACAAAGCGTTTTATGAATGTGTTTGAACTATTCTAAATAAACAAGTTTTAGGTTGAATTTACACAAACACAATGATTTAACCTACCGCAAGTTTTATTGTTTCGCGTTTTACTGTTTGTAGGTCCATTATTTCGATCGGTATTTGCACTGAAAACTGAATATTTTGACGTGCCAGGAGATGGCAAATAACGTGTTTATGTGCGTTTTGTGCAATTTATTAGCTGATGATAAAGTTCACTTTGGATGGAGTTTTTTAACGTAAATAGTGCGTTAGTTTTTAAAAGGCAAAAATAAATAAATCAATTCTTTTGGAGTAATTGGTAGCGTCAGTGGCGCAGCCTAGGGCATCATGCAACTCGGCCAATACAGAGCCAGCCTTAGGGCATCGTTTCATTTAAATTTAATACTTCTGTTATTTATTCAATCCCACTGAATGTTTTTGAAACGTAATAGCCAAACCTTTACTTTCCCATCACGTATTAATATTATTTTTACCTAATTCAACCCTCTCTTCGTTCGTTTGTTTAAATAACTCCTGCGGCGCTGCTGCCGCCATGGAACGATTCGGGAATAATCTCCAAGAGAGGTATTTCGTGTCGCGGTTATCTCCCAGATTATTGAAAACATGCACGAACAGATAGATAGGTATATTGTTGTATTCGGAGGCAGCCATTATGAAATATTCAGGAGACACGTCATTGTTTATGTTGGGACGGAAGCTAACTGTAGAGAGTGTTATCAGAAAACTTTCTATTTATGTGGCCGACACGTTACCTACCTACAACCGATTTGTGCAGGAGTTAAGAGGATCATGACATGGAAGCACTTTGTCGCTTGTTGAAGTGATTCGACTTCTCAATGTTTATTGAATGACTTAACCATATGAGTAATTGTTATTATAAATAATTTGTGATTTAGGACACAAATTGGACGAAATGACTTGATGCCTCATTTTGGCTGTTTTTAGATTATTGAGCTTATAGTCGAGGACAGTTTTTTACTTCTTCTTTTTACTGGATCAAAACTGATGCAGTGTTAAATAAATAGCCATGAGGCGAAGCCTCACGCTCTCCAATATTTTAAATGTGTTAAAAGAGAAACAACGAAGGGCGTGGGGAGAAGCCTCGAGCCGTCAAATTACTTTTAAATCTAGTAAATATTTTAAATGTATTAAAAGAAAAGCAGTGTAAAAAAAGTGGTTAATTAATGGTTTTGTTGGAACTCTGAGTTGTACCTGTCAACTGATCTTGATAGATTTGCTCCTCATGCTTGTCCAAATGAGGTCTTCGAAACTGCTATTTTTCTTCAGTGGGCTTCATGCCATGGAAGCACTTTGTCGCTTGTTGAAGTGATTCGACTTCCTAATGTTTATTGAATGACTTAACCATATGAGTAATTGTTATTATAAATAATTTGTGATTTAGGACACAAATTGGACGAAATGACTTGATGCATCATTTTGGCTGTTTTTAGATTATTGAGCTTACAGTCGAGGTCAGTTTTTACTTTTTCTTTTTTCTAAATCAAAACTGATGCAGTGTTAAAAAATAGGCATGAGGCGAAACCTCACTCCCTAAAATATTTTAAATGTGTTAAAAGGAAACTAGTGTTAAAGATAAGGGGGTGAGGCGAAGCCTCGCGCCGTCAAATCACTTTTAAATCTAGTAAATATTTTAAATGTATTAAAAGAAAAGCAGTGTAAAAAAAGTGGTTAATTAATGGTTTTGTTGGAACTCTGAGTTGTAAATTTTGAGTTGATCTTGATAGATTTGCTCCTCATGCTTGTCCAAATGAAGCTTCAGGTCTTCGAAACTTTGCAATTTTTCTTCAGTGGGCTTCATGCCATGGAAGCACTTTGTCGCTTGTTGAAGTGATTCGACTTCTTAATGTTTATTGAATGACAGCCAAATGAGTCATTGCTATTATAAATAATTTGTGATTTAGGACACAAATGCGACGAAATGATTTAATGCCTGATTTTGCCTGTTTTTAGATTATTGAGCTTACAGTCGAGGTCAGTTTTTACTTTTTCTTTTTTCTAAATCAACACTGATGCAGTGTTAAAAAATAGGCATGAGGCGAAACCTCACGCCCTAAAATATTTGAAATGTGTTAAAAGGAAAATAGTGTTAAAGGGCGTGAGGCGAAGCCTCGCGCCGTCAAATTACTTTTAAATCTAGTAAATATTTTAAATGTATTAAAAGAAAAGCAGTGTAAAAAAAGTGGTTAATTAATAGTTTTGTTGGAACTCTGAGTTGTAAATTTTGAGTTGATCTTGATAGATTTGCTCCTCATGCTTGTCCAAATGAAGCTTCAGGTCTTCGAAACTTTGCAATTTTTCTTCAGTGGGCTTCATGCCATGGAAGCACTTTGTCGCTTGTTGAAGTGATTCGACTTCTTAATGTTTATTGAATGACAGCCAAATGAGTCATTGCTATTATAAATAATTTCTGATTTAGAACACAAATGCGACGAAATGACTTGATGCCTCATTTTGCCTGTTTTTAGATTATTGAGCTTACAGTCGAGGTCAGTTTTTACTTTTTCTTTTTTCTAAATCAAAACTGATGCAGTGTTAAAAAATAGGCATGATTCGAAACCTCACGCCCTAAAATATTTTAAATGTGTTAAAAGGAAAATAGTGTTAAAGATAAGGGCGTGAGGCGAACCCTCGCGCCGTCAAATCACTTTTAAATCTAGTAAATATTTTAAATGTATTAAAAGAAAAGCAGTGTAAAAAAAGTGGTTAATTAATGGTTTTGCTGGAACTCTGAGTTGTACCTGTCAACTGATCTTGATAGATTTGCTCCTCATGCTTGTCCAAATGAGGTCTTCGAAACTTTGCTATTTTTCTTCAGTGGGCTTCATGCCATGGAAGTACTTTGTCGCTTGTTGAAGTGATTCGACTTCTTAATGTTTATTGAATGACAGCCAAATGAGTAATTGCTATTATAAATAATTTGTGATTTAGGACACAAATGCGACGAAATGATTTAATGCCTGATTTTGCCTGTTTTTAGATTATTGAGCTTACAGTCGAGGTCAGTTTTTACTTTTTCTTTTTTCTAAATCAAAACTGATGCAGTGTTAAAAAATAGGCATGAGGCGAAACCTCACTCCCTAAAATATTTTAAATGTGTTAAAAGGAAACTAGTGTTAAAGATAAGGGCGTGAGGCGAAGCCTCGCGCCGTCAAATCACTTTTAAATCTACTAAATATTTTAAATGTATTAAAAGAAAAGCAGTGTAAAAAAAGTGGTTAATTAATAGTTTTGTTGGAACTCTGAGTTGTTAATTTTGAGTTGATCTTGATAGATTTGCTCCTCATGCTTGTCCAAATGAAGCTTCAGGTCTTCGAAACTTTGCAATTTTTCTTCAGTGGGCTTCATGCCATGGAAGCACTTTGTCGCTTGTTGAAGTAATTCGACTTCTTAATGTTTATTGAATGACAGCCAAATGAGTAATTGCTATTATAAATAATTTGTGATTTAGGACACAAATGCGACGAAATGATTTAATGCCTGATTTTGCCTGTTTTTAGATTATTGAGCTTACAGTCGAGGTCAGTTTTTACTTTTTCTTTTTTCTAAATCAAAACTGATGCAGTGTTAAAAAATAGGCATGAGGCGAAACCTCACGCCCTAAAATATTTTAAATGTGTTAAAAGGAAAATAGTGTTAAAGTTAAGGGCGTTAGGCGAACCTTCGCGCCGTCAAATTACTTTTAAATCTAGAAAATATTTTAAATGTATTAAAAGAAAAGCAGTGTAAAAAAAGTGGTTAATTAATGGTTTTGCTGGAACTCTGAGTTGTACCTGTCAACTGATCTTGATAGATTTGCTCCTCATGCTTGTCCAAACGAGGTCTTCGAAACTTTGCTATTTTTCTTCAGTGGGCTTCATGCCATGGAAGTACTTTGTCGCTTGTTGAAGTGATTCGACTTCTTAATGTTTATTGAATGACAGCCAAATGAGTCAGTGCTATTATAAATAATTTCTGATTTAGAACACAAATGCGACGAAATGACTTGATGCCTCATTTTGCCTGTTTTTAGATTATTGAGCTTACAGTCGAGGTCAGTTTTTACTTTTTCTTTTTTCTAAATCAAAACTGATGCAGTGTTAAAAAATAGGCATGAGGCGAAACCTCACGCCCTAAAATATTTTAAATGTGTTAAAAGGAAAATAGTGTTAAAGATAAGGGCGTGAGGCGAAGCCTCGCGCCGTCAAATTACTTTTAAATCTAGTAAATATTTTAAATGTATTAAAAGAAAAGCAGTGTAAAAAAAGTGGTTAATTAATGGTTTTGCTGGAACTCTGAGTTGTACCTGTCAACTGATCTTGATAGATTTGCTCCTCATGCTTGTCCAAATGAGGTCTTCGAAACTTTGCTATTTTTCTTCAGTGGGCTTCATGCCATGGAAGTACTTTGTCGCTTGTTGAAGTGATTCGACTTCTTAATGTTTATTGAATGACAGCCAAATGAGTCATTGCTATTATAAATAATTTCTGATTTAGAACGCAAATGCGACGAAATGACTTGATGCCTCATTTTGCCTGTTTTTAGATTATTGAGCTTACAGTCGAGGTCAGTTTTTACTTTTTCTTTTTTCTAAATCAAAACTGATGCAGTGTTAAAAAATAGGCATAAGGCGAAACCTCACGCCCTAAAATATTTTAAATGTGTTAAAAGGAAAATAGTGTTAAAGATAAGGGCGTGAGGCGAAGCCTCGCGCCGTCAAATTACTTTTAAATCTAGTAAATATTTTAAATGTATTAAAAGAAAAGCAGTGTAAAAACAGTTGTTAATTAATGGTTTTGTTGGAACTCGTAGTTGTAAATTTTGAGTTGATCTTGATAGATTTGCTCCTCATGCTTGTCCATATGAAGCTTCAGGTCTTCGAAACTTTGCTATTTTTCTTCAGTGGGCTTCATGCCATGGAATTACTTTGTCGCTTGTTGAAGTGTTCGACTTCTTAATGTTTATTGAATGACAGCCAAATGAGTCATTGCTATTATAAATAATTTCTGATTTAGAACGCAAATGCGACGAAATGACTTGATGCCTCATTTTGCCTGTTTTTAGATTATTGAGCTTACAGTCGAGGTCAGTTTTTACTTTTTCTTTTTTCTAAATTAAAACTGATGCAGTGTTAAAAAAATGGCATGAGGCGAAACCTCACGCCCTAAAATATTTTAAATGTGTTAAAAGGAAAATAGTGTTAAAGATAAGGGCGTGAGGCGAAGCCTCGCGCCGTCAAATTACTTTTAAATCTAGTAAATATTTTAAATGTATTAAAAGAAAAGCAGTGTAAAAAAAGTTGTTAATTAATGGTTTTGTTGGAACTCGTAGTTGTAAATTTTGAGTTGATCTTGATAGATTTGCTCCTCATGCTTGTTCAAATGAAGCTTCAGGTCTTCGAAACTTTGCTATTTTTCTTCAGTGGGCTTCATGCCGTGGAAGCACTTTGTCGCTTGTTGAAGTGATTCGACTTCTTAATGTTTATTGAATGACAGCCAAATGAGTCATTGCTATTATAAATAATTTGTGATTTAGGACACAAATGCGACGAAATGACTTGATGCCTCATTTTGCCTGTTTTTAGATTATTGAGCTTACAGTCGAGGTCAGTTTTTACTTTTTCTTTTTTCTAAATCAAAACTGATGCAGTCTTAAAAAATAGGCATGAGGCGAAACCTCACGCCCTAAAATATTTTAAATGTGTTAAAAGGAAAATAGTGTTAAAGATAAGGGCGTGAGGCGAACCCTCGCGCCGTCAAATCACTTTTAAATCTAGTAAATATTTTAAATGTATTAAAAGAAAAGCAGTGTAAAAAAGTGGTTAAGTAATTTTGTTGGAACTCTGAGTTGTAAATTTTGAGTTGATCTTGATAGATTTGCTCCTCATGCTTGTCCAAATGAAGCTTCAGGTCTTCGAAACGTTGCTATTTTTCTTCAGTGGGCTTCATGCCATGGAAGCACTTTGTCGCTTGTTGAAGTGATTCGACTTCTTAATGTTTATTGAATGACAGCCAAATGAGTCATTGCTATTATAAATAATTTGTAATTTAGAAATTTCACAAATGCGACGAAATGACTTGATGCCTCATTTTGCCTGTTTTTAGATTGAGCTTACAGTCGAGGTCAGGTTTTACTTTTTCGTTTTTCTAAATCAAAACTGATGCAGTGTTAAAAAATATGCATGAGGCGAAACCTCACGCCCTAAAATATTTTAAATGTGTTAAAAGGAAAATAGTATTAAAGGGCGTGAGGCGAAGCCTCGCGCCGTCAAATTACTTTTAAATCTAGTAAATATTTTAAATGTATTAAAAGAAAAGCAGTGTAAAAAAAGTGGTTAATTAATGGTTTTGTTGGAACTCTGAGTTGTAAATTTTGAGTTGATCTTGATAGATTTGCTCCTCATGCTTGTCCAAATGAAGCTTCAGGTCTTCGAAACTTTGCAATTTTTCTTCAGTGGGCTTCATGCCATGGAAGCACTTTGTCGCTTGTTGAAGTGATTCGACTTCTTAATGTTTATTGAATGACAGCCAAATGAGTCATTGCTATTATAAATAATTTGTAATTTAGAAATTTCACAAATGCGACGTAATGACTTGATGCCTCATTTTGCCTGTTTTTAGATTATTGAGCTTACAGTCGAGGTCAGTTTTTACTTTTTCTTTTTTCTAAATCAAAACTGATGCAGTGTTAAAAAATAGGCATGAGGCGAAACCTCACGCCTTAAAATATTTTAAATGTGTTAAAAGGAAAATAGTGTTAAAGATAAGGGCGAGAGGCGAACCCTCGCGCCGTCAAATTACTTTTAAATCTAGTAAATATTTTAAATGTATTAAAAGAAAAGCAGTGTAAAAAAGTGGTTAAGTAATTTTGTTGGAACTCTGAGTTGTAAATTTTGAGTTGATCTTGATAGATTTGCTCCTCATGCTTGTCCAAATGAAGCTTCAGGTCTTCGAAACGTTGCTATTTTTCTTCAGTGGGCTTCATGCCATGGAAGCACTTTGTCGCTTGTTGAAGTGATTCGACTTCTTGATGTTTATTGAATGACAGCCAAATGAGTCTATATATGACTATTATAAATAATTTGTGATTTAGGACACAAATTATTTAAATTTTCAGATTGTGTCTTCAGTTATGCTCAGTTGTGATTCACATTATTTGAAATTGATCGTTTGCAGAAAAAACGTTGTATGCATTACGAGCAAAAAGTAACTTTTTTGCTCTCGAGTGATTGCCAAACTTCACTCTCCAAGCAAAAAAGTTGTACTTTTCGCTCTTAATCCATAAATAACTATTAAATCTAGTAAATATTTTAAATGTGTTAAAAGAAAAGCAATGTAAAAAAGTGGTTAATTAATGGTTTTGTTGGAACTCTGGGTTGTACCTGTCAACTGATCTTGATGGGCTTGCTCTTCATGATTGTCCAACTGAAGCTTCAGGTCTTCGAAACTTTGCGGTTTTTCTTCTTCAGTGGGCCTCATGCCATGGTCGCTTCTTGTAGTGATTCGACTTGTTGCCTCATTTTGCTTGTTTTTAGATTATTGAGCTTAGAGTCGAGGCCAGTTTTTACTTTTTCTTTTCACCGATTTAAGACCAACGCAGTGTTAAAAATTGGCGTGCTCTCCAATATTTTAAATGTGTTAAAAGAGAAACAATGAAGGGCGTGAGGCGAAGCCTCGCGCCGTCAAATTACTTTTAAATGTAGTAAATATTTTAAAGGTGTTCAAAGAAAACCAGTGTAAAAAAGTGGTTAAATAATGGTTTTGTTAGAACCCTGAGTTGTACGTGTCAACTGATCTTGATAGATTTGCTCTTCATGCTTGTCCAAATGAAGCTTCAGGTCTTCGAAACTCTGCTTGCGAAACTTCGACTTCTTAATGTTTATTGAATGACTTAGCCAAATGAGTCATTGTTATTATAAATAATTTGTGATTTAGGACACAAATGCGACGAAATGTCTTGCTGCCTCATTTTGCCTGTTTTTAGGTGATTGAGCTTATCGTCAAGGTCAGTTTTACTTTTTCTTTTTACTGAATCAAGACTGATGCAGTGTTAAAGAATAGGCATGAGCCGAAGCTTCACGCTTTCCAATATTTTAATTGTGATAAAAGAGAAACAATGAAGGACGTGAGGCGAAGCCTCGCGCCGTTAAATTACTTTTAAATCTGGTAAAGATTTTAAATGTGTTAAAAGAAAAGCAATGTAGAAAAGTTGTTAATTAATGGTTTTGTTGGTACTCTGAGTTGTACCTGTCAACTCATCTTGATATATTTGCTCTTCATGCTTGTCCAAATGAAGCTTCAGGTCTTCGAAACTCTTGCTATTTTTCTTCAGTGGGCTTCTGTCAAGCCCTCAAATGATCGCGTCTCAGAGGCAGTTACTCTTAGCCTCTGTAGAGTTACTTGAGACTGCTTCTTGATAAATTTCTCTTCAGGTTTGTCCAAATGAAGCTTCAGGTCTTCGAAAATCTGCAATTTTTCTTCAGTGGGCTTCTGCCAAGCACTCAAACCATCGCCTCTAAAGACAGTTATTCTTAGCCTCTGTAGAGTTATTTGCGACTGCATCTTGATAGATTTGCTCTTCATGCTTGTCCAAATGAAGCTTCAGGTCTTCGAAACTCTTGCTATTTTTCTTCAGTGGGCTTCTGCCAAGCACTCAAATAATCGCCTCTAAGAGGCAGTTTTTCTTAGCCTCTGTAGTTACTTGAGACTGCTTCTTGATAAATTTCTCTTCAGGTTTGTCCAAATGAAGCTTCAGGTCTTCGAAACTCTGCAATTTTTCTTCAGTGGGCTTCTGCCAAGCACTCAAACCATCGCCTCTAAAGACAGTTATTCTTAGCCTCTGTAGAGTTATTTGCGACTGCATCTTGATAGATTTCCTCTTCATGCTTGTCCAAATGAAGCATCAGGTCTTCGAAACTCGTGCTATTTTTCTTGAGTGGGCTTCTGCCAAGCACTTAAATAATCGCCTCTAACAGGCAGTTATTCTTTGCCTCTGTAGAGTTATTTGAGACTGCAGCAGACTTGCTTGTTTGGAGCACTTGTGGGAGGTGTTGAATGAGAGGTAATTGGAATTTTGTAGTGGCTGCATAAGATGGGATAGATACATTTCATAAAATTTGAAAGTGACATTAATTAGGTGATACCGGGTGTCCAGCAGAACCCTGGACATTCGAGATTAACACGAGAAATCGGTTTTTATTTTTTTGCGCCTGTACGGTTGATTTGATTGAAAAACTTTTAAGAGTAAATTTGTAGAGCTTATGGTCAGCTATCATCCTGTAATTTTTTCAATACCTCAGTTTTGGCTGTTTTTTGGAAAAACGCCTCGAAAAGTGCAAGAATTTGAATTTGGGTCACCCCCGCCATGCATGTGCAGTGTCGCCAACATAATAATTTCTTATGTCAGAGCCGATTTTCCTTTCTTATTTATTTTGAGGGACTATCATTAACGTGATTATGCAGTGAAAATATGTTGGCGACACTGCACATGCATGGCGGGGGTAACGCGCCAAATTCAAATTTTTGCACTTTTCGAGGCGTTTTTCCAAAAAACGGCCAAAACTGGGGTATTAAACCATATGCTCTACAACTTTACTCTTAAAAGTTTTTCAATCAATTCAACCGTACAGGCGCAAAACAATAAAAACCGATTTCCCATGTTAATCTCTTATGTCCAGGGTTGTGCTGGACACCCGGTATATTGTGGGGGTTGAACTATCTATACCATGTCGACTAACGAAACAAAACTGTGTCTTTTCAGTACTGTTTGACTATGCTTTCTACTCGCTTTATATCGTTTGCTGAGGTTCTCAATCCATTAAATTGGAGTTCTAGAGTGGAATTTGTGGTTCAGGTCAACTTATACGTGATTTTGGCTGTTTTTCGTTCATTGAGCTTACAGTCGAGGCCAGGTTTTACTTCTTCTTTTTGACTGAAGGCTGGTGCTGTGTTAAAGAAAAGGCGTGCGGCTTCGGCTTTCTGCTCTTCTCTGAGCTGTTTATCTGTTTCTTTTTGCTCATGATGACGTCTTTCTTGTTGTTCTCTGAGCTGTTTTTGTTCTCCTTTTTGCTCTCGATGACGTCTTTCCTGTTTTTCTCTGAGTAATTGCTGTTCTTTCTTTTGCTCTTGATGACGTCTTTCTTGTTCGTCATTTTGTTCTATGCGCTGTCTCTCTTACGAGGAATCTGAACTGGTGGTGTAGCTCTGGAAAACCCCCCACTAGTATAACTAACTATTTTATGGCAATCTAATTACAACAATAACTATTTTATGGCAATGTTTAAGGCCAAGGTGATGGCTGTAGCAAAAATGACCAGTATGCTGCAGACGATTCGATGTGTGGACTAAATCTTTGTTATTTGGAATCATGGCGAGGGTAAACTTCTAAATTTCATTTTCAGCCCCTGACTCAGAGACCCAAACATTTTTAAATTTACTGTAAAGATGGAAAAAGAAAAATATTGAAATTAAACTTGGAAATAATTACATCGAGATAAATTAAATGTGTCAAGTTTGACAGAGACAGTGGGACGTTAGTAGTTTATTATTTATTTATTTGCTTATTTATTCTATTGTCTGGATCTGGGTGTACACAGACTCTTAATTGCGTCCCTCATTTTCTTTTTAACTGTGCTCAAATAATACCATTTTCTTGCTTTTTCTTTCTTACCTTCTTTCTTCCATAAACCTCGCTCCCTTCTCTCTCTTCAACCAAGAACCCCAAAATGGTATTAAATCATATTTGAAATAGTGTCTCATTTTCCTCTTTTTAATTTTTCGATTTTTTAGGATAAAACCAGAGATGTATTCTGTTCTGCCCCCTCCTCTTACATCTTCATGAAGTCGTCCATGTTAATGGAACTCAATCCGATGCTACAAAACTGACGCTTTGGACCTGGAATTCTCGGGACTCGGAGGAAACGACACTCACCTTGAAAATTGACCATCTTACTGCAGAAACAGTGAAATCATGTAAGTAAATATGTGACAATGCTTCATGTATTAGTGTTGACTATTTGACGTCCAAGCTGGTTATAAATTTAATTTCGGACGCCACCTTCTATGGGATGCTCGTTTAATATATGACAGCCCTGGGTTTCATGGTTATCATCACTAGACATGGTTTATAGCAAGTAACGATAACTTTTAGTGTAACTCATTTATTCGGTAATTTTTCACGTAAAACAAAATTCGCCTGAATTCTTAAATTATGGGTGAAAAACGTGATATTTTACACAAACCTTTTAGCTAAATCAACACATTTTCTACCACCATCCTTATTTCCATAACAACGTCCACAGGAAAAAAACAACGGGAACTTTCACGGGTAATTAGAACGAGCAAAGTATGACAGAGTAATTAAAACGGCCTTAACAAGTATCATTAAACTCCACTTGCGTGTAATTCACGTCTAGAATGGAGCCATAAAAATGATTTTTTCCTAGATAAAAATTACCATTTACAGTATCTTGAGCTGTCACTGTTTGTGGATTAAGTTAAATACGAGCTACACCTGTTTACCGTATACACAATCCCCAATATTCAGACGATTTGCATAACAATCCGTCTCGACAAGTCCATATGCCCGGATTAAGATCATAATATTTAGTAAATTATTGCCTTTCTCGATAGGACCCGTCCTTTCTATTCTCTTTTAAATACACGTATAAACGTTAATATTCCTTGTCAAAATTCCTTAATAGATTCTTTTCGAAAAGACGTGGCCCAGCGACACGGTCAGTTGGGCACCAAAGAACGGGCCGATGTGTGGTCGACCCCTCCCTATTTATCCAACAATAGACGTAGAACTAACGACCTAAAAATCTATTCAATGGCTTCGTGGAAGGCATTTTTATTCAAAATCGCCCGGAAAAATGGTCATTAACAACAAGTTGCAAGTAAGTCGGTCCCTGCAACCGACTTATCGAGAAAAAATTTCGGGGGATGGTGGTGACCTACTTTCGCAGCCATCGGTAGATCAACTGGAAGCCCCAATAATAAATGGTTGGTTCCGCAAAGTCTTTTGTCTGTCAAAGATAATCGACACGGCCCTAAAGTGGCTTTAGAAAACCCCCAGTTAAGTTGTCATATTGATGAAACGCAGCCGGTGACAGAGTTATTGCTTTTCTTCAAAGAGGGTCTTTGTGTAATTGGGTCACCGGGTACTACTGCCCTTGTAATGGCTGTAAATTACAGTGTAGAAAGTGTATGTTTCTGAGAATAGTCCAGGCAGGTATCAGTGCTCTTTAACGTGTGATTTTGAGCGTTAATCTTTGTATTAAAAAGTATCTCTATATGTTTGCTCACTTTGGAACCATCTGCTTGGGCACTCCTCGACCCTAAGCAAACAAACACGTGGTTCTTGTTATTAAAAACGAAACGTATATGGTTACTTTGGTCGCAAGATGATTTACGATGCGCAGATTAACAAAGGAGACAGAAAAATCCATCTTTCGGCCTTTTTGTGCATTCTTCACTCGTTAGAACCGCATAAATAATCTAATCGCATTAATCAAATAGACTCTTACTCAAGAATTTACGTTTTAAGTTGTCGTTGATGTTTCTACATAATAATAATTGTGATGGTTTATTGCCTGGGCAAGTTTATGCCCGCCCACGATCCATTATCGCTTCACGTGCGTAGGAAATGAGTGATTTATTCTTAGTATTGTTTTCTAAGGTTCCGTAAATGAAGAAAATGCCGAGACTATGAGTAAAATATTTGCTTATTTAGAGGCCAAATGCCTCAGTGAGTTGTTGAGTGTCCAGTGCTGATGGCTTTAACTGTAGTTTTTATAATGGCAACATTTTCACGTTGCTGGAAGAATAGCCGTGAGGAAGACGTCAGTAAAGGCCGAAACGTCAGCTATTTCTGCTTGCTTAGTGGACATTTTTTATGTGTCCTGTTCCCGATATTATTCTTAGTACGCACTTGTTTAAATTTGACAGCCTGTAACTTTACATTCAACCGCTTTTTACTCCGTCCAGTAGGTCCAATAGTTTGGGCCATACACCCTTTCTGTGGTCCATTTTTTGGTGTTACAATGTGCTTTAGGGAAACTTAGAAAAAAGTCCACTACTGGATTAATTTCTCTCTTTTGTGGTGAGACCAAAAGAATGAAAGTGACTAAAAGTCATCTAGAAGTTTGACAATGAATGAATGTTTGACAAAAAAGGATGACATAATTAAAATAAATGGTCTGATGTTTTTTTTGACATTTCCCAGCTAACGTTTTCTAGATATCGTTTTCAAATGAACACTCTATTTCTTTTTAACTTTATAATACATCAAGTTGAAGGTGTGGTAGAAAAGATCGTCACTTCTGGCGTATTTCAACCCTAATAAAAGGAATGGCTTATTTCGAGCCTAAAAGGTAGTTTAAGTTAAGAAAAGAGGCTCGCCCTAGTGTAAGGGATATAGGGCCTTATTTTCCAGGCATAAATTCGAGGGGCTTATTTGCAATATATGGAAATAGGATAACCTATAGGATCAGGTTTGTCAGATAGCAAAATGGGTATCTGCTATAACGCAACAATTGGATGTCAGTTGGTTCAATAGGTTGAACAATATAATCAGGCTGAACAGTGTTGTTAGAGTATAAGTTTATGTCTTTGAATGAAGTTACAGTTCTTTGAATTTGTGCCGTTGAAATAATGAGCTATTTAAATACGATCTGTCACCACACTTGCATAGCGGGTGGGTGTCCGTCCAATCGAATTGGAAATCCTGCCATTCGATCGTTATTGCTTATTATATTATTTATTAGATCGCGAAGAGGCGGAATAGCTTTGAATGGCATTAAGCCGCCTCCTGTTAAGTGGATGACAAAGAATTCCCGCGGTGGACGTTTCTTTGCGACACTGACTATTCCGCAGTTACCAGTAACCGCTTACGGGGTCTTAAAGTAACGCGAGAACTTTTATGCATACACGTGACACTTGTATGGTTATCCTGCCGCATTATACCTTTGAATGGCCGATTATCTTCGCCTTTGGCTGGAATCGCGATAATTTATCGACGCTGTCGGACGGAGTTGTTGAATATGCGTATAGATTCTCTTTAATAGGGATTTTCCGAAAAGTAGTTATAAGAGTATGCCTTTTTATGTTCATAAAAAAAAGACTCAGGAGAATTGAGGGGCAGAAGTCAAATTAGGTGATCGTTGGCCTCGATAAGGATTTAAACTGGGAACTCATAACATTTCGCTAATTGTTCAATTTCGGCTAAACCACAATGGATATCTACTCTTCACCTTCGGGTTTTTTGCCTGCAATTCACCATTAGCCTTTGCGGCGAAAAGTGCGTTTCTATTGGCTGCGCAGTCGGTCACCATGGCAACCGTGCCGTCACGCAGCGTCAAGGTTTCTTAAACCAGCCACTTTATAGGCTTGTCTACCGAATTCATTACTACCTTATTCAACGAGGAAAATCAATTATGCTTCTTGTTAATATAGTTTCGTGGCTACTCTGACATAGCTCAGTGAATAGTAATATTAATTTTGGTACTTACCCCTTTTATTACTTCCATTCTTGATTTGAGAACGTTGATGTTAATATGTACTGGCCTGTACACATTCAAACCTTAGTGGCAACGCAGGCACATAATGGAAATATAACTGATGTCATGTTCAAGCGGTCAACGGTACCAGCACGGTTTTGACTGTAGCAGAGCATAAAACCTTGACTATTGATCATCAAAAAGCACGTATTGATTCAAATAACTTTGTCAATTACTAATATTAAAAAGCAAAATCATTCTCACCTGTTAGAAAACAGCCTTTTGTCACGAAGCAAATGCAATATTGCGCTGGTTTCGATGCAATTCATATTTTTAACATACTGGATCGGGCTCTGTTTCACACTCGATGTAAAACAAATGCCCCGTTTTCGTTCCACAAAAAGTTGTTTGGTATTCCAGAGTCGTGGTCCCGCGTCAGCACATGCAGCAAGTTAAGTTCCCCTCGATAAGAACGGTCGAGGTTAGGTCGTGACAGTAAAAATCTCTCCTTTTCTCAACTGGAACGCACCATGTTCCCTAAAATATAACGTTCCAAGAGAAATTGATATCTCGTTGGGAAACCCTTAATATTTCATACTTAAATCGGGCATTCGCGTGACCCTTTTCGGGGGAAGGTTACGTCAAAACTGAGAGAGGGGGAGCAAATTAAGCGCCGTTATGAATGATGTTTATTCACGATTAATTAGACGAAAAAAGAAGTGGTCGCTGCAATTATTGCGCAAACACACAAACATTTTATGGGCAATAAATTCGCAAGTTAACGTTTATAGTCGGGACTAAGATAACCGGCAGCATCCCGCGAAGCCGGTTTTTATCTGGAGATTAAATCGCTAATCGGCAAACATCGCCTTCCCAACAAAGCGAATAAAGTAAACTGCCATTAAATAAAACTGAAGGAAAGTTTCGGGGCCAATAACTATTATCCCCACCAATTGAATTTGCTTTAATCAAATCAGCCTCCCGGATTCATCCGGAAACTTTGTTGTTGATAAACTTTCCCGGTTTAACTAGATTAAGATTGGGAGACGAGAGCCGTGCCTTAACCGCTTTATAAGATAAGAAGTCTGAAAAACTAATTTCTTAATAGGAATTTTTAAGTTAATCAATAAGTTTAAAATTAATAACACAGTCCCAAATGCTGTTTGTCTAATAACATCAGATAACGCCGCCCCTGAGGGGGCCTACTAGATCAACGACCTCACACCCCTCAGGAGTTACGCTTTGCAACATCAATAATCCAATACACCCCAATATCTCGCTAGAAGCAATTAATTAAATGCACCAATAAAACATTTTAATAAGGCTGCAACGTCAAATAAATTTTGATGGAACAAGTCGCACGAGCATAAACTTGGGCCGCGGGGAGGCCGTTCGGCAAATAGACGATGGTACGGGTCTAAATTGGGGTCCAGGGGTGTCGTAATTGCTGCGACAAGTATGTAATTTGATACCATAATAGTTTCGAGCTGATGTTTCAGTTCAAGTTCTTTTCATTACGATAATTTGAGTCGAAAGAGGCCTATAACGCTGTGTCCGGTTCAAATTAGTGAGACTTTGAAAAAGGGCTTTGGTTAGTTCAGGCTAGAAACGTTTACGTGTCTTGCAAATACAAATTTAAGAATAATGTCAATTTTCGTGACTAACATTTCAATTTAGTTTCTGTCAGTGTCAATGTCTACTTGTTGGAACATGATGAATATTTTGGGAAACAATATGATGCTTCTTAACAGCTGCAAAACTTTGGAAATATAGATAGCAGATACGTTTTCAATTTCCCAAATTGTTAATATTCCATTTTCCATACTTCAAGGCACCGATTTTGTGAAAAAGCTGAAATTTTCAATCTCTAACATACCTTGCAGAAAATAAATTTCTTTCAACCTCATGACATACAGGTTGTTGCATACTGCTTTCTCCTTCTAGAAGACCTTTTAATTTTAAAGAAAACCGAAACAAATCAACATAGCAATAGCCGATACACACATAATAGAACCTAACCTCAGGTTTTAATTGATGACAATTGTAGACAGTGACGATATGTATTGTGTCAACAATTCCCGATTTTGGTGTCAACGCCCATTTCTGGACTTGTTTTAGACTGGTAAATCGAAGAGCCGCTAGTGTAAAATAGTACATAAAAAACCTAAGCTAAGGTGAAATAGAAAACCTGAACTGACCAGATGTAACCTGAACTAAACTTTTTTATAAAGGGTTTAAGAAATGCATTGTGTCAAATTCGACCCTCATTTTTGAGCCACCCGTGCTGACTTATTTTGGTAGGTTGACATTTGAAGATTGACTCAAAATATAGCCTCATTTCTTAGCTCTTATTATCAATTTTTACATATATTTTCATTGAAACTAGATACGCGATATCAAAACCCACAATGCACGATTTTGATCTTCAAATATAGAATTTTGTGACGGTTTCATAGCCCCTATACGCGTAACATGCAATTTTCCATTTGTGGACATTGGACAAACAGGGCATTGATTTCTCTTTGTAGTTTTGTTCTGTAGTTTTAGCTACTACAGGGTGTCTCAAGAAATAGCTTGAAACATATGGTAATGTTCCTATGTGTTCGTGTAACGACAGAGTTTGTAATGTCGACACAAGCGTGGAAAAATGATGTTTTTGTTCCAGGAAGGAAACAAAATGAGACAAGTTTTGATTTCACATGTTTTTTACATATTACCATACACTCTTTTTGGACTCACTTTAGCTTTTTTGGGATTTTTTTTTGACTGACTGATAAACGCACAACTGAAAAGATTCATTTTGAGGACTTCTGAAATCGATCTCCGAAAAGATCTATCTCCGAAAATATTGTACGTACGGAACTTCCGATGGTGGGAGGTGAAAGAGGACATCAAGAAGAGGAAAGAGCAGAGTTGGATTCACTCCGATTGGTCGAGGCGTTCTGAAGTTACAGGCGGTCAAAGTTGAGAATTGAGAAAAAAAGTGGTAATACCCTCCCCCCCCCTTTGGACATTTTCGAAAAAAATTCGAAAAGTTTTTTGGTGCTTTTGATCGGAATGGGACGCTTGCAATCCCCTAAGAACGTAACAAACTCAATTCGAATGAAAGTAACCTCTAAAGATGTTTTTTTAAAAATGGTCCAAAAACACAATTCTAAAAGTGCTTAAAAATCGACCTCCCAAGGGGTCTATCTCCGAAAATATTGCACCTACGGAACTTCCGATGGTGGGAGGTGAAAGACGACATCAAGAAGAAGAAAAAACAGTCGGATTCACTCCGATCGGTCGAGGCGTTCTCAAGTTACAGGCGGTCAAAGTTGAGAATTGAGAAAAAAGTCGTACTCGAAAATGGGGGACATTTTCGAAAAAATTTCGCAATTTTTTTTTTGGTGCTTTTGATCGGAATGGGACGCTTGCAATCCCCTAAGAACGTAATAAACTCAATTCCAATGAATTTAACCTCTAAGAGGTATTTTTAAAACTGGTCAAAAAAAGCGTTTCTAAAAGTGTTTAAAAATCGACCTCCGAAGGGGACTATCTCCGAATAACTTGCACCTACGGAACTTGTGATGATGGGAGGTGAAAGAGGACGTCAAGAAGAGGAAAAAACAGTTGAATTTACTCCGATCGGTCGAGGCGTTCTCAAGTTACAGGCGGTCAAAGTTGAGAATTGAGAAAAAAGTCGTACTCGAAAATGGGGGACATTTTCGAAAAAATTTCGCAATTTTTTTTTTGGTGCTTTTGATCGGAATGGGACGCTTGCAATCCCCTAAGAACGTAATAAACTCAATTCCAATGAATTTAACCTCTAAGAGGTATTTTTAAAACTGGTCAAAAAAAGCGTTTCTAAAAGTGTTTAAAAATCGACCTCCGAAGGGGACTATCTCCGAATAACTTGCACCTACGGAACTTGTGATGATGGGAGGTGAAAGAGGACGTCAAGAAGAGGAAAAAACAGTTGAATTTACTCCGATCGGTCGAGGCGTTCTCAAGTTACAGGCGGTCAAAGTTGAGAATTGAGAACAAAGTGGTAATACCCCCCTCCCCTTTGGACATTTTCGAAAAAAATTTGAAAAGTTTTTTGCTGTTTTTGATCGGAATGGCACGCTTGCAATCTCCTAAGAACGTAATAAACTCAATTCGAATAAATTTAACCTCTAAAGAGGTTTTTTAAAAATGGTCAAAAAACGCGATTCTAAAAGTGCTTAAATATCGACCTCCGAAGGGGTCTACCTCCGAAAATTTTGCACCTACGGAACTTCCGATGGTGGGAGGTGAAAGAAGACATCAAGAAGAGGAAAAAACAGTTGGATTCAGTCCGACCGGTCGAGGCGTTTTCAAGTTACAGGCGGTCAAAGTTGAAAATTGAGAAAAAAGTGGTAATAACCCCCCTTTGGACATTTTCGAAAAAAATTCGGAAATTTTTTTGGTGCCTTTGATCGGAATGGGACGCTTGCAATCCCCTAAGAACGTAATAAACTCAATTCCAATGAATTTAACCTCTAAAGAGGCATTTTTAAAAATGGTCAAAAAACGCGGTTCTAAAAGTGCTTAAAAATCGACCACCGAAGAGGTCTATCTCCGAAAATGTTGAACCTACGGAACTTCCGATGATGGGAGGTGAAAGAGGACATCAAGAAGAGGAAAAAACAGTTGAATTTACTCCGATCGGTCGAGGCGTTCTCAAGTTACAGGCGGTCAAAGTTGAGAATTGAGAAAAAAGTCGTACAACCCCCCTTTGGACATTTTCGAAAAAATTTCGGAATTTTTTTTTTGGTGCTTTTGATCGGAATGGGACGCTTGCAATCCCCTAAGAACGTAATAAACTCAGTTCCAATGAATTTAACCTCTAAAGAGGTATTTTTAAAAATGGTCAAAAAACGCGATTCTAAAAGTGCTTAAAAATCGACCACCGAAGAGGTCTATCTCCGAAAATGTTGAACCTACGGAACTTCCGATGGTGGGAGGTGAAAGAAGACATCAAAAAGAGGAAAAAACAGTTGGATTCAGTCCGATCCGTCGAGGCGTTCTCAAGTTACAGGGGGTCAAAGTTGAGAATTGAGAAAAAAGTTATAATACCCCCCCCCCCTTTAGACATTTTCGAAAAAAATTCGGAAATTTTTTTGGTGCCTTTGATCGGAATGGGACGCTTGCATTCCCCTAAGAACGTAATAAACTCAATTCCAATGGATTTAATCTCTAAAGAGGTATTTTTAAAAATGGTCAAAAAACGCGATTCTAAAAGTGCTTAAAAATCGACCACCGAAGAGGTCTATCTCCGAAAATGTTGAACCTACGGAACTTCCGATGGTGGGAGGTGAAAGAAGACATCAAAAAGAGGAAAAAACAGTTGGATTCAGTCCGATCGGTCGAGGCGTTCTCAAGTTACAGGGGGTCAAAGTTGAGAATTGAGAAAAAAGTGATAATACCCCCTCCCCTTTGGACATTTTCGAAAAAATTTCGCAATTTTTTTTTGGTGCTTTTGATCGGAATGGTACGCTTGCAATCCCCTAAGAACGTAATAAACTGAATTCCAATGAACTTAACCTCTAAAGATGTTTTTTTAAAAATGGTCCAAAAACGCGATTCTAAAAGTGCTTAAAAATCGACCTCCGAAGGGGACTATCTCCGAATAACTTGCACCTACGGAACTTGCGATGATGGGAGGTGAAAGAGGACGTCAAGAAGAGGAAAAAAACAGTTGAATTTACTCCGATCGGTCGAGGCGTTCTCAAGTTACAGGCGGTCAAAGTTGAGAATTGAGAAAAAAAGTGGTAATATCCCCTTTGGACATTTTCGAAGAAAATTCGAAAAGTTTTTTAGTGCTTTTGATCGGAATGGGACGCTTGCAATCCCCTAAGAACGTAATAAACTGAATTCCAATGAACTTAACCTCTAAAGATGTTTTTTTAAAAATGGTCCAAAAACGCGATTCTAAAACTGCTTAAATATCGACCTCCGAAGGGGTCTATCTCCGAAAATATTGCACCTACGGAACTTCCGATGGTGAAAGAGGACATCAAGAAGAAGAAAAAACAGTCGGATTCACTCCGATCGGTCGAGGCGTTCTCAAGTTACAGGCGGTCAAAGTTGAGAATGGGACGCTTGCAATCCCCTAAGAACGTAATAAACTCAATTCCAATAAATTTAACCTCTAAGAGGTATTTTTAAAACTGGTCAAAAAACGCGATTCTAAAAATGCTTAAAAATCGACCTCCGAAGGTGACTATCTCCGAAGATCTTGCACCTACGGAACTTGCGATGATGGGAGGTGAAAGAGGACACGAAGAAGAGCAAAAAACAGTTGGATTCACTCCGATCGGTGGAGGCGTTCTGAAGTTACAGGCGGTCAAAGTTGAGAATTGAGAAAAAGTCGTAATAACCCTCCCTTTGGACATTTTCGAAAAAATTTCGAATTTTTTTTTTTTTTTTGGTGCTTTTGATCGGAATGGGACGCTTGCAATCCCCTAAGAACGTAATAAACTCAATTCCAATGAATTTAACCTCTAAGAGGTATTTTTAAAAATGGTCAAAAAACGCGATTCTAAAAATGCTTAAAAATCGACCTCCGAAGGGGACTATCTCCGAAGATCTTGCACCTACGGAACTTGCGATGATGGGAGGTGAAAGAGGAATGAAGAAGAGCAAAAAACAGTTGGATTTACTCCGATCGGTCGAGGCGTTCTCAAGTTACAAGCGGTCAATGAAGTTGTTTTGACTGACTTTCTCAGTCAAAATGATTAGTAGGTGACACCGGAAATGAACTGTTGTCTAGACAACGTGAAATTTTCGCTGAAACTTTTTTAAAGTTTAAGGAAAATATTCGTCAAAATTTAACAAAAAGTGGGCGTAGCACCACTCTCCCCCTTCACAGAAGGCTAGATCCGCCACTGCACCCGCACTATGATCGGCTAATATAAATTTTAGTAAATTAACATAAATAGTATTGGTTATAATAACGTCACTAAGCGTGTGTCACTTATTAGTTAAACCCGTGATTAATAACCCATCAGTAATGAATTATTACTCACGGGTAAGTAATAGACGTTACTTTCTATTAAAAACTAGTAATAGCCATATTATTAGATAGTTGTAGAAAAAAATTGTAATAGTTATTACTCACGAGGGGGTAAGGGATGGTTGAAGTAAAAAGAAAATTGTTGCTCACAGATTTTGTTGAAAATGGTGTCAAATCATAAAAGAGATGAAAATATACCATAAAAATGTAAGTTTGAAATTTCCCCACCAAAATGGCTTATAGAACGTCATTTTTCCACTCACTTTAAATTATGCCAGATATTTGCATAAAGCGATATCATAAATCGATCTCTCAACCATACAAAGCGAACGATGTCAATGCCCACTAGAATCTCAACTTTAGTACCACTAACTTGTCTTTATGCGTCCCTACAGGCACAAATGCAACCCATGGTACCGTGTGCATGCGTTTGCGATGAGTAACTGTACGCCGTAATAAGGCGCAGCTAATTAAAGTATATTGCGAACGTTTTTAAATAGGGCCCTGGGCTTGGTTGGATTACTAATTTCCATAATGGAAATTCTAATGGATTTGTTAGTTCAAATTATTGTTTTGTCCGCAGCGGTACCTCCCGGCACTTGTCAATGTCCTCCGACGTCGGAGTGAGGGGCGGTGCAGGAAGTGGCGTTCTCGTTTTTCTCCTGCAGGCTGCTATCGCATTAAAGGTAATTTCCGGACACTCTTTAACCATGGCCTTTGACCAACCCTGTGGATGCTCGGGGGTCGCGTATCATGATCGCCCCCAGGCAAAGAGTTCATTATACCCGAAGACGTATCGCATCACATGCTCAAGCGAGTACTAACCATTACATTACATCAAATTTACACAGGAATGTTATTTAATGTAGGATGTGTTGAGCTAACTACTCGGCGAATCTTAGATTATATCTCTGTTGGCTTAGGAGGAATGGGAAATGCGATGAGCGCCCGGGGGGTCCTCTGCAAGAGTACGATGTCGTGCTCCTCGCACGCCCCTGGCCCCGAGATTCGTTGAAGCGGCCTCGCTGCTTAACAACACAACCTTCTCTGGCGAAATGATCGTAGTTTCTGTTCTCAAGCATCCACCTTATAGAGAACAGATAAAAAAAATTGCAAGAAAAACTCATTTTTCTCGGCGGAAACCGGCTGAAAGCATTTCCTCTTTCCACGATACTTTCCCGCAGACTTCCGCTTTATTTACCGCTCGGAGTTGGAACGAAGTTAACGGCGGTTGTTGTTCGGGACGGGCCGCACTCCACACTAAAAAATTCGCCAATTTTTCATATCGGTCGAGTGACCAAAATTTGCACTTAAACAGCATCACAAGAAAGAATCCAGTCTCTCACTTGGCAATAATAGAACAAAAACACATCCAGTTGTCGGTGCCTTAGGGGATTTAATAGTATATTATCCAACAAGCATATAATGTAGGCCGTCAGTACCGAAGGTTTCGTTTGAGCCCACGAGTATAGCGAGTGGCACAATTTACTTGAGGTTGTGTTCAAAAAAAAAAATGTTGTGAGACGACTATTAAAGACTGTAATCTAAGTTAAAAAGAATGAAGCTATCGGCTTACGGGTTTCGAGAAAAAATGAGAAAAAAGTGCGAAATTTGTAACCAGTTTTTGGCTCAGTCAGTATTAAAGTAGAACTTTCGGAAATGGACTCGCGGCACCCTTCTAGTTGTTTAGCTTTTATTACAGTTTTTTGGATAAACTACCGAAGAGGAACTAAACCACAAAGAGGAAAAAGATAGATAATCAAATACACGTCTACATAACGTTAGAACATTTTATTGATTGAAAACAGTTGGTAATATAGGTTCCGAAAGCAAGCTGAAAATAAAACGACAAAAAAAAACAAAACGAGAAACAAAGAAAAAGATCCAGTTGGAAATAAAAATAAACATCTTTAGTATCTGACGAAAAACTTCTGCAATTTAAGTGGAATAGCTTTGAAAAAGACGTAAAATAAACGTTGAAACGTCGGCAATTTTTGCGGAAGCGTAGAAGTTTTATTTTGGGTCCTTCTCCCGCTACCTTTCTCTTGGAAATTAAAATCTTGAGGACGCTACAACTTAACCATAATAAAAATAAAGAAACTCGAATCCAAAATCGAGGCAGGTCAGTGAAATAGAGCTCTTTTGAAGGTTACAAAAGCATACTGCTTGAAAAAGTCTAAAAATAGGAGAAAATAAGACTTTAAATGCCTTGAAAATACATTCTAAAAATACCTAAAAATCGACCACCGAAGGGGTCTTCCTTTCTGGCTTCTTCGGTTGAGCAGGGGGTATAGTGAGGCCATAGCCTCCCGAGCTTTGGCAGCGGCGACCCTGACATGGGTGCCCGAAGTCAGCCTTTTATCCAAGGTTACTCCTAGAGTCTCAGTTATAATTGCACGTTGTGATAGCAAGAATGTTGATGTAGTTAGCAAGAAAATCTAACCCTTCTCGAAAGCTTCGTAAATTTTGTCTTAAAACGTACACATGGATTACAATCCAATATTGCGCGTATGGTCTCAGTTATTATTCCACATTGTAATCGGCAAGAATTTTGAAATGGTTAGCAAGAAAATTCAACTTCTTCTTCACAGATTGTTATCTTCTGTCATACTCTTAACGGGTACACAAAATATGGATTACGTATAAAACATAATACGGGTATATATAATATATAATTTTTCCATTCGCTTATATGTCTCACACTGTGTTAGATCCCACGTTGTATGTTTTATATCCAGGTTCATACCATATTTTATTTTAGAGTCCTCACAATTTTTACATTTACTGTCCTGACATTTACAGTCCTCAGTGCCATGTTCAGTGCTGCCACATTTACCACAATACTTTTTTGTCCTTACAGTCCTTCCCTAAATGCCCTTATTTACAACAGTTGAAACATCTCACAACCACATACTCATTATAAATTCGGCATCGATTCCATCCAATGTTCACTTTTCCTTTATCCATTAGCAAATCATATATATTTGACTCAACCTCAATCACTAGATTAAACCTTTCATTTAAGACATTTGTTTTTCTAAGTATTTTGATCCTCGGCTCCTTTGCAATATTGCTCAAATCATTTTGTTTGGTAATCTTTTCTATTAAGGTTTTATCGGTATTTTCATACTCAGTTTCATTTGCCCCTACCACCTTAATTCGATGCTGATGTACTTTTGGCTTATCCACCTGATACTGGTCTCCAAGGTTTTCTTGTATAACGGCTTGGATGCTATCAATTTTTTTCTCATTCCCACAGTTTAAAATAATGCCGCCACTTTTTGTAGAACGTCCCATCGTCACGCCAACTCCAATTTCAGCTGGATTTACCTGTTTTCTTAAATCCTCTTTAATCTTCTTTGCTTCCACTTGCTCACCCTTTTTCTTAATCACTAGGACATTACTATTATTTTTTCTGATTCTGCGTAAGATTTTGTGCCCGTGGATGAAATTGCCCCATTTGCTTTATTTTTCTTCAATTCCACAATTTCTCTTTTTAACATTTGATTTTCCTCAATTAAGGGGTCGTTTTTTTATTTATTTCGCTTGAATTGTTCATAATCTTTTGCAAATTCGAATTTATCATATCAATTACATCTTGATCGATATAGCATTCTTCAACTCTGCTCCTTTTCCTTGGCCTATCACTTCCCTTAGCAACACACGATTCACATCTCCAGGTCATTTTCCTTATGTGACTTTTTTTTACATACGATACATTGAATTATAGACTTTATATCGTCAAATACAAGCCCACAACCATGACACGTATTATCTCCATCGGCATCGCCCTCGCTACACTGTACAATAGTTTGTTTACTTATCGGAGTAGGTATAGGTACTACAAAAACAGGAAACACTTACTATTATTTATGCGTTTAGTTCTAATTCTGCAAGTTCCGACTTACATTCACTTTTTTTAATTAATTACACGACGGTAAATGTAATGACCAATATTATGTGAAAAAATCACAATTTTCCACTTATTTTTTCTCACTCAAATCAGTAAATTTCAGCTGCAAGCCAAAACACGCGTCCGACACCGACGAATCGGAATCGTTTTTTACATAATATATACACCATATTTTCTCATAAACTTGTTAAACAAGTTATGTAACCAGCCCTAAGTAGAAATACCTGACCATGCACCTGACTCAGCCCTGCAGTACCAGAACAAAGAAAATGCTGATAGTGCCTATTATGCTTTGAGCTTTCTTTAACGCTTTAAATAAAATTATCTTCATTCTCTGCCTAAGCTTTGTACCCAGTAGTTGCGTATGTCCTTTTTGTAAAATAATAATTTTTAAAAAGGCATTTTGGTAGTCGAGATCTTTAATTGGCGCAGTCGGTAGGATTGTGCAGTCGTGCGTCGGATTTTCGCGGAGTTTTCCGGACAGTTTTCCGTCGTGCAACGTGATTTCCCAAAATCTTCAGCACAATCATCAAGAATCCACGACCTACTACTCTACCAGCCACTGGGACCACTCTGTAAGGGCAGGAATCGGGAAGGAAAGAAGACGACGTCACTACGTAAGTGTCTTTCCTTTCGCTCCATTTCCCTCTGTTTAAGGGTACAAATGGCATAATTTTACGTTCAGTCTATTGGAGACAAATTAATTTTAGTTCAGTCTATCGGAGACAAAATAGTTTTAGTTCAGTCTATTGGAGACAAATTAATTTTAATTCATTCAGTCTATTGGAGACAAAATAATATTAATCAATCTATACCAAGACCTAGTCATTAATTATATATATATTTTTAATTGCTGAATGAGCAATATCGATCAAAAAGAAGTAGATTATTTGACCGAATTATTTAATAATTTACTTAGAGTTACTGAGCAAATCCAAATTCAAGAGTCAAATATGGCAGTCAACAATGACCCAGCCGGTGTAAATTGGCAACTTTTTAAGTCTAAGATCGAGGTTGTCAGGCCCTTTGACGGTAATAGCAATCTTTTGAATAGATTTATTTCTAGTTGTGAAAGCTTAATCGAAACATATCGGGCAGTTAATGATGATGCTTTTCAAAAACACAATTTGGACTGTATCAGATCAAAATTAGTTGGTAAAGCGGAAATAATGATCGGTAATAGATCAGAGTTAACGACTTGGGATTTATTGAGATCTGCTTTATTGCAATGTTTTGCTGACCGTAGGAATCTTGATATTTTGGTACAAGAATTGTCTTGTGCACGTCCTCACAAAGGTGAAGACATAAACAGTTTTGGCACTAGATTGCAAATGCTGCGTAGCGAAGTCATTCAACGAATTTCGAATGACATAAATCTAACAAGAGCTGAAAAAGTCTGTCATATGAATCTATATGACAAAACAGCTTTGAATACATTTACTGCCAGTTGCACTGGAACAATGAGAAACAATTTGTATCTTAAACATCCAAATTCGTTGGAAGATGCATTAGCATATGCAACAGAATACGAAAATTTTGAAAGATTTTGCGGAAGTGCGAATAGTTTACCAAAATTTAATCAACCAATGAATAAACCACAACAATTTCAACCCAGAAATTCTTTTGGCCATTACCAATCTAATTCAAACCATTTCCCACAAAACTTTAATAATTCAAATTTTAATTCGCCTAACAATCCACCAAATCCAGTATTTAATACACCCACATTTAATTCCACACCATTTAATGTGAGACCTCTACAAATGCCGCCACAAAAGTTTTTCACGAATCGTCAGGTATTTGGCCCACCACAAAATGTCTTCAAGCCAAATCAGACTCCTGAAAAACAACTGCCTAAACCCATACCCATGTCTGTTGTATCCCGAAACACTATGGGATTAACTAAAAGGCAACCCAATCCGAGTATGTATCAACACAACAATAATTACTTCCAACCTCGATATCAGAAACCAAATTTCACTTCACAGGAACTTTATTTCACTGAAGATCCTATGTTCGATAACAATCCCGATTCAATGTACTACGATTGGGATAACGATCAATACAACCCTGGAAATTTTGATCAAGAATACCCTTCTCAAAATGACCACATGACCCACATGTCTAATAATTTAAGTGAAATCCAAAATTTTGATCATTGTTCAATGAACTCCCCAACAAACGAAATACAAAAATTACTCAAATTTTCCCCAAGCAAGTTCGTCAAAACTCCCCAGTTGATTGAAATTAATATTTCATCAAACAATGCTCTCCTCTATATTGAACTTTTTACTCTTCAAATTAAACTTCTAATTGATACTGGTAGTTCAAGATCCATTTTAAGACCCACTATTGCCGAAGAATTCTTTCCTCGTCGTCATAATAATGCTATTAAAACAGCTGTAGGTAAGGAAAGTACGCAATTTCAAGCTGATATACCAGCATTTTTAGAATTTAACATTGATAAAGAAATCAAGTTTATACTCTTCGATTTTCATGATTTCTTTGACGGAGCTATAGGGTTGAATGACTTAAGGAATTTAAACCTGAACATTGACCTCACAAACAGACGACTTATTGGACATAATGTTCAAATCCCATTTAAGTACAGACAACCATGTCAAGCAAATTTTACAATTACATGTAACCCGAACGAAAGAGTTGTAAAAAGACTCCCCGTATCAGTGTATGACGGAGATATAATTGTTAACAGCAGAAAGGTAAACGATTTGATTATTCCGGAAATCTTGTCGCAAGCAGAAAACGGCTTTGCTGCAATTGAAATACAAAACTCCACTGATAAATATGTCTCATTAAAGTTCACAGAACCCTTAGAAGTGGATACTTTCGATGACGAAACTTTCGAATTATATACCTTTGACCACACAGAAATAAACAACCAACTAAGAGATTATACGCAAAAAGAGGTTCATAATGTAGATCGATTAATACGTACAGCGCATATGAATTCCGAAGAAAAAACTGCTATTATCAGGTTGTGCAGACAATATAAAGATATATTTTATGAACCTGGAGAAAAGCTATCTTTTACCTCAAAAATTAAACATGAAATAAAAACATCAGACGAGCTTCCAGTTCATACGAAATCATATAGATATCCGTATATACATAAGGAGGAAGTTCGGAGACAAATAAACGAAATGTTAGAAAAAGAGATAATTAGGCCATCCTGTTCACCATGGTCTTCTCCAATATGGATTGTTCCTAAAAAGATAGATGCATCTGGAGAACAAAAATGGAGAATAGTAGTGGACTATAGGAAAATAAACGAAAAAACAATATCTGACAGATATCCTATACCTAACATCAGTGATATTTTGGACAAACTCGGACGTTCTCAATATTTTTCCACATTAGACCTTGCTAGCGGTTTTCACCAAATCGAGATGGAAAAGAACTCGGTAGAAAAAACTGCATTTAGCGTGGAGAACGGCCATTATGAATACCTAAATATGCCGTTTGGTCTTAAAAATGCTCCATCCACCTTTCAGAGAGTAATGGATGAAGTACTTAAAGATGTTCAAAATAAGATCTGCATGGTATTCATGGACGATGTTATTATTTTCAGCTCTGGCTTAACAGAACATATTCAAAATTTAAAACTTGTCTTTCAGAAACTCAGAGACGCAAATTTGAAAATTCAAGTTGATAAATGTGAATTCCTATGCCACGAAGTCGAATTTTTAGGACATTTAATTACCCAAGATGGAATAAAACCTAATAAAAAGAAAATAAATGCAATACAAAAATATCCAATACCAAAAACACAGAGAGAAATAAAATCGTTTTTGGGATTATTAGGATATTATAGAAAATTTATAAAAAAACTTTGCGAAAATTACTAAACCGATGACTCAGTGTTTAAAGAAGGAAGGAAAAGTGGAACACACGAAAGAGTTTGTAGATTGTTTTAACACATGCAAAAATGTTTTAACATCAGAACCCGTGTTAGCTTACCCTGATTTTTCTAAACCTTTTGAGCTCACTACTGACGCTTCAAACTTCGCAATATCAGGAGTTCTATCGCAAGACAATCATCCCATATGTTACGCTTCAAGAACACTGAACCCAGCAGAAATTAACTATTCCACCATAGAGAAAAAACTTCTTGCTATTGTGTGGAGTTGCAAATATTTTCGACCTTATTTATTTGGGAGAAACTTTATTATTTATACGGATCATAAACCCCTACAATGGCTCATGTCATTAAAAGAACCAAGTTCTAGACTTGTCAGATGGCGCTTGAAATTAGAGGAGTTTACTTACGAAATACAATATAAAAAAGGGAAAAATAATCAAGCTGCTGATGCCCTTTCTAGGCACCCTGTTGACATGAATGCTTTAGAAACTGAATCAATAACAAATAATGTAGGTGATTCAGACCAAATAGTTGAAGAATTTTTAATCAATCCAAACTATGACTTACCAGACCTAAATCTACTTAACCTAGACAGGAATTTAGTGGATGAAATTTTTGAGCCCTTTGAAGAACAAACAACACAAAGACCAAATGTTTATATTATATCCGATATACAAATCAAACCACCGGATAGAAATCAAGATGCAGAGTCTTCCACAGATACAGTACATTCAGCTATGGAGAATCCAATATTTGAAATGCCCATTATTGAGAAAGCTGTAAACATGTACAAAAATCAAATCATCATCACAAATAGAGATACAGAAAAAATGCAAATAAGGCAGGAAAAAGTATTTAACAATAACAGAATTTACGTTACTCTACCAAACAGAGATATTGTAATGCATATTGTTAAATTAGTAAAGGAATATATAAACCCAAAGCACTTATATGCAATATTCTTTCGAAGTCCTGAATTAGCTCCAAATTTCACCGTGACACTACAACAAAATTTTAAGAACTCTTCTTACAAAATGGTTCATTCTACTAATTTTCTTGAAGATGTAGAACGAGATGAAGAACAATTAGAAAAACTCAAACTATACCATACCACAAAAACATGCCATAGAGGTATGAACGAAATGAAAGCTGCAATTAGTCGAAGATTCTATTGGCCAAAACAAAATGAAGACATAGAAATCCATATCAACAATTGCGAAACGTGCCAGAAGAATAAATATGATAGAAATCCACCAATCATAAAATTTAATTTAACTCCAACAGCATCGCGACCCTTCAAGCACATTCACGTAGACACGTTCAGAATGAGCTATGACGCCTTTGTAACCATAATAGACTCCTTTTCAAGATATGGCCAAGCCTATCCACTTATGAGCATAACTGGAGTGGAAGTTGTGGAAAATCTACTGAACTTTATTACACATCATGGTTTACCACTTAAAATTACTGCGGATCAAGGTACAGAATTTAAAAACAAAGATTTAGAGGACTTTTGCAAGTTGTACAAAATCGAATTGCATTTTACAACAGCAAAAAACAGGAACTCAAATTCTCCTGTAGAAAGATTCCATTCTTCAATAATAGAAGCATACCGATGTCTAAAGGAAGAAAATAGTGATTTAAGCGTTAACCAGCTAATCAAAAGAGCAGTATTGGGATATAATAACTCAATTCATAGTGTGACAAAATATACACCCTTTGAAGTTGTTAATTGTCATTTGAAATGCCCTAATCCATTTGAACTAAATGACAATGCTATAATATCCAGCTACGTACAAAGTCATAAAGAGGCATCTAACAAACTTTACGACAAACTTCAAGAAACCAATCAAGAAACAAAAGAGAGGATAATTACAAAGAGAAATGAAAATAGGTCAGATCCCCCAGATTTTAAGAACCAAAATGTTGCTTATATATTAATATATAAGCACGTGCTTTAGTATTACTAAAGCACGTGCAAAAGACCACCCAAAATTCAAAAAGGTAGAAGTCACTGGACAAACAGGAATTAAATTAAAAACCAAAAAATTAGACTATCACAAAAGTAGCGCCAGAAAACCAAAACCTAATAAAAATAAACGTTTTCAGGTAAATAATGACGACAAAAACGCTGATAGTCCTGGTCCTGGTCCATCTTACCAAAACTTCGACTCAAACTCAAATTCAGATAGCTAATTTGGATAACCCTCTCCTACCTATCCAACTAGGCAAAGCAAAGTTAATATATAACCGACACACATTTTTACATTATGTAGATTTAAGTTACTTAGTTAAACAAGTAGAAAACTTAAAAACCCATTTTGCTAGCATCAAAAAGAATATTAAACGCACACATATATCTAATCATATTTCTTATCATGCAATATCTGAATATATTCTAAAAAGAACAGAGTATCTGGTACAAACAGCCATCGATAAGTTTCAAAACTTATACCCACGCATACGTAAGCGTAGAGGCATGTATGTTGTAGGCAAAGTAAACAAATGGCTTTTTGGCACTCTAGATTCTGAGGATGGCGAAAGGTACAATAAAGCAATATTAAGATTGGAAAGCGCTCACAAAAACTGTGCTAATGAAATACAGATGCAAATTTCATTATCAAAGGCACTAATTGACAATTATAATAAAACTATTAGTACCCTTAGTGCTAATCAAAATAAGCTCGAACTAGGCTTAAAGGGACTCCAAATATCAATCAATCAAGCAATTAACAGTCTTCAAGACTATATTAGTTTCAACGGCATTATTACACAATTGAACCTGGATTGCCAGAATCTAATCATGTTCTTGGACAACCTCGAAGACGCTATTATGTTCTCAAAGGTTAATGCCCTACATAATAGTATCCTTTCTAGTTCTGAATTAAGAAACACTTTAGCTTATTTAAGTAATATCTATAATAATCATACATTACCCAGTTTTGATAATTTATTATCATATTATCAATTTTTGGGAACGCAAGTCAGTTTTTCCAATAATAAAATAATATTTGCCATTCATGTACCTCTGCTAAAGCCTGAACACTTCTCCCTTTATCATTTATATCCGACCATCAAAAATCAATCCATACTTGTTCCAAAATACTCCTATATGGCACAAGAAGATTCCAAAAGAAGAATATACCTAACAGACAGCTGTCCTGTTATTGAAGACACCCACTATTGTCCTGAAAAGCCCTACTCACAGGATACCTGCCGCGATGGTCTACTAGATGGACAACAACCACCTGATTGCCCTATAGTGAGAGTGAATACGCAAGAGCCAATAGTTGAACAAATTAATCAAGGAATGGTTCTTGTATTACCAGTTATGACTACCCAGTTATTAGCGATGTGCAATGGTGATCAATACATAACAATTAAACAGTCTGTATTGATTCAAATTCCAAAAGAATGTGAAATTGTAGTTAACGGGAAAGAGTATTTCAATGATGAGAAAATAGAAGATGCTAAACCTCTTATCCTTCCGGAAGTTCAGATGACAGTGTCAACTGACCCTAGAAGACCCTGAAATCTACCAACTCAAAAACATGGCCGATCGCATGATACTACCTATCAACGATTCTGAAACCACTCAACCCATTGACGCATATTTTTGGACCTTTTTGGGAATAATCCTGTTGCTGATCGTGCTGCTAGTAATAAGAAACAAGCTGCCATACCAGAAGCTCTTCATATGGAAAACCAGAATGTCCAAGGAACTACCAATGGAAAATACCAGTACTACCACTGATGGATCTTCGAAAAACCATTCTGTATTTTTCGAAACTTAAGGAGGGAGGAGTTATGTAACCAGCCCTAAGTAGAAATACCTGACCATGCACCTGACTCAGCCCTGCAGTTCCAGAACAAAGAAAATGCTGATAGTGCCTATTATGCTTTGAGCTTTCTTTAACGCTTTAAATAAAATTATATTCATTCTCTGCCTAAGCTTTGTACCCAGTAGTTGCGTATGTCCTTTTTGTAAAATAATAATTTTTAAAAAGGCATTTTGGTAGTCGAGATCTTTAATTAACAGAGCATTTTTGCGGTTTTTCAATTTTCTTTTTTTTTGATTGCGCACGTTAAAATTGTAAAAAAAGACTTGAAACCGATAATCCGTTGTATCGGCATTTATCAGCACAAAAAGAACAGTTGGGAGACAGGAAAATTCCGTTCAGAGTACTTTCAAAGTAAATCTTGTTTACATAAGTAGCATGCTGATACCTCGTATATATAGCTACTTTACCAATGCACTTTTATTATGCATAATTTCTGAAAATATCTCTTCAATAGCGGCTTCAATGGCGCAAAAAAAAAGCTTCTGTTGACCAAATGTTTAACCACAATGCCGACTTGAAGAGTAATAAAACCCGAAGGTCGTTACGGGCGAGGGGGGGAGGGGGCAATATGAGAGCCGAACGGCGATAGCGGCAGCACCGAGAGAAATTAGGCCATAAACCCGACGTGTCCAAGTGCGGTCGCTAAATAAATCATATTGATGGTTTTATTGGTGCGAACCCCCTGTAGCTCCGAAAAAACCCTTCGCTCTTAATAAAGTTACGGTTTAATTTCCATAAAAGTTAAATTGGACGCCATAACCATAACCATAACCATAATATAACGCTGGAATGAAGAAGACGAATTTGGTTCTTGCTATTTGAAATAAATATCTGAGAAACAGTTAGTGGTTATAAATCTAGTTTTCTGGAAAGGTTCTGACGCATTTGTTTTTATCATGTTGCATGGCACTTGGGGACCAATCAAAATCGCTGTTTAGGTTTAGAATTTGCCAACTTGGTTAGATGATATACGGTTTCCAATTAAGGCCGATAAGACCCTGGCGGAATTATTATTATAGCGACGGCTTGTTTCCGGTAATTATCTATTTTAGAGCGGGGCACGTTTGCTAATTGTTTGTTTTAGTGGCGG
Organism: Taphrorychus bicolor; assembly: GCA_951812265.1. Lineage (NCBI taxonomy): Eukaryota > Metazoa > Arthropoda > Insecta > Coleoptera > Curculionidae > Taphrorychus > Taphrorychus bicolor. The sequence goes on from OX638304.1 coordinate 37,017,683, forward strand.
TATTACACCGCTTACTCTAAAGTTTTCTATAGTTTCGGTCGAAAGCGCATTGATTTACGGCTTACGTAAATTAATTGTAGCCCGTGCATCCTGAACTTTTTGTCTTTCTATTTCTTCTCTTTTTATCAGCACCCCGGTTTACCCAAGCACCGGCTTGTTAGTAGAGGAGAAAAGCCCTCGCTGCCTAGAACTAATGAATCCTGAAATGTCAAAAGGACTAAAAATGTCATCGAGGGACAACTAAAAGGTTAATTTCTTAATTAAGATCCTTCTTCAAAGGTCGATGCCTACCGGTCTAAATTGGGAAACAATTTTTGTGTGGAGAAGGGAGCAATACAGTGCATTTCATATACATAATGTTGCGCAACAACGGTCTGGCAAAACACTGGAGAGATCACTTAAGATTCAAGTGTGCCCTTCTTGGCGGTTGATTAAAATTCATAAAACTAGAGAAACTTTTCGAAATTCCAGCGAGAGACGGGCCCAAATTAAACCTCATTTTTAATAAGCCGGCGCTATTCGGGTTTGTAAGCTCTTAATTGGTGTGGAAAAGCTGGACCAGTTTTCTTAATATCTGGCGCTCTTTGCTGGATAAAGATTTTTTTTATTTGTTTCAAAATCTGTGCGAGAAAGAGTTATTTCGTTCGGTTTATAAAGTATTTAATTCATTTAAACTCATTTCACTCTTACCCATGGCCAGATCCATCTCCCTATATTTCTAATTTAACCTGTATTCATTCTTCCCAAAACTTCAGTCAAAATCGCCATTCATCAATCTTTCTTACTTCTTTTTCGCTCAGACAGATGTTTTTCCTATCTTCCTCAAAATTGTGTCTTCTTCTGTGCATCCCATTCTTCTGATATATGATGTAGGTTTTTATTTTTCCTGTTCTTTGTAATTTATTTTTCGCTGTTTTTGTCTTTGTGGAATCTTGAAATCATTTTTCAAGTACTCTCTCATCCGGCGGTTAAAGTTGAGAATTGAGAAAAAAGTCGTAATAATCTCTCTTTGGATATTTTCAAAAAAAAACTCTTGAAAAGTGTCTTGCCGCTTTTGATCGGAATGGCACGTTTGCAATCCCCTAAGAACGTAACAAACTCAATTCGAATGAAATTAACCTCTAACGAGGTTTTTTAAAAAATTTTAAAAATCGCCTTTCTCAAAGTGCCCAAAAATCGACCACCGAAGGGGTCTACCTTCGAAAATATTGCACCTACGGAACTTTCACTAGTGGGGGGTGAAAGACGACATGAAGAAGAGGGAAAAACGGTTGGATTCACTCCAATCTTTCCAGGCGTTCTCAAGTTACAGGCGGTCAAAGTTGAGAATTGAGAAGAAAGTCGTAATATCCTTTGAACATTTTCCAAAAATTTTTTGTTTGCTGTTTTTGATCGGAATGGAACGTTTGCAATCCCCTAAGGACGTAACAAACTCAATTAGATTGAAATTGACCACTAAAGAGGTTTTTAAAAATTGTAAAAAATCGCCATTCTAAAAGTGCCTAAAAATCGAGCACCGAAAGGGTCTATTTTCGAAAATATTGCACTTACGGAACTTTCACTAGTTGGAGGTGAAAGAGGACATCAAGAAGAGGAAAAAAACAGTTGGATTCACTCCAATTGGTCCAGGCGTTCGCAAGTTACAGGAGGTCAAAGTTGAGAATTTTGAGAAGAAAGTCGTAATATCCTTTGAACATTTTCCAAAAAAATTTTTTTTTCGCTTTTTTTGTATCGGAATGGAACGTTTGCAATCCCCTAAGGACGTAACAAACTCAATTAGATTGAAATTGACCACTAAAGAGGTTTTTAAAAATTGTAAAAAATCGCCATTCTAAAAGTGCCTAAAAATCGACCACCGAAGGGGTCTATTTTCGAAAATATTGCACTTACGGAACTTTTACTAGTTGGAGGTGAAAGCGGACATCAAGGAGAGAAAAAAACAGTTGCATTCACTCAAATCGGTCTAGGCGTTCTTTAGTTACAGGCGGTCAAAGTTGAAAATTGAGAACAAAGTGGAAATACCCCCCCCCCCCGCCCCTTTGGACATTTTCGAAAAATTTCGGGAACATTTTTTTCTTGTTTTTAATCGGAATGGCAAGTTTGCAATTCCCTAAGAACGTAACAAAGTCAATTCGAATGAATTGAACCTCTAAAGAGGTTTCTTTAAAAATTATCAAAAATCGCGATTCTAAAAGCGTATAAAATCGACCACCGAAAGGGTCTATTTTCGAAAATATTGTACTTACGGAACTTTCACTAGTTGGAGGTGAAAGAGGACATTAAGAAGAGGAAAAAAACAGTTGGATTCACTCCAATTGGTCCAGGCGTTCGCAAGTTACAGGCGGTCAAAGTTGAGAATTGAGAAAAAAGTCGTAATATCCTTTGAACATTTTCAAAAAGTGTTTTGTTTGCTGTTTTTAATCGGAATGGAACGTTTGCAATCCCCTAAGTATGTAACAAACTCAATTAGATTGAAATTGACCACTAAAGAGGTTTTTAAAAATTGTAAAAAATCGCCATTCTAAAAGTGCCTAAAAATCGACCACCGAAAGGGTCTATCTCCGAGAATATTGCACCTACGGAACTTTCACTAGTTGGAGGTGAAAGCGGACATCAAGGAGAGAAAAAAACAGTTGCATTCACTCAAATCGGTCTAGGCGTTCTTTAGTTACAGGCGGTCAAAGTTGAAAATTGAGAACAAAGTGGAAATACCCCCCCCCCCCCCTTTGGACATTTTCGAAAAATTTCGTGAACATTTTTTTCTTGTTTTTAATCGGAATGGCAAGTTTGCAATTCCCTAAGAACGTTACAAAGTCAATTCGAATGAATTGAACCTCTAAAGAGGTTTCTTTAAAAATTATCAAAAATCGCGATTCTAAAAGCGTATAAAAATCGACCACCGAAAGGGTCTATTTTCGAAAATATTGCACTTGCGGAACTTTCACTAGTTGGAGGTGAAAGAGGACATCAAGAAGAGGAAAAAAACAGTTGGATTCACTCCAATTGGTCCAGGCGTTCGCAAGTTACAGGAGGTCAAAGTTGAGAATTTTGAGAAGAAAGTCGTAATATCCTTTGAACATTTTCCAAAAAAATTTTTTTTTCGCTTTTTTTGTATCGGAATGGAACGTTTGCAATCCCCTAAGTATGTAACAAACTCAATTAGATTGAAATTGACCACTAAAGAGGTTTTTAAAAATTGTAAAAAATCGCCATTCTAAAAGTGCCTAAAAATCGACCACCGAAAGGGTCTATCTCCGAGAATATTGCACCTACGGAACTTTCACTAGTTGGAGGTGAAAGCGGACATCAAGGAGAGAAAAAAACAGTTGCATTCACTCAAATTGGTCTAGGCGTTCTTTAGTTACAGGCGGTCAAAGTTGAAAATTGAGAACAAAGTGGAAATACCCCCGCCCCTTTGGACATTTTCGAAAAATTTCGTGAACATTTTTTTCTTGTTTTTAATCGGAATGGCAAGTTTGCAATTCCCTAAGAACGTTACAAAGTCAATTCGAATGAATTGAACCTCTAAAGAGGTTTCTTTAAAAATTATCAAAAATCGCGATTCTAAAAGCGTATAAAAATCGACCACCGAAAGGGTCTATTTTCGAAAATATTGCACTTGCGGAACTTTCACTAGTTGGAGGTGAAAGAGGACATCAAGAAGAGGAAAAAAACAGTTGGATTCACTCCAATTGGTCCAGGCGTTCGCAAGTTACAGGCGGTCAAAGTTGAGAATTGAGAAAAAAGTCGTAATATCCTTTGAACATTTTCAAAAAATTTTTTGTTTGCTGTTTTTGATCGGAATGGAACGTTTGCAATCCCCTAAGGACGTAACAAACTCAATTAGATTGAAATTGACCACTAAAGAGGTTTTTAAAAATTGTAAAAAATCGCCATTCTAAAAGTGCCTAAAAATCGACCACCGAAAGGGTCTGTCTCCGAGAATATTGCACCTACGGAACTTCCGATGATGGGAGGTGAAAGAGGACATCAAGAAGAGGACAACACAGTTGCATTCACTCAAATCGGTCTAGGCGTTCTTTAGTTACAGGCGGTCAAAGTTGAAAATTGAGAACAAAGTGGAAATACCCCCCCCCCCCCCGCCCCTTTGGACATTTTCGAAAAATTTCGGGAACATTTTTTTCTTGTTTTTAATCGGAATGGCAAGTTTGCAATTCCCTAAGAACGTTACAAAGTCAATTCGAATGAATGAGGTTTCTTTAAAAATTATCAAAAATCGCGATTCTAAAAGCGTATAAAAATCGACCACCGAAAGGGTCTATTTTCGAAAATATTACACTTACGGAACTTTCACTACTTGGAGGTGAAAGAGGACATCAAGAAGAGGAAAAAACAGTTGGATTCACTCCAATCGGTCCAGGCGTTCTCAAGTTACAGGCGGTCAAAAATTGAGAATTGAGAAAAAAGTCGTAATATCTTTTGAACATTTTCAAAAAATTTTTTGTTTGCTGTTTTTGATCGGAATGGAACGTTTGCAATCCCCTAAGGACGTAACAAACTCAATTAGATTGAAATTGACCACTAAAGAGGTTTATAAAAATTGTAAAAAATCGCCATTCTAAAAGTGCCTAAAAATCGACCACCGAAAGGGTCTATCTCCGAGAATATTGCACCTACGGAACTTCCGATGATGGGAGGTGAAAGAGGACATCAAGAAGAGGACAACACAGTTGCATTCACTCAAATCGGTCTAGGCGTTCTTTAGTTACAGGCGGTCAAAGTTGAAAATTGAGAACAAAGTGGAAATACCCCCCCCCCCCCGCCGCCCCTTTGGACATTTTCGAAAAATTTCGGAAACATTTTTTTCTTGTTTTTAATCGGAATGGCAAGTTTGCAATTCCCTAAGAACGTAACAAAGTCAATTCGAATAAAATGAACCTCTAAAGAAGTTTCTTTAAAAATTATCAAAAATCGCGATTCTAAAAGCGTATAAAAATCGACCACCGAAAGGGTCTATTTTCGAAAATATTGCACTTACGGAACTTTCACTAGTTGGAGGTGAAAGAGGACATCAAGAAGAGGAAAAAACAGTTGGATTCACTCCAATCGGTCCAGGCGTTCTCAAGTTACAGGCGGTCAAAGTTGAGAATTGAGAGAAAAAAGTCGTAATATCCTTTGAACATTTTCAAAAAATTTTTTGTTTGCTGTTTTTGATCAGAATGGAACGTTTGCAATCCCCTAAGGACGTAACAAACTCAATTAGATTGAAATTGACCACTAAAGAGGTTTTTAAAAATTGTAAAAAATCGCCATTCTAAAAGTGCCTAAAAATCGACCACCGAAAGGGTCTATCTCCGAGAATATTGCACCTACGGAACTTCCGATGATGGGAGGTGAAAGAGGACATCAAGAAGAGGACAACACAGTTGCATTCACTCAAATCGGTCTAGGTGTTCTTTAGTTATAGGCGGTCAAATTTGAAAATTGAGAACAAAGTGGAAATACCCCCCCCCCCCCCCCGCCCCTTTGGACATTTTCGAAAAATTTCGGAAACATTTTTTTCTTGTTTTTAATCGGAATGGCAAGTTTGCAATTCCCTAAGAACGTTACAAAGTCAATTCGAATGAATTGAACCTCTAAAGAGGTTTCTTTAAAAATTATCAAAAATCGCGATTCTAAAAGCGTATAAAAATCGACCACCGAAAGGGTCTATTTTCGAAAATATTGCACTTGCGGAACTTTCACTAGTTGGAGGTGAAAGAGGACATCAAGAAGAGGAAAAAAACAGTTGGATTCACTCCAATTGGTCCAGGCGTTCGCAAGTTACAGGCGGTCAAAGTTGAGAATTGAGAAAAAAGTCGTAATATCCTTTGAACATTTTCAAAAAATTTTTTGTTGGCTGTTTTTGATCGGAATGGAACGTTTGCAATCCCCTAAGGACGTAACCAACTCAATTCGAAAGAAATTAACCTCTAAAGATATTTTTAAAAAATGGTCAAAATTCTAAAAGCGCCTAAAAATCGACCACCGAAGGGGTCTATCTCCGAAAATATTAAACCTACGGAACTTCCGATGGTGGGAGGTGAAAGAGGATATCAAGAAGAGGAAAATAGTGGTATTCCCTCAAATCAGTCGAGGCGTTAACAGCAAGTTAGTCCCAAGCAATTTTGTGACGCTTTTATTTAATTAAATTAATATATAGAATTATTGGGATTAATTGATTAACACTGGTTTGCTAATTGGAATTTCCGGGACGAACTATCAGAAAAACGTTACCAAATACTTTACTTAAAAGACCACAGGAGGTGAGTAGCAAGTAATTGTGCAGGAACACTGATGGGCCGCTAACTTCAGTGAAGACGGGGTGGATTCTATACTTTGTTATGTGTATAAATATTTATATCCCAATAGGCGCCACGTGATTTCCGGAACACCAGGTCCTGAGAAGGCTGTTGCGCAATAGAGGTATACCAATCACGAAATATATCTCTCTTTTACTAACACTCTCCTAACTACCCTGATAGAAATTAACTTCACTAAAAATTAAAGAGATTATGAATTCAAATCAATCAACAAAGCACCTGTATCAAGAACTGTGCTGTGTCAGTAAATAGCCGCAAGAAAATAAATGCAAAACAGTTGCGGAAAAATAACAGTTTGTATTGAGCGTGGACTTCACAAATCAATTCAAAGTATGTTCAAAATTTACAAGAAATAATCAGTTAAGGTTCTGTATAATATGGTGAAGGAATGGTTAATGAACAAATATGGGGATATCAATAATCAGTTAAAATTATCGCTGACGGAACCCACGAATTATGGCCATAAAACGCTTACAGGTAGTTTCCGCAGATTACTAGCCAACGATGTAAGGCTAGATTAAATTCATCACTGAATATACCCGTACGAATTACACTAACTACAATGGTCCGAGAAGCGGTGATACGTTAAAGTCAACAAAAAAATAATAAGTGAGGAAGCACGGGCCCTCAATATTTTCCCTCAAAAGTGACACAATCACACAACAGTACTACAATAAAGTGCGTCACTGTACAGGCGTAATGCTGTCCAGGGCCTAACAAATTTTGCCAGGTATTAATGATAAAAAAATGTATCTACAGCAATTTACTCTGTGAAGCAGATAACGAAAAATTAAGAAAACTACTACTGAATGAATTTACAACAACGCTAATAAAATCAATTACTTGGGTGCTTGGTCACGAGAAACTACTACTTTAAATAAATATTTTGACGGCAAAAAAAAATACTAATAACGGAGTAATATCGACTATAAAGAAAATCGGAAAGCTCTCACTCTGATCCACTCTAAGTGATGAGGTTGGTCACTGAAGAGGAGCTATCTGGTAGGGCTCTACTCTAGAAGATCCAGATGGAGCTGCCGGGACTTCACCAGACACTCAGTCAGCCAGAGAGTTGACCAAAGCGGGGACGAAATGCGGACGTCGCAAGAAAAAAACGGGCGTCTCCAAAAACACACCTGAGCGTCGGAAAAACGTGGTCGTGGGAAAAATATGTGCGCCAAAAAAAAAGGACGTGCGCCGTAAAATTAAAACCCCTAAAGAAACACGGGAATTAGCACGGAGCAACAAAATAAGGTTTCAGTAAATAGAGCTAAACATACCTGCAAGGTTGGAAAACGGGGCGAGGTGGCTATGTGGTCGGCGTGGACTGTTCTATCCCTCCATGAGGTTAAGGCACCGCAACGAAAATCGGCAATGACCCTCCACACGAGGATCCGAAAAACTTCAAAAAGCGGCTACCTATTCAGCAAATGTCCTGATCTCGATCCTCCGAAGAGTATTTTGGATGAAATCCACAAGAAAATGATCACTAGGACACGTGCAGTCCTTGGCCAGCACAACGGGACCCTGATTTACGCACCAAAAACCAGAGCCAAAAGCCCAAACTGGTTCCCCGTTCTTATTTATATAAAACGGTTGACCTTCAAAAGAACCCTTTACCAGGATGCCAAAATTACCATACATGAATATGGAGCTCTATAAACTCGATGACGTCATGTGGTAAAGACAAAACTAAACAACTGAGAATGGTCCAGTAAATAATGCAGAACAACCTGATGGATTGCATAACCAACATTGGCACGACACAAACATACACTCCCCAATCAGCCATCGCAACACCCTCACCTCCACATCCTCCATACCCAGGGAAACAACAATAACTACGTAGGCAAACGGCAAACATGACCCCAAAAAGGCAAGACCACCGAACTGGAACCTCAGGCAGGGCGACAATATCAGGCTCTGCAAAAATACAGGTCAATGCAGGTCCATCAGCATTTTCCCCAATTCAGAAAAGTAGATTCAGGCATCATGAAATGGAACTTAATATTAACCAAAACAATCTCAGTATGTGGAAGCATTCACACTAAGCCTAAAGCTTAAAAGATTTGAAATTACCGAACAGGGCACGAAATAGGACCTCTGATATAAGGTTGAAAATCCAGGATAGCCCATACAAGGTAAGTGCTCAAATTTACAACGTTACAATTTTTAGAATAACACTTTTCAGATTGATGGTCAAAAAATTGAGAGCCAAGAAGAGAGGATCAAAATTTAATTTTTTTAAATTCCAAATTGATCAATAAAGTGAAGCTTAAATTTATTGGCGCGCAGGGCTAAAATTAATAAAATGATTTCATCGTTTTAATCATAAAGAATTTTTCTTTGTTCTTGTATGTTCTAGTATGACTTTTAGGACACTTTTCAATTCAAATCCGAGATAACGAATTATCTGTAGTCCCGATGTAACAATAAAGATTATTCAACAAAATGAAGCCAAGTTTGCAAATTAGTCAATAAAGCGAAGCACAAATTTAGTTTTGTACAAAATTAATAGAAGTTATGTCATCTCTTTAATCCTAAAAAACTTTTTTCTGATCTTGAATGTTTTAGTATGAATGAATTAAAATGCACTTTTTGCACTTATAGTCAACAAATTGATACCCAGGCACTGAATATTAAAAAAAGTAGGATTAAATTTTTTTAATCCGAGTTGACGAGATCATGTTATCTCTTTAATCCTAAAAGGCTTTTTTCTGTTCTTATATGTTCTAGTATGACTTTTAGAATAACACTTTTCAGACTGATAGTCAAAAAATTGAGAGCCAGGAAGAGAGGATCAAAATTTAATTTTTTTAAATTCCAAATTTGTTAATAAAGTTAGTGGCGCGCAGTACTAAAATTAATAAAATTACTTCATCGTTTTAATTATAAAAAAACTTTTCTTTGCTTATTTATGCTCTAGTATGACTTTTAGGCTGAACCAAAAGATTGATACCCATTCACAAAGGATTAAACATTTATTTTTTCTAATCCGAGTTGCCTAACTTTTGCAGCAAAGCAAAGTTTTAAGCAAATTTGCATATTAGTTAATAAAGAGAAGCGCAAATTTAGTTGCGCCAAGGACTAAAATTGAAAAAAATGTTATCATCTCTTTAATTCTAAAAAACTGTTATCTGCTCGTATATGTGCTAGTAGAGTCAAAAGATTGATATCCAGAAAGAAAGGATTGAAAAAATTAAGATTAAAAATTGATTTTTTTTAATCCGAGTTTTTTTAGTCTCTGTGTAGCAATAAGGTTCACTCAAATTAAGCAAATTATCAAAATGGTCAATAAAGAGAAGCTTAAATTTAATGGCGCGAAGCACTAAAAGTAATAAAAATTAATCATCTCTTTAATCCTAAAAAAGTTTCTTCTCCTCACATGTGTTCTAGTAACGTAGTAAGGGAATTAAAATGCATTTTTCAGACTGATCGTCGAAAATTGAAACCCATTCCGAAAAAAAAAATAAAAAAATAGGATTAAAAATTGGCTGTTTAATCCGAGTTGACGAATTTTCTTCAGTGTAGCAAAATGATGTTAATTTGGAAATTGTTTAATCAAGCTCAAATTTAGTGGCGCGAAGACCTATAATTAATAAAAATTATGTCATTTCTTTAATCCTAAAAAAAATGTTTCTCTGCTCCTTTATATTCTAGTATCACTTTTAGTATGGCGCATCAGAATGATATTGATAATATTGATACCTAGGCAGAGATTTTTCAAAAAAAGTAGGGATAAAAATTGATTTTTTATTCCGTGTTGACGATTTTTTCGTAGTTTCAGTGCGACAAAGTCTACCAAATGAAGCCAATTTTCAAATTGGTCAATAATTAGAAGCCCAAACTGAGTCGTGCAAGGGACCAAATATAATAAAATATATGACACCTCTTTAATCCTAAAAAAATCCACTTTGCTTCTATATATTTATGAGTAAATTAATATGGACATTTCAAACTAATCCGAAGATTATCAGAGAAGATTGAAAAAAAAAGATTAAAAATTGATTTTTAATCTCAGTTGTCGAATGTTTTGAAGTTCTAGTGGGGCATTATAAGCACGACGTCTACAGGGTGACTTTGATTAATAACTAAAGTGTGGAAGGAACAGAAGGGGTATGTGCCAAATCTCATCATTTCTAGATGGATCCGTAGAAAGTCTGTTTGTCCTTATAAAGGCACTATCTACCAATTCTCATATATAAGCTATTTGCAATGAAAAATGGAAACCTAATAAAAACATATATTACATTTTCATTTTCATGGAAACTATATTCCTGCTGAAACTACCAAGATATTGAGTAAGTGAGTCCAAGAAAGTTAAATAAATGTAACCCTGCAACTCATTATTGGCCTTTGAGGCGGGAATTGAATTTCTATTTGCTACGCAGTTGATCACCATAGTAACCATGCTGACAAGCCCTGTCAAGGATTATTAAATAACCAGGTTTGCAGGGCTGTCCTACAGAACTCATGATTATCTCAAGATAACGAGAGAAATCCATTTGCTTAAAATTTTGTTGATAAATGTAGATTGACATGACAGTAAATACAATAACTACCAAGATATTGAGTAAGTGAGTCCAAGAAAGTTAAATAAATGTAACCCTGCAACTCATTATTGGCCTTTGAGGCGGGAATTGAATTTCTATTTGCTACGCAGTTGATCACCATAGTAACCGTGCTGGCAAGCCCTGTCAAGGATTATTGAACAACCAGGTTTGCAGGGCTGTCCTACAGAACTCATGATTATCTTAAGATAACGAGAGAAATCCATTTGCTTAAAATTTTGTTGATAAATGTAGATTGACATGATAGTAAATACAATAACTACCAAGATATTGAGTAAGTGAGTCCAAGAAAGTTAAATAAATGTAACCCTGCAACTCATTATTGGCCTTTGAGGCGGGAATTGAATTTCTATTTGCTACGCAGTTGATCACCATAGTAACCGTGCTGACAAGCCCTGTCAAGGATTATTAAATAACCAGGTTTGCAGGGCTGTCCTACAGAACTCATGATTATCTCAAGATAACGAGAGAAATCCATTTGCTTAAAATTTTATTGATAAATGTAGATTGACATGACAGTAAATACAATAACTACAGAAATGGCTAATTAAAAACCAATAAATCCCGATGGTGAAGAAGAGGAAAAAGCAGTTGGATTTACTCTAATCGGTCAAGGCGTTCTCAAGTTACAGGCGGTCAAAGTTGAGAATTGAGAAAAAAGTCGTAATACTCCCACCTTTGAACATTTAAAAAAATTTTTTTTTGCTGTTTTTGATTAGAATGGCACGTTTCCAATCCCCTAAGAACGTAACAAACTCAGAGATAAAGAGGTTTTTTTAAAAATGGTCTTTTTAAAAATAATGGGAGGTGGAAGAGGACATCAACAAGAGGACAAAACAGTTGGATTCACTCCAATCGGTCGAAGCGTTCTCAAGTTACAGGCCAAAATTGAAAATTGAGAAAAAAGTCGTAATAATAAAAAAATTTTGGGAAGAATTGTTTGCTGTTTTTGATCGGAATGGCACGTTAGCAATCCCTGAAGAACGTAACAAACTCAATCCGAAGAATATTAACCTCTAAAGAGGTTTTTTAAAAATTGTCAAAAATTGCCATTCTAAAAATCGAACACCGAAACGGTATATCGCCGAAAGTATTGCACCTACCGAACTACCGCTAGTGGTAGGTGAAATAGGACATTAAGAAGAAGAAAAAACAGTTGGATTCACTCAAATCGGTAGAGGCGTTCTCAAGTTACAGGTGGTCAAATTTGAGAATTGAGAAAAAGATGGTAATACCCCTCCCCCTTTGGACATTTTCGAAAAACCGTCGGATTTTTTTTTCTGTTGTTGGTCCGATTGGCACGTTTGCAATCCCCTAAGAACGTAACAAACTCCATTCGAAGAAAATTAACCTCTAAAGAGGTTTTGTAAAAATTGTCAAAAATCGCGATTCTAGAGATGCCAGAAAATCGACCATCGAAGGGGTCTATCTTCGAAAATATTGCACCTACGAAACTTCTATGATGGGAGGTGAAAGAGGGCATCAAGGAAAGCAAAAACAGTTGGAATCACTTCAATCGGTCGAGCCGTTCTCAAGTTACAGGCGGTCAAAGTTGAGAATTGAGAAAAAAGTTTTATTTTTTCAAAAAAAAAATCTAAATTTTTTTTCTTCTTTTGATCGGAATGGCACGTTTGCAATCTCCTAAGAGCGTAAAAAACCCTGCTAAAACAGCTATGTAACAAAAATTAATGAATATAATAAAAGCGTACCATCATTAAATAGCCCCCATTTATAGGTTAAAAATCGTAATAATCGCCAGTAGGGGGAGCTCGTGGGGGAGGGCGCAAAAATTACACCATTTGATTGGTGCGCGTTATGTAAGGAAATTATGTCGCCCAGAAAGAGTGGCACGACTAAACAAAGTTAAATTAGAAAAAGTTGCAACGAGACGACAACCAAAAGCAAAAGAGAAAAAAGTTGCTCTAATAATGCAAATCCCCAACGTTTGCATCAGTCAATTTTAATAGATAGGGGAAGCCCGGTTTGCCATCAGAAAGATGCGCCTTAAATTAAATTAGGCAATGGTTGCAGCCAGTTTGACAGTGATTTATTTAGCTCCGGAGACACAAACTTCGCTTGCATCAACCGAACTACATTTCGTATTATTTCGTTCTTTTTTTTTTGCGTCAGCGGAATGAAGTATTAAAGAGGGACATTAATAACTTCCAAATTCCAGATGTGGCTTTCAGGGGAAGTCTAAAATATATCACTGTCCTTTGACTGTCGTCTGACATAGGCGAAATGGAAGTCAACCGTCGCAGCAGCAGCAGCAGCAGCAACGTTTCGATTGTTTTTTTTTCTTTCGGGGGCCAAGCTGGCGGGCAAATATGACCGAATAAGCCAACAACATTCCGAACACAAAACAATTCCGCTGTGCCAAGACTGTGGACGAATAATTGCATACACGGAGCATACGGTTGTTGCAATCGAATATTCTCTTAGAATAGAGGAAATTCCATGATGTCGATTCGACCGAGAACACAAACATTTCCACTATTCGAGCCACGAGGCGCACTGCACCCCCTGCACACTATACAAAGCGAAACGTTCTTCATTCTCAGATCCGTAAACTGACCGACAGTAAATTAGCCAACGGACGGTCTAGGGCCGGACTATGCGTTAATTAAGCCCTCCGGGTCTCACTCACAATAGTAAGGAAAGAGCTAACTTTTTAATTAGGAAAACTTTAGGTCTCATCGCACGATTTTTATCACGCTATTAGTTGCGCTCGATGTCCTTTTAAGTTGGATCTCCCGGACTCGGATAGCGCTAATTAGCAGAACGGGCACTGAGTGGTAGTTTCAAGTTTGTTGTAGCTAAGTAGCGAGGTGAAGATGGGAAAATTGTCAGCTAAAATGGGAAAACTGTCAGTTACATTTTGTGTACATACAGTAGAAAATGGATACAAAAAATTTCAATTTCTTGAATAAAAAAATGTTTCTTGCGCACCATGTATTTTCTTAACTCGCAGTATATAGAAGCAAGTTGATGCGATATGTTACTCTCAACACATAATTTTATATAAAACAATTGTACATTTTCTGGTAAATAAAAAAATCCACTTTTGAAACTAATTTCTCATGGTCTCATTTCGATCAAAAACAGCATAAAAAATATCCCAAAGTGATGGATTAAAAAAAATATATATATATCCCCTTGATTGCTTCTTTTTCTCAATTTCCAACTTTCTCAATTTACAATGCCAGTAACTTTAGAACGAATCGACCGGTCGGAGTGAACCCAATGGTAGTATTACCGTAGTAGTAACAAACATCCCGTCCCGTAGGTTCAGTGGTTTGGGTGATACACCCCTACGGTGGTCGATTTTTAGCTACTTTTAGAACGTGCTTCGGAGGCATTTAGAGAACAAAATCAGTTATGATACTAATTCCACTCCTATTATTTTTTTTTCAATCATAGGGGCTTGCAATACCTTTATTTCGTTTAAAACTAGCTAAAAGAATTTTTTTTTTGAAATTGACACTAAATGTCAATTTCCTCTGTTTTCCCTCTGTATTATCTCTTTTTTCTTAATTTCTAAGTTTGACCGCCTGTAACTTTAGAGGGAGTGGACCGATTGGAGTGATTCTAATGGTTTTTTGTCTTTTTGATGTTCTCCTTCATCCGTCACCAACCAAATTCACGTCGGTTCAACACTTTGGGATATAGACCTCTTCGATGGTCGATTTCTAGCTACTTTTAGAACTTGCATTGAAGTCATTTAGAAAAAAAGTCCACTTTTAAAGCTAATTCCACTCCTTTTATGTTTAGAAAAAAATTCCACTTATGGACTAATTTCACTTCCTTTATGTTGGTTTCGATCATAAAGGATAGCAATTCACTTCATTTCCTTCAAAAGCAAAAAAAAAAAAAATCCAAAATGTTTTCAAAATTGACACTAGGAGATGGGTATTCCCCCTTTTTTTCTAAATGTCTAACTCTGTCCGCCTGTAGCTTTAGAACGAATGGATCGATTGGAATGGATCGATTGGAGTGAATCAAACGGTTTTTTTGTCCTTTTTAATGTCTTCCTTCATCTCTCACCAACCAAATTCCCGTAGGTTCAATAGTTTGAGATATGAACCCCTTCTGTAGTCGAATTTTAGGTACTTTTAGACTTTTAGACTTTTAGGCTTTGGAGGCATTTAGAAAAAAATCAACTTATGGAACTAATTTCACTTATTTTATGTCTGTTTCGACCTTAGGGGATTGCAATCAAATCATCTCGTTTAAAACTAACAAAAAAAATCCAAAATTTGTTTTCAAACTGACACCAAGCGATGGGTATTCCTTCTTTTTTTCTCACTTTCTAACTCTGACCGCCGGTGACTTTAGAACGAGTGGATGCAGTGGAGTGAATCAAACGGTTTTTTGTCCTTTATAATGTCTCCTTCATCTCCCACCAACGAAATTCCCGTCGGTTCAATTGTCTGGGATATAATCCCTTCCATGGTCGAAGTTTAGGTACTTTTAGAATGTGCTTTGGAATCATTTAGACAAAAGTCCACTTATAGAACTATTACACTCCCTTTATGTTTATTTTGATCATAGAGGATTGCAATCACTTTATTTCCTTCAAAAAGCAGCAAAAAACTCCAAAATGTTTTCGAAATTTACACCAAGACATGGGTATTTCCTTTTTTTTTCTAAATGTCTAACTCTGACCGCCTGTAGCTTTAGAACGAGTGGATCGATTAGAGTGAATCAAACGGTTTTTTTGCCCTCTTTGATGTCCACCTTCATCTCTCACCAACCAAATTCCCGTAGATTTAATAGTTTGGGATAAGACCCTTTGTCTTGTTTGAGCCATGGTCGAATTTTAGGTACTTTTAGAATGTGCTTTGGAAGCATTTAGAAAAAAGTGCACTTATAGAACTAATTTCAGTCCCTTTATGTTTGTTTTGATCATAGGGGATTGCAATCACTTTTTCTTCAAACCACAGCAAAAAAAATTCCAAAATGTTTTCGAAATTGACTCCAAGGGATGGGTATTCTCTTTTTTTTTCTAAATTTTCCAATTCTGACCGCCTGTAGCTTTAGAACGATTAGATCGATTGGAGTGAATCAAACGGTTTATTGTCCTTTTTGATGTCTTCCTTCATCTCTCACCAACGAAATTCCCGTAGATTTAATAGTTCGGGATAAGGACCCTTTCCATGGTCGAATTTTAGGTACTTTTAGAATGTGCTTTGGAGGCGTTTAGAAAAAAATCCAGTTATGGAACTAATTTCACTCCTTTTATATCTGTTTTGATCTTAGGGGATTGCAATCACTTAATTTCGTTTAAAACTAGTTAAAAAAATCCAAAATTTGTTTTCAAACTAACACCAAACGATGGGTGTTCCTTTTTTTCTAAATGTCTAACTCTGACCGCCTGTAGCTTTAGAATCAGTGGATCGATTGGAGTGAATCAAACGGTTTTTTGTCCTTTTTGATGTCTTCCTTCATCTCTCACCAACCAAATTCCCGTAGGTTCAATAGTTTGGGTTACAAACCCCTTTTATGGTCGAAGTTTAGGTACTTTTAGAATGCGCTTTAGAAACATTTAGAGAAAAGTCCAGTTATAGAACTAATTTCAATCCATTTATGTTTTTTTTTTTGATCACAGAGGATTGCATTCACTTCCTTCGGATTTCCTTTAAAGAACAGAAAAAAAAATTCCAAAATGTTTTCGAAATTGACACCAAGGGATGGGTATTCCCTCTTTTTTTCTAAATGTCTAAGTTTGGCCGTCTGTAGCTTTAGAACGAGTGCATCGATGGGAGTAAATCAAACAGTTTTTTGCCCTCTTTGATGTCCACCTTCATCTCTCACCATCCAAATTCCCGTAGGTTCAATAGTTTGAGATATGAATCCCTTCCATGGTCGAATTTTAGGTGCTTTTAGACTGTGCTTTGGAGGCATTTAGAAAAAAAATCATACTTATGGAACTAATTTCACTTCTTTTATGTCTGTTTCGATCTTAGGGGATTGCAATCACTTCATCTCCTTTAAAACTAGCTAAAAAAAATCCAAAATTTGTTTTCAAACTGACACCAAGCGATGGGTATTCCCTCTTTTTTTCTAAATGTCTAACTCTGACCGCCTGTAGCTTTAGAACGAGTGAATCAAACGGTTTTTTGTCCTTTTTGATGTCCACCTTCATCTCTCACCATCCAAATTCCCGTAGGTTCAATAGTTTGAGATATGAATCCCTTCCATGGTCGAATTTTAGGTGCTTTTAGACTGTGCTTTGGAGGCATTTAGAAAAAAAATCATACTTATGGAACTAATTTCACTTCTTTTATGTCTGTTTCGATCTTAGGGGATTGCAATCACTTCATCTCCTTTAAAACTAATTAAAAAATTCCAAAATTTGTTTTCACACTGACACCAAGCGATGGGTATTCCCTCTTTTTTTCTCAATTTCTAACTCTGACCGCCGGTGGCTTTAGAACGAGTGGATGGAGTGGAGTGAATCAAACGGTTTTTTGTCTTTTTTAATGTCTTCCTTCATCACCCACCAACCATGTTTCATTTCGTTTAAAACTAGCTCAAGAAATCCAAAATTTGTTTTCAAACTGACACCAAGCGATGGGTATTCCCTTTTTTTTCTACATGTCTAACTCTGACCGCGTGTAGCTTTAGAATGAGTGGTACGATTGAAGTGAATCAAACGGTTTTTTCTACTTTTTGATGTCTTCCTTCATCTCTCACCAACCAAATTCCCATAGGTTCAATAGTTTGGGTTATAAACCTCTTCCATGGTCGAAGTTTAGGTACTTTTAGAATGTGCTTTAGAAACATTTAGAGAAAAGTCCACTTATAGAACTAATTTCACTCTCTTTATGTTTTTTTTGATCACAGAAAATTGCATTACTTCCTTCGGATTTTCTTTAAAAAACCGCAAAAAAAATTCCAAAATGTTTTCGAAATTGACACCAAAGGATGGGTATTCCATCTTTTTTTTCGAATTTCTAATTCTGACCGCCGGTAGCTTTAGAACGAGTGGATCGATTGGAGGGAATCAAACGGTTTTTTGCCCTTTTTGATGTCCTCCTTCATCCGTCAACAACCAAATACCCGTCGGTTTAATAGTTTGGGATGTAGACCCTACGGTGGTCGATTTTTAGATACTTTTAGAACATGCTTTGGAATTATATAGAAAAAAATCCGCTTATGGAACTAATTTCACTCCTATTATGTTTGTTTCGCTCATAGGGGATTGCAATCACTTCATTTTGTATTAAAACAGAAAAAAAAAATATCCAAAAAATTCTCTTCTTCCGAGGTCTTCTCTTTTTCTCAATTTGTAACTTTGACCGCCCGTAACTTTATAACGAGTGGACCGATTGGAGTGAATCAAACGGTATTTTGCCCTTTTTGATGTCCTCCTTCATCCCTCACCAATTTCCTGTATCTTCAATAGTTTTTGATATAGACCCATTCGTAGGGTTACCACCTTTAAAGAAAACTTAGTCCGGAGATTTTGTAGCTAAGCTACAAATAGCGCTGCAGGCGAAAATCTTTTGAGGTGCCACACCCACTTTTTGGTAAATTGTGACTTAAATTTCCTTTCGGTACTAAAGTTTGCTAGAAACAATTGCTTTGAATTTTATTCACCACCAAATGTTAATTGAATTAATATTTCTTGAAGCAGATATTTTGTTTTTAAAGAACATGGACTTTTTTCATAACTCATAAAAGCTCAAAGTACGATATCATAATATAAAGTACTGTCCTTTCAAATAACGGACGGTTGGCAACAATAGCAACAGCTTCCAAATAAAACGGCTCGCTTCAGCTTACTAAAGTTGCTGCGCTGTTGTCAATACAAAAAATAATCATTTCCGGAGAAAATACCAAGTAATCCGGAGCCCGGAGACCGTATACAAAAAACCGTAGTCTTTGGGTAAAACCCGAAGAGGTGGCAACCCTACCCATTCGGTGGTTGAATTTTAGGTAGATACTTTTAGAATGTGCTTTGGCGTCATTTAGAAAAAAGCCCACTTATGAGACTAATTTCGCTGGTATTATGATTTTTACGTTCATAGGGGGTCTGACTATGATCAAAAACAATATTAAACATTTTCAAAATTTCCCAAGACGATCCCATGTTAACCCGAGTATAAAGTATAACAAACAAATGAACTCCATTGGCATTCTGTCAAGAAACGAGCGAGGGTGTTCACTCCAACAGTTAACCTAAATAAGCCTAAAAATCAGGATAAATCCTACTATCCAATGAATATTGAAATGAAACAAGGCATTTTGCTATGCAACACGGAATAAGGAAAATCTGAGCTGAAATATATTATCGGACATTCTCGCCCGTGTTTCGTCATATACAATACGTCTCGTCGAGCAGTTTTCCTCATATATGAACCGGGAAAATGTGCCAGGCATCCACGAAACCGCCATTTTCTCACGTCTTTTACGAGCGAGGAATTTTGTTTTGTCTCGATAAACCACTCGTTTCACCATCGAAATTTAGTGTCATTCACGTCAAAACGGCAACAATAACGCGCCTTCCAAAAACTCGAGAGAAAGCCAAACATGGGCACGTATGCTTACAGCTGGGCAAAGGGATTAGGAGCGGGCCCTTGAACGTGCCCCAACATATCGACGGAAGATCACATTTTAAGACGAAATTTCCGCTTTTGGCATCAGCTATTGATAGTCTGATGGGTGGATAAAACCTGTTATAACAGGAGCGGCCGGCCATAAGGAATCCGATGAAGAATTGAAACGTAAATATTCGCGAAAAAAACCACGCTGACAGAAGAAAGAAGAAAAGACAATGGCCGTGGCCTCATCAACGATGATGGATTTGTCTCGTTTGACTTGCTGGTTATTTCGGTTTTAATTCGAAGACGGTCGGCAGTTTATTTATACGTTGGAAAGAATTTTCCCGTTTTGCGCAATTGCGGGTTAATAAATACAATTAGTTGGGTTTATCTTTCCACTTAATTACCCAAAACTGCATGATGAAACAGAAATAAGGAATAACCCCCCAAGAACACATGGAACAAGATAATTAATAGCTTCTCTTTGAGGATCGATGAAAACGAGACCTACTGGAGTGGCACGCAAAACGAATATTAGTCCGAAGACCCTCCTGAAAAAATAAACTCAACATTTGTTGCAACAAGACAAACATCATTATCAGAGCAAGATAAACACACCCTGCGAGTGTATCGCTGTCAATATTTAGATAGAACTGAGCCGAAAGGCTCGCACTTCCTGTCGAGCGATTGTCAGTCACTTGTTTTTGTTTCTTCCACCCGAGACACAATGGTTTCGGGGCTAATTAATTGAGTTAGCAACCGAGAAAGTGGGATGTTGTTATTAAAAACAAGCAACGGCCAATAAGGGATAATTAATCGTTGTCCGAAAACGTGACGAGTCACGGCCGGCCGTTCAACAATCAATAATATGGTACAACTTGTCACTCCATCGGATGTTTTATTAAATCCACAAGAAAACCCTGCCGTGTAATGTCCACTGTGTGAGTCAGCACGAAAATATTGACGATGTTATTAGAATTGGATTTGTGTAAGCCATCGGAAATGGGGGAGTTTTCAATACAACGGAGTGGTCAGCAAGCAGTGGTTACATAATTTACCTGCAAAGCCTACGTATTGATGACTCAATTGATTGAAGTGAGGTTTCAGTTTTGTTTTTCTTCAATGATAAGATCAGAAATATTGTTTTTTCCAATGTTCATTCGACTTTGGTTTTTATTTATTGCTACAGTAACAAAACAATAATCTACTTAGTAACCTTTAGGTCAAGCAGATTTCAGCTCAAAGATCAGCTGCTGCCTCTAACAGTTAAAGATTTACCTTTCATTGTTGATTTCGGGCCCTGCTTACTGAGGTCACGTACGCCATTTCCTAAAGTCTGAATAAGAGTGCGTATTTTCTCTTTTTCGTATTTCCTCTTTTTCTCGTTTTTTTGTTTTTCTTGATGTCTTCTTTCACCTCCACGACAGAAGAACCCCTTTGAAAGTTAGTTTTTAGGTACCTATTGTAGGTACTTGTGGAACTAGTTTCACTCTTATTATGTTTGTTACCTTCATCGGGGATTGAAATTGTCTCATCCCGACCAAAAACAGCATCAAAAAAATTTTCAAGATCTTTTTGAAATTGACCAAAAAGGGGTTTGGGGTTATTTATTCCCTCTTTTTTCTTGATTTCCGACCCTGACCGCCTGTAACTTTAGAACGAGTTGATCTATTGGCGTGAATCCAACGCCAATATATCCACGCAATCCAATTGTTTGTTCTTTTTGATGTCCTCTTTCACTTCGCACCAAAGAAAGTCCCGTAGCGTAATACTGTGGCCGATTTCATTCACCGACTAACAGGTGGCAGCGCCGAAACTTCACCCACCGACTCACAGATGGCAGCATTAGTCGAAATCTTTCATAACATCATACCCCCTTTCCTGCGCCGAATTTTTCTTCAAATTTCAAATTCGCCGTATAGGGCAGGGGTCTACCACGCCTTACTAACGAGTCCAAGATAGACCCGGACATTATTATTTTGAAGTATGTCGTAAGTTTCTTCCTTGTTTTCTTCAGTTGTCAGTTTTGTAAAGTGTCCGGGAACTGACGGCTCCAAATGTCCGGGGACTGACAGCTCCATAGCGCTTTAAAAGCAGCCCCATCCTGGTTGTCTTGATAAGATTGTAAGGATGGGAGTATGCTCAGACCTGTCTAGTGCTGCCACCTGAAATGACAGCTAGTACGTAAGTGACAAATGTCAACAAGTGACAGTGATAAATAATAGATGGCGAGTCAAGTTTCGACGTGCCTTTATAACTCGCTTCTTTTCCATCAAAAAATCATAGCCAACTAGATGACGTTGTATAATGAACACCCCGTAGTTTAGACCACTTCAATGCTCTAGGCACTTATGGAACTAGATTTGCTCTTTTATGTTTGTTACGTTTATAGGGCACTGAAATCCTCTCATTCCGATCAAAAAGGCAAAAATAAGTTTTTCCAAATTTTTTTGAGAGTGTTGATTTTTTGATCAAATTCCAAATTTGACCGCCTGTTACTTTAGAACGAGTGGACCGATTGGATTGCATCCAACGGTTTTTTGTTCTTCTTGATGGCCTCTTTCACCTTCCGTCAATCAAAGTCCCGTAGATTCAATACTTTGGGAGACTTTTTCTTCCAATAGAGTATATACATCGTAAATCGCTCGACTTTAGTCGTCAACTTTAGTTTTTAGGCAAAAGAAATTTCTTAGCAGTTTCAACCTCCTCGCCGAAATTTTCAAGGAAGGGGGATTAGCTATAACCTTGATATTTAAAATGAACAGATAGGTCGAGAGATACCTCATTTTCAAAGTCTAGTCATTTGCCAAATTAGTGCTATTTGGTGAAATTGATCCAAAATGTCACTAATTTGTAAGTTTTACAAGTTAGTGATTTTTATTTGAGCTGTTTGAGTTGCAACAAAATTGTTTTCATTCTCCTGTTAGCCTAGAGGCCTAAAATTTCTGAAAAAAAAAACATGTTTTATCGGTTTTGGATGGATGTATTTATTTTTTTAATGAAGAATAACAGGGAAAGACTTGCTAGTAATTACTACTAGCAAGTCTCAAAATTTCGAATTCAAGTTAGACATTTACTAAAAACAGAATACAGAATCTTTCTGAAAATTAACACATTTTTATAATCGCTCTTACTTTATCGTCCTGAAATACTTTTGTTTGAGTTAGAGCGAAACTGTGTTCGCGTAACTTTTCAAGGCTAATCAAAATATTGAATTTAACACCTGTCAAACTTTAAATTTTTTTTTACTTGTCAAAATCATTATTTAGATTCGTCTGGAAATGCTAAAACAGGAATGTGATAACCGTTTTGCTCTAACTGAAACCATTTGAAAGTTACCGCTCTCGAAAGTCAAAAAAAGTAGTGTATTTCAAACGTCAATATTTCCAAAACAGTGAAAAATTAGAATAGATTGTGTTATAAAAAATATTCTGAGAATTTCGAGACGATTTCAAAAATGTAAACATGTAGAGTGTGTTCTGTTTAAAATACGCAAGTTAACGTTTGGTTAAGGTCAAAAGGAACATATTTTACCTTCTTGCCAGAAGCCCTTGGCCGAGGAGAAAATTAATTTATGAATTGTGTAATTCCAAAATTCGCTACAATTCACCTTAAATTCCACTGAATTTCGAGCTAGATTTCCTTAAATTCCACTAAATTCTGCTAAATTAGCGATCTGCTTACAGCAAAACTCACCAGTAATTTCACCTCTACGGAAAATTACCTTAAAGTTTCCCTTAATCTCCTCTGAATACTACTAAATTCCGCTAAATACCTCTAACTTCCCAATATGTATAATCAGTGATTTTCCCCTCGTTCTGAGCTTTTTCAAGTTTGTCGGCTTATCATTTCTATCTGCAACAGGAATCAAAGCCCTATTTAACATAAAACTACTTAAACGAACAAATAAAATGGATTACTATAGATTTAATTAGGAAAAATCGAAAATTGGAACTATTCAAACCGCCCTTAAAACCCAAGTTAGAAGATTAAAATCGTGCATGGATGTTTGTAAGAACTTGAAGATGATTTCGCTGAAACTTCATAATAACAATTAAGAAAGTAGGAGAGTAAAGCTACATTTTGAGCATATTTTCAAATGTTTTTTTTTGTAATAGTAATTAAGCACGTGTCGCTCAAAAAATTGATTAAAAAGTTTATTTTTTTTTAGTTTTCTTTGGCAGCTTTGTTCTGATTGCTCCATTCGATAGTCCTCGATGTCCTCTTCATACCAGCCATTTACATAATTATTGAAAAATCTCGTCGTTTTCAAGATAAAAACGAAAATCTAAAATATTAAAAAATTTCAAAAAGGGAATATTATCGTTTTTCACAAATTCTGTTTAAAATGACGTCAGTAATTAGTTGAAATGGAAACTTTTCATAACAATAGACAAATTGGATTTTTCACTCATTTTTCTCCTTTTCAAAACTGCGCTTAATTCGCCATTTTTTCATTTTTTGTATTCAATAGGTTAAATTTACAATTACATATCATGACATTTTTTTTTTGGGACACCACCTCGTATTACCTAAGAGAGGAAACAAAGCCCTATTGACCATAGAACTGCTAGAACCAGCAAATAAATTGAATAAATGGAAAATATCGAAAATTTGATGTTGGAGCATATATTTGAGACTCACTCTCATACAAACTCACAAATGTGTCCTCATCACCCAATCCTGTCCTGAAGAATGCTAACAAATAAAGAATTTGTTGGCGAGTCTCTAGAGCTTGTGATTGGCCTTAGGGGCATAGTTGTTTTGTGAATTTTAGGTAAGCCATAGAGATGTGGTGGTTTACTTTGGTGTGGAGTGAGAGACCTCCAGGAATGTGACGTCCATATTTTTTTAAGGCTCTGTAGATTTGTCCTTCAACTCTTTTAGTCGGGTCATTAGGTATTATTTTACATTCACCTTTCGTCACAATCTCCTGTATCTTCTCGTCATACTGTGTAATATCCATGACGATGGTCGCATTTCCTTTGTCAGCTGGAAGGATCTTAATTGATTTGTCCGAGGGGGTAAAATGTGGGGCAACTGTTCCAAATGTCTGTTAAATGCGATAAATGTCAGACGAAATTGGGAAATGTCAAACAAATGCAGCAATTCTTAGGCAAATGTGTCTAAATGTTGTAAATGTTGACGAAAAAATGTTGGTCAGACAATGAGCAAATGTTTCAAAAGTCTGTTAAATGTGACAAATGTGTGAATAAATTGGCTATTTTGTCAAAGGTGAGCCAAATATATTAAATTTGTTTCAGTAAATTTTTATTAAGAACCTACTAAAATTTGGGGGTTTATCAAATAGAGTACCATTTCAAGACATAAATGAGAAAGACATCGATGAATTAGAAGTTATAAAGAAGGACTTAAAAGACCTCATAAGTAAAAATGAGTATGAAAATTACTTTGCTCCTTTTTTTAAAAGATAACCCAGAAAAGTTTAAGTTTTTATTCATAAAAAAACTATTTTATATATTTCCGCTTACTTTAAAAAGGAACACCAGTTAGGGCAATCTGCTGCCGATAGTTATCAACATCAACCAAATAGGCGAAAACTCCAAGGCACTACAAAACCTCAAAAATTGGGGAAACATCGGAGGCTAGTTCGGACAATGAGTCCGGCAATATTCAAATTGTGGGAGACATGTATATCCAATGACAATTACCAATGTTTTATGGATGGAATAAGTGCAAGCTGCTATTTAAGTTGCTTATTTTGTAACCAAAAATTAAAGGTAAGTCCGAAGGTCGGTAGATGTAATTAAATACATATTTACAGAGCGAATCAAAGTCATTTTAGGTTTTCCTCTCACCGGGTTAGCCTTCCATTCTATGCATTTTTTTCTGTAGATTTCAAAAAATCTTTGTTAAGGAAACCAAAATTTTCAATTTTTTCCTACTTTTACAGGCGTGCTTTAAAATGCATTTTAAAATTTAGACTTTAAATGATAACTTTAATTAATTTAATATTCTAATTTCATAATCAAATTTAAAGTCTCTTTAAATATGATTATAAAATTGGCCATAAGTAAATCTTTTTTAATATGTTTGTCTGGACACACTTTTTTATGTTTTAAGAAAGCATTTTGTCTCGCATTTTGTTGAAGAGGTAATGTGCAATTGAGGAGTTTGCTGCAAGAAGGGTGCAGGTCCATCTTTCTTTACGTAGGTACTTCGTGCAAAAGAGATGCAGCTCCAGATACGTCAGGAAGAGAAGACCTTCAATTAGGCATTCAAATAGAAAAGTATTATGCAGTGTACTATGATGAGCAATGGTACATTGGGAGGATAATTCAGCACTTCCCCGAAGACTATTTTAAAATAAAGTTTTTAAAATCTCTACTCTCCCAATATACATGGCCCAAAGTTGATGAAATTCAAGCAGTTTCCAAAGAATTTATTTTCTATGGTCCAATTAATATGAAAGGAAATCTTCCTATGTATGTTCGCAATGAAAACAAGCTCACAATACAAACTATGTATAAAGAAATGAGAAGTGTATACACAAAAAAAAACGTAAATAATTAAAGTGTTTTGCAAGCTTGTAAGTATATTTGAGTTATTTAACAGGAGATATAACAGCTAATAGCCAGTATATTTCCAGTTAAGACCGCATTTGCCTGAATCAAATTTACTAAATCAAACAAGTCAAAGCCAGCAAATATAATTCAAATGTGTCAAATGTTATAAGCAAATGTGTTCATAATTGGACAAATGTGGCCAAACAATGACCAAATGTCTGACAAATGTGGTAAATGTTCTAAATATTTGCAAATGTGATAAATGATAACAAATTTTTCAAATATTATAAATGTCAAAAATGTGAGTGTACACATAAAAGGCTAGTGGTTAACCCCTCGGATTTGTCCCTCTGCAGTTTCCTCATGGCAAATTCCTCTTCTTTTCTGATATTTCTCTGTAGGTGTTGTCGTTTGTCCAATAGTGTTCTGACTTTCCACTTGAGTTCCTCTCTCTCTCTCTCTCTCTGGCCCCTGGAATGTCGTTGATTCTACAGCACTTATTATGTCAAGCACTGGAGTTGACTTTGGAGCAATTGCAAAGTTCAATTCTTTGCTGAGCAAGGCTTAAGCTTTTTTTCATTGGAACTCAAGATGATCGATGATATGTTTGCTATTGTTCTCTGACCCTGCTGGTGGTGGTCGATTGTTGTCTCCTGTCTTTGAAGCTTCATAAGCTTGTCATTGTTCTTTTTGTCCAGCATCTTTTTCAGTTTGATGCGTGAATTATTTATTGTCTGTAAAATGGGTGTGGTCTTCCTCCAGTGTAAATTCCTTGATTTCTTCAAACCTATGAAGGATATCGTCCAGGAGCTGTGATTTTTTTCCATCTGTGGTAGCTGATTTGGAACCGAATAAGTCCATGGCTGGCCCTGTCCAGAATACGGCGAGCTCGATCACCAGGGATTGGTGATTTTAAACGAAAAGCTAGTGGAATAATGTGGCTCTCGCACGCTGTGCAATGGAAGTGGATGTGTTCTTCCTCTTTGATCATTGCTTTCTCGTAATCTCTGAATTTCTCGTTAATACCAGGTCCGTACCGGTTTTCTAACGTTTGTTTAAAAGTGATAGACAATGATGTACTGTTAAGCGAAACATCTTGGACTGCCAATGTCTTTGTTGAGTTCTTTTTACACGACGTTTCGAGCAGTGAAATCTCTGCTCGTTTTCAAGTGAAACTGAGCATTAAGCTCGAGGCTATACGTGCTTATGTACTAACACAACTAAC
Source organism: Taphrorychus bicolor (assembly GCA_951812265.1). Classification (NCBI taxonomy): domain Eukaryota; kingdom Metazoa; phylum Arthropoda; class Insecta; order Coleoptera; family Curculionidae; genus Taphrorychus; species Taphrorychus bicolor. The sequence goes on from OX638304.1 coordinate 37,044,875, forward strand.
CACGCCCGCTATTCCTATTGGCCGGATCGTCACCACCGTCGCGCGTTATGCGACCAGCACTTGTCCGACGTATCAGTGGATGCCATACCGAAGAGACGTCGGAACTTGGTTTACCAAAGACATGTGCCTTAAAAACTGCTAATAGTACGGTTGTATATAGCTTTCCCAGGGTGGGGAGGGAAAAGAACTGTTACACTCGTACACAAATTTAAGCCTCGAGAGTATCTACTGACAAATACATTTTTGGAAACATCTTTTATTCTAGGTTCTGCTTGGGGCGTGGTTTATACGGTATGATAGAGGAACACCGTAGGTAACTTACCACAATTGAGTAAATCTGAATCTAATGACGATAAATCGTATACGTTCGTAGAACACTGCCAAATTGTGGCAGAGAAAACTGGATTTTTCGGAAAACTGTTTTGCGCTTTTGGCGATATCTCGAAGTCGGTAAGCGCTCTTGTGGCGTGGTTTATATGGTATGATAGAGGAAAACCGTAGGTCACTTACCACAATTGAGTGAATCTGAATCTAATAACGATAACTCGTATACGTTTGCAGAAAACTGCCAAATTGTGGCAGAGAAAACCGGATTTTTCGAAAAACTGTTTTGCGCCTTTGGCGATATCTCGAAGTCGGTAAGCGCTCTTGAGGCGTGGTTTATACGGTATGATAAAGGAAGACCGTAGGTAACTTATCACAATTGAGTGAATCTGAATCTAATAACGATAAATCGTATACGTTCGTAGAAAACTGCCAAATTGTGGTAGAGAAAACTGGATTTTTCGGAAAACTGTTTTGCGCCTTTGGCGATATCTCGAAGTCGGTAAGCGCTCTTGGGGCGTGGTTTATACGGTATGATAGAGGAAGACCGTAGGTAACTTACAACAATTGAGTGAATCTGAATCTAATAATGATAAATCGTATATGTTAGTAGAAAACGGCCAAATTGTGGCAGAGAAAACTGGATTTTTTGGAAAACAGTTTTGCGCCTTTGGCGATATCTCGAAATCGGTAAGCGCTCTTGGTGCGCGGTTTATAGGCTATGATAGAGGAAGACCGTAGCTAACTTACCACAATTGAGTGAATCTGAATCTAATAACGATAAATCGTATACGTTCGTAGAAAACTGCCAAATTGTGGCAGAGAAAACTGGATTTTTCGGAAAACTGTTTTGCGCCTTTGGCGATATCTCGAAGTCGGTAAGCGCTCTTGGGGCGTGGTTTATACGGTATGATAGAGGAAAACCGTAGGTCACTTACCACAATTGAGTGAATCTGAATCTAATAACGATAACTCGTATACGTTTGCAGAAAACTGCCAAATTGTGGCAGAGAAAACCGGATTTTTCGAAAAACTGTTTTGCGCCTTTGGCGATATCTCGAAGTCGGTAAGCGCTCTTGAGGCGTGGTTTATACGGTATGATAAAGGAAGACCGTAGGTAACTTACAACAATTGAGTGAATCTGAATCTAATAATGATAAATCGTATATGTTAGTAGAAAACTGCCAAATTGTGGCAGAGAAAACTGGATTTTTCGGAAAACAGTTTTGCGCCTTTGGCGTTATCTCGAAGTCGGTAAGCGCTCTTGGTGCGTGGTTTATAGGCTAGTTTAAGACCGTAGCTAACTTACCACAATTGAGTGAATCTGAATCTAATAACGATCAATCGTATACGTTTGCAGAAAACTGCCAAATTGTGGCAGAGCAAACTGGATTTTTCGAAAAACTGTTTTGCGCCTTTGGCGATATCTCGAAATCGGTACGCGCTCTTGGGGCGTGGTTTATACGGTATGATAGAGGAAGACCGTAGGTAACTTACCACAATTGAGTGAATCTGAATCTAATAACGATAAATCGTATACGTTCGTAAAAAACTGCCAAATTGTGGCGGAGAAAACTGGATTTTTCGGAAAACTGTTTTGCGCCTTTGGCGATATCTCGAAATCGGTACACGCTCTTGAGACCTGCTTTATATGGTATGATAGAGGGAGACCGTAGGTAAATTATCACAATTGAGTGAATCTGAATCTAATAACGATAAATCGTATACGTTCGTAGAAAACTGCCAAATTGTGGCAGAGAAAACTGGATTTTTCGGAAAACTGTTTTGCGCTTTTGGCGATATCTCGAAGTCGGTAAGCGCTCTTGGGGCGTGGTTTATACGGTATGATAGAGGAAGACCGTAGGTAACTTACCACAATTGAGTGAATCTGAATCTAATAACGATAAATCGTATACGTTTGCAGAAAACTGCCAAATTGTGGCAGAGAAAACCGGATTTTTCGAAAAACTGTTTTGCGCCTTTGGCGATATCTCGAAGTCGGTAAGCGCTCTTGAGGCGTGGTTTATACGGTATGATAAAGGAAGACCGTAGGTAACTTATCACAATTGACTGAATCTGAATCTAATAACGATAAATCGTATACGTTCGTAGAAAACTGCCAAATTGTGGTAGAGCAAACTGGATTTTTCGGAAAACTGTTTTGCGCCTTTGGCGATATCTCGAAGTCGGTAAGCGCTCTTGGGGCGTGGTTTATACGGTATGATAGAGGAAGACCGTAGGTAACTTACAACAATTGAGTGAATCTGAATCTAATAATGATAAATTGTATACATTAGTAGAAAACTGCCAAATTGTGGCAGAGAAAACTGGATTTTTCGGAAAACAGTTTTGCGCCTTTGGCGATATCTCGAAATCGGTAAGCGCACCTTTGAGACATGGTTTATTCGGTATGATAGAGGAAGACCGTAAGTAACTTACCACAATTAAGTGAATCTGAATCTAATAACGATAAATCGTATACGGTCATAGAAAACTGCCAAATTGTGGCAGAGAAAACTGGATTTTTCGGAAAACGGTTTTGCGCCTTTGGCGATATCTCGAAGTCGGTAAGCGCTCTTGGTGCGTGGTTTAGAGGCTATGATAGAGGAAGACCGTAGCTAACTTACCACAATTGAGTGAATCTGAATCTAATAACGATAAATCGTATACGTTTGCAGAAAACTGCCAAATTGTGGCAGAGAAAACTGGATTTTTCGAAAAACTGTTTTGCGCCTTTGGCGATATCTCGAAATCGGTACGCGCTCTTGGGGCGTGGTTTATACGGTATGATAGAGGAAGACCGTAGGTAACTTACCACAATTGAGTGAATCTGAATCTAATAACGATAAATCGTATACGTTCGTAAAAAACTGCCAAATTGTGGCGGAGAAAACTGGATTTTTCGGAAAACTGTTTTGCGCCTTTGGCGATATCTCGAAGTCGGTAAGCGCTCTTGGGGCGTGGTTTATACGGTATGATAGAGGAAGACCGTAGGTAACTTACCACAATTGAGTGAATCTGAATGTAATAACGATAAATCGTATACGTTCGTAGAAAACTGCCAAATTGCGGCAGAGAAAACTGGATTTTTCGAAAAACTGTTTTGCGTCTTTGGCGATATCTCGAAGTCGGTAAGCGCCATTGGGGCGTGGTTTATACGGTATGATAGAGGAAGACCGTAGGTAACTTACTACAATTGAGTTAATCTGAATCTAAAAACGATAAATCGTATACGTTAGTAGAAAACTGCCAAATTGTGGCAGAGAAAACTGGATTTTTGGGAAAACTGATTTGCGCCTTTGGCGATATCTCGAAATCGGTAAGCGCTCTTGGGGAGTGGTTTATACGGTATGATAGAGGAAGACCGTAGGTAACTTACCACAATTGAGTGAATCTGAATCTAATAACGATAAATCGTATACGTTCGTAGAAAACTGTCAAATTATGGCAGAGAAAACTGGATTTTTCGGAAAACTGTTTTGCGCCTTTGGCGATATCTCGAAGTTGGTAAGCGCTCTTATGGCTCTCGGCATGGTTTATACGGTATGATAGAGGAAGACCGTAGGTAACTTACCACAATTGAGTGACTCTGAATCTAATAACGATAAATCGTATACGTTCGTAGAAAACTGCCAAATTGTGGCAGAGAAAACTGGATTTTTCGAAAAACTGTTTTGCGCCTTTGGCGATATCTCGAAATCGGTACGCGCTCTTGGGGCGTGGTTTATACGGTATGATAGAGGAAGACCGTCGGTAACTTACCACAATTGAGTGAATCTGAATCTAATAACGATAAATCGTATACGTTCGTAAAAAACTGCCAAATTGTGGCAGAGAAAACTGGATTTTTCGGAAAACTGTTTTGCGCCTTTGGCGATATCTCGAAATCGGTACACGCTCTTGAGACCTGCTTTATACGGTGTGATAGAGGGAGACCGTAGGTAAATTATCACAATTGAGTGAATCTGAATCTAATAACGATAAATCGTATACGTTCGTAGAAAACTGCCAAATTGTGGCAGAGAAAACTGGATTTTTCGGAAAACTGTTTTGCGCCTTTGGCGATATCTCGAAGTCGGTAAGCGCTCTTGGGGCGTGGTTTATACGGTATGATAGAGGAAGACCGTAGGTAACTTACCACAATTGAGTGAATCTGAATCTAATAACGATAAATCGTATACGTTCGTAGAAAACTGCCAAATTGTAGCAGAGAAAACTGGATTTTTTGGAAAACAGTTTTGCGCCTTTGGCGATATCTCGAAATCGGTAAGCGCACCTTTGAGACATGGTTTATTCGGTATGATAGAGGAAGACCGTAGGTAACTTACCACAATTAAGTGAATCTGAATCTAATAACGATAAATCGTATACGGTCATAGAAAACTGCCAAATTGTGGCAGAGAAAACTGGATTTATCGGAAAACTGTTTTGCGCCTTTGGCGATATCTCGAAGTCGGTAAGCGCTCTTGGTGCGTGGTTTATAGGCTATGATAGAGGAAGACCGTAGCTAACTTACCACAATTGAGTGAATCTGAATCTAATAACAATAAATCGTATACGTTTGCAGAAAACTGCCAAATTGTGGCAGAGAAAACTGGATTTTTCGAAAAACTGTTTTGCGCCTTTGGCGATATCTCGAAATCGGTACGCGCTCTTGGGGCGTGGTTTATACGGTATGATAGAGGAAGACCGTAGGTAACTTACCACAATTGAGTGAATCTGAATATAATAACGATAAATCGTATACGTTCGTAAAAAACTGCCAAATTGACCGTAGGTAAATTATCACAATTGAGTGAATCTGAATCTAATAACGATAAATCGTATACGTTCGTAGAAAACTGCCAAATTGTGGCAGAGAAAACTGGATTTTTCGGAAAACTGTTTTGCGCCTTTGGCGATATCTCGAAGTCGGTAAGCGCTCTTGGGGCGTGGTTTATACGGTATGATAGAGGAAGACCGTAGGTAACTTACAACAATTGAGTGAATCTGAATCTAATAATGGTAAATCGTATACGTTAGTAGAAAACTGCCAAATTGTGGCAGAGAAAACTGGATTTTTCGGAAAACTGTTTTGCGCCTTTGGCGATATCTCGAAGTCAGTAAGCGCTCTTGGGGCGTGGTTTATACGGTATGATAGAGGAAGACCGTAGGTAACTTACCACAATTGAGTGAATCTGAATCTAATAACGATAAATCGTATACGTTCGTAAAAAACTGCCAAATTGTGGCAGAGAAAACTGGATTTTTCGGAAAACTGTTTTGCGCCTTTGGCGATATCTCGAAGTCGGTAAGCGCTCTTGGGGCGTGGTTTATACGGTATGATAGAGGAAGACCGTAGGTAACTTACAACAATTGAGTGAATCTGAATCTAATAATGGTAAATCGTATACGTTAGTAGAAAACTGCCAAATTGTGGCAGAGAAAACTGGATTTTTCGGAAAACTGTTTGCGCCTTTGGCGATATCTCGAAGTCGGTAAGCGCTCTTGGGGCGTGGTTTATACGGTATGATAGAGGAAGACCGTAGGTAACTTACCACAATTGAGTGAATCTGAATCTAATAACGATAAATCGTATACGTTTGCAGAAAACTGCCAAATTGTGGCAGAGAAAACTGGATTTCTCGAAAAACTGTTTTGCGCCTTTGGCGATATCTCGAAATCGGTAAGCGCAACTTTGAGACATGGTTTATTCGGTATGATAGAGGAAGACCGTAGGTAACTTACCACAATTGAGTTACTCTGATTCTAGTAACGATAAATCGTATTCGTTCGTAGAAAGCTGCCAAATTGTACTTAGACGAATGAAGAAGCCGAAAAAACTAATGGCCCACATCAAAGAAAAAAAAAGTTCATATATAGGCCACATTATGAGAGGCAACAAGTATGAAATGCTGAGGCTAATAATTGAAGGAAAGATTCAAGGGAAAAGATCTATTGGTAGACATCAGAACTCCTGGCTAAAAGACCTGAGAAGGTGGTTTGGGTGCACTTCCATTGAAATCTTTCGAGCTGCTGTATCCAGAACAATGTTAGCTATGTGGGTCGTGAACAGTCGAAAGGAGAGGGCGCCATAAGAAGAAGAAGAGCTAATATATTTGGTATTTATGACCTACTCTGGTGGGTGTTTTTAACTGTTTACTGTTCCGATTCAACCGTAAATTTTATGTAAATTTTATAGGCCGTTTCTTCTCAATTAAGAAATTAAACGAACCAGATCATCGTCAATCAGGTAGCAAAACCATGCGAGCGAATTGATAATTCAGGGCCTCATTCGCTCAATACTCGATGAGGCTTTTTTGAACATTAAACATGCGCATCTCGTTGTTTTTGCTTTGATCGGACCTTTGTTATTCGTAAATTTTACATGAGTCGGTTCATTATTTAAAATTTATTGGAGAGGTTGTGTTACGCGGGTCGGATTTTCGAATCGTATTATGTATTGATGGTGCAGTAAATTGGCCCTTGAAATATTGAAGGTCTTGTTTACAATACACGTGGAGCAGAAACTAATTTTATGGAATAATAATTTCAATGTTCCTTTTTTCCCGCGTATATTCGATTTAAATCGGTCGTCGCTTTGTTTGCTGGAAACGTCTTCAAAGTTTCACCGCGACAAAGGCAGTTTCGAAACTTTCTACCCTGTTGACTTTTTATTTGGACTGTTTGTCATGCAAAGCAGAATAAATATTATTTTTCACTTCTCGTCGCAGGGACAAACAATAATATACGGATTGCCGTTGGTTTTTCCCTTTGGTGACGTTTATTTGCACATTCCTTTTCTTTCTTATATTCAGCCTTCATCGGGAAGGGGATTAATAAATAAAATCGGGTGGCGAAATCATATTTCAGCAATAACGTTGATATTTACAAAAATGGAAAAAAAGGGCAAAGGTGGGCGTGCGTCGTTTGATAATAAATCACTCGCAAAAGAACATCTCAATTCGAAGTTTTAATAGAAACCTAATACAAGGTGCTCGCCGCCCGAAGGGCTACCCTGAAATAATAATTACGGGGTTTTGGAAAGTCTGATAAATCATGTTGGCGAAAGATGACGGATGGTCCTTAGCGGGCCCCCCGTCCAATTTAGACTTTCATATATTACCTTTTTAGTCTACGAGAAGACACCTGTGGGATTCCTCTATCCATCACCAAGCACACGTTCCTCTATAGCCCTAAAGTTATTAATTTTTAAAACTAGGACGTTTGGCCGAGACGTTTTCCAATTAATTTGCGATTTCTTGCGGGGCGCAAAAAGGCGACGCCGGCGTGGGGGAAATCAATTACGTCGTTTTCCCCCATACAACAAAGAAACCGAAAATTATATCACAGTCAGCCTTTTCGATGATTTTTCTTCTCTTGACACGGAAAATGTTCGCTATGTCACTGTCATATGCAGCGCGGAAAAAGAATCCGTCCGATGCCGAGAACGCTTTGTTTGATATAATGTGGCAAGAAGCTTTTCCTGCACTCTATTGTGCTATTATTGAGCATTCTGTTGTGACATTGCGGCGAATTTTCCTCCTCCTCCTGCTCGTTATTAAGGTAATTAGCCTGCGAAAAATATACTCGTCTCGCTTTTTATTCACTAAAGTTTGCTTACTGCTATACCGATAAAAACTCACTATTTACTTCCTCAACTACGTCGGCCGTCAAAAGCTTTTGCAGTCGTGAAGTTGTCTGTCAACGAGGCAAAAGGGTGAACTACGCAAAAGTGCGTACGTGACTTTTGTCAATACGAAACGAATAGTACAGGGAAAGGTGGTTACTCACCTCTTTGCTTTTTTTCGTAAAAGTAACACTAATATACCGAGTATAGAGGTCGGTTTTGCGGATTAAAAGAATGCGACTGCGATGGGCTAGAACATTTGCTAGAAAATTTGCGTGGATTACGGATGCCTTTTTGAAATTATGGACGTTCGAAAAATCAGGTTCTTGGCATTAGGGAGGAATTTACAATATACTGGCAGAACGATATTCGATTATTAAGAATAAACTTATAAAATTTAATATTTAAACGATTTGAAAAATTTGGCAATACAGAGCAAGCGTAATGATTGGAAAGGTCACCAAGGTGAAATGTGTGAATTTTGCTATTTTATGATGCCAAGCTCGACATTTTCAATTAAATGTCAAATAGACAGGTAGGGGAAAAGTGGATCTATAGCAGGTGTTTGTAAATTCATTTTTATTTACTTTTCCTGTTTTGAGGCAAATGCCCTCACAGAGTCCCCATTTCCATACTGTCACACTTTGCAGCCTAATCTGACCAATCCCTTGAACTTTATATTCACAGATCTCACTTGAACCAGCCTCTAATGACTGCGTTTGGAGGTCCAATGAGTCTTCCGGGAGGGACTTCCCCATTTAGAATAATCTTAGTACGCAATCTAAAGTGATTTCAGGGAATTTGAAGCCGTGGTCCAATGGAATTTCTTTCTGACGTTTCGACTACAGCTGCGGCAGACTCTATCAAAGGCGATGAGGCAATGCGCGACGTTGACTGCTTCGACTGTAGTGAGCTTCGCGGTATTTATTCCCCCACCGTCGCGCTGCAGTAGAAGGACTGGAGTGGGGGTGGTGGTGGCGCGGGGTTTCGACGCACTTGAATGCTATGATATAATGAATGGTATGTCGTAGAACGCTCTTCCAGTCTGCATTTAGAAACGTAATTTCCTCCTTGGATGTGAAGGATGTGATCCGTTATTGAGGTATACGGCCAGTGTGTGTTGGTTTTCTATAAACAGTGTGCGCAAGCTTCCCATTCGGCCTCCTTGATACTAAGACATCCAAAAACGGGAGGCGTCCTTCCTTTTCTATCTGCATAGTGAGTTGAATTTTTGGGTTGATAGAGTTGAGGTGTAAGAGAAAGTTTTGAAGTTCGCCCATGCCAGGGCTGCAATTAATAAAGGTGTCGTCCACGTATCGGAACCAGCACTTTGGCTTCTTATTTGCGGTTGCCAACGCCTTGGCCTCGAAAATTTCCATAAAATAGTTCGCTATACCGGTGCTGCCCATAGCTACACCATCAGTTTGTTCGTAGAAATCTTCCTTCCATTGAAAATAGGTAGTGGTTAGGCAGTGTTGGAACAACTTGGCAGTATCTTGTGGAAATTCCTGGCTAAAATGTTCCATGGCTTCCCTAATGGGTACCATCGTGAAGAGCCACACAATATCGAAGCTAACGAGAATTTCTCTTGGAGATATAGTCAAAGAATGCAGTTTTTCGACGCAATGAGTCGATACGATCGACGCGATAGTCTTTTGCAAAGCCCGGAATACACTTTAGATTGTATTTTGACCGGCCGTGAAAGCCTTCTCAGTCTTATTCTTAGCATGGTTTTTATTTTTCCTGGTTTTCCCTCATTCCATGTATATCCTTTGTTCTGGCAATTATTGCAATACTTGGCTCCATAATTTTTAGGCTTGGATGCCCTTTCAATCTTTTTGGCAGGTGAAACATTTTGTTTCTAGATAAATCTTTATTGAGTGGGGGAACTTCATCCACTGACTTACAGGTGGCAGCGGCGAAATTTCACCCACCGACTCACAGGTGGCAGCATTAGTCGAAATCCTTCATAACATCACACCGCCTTGTCGTCGCCGAATTTATCTTCAAACACAAGTTCTAACTATGAATTCTCATCCCGGCGTACAACCACAGTATAGAGAAAATATACCAGTCACTCTCGCAAAAACCAAATAAATTCCGAGTTCAAGAGCGTTATGACGTTCAAGCGTGAAATTGTTTAGGTTGCCAATGTATGCATTCAGTATAGGACATTGGCGTAAAGTGACCAAACTCTTGTTTACTTTAGCCTAAACACAGAATGAGGATTATTTAACAGTAGCGTCACTCTATCACGTGACCGCTTCAACGCTAATAATTCTTCTCCTCCTCTCTTCCTCCTCCTCGTTATTAAGGTAATTAGCCGCGGAAAAATATACTGGTCTCGTTTTTTATTCACTAAAGTTTTCTTGCTGCTACCGATAAAATCTCACTATTTATTTCCACAACTACGTTTATATTACCCATTCAGTTATTTTTGTTGTCCAGTGACCTTCATCACCTTTGAAACCTTCATTTTTTTTATACCTTTTTAGCACATGTTGAGAAGATACGATAAAAATGTCAAAGTCAAATTTCCAGAGTTTACTTGACGACAATTATAACTGAATGGCTTATACGTGTGCACTTTTTTATACCCCTACATCCACTCGCTTTATACTTCGATGGTTCGCTAATGTCTCGCTTTTCAAGTAAGTCAAAGGCTAACTAACGAAGGCCGTCAAAAGCTTTTACAGTCGTGATTTTCTTTGCCAACGAGGCAAATTGGTGAACACGCAGAAGTGCGTATGTGACTTTAGTCAGTACGAAACGAATAGTACACAGGAAAAGGTGGTTACCCAGCTCTTTGCTGGACATTTTTAGTAAAAGTAACACTACTATATCGAGTATCTGCTGTTCTGCGGGTTAAAGAAAGCGACGGGAACCTGAAATCCGATGGGCCTGAAAGAGATGGGGGAGAAGTATACAGGGTGTAGAGAACGGCCTCACATTATGTCATGTTTTGTGTGTGACCACAGAGGTTTCTACAATATGTTTTTAAAGCCCGGTTTACAGTCTTAAATTTCTCTGAAACCAGGCAAAATTATGTACCAAGAAAAAGATAGTACGTGACTTTAGTCAGTAGTAAAGCAAAAGTGCTTACGTGAATATAAAGGAATAATACAGGGTACCTTTTTTACGTAGAAATCTTCTGGATTTTTAATTTTTCTAATAAACTGGTACTATGTTTACACACAAAAAAAGTTTAGGTATTTTTTTATACATCACCCCCTTGTAATTGCCCCTGGCAAATTTTATAAGTTAATCTCCACACGTTTTGGAAATATTAATTAAAAATCACCCTTAAGATCTTATCACTCATACCCTGTATATGATAACCAAAGCATTTTTTTATATATGTTTATAAGTTTTTTTCTTATTTTGGAGCCTAAAATAAGTGGTTACATTTATGCTACTATTTTCTAAAACACCTTGTATATAGAGTGAGTCAGGATTATATGGACGTCCGAAAAAATAATGTTCTTGGCATTAGCGTGTGCAAAGTTCACCTTGCAGTCGTAAAAAAGGATCGTGCGCAACACGTACGAAAATCTTCACACTCTTGTGACGTTGTATCAACCGTTCAAACCGTCACAATCGTGTGAAAAGTGCAATTTTCGGCACTAGGTGCACAATATACTGTTTTTTACGACTGCCTCGGAAATGAACAAATACGCCCCACTAACTACTGTTGAAAATCGCATATTGCAAACAGCGTGCGCAAAGAGCACATTGCGCACGCTCTCATATAGAAGCGTGTGCAACATCCACTTTGCACACATCCACTTCTGACTGCTTCGCACACGCCTTGCATATATTTTATAATACGAATGATTATATATGAAGCAAGATCGCAGTCATAGAAAAAGTATAGTGTGCAACAAATACGAAAATCACTCTTCACACTCTTGTGACGTTGTATCATTTGGCTACGGCTCGTGTCCAAACCGTCGCACGCGTGTGAAAAGTGCAATTTTCAACACTAGTTGCACAATATACTATAATGAACAAATGCGCAGTACTTACTACCGTTGAAAATCGCATACCGTGCTTCCAATGCCAAAACCACGATTGTGCACATTTGTGGTTTTGGTATTGGAAGGACGATGTGCGCAAAGTGCGCTTTTCGCAAACAGAAGCGTGTGCAAAGTCAACTTTGCACACGCTTTGCGTACGAATGATTATTTATGAAGCAAAATCGCAGGCGTAAAAAAGTATAGTACGCATCACGTACGAAAATCACTCTTCACACTCTTGTGACGTTGTGTCATTCGCCTACGGGTCGTGTCCCCCAACACTCGTCACGTCGTGTATGTTGAAAAGTGCAATTTTCAACACTAGTTGCACAATATATTAGTCTGAGAATGCATTTCTCATCTATGGCACGTCATTTTCGACGCCATAATTGACTTCTGCATCGGTCAAATCGATCTAAAATTCCATGGTTAATAGTAGCAAATCCATGCAGATTAAAAAGATACCAAATTCACGATGGTATAGGCTGACAAGCTCCAAAACATTTATTACTTTTCATAGCTCTATTTCAGAGCTTTTCCTGCACAAGGGGGGTAGGATATAAAACGCGAACTTTGCACGGTCAAGCGCCCCCAAAACGCCAGCAAAGTTTTCCGCTTATCTAATACGGCATGCAAATTATGTCATGTAAAAGCCTCTTGTTTATTCACTTTTACAGCTATTAGGCATTTAAAGTGATCCATTACTTCCTCTCGTAAAAGCTTAATGTTATATAAATTTTTCCAGCAGAGTCATTGCTTGTCCCAGGCATAAAAGTAATGACTTAACTGATGAGGCCTTCGACTGCAGCTCTTGCGTACGGTCCCCGATCGGGCCATTTTTTAAGTCTACAATGTGTATTATAGAAGTGAGCCCATTGTTTGTTAATTACGTATGATTAATGGGAGAAACTGGCGGCTATTTTTCAAACTGTGCAATCGTGAGCTTTTTTGTCGTGTATTAATGGCGATTTGTTGATATTTGGGTCAGCGGTAAGTCTAGAGGTCAACCGAGACATGATTCTTAATTCGAAGCTAAATTAGAGGATTTACGAAAACGCCGCTCGGGCTTCAGAGTAAAAGAGGAATGAATTTCCTATAAACCCTTCAAAGGAAACTACTCCTACAATTTCGGTGGAAAACTCGAAACTTCTCAGGTAAACATAAAACTTTAAAGTGGATTGCTTCAAGATGCAAATAAAATTTTATTTTTACATTTGGCTCCCCAACTTATATATCCGATTTTAAACTTCCGAGGGTGCTCCTATTGAGAAACGTGTTCTTAACACTCTTCTTGTTTTACGAGGGGCGAATTTATCGGCAACCCCGGAAACTTTCCGCTTTTCATATAAAAATCCCGCTTAAGCGTCGAAGTTCTGATAGAGACTAGCCGTTAGCCGAACAATTAAGTTAATGCGGCCCTGGAAGTCGGGCGAATTTTCCTCTTTACTTTCGGCACTTCCGTGCACCATTACCGTATGTTTTCGGTCCATTTTTAAGGCAATACGCTCAATGACCGTTCTGGGAAAAGCCTTTACTGCCGTCAGGGTGTGGGAAAACCGTTTCCTCCAAAATTTACTACATAAATTCTTGGCGCGATAAAAAATTTTCCGCTCGTGCTTTAGAGCGAAATCGATAACTCTTTGGGCGATGCTTATGAAGGTTGTTTAATGCAATCGATTTCTCAAGATGAGACTTTAAAAGTTATCGTAAAAACAAACGATATGACAGTTGTGGTACTTATGAACGGGGGAAAACAGTGTTGCGCTCTTAAGGGTTCGAACTATACAAGTTACTTCTTTGGTTTTGTAAGGTCGATTTAGTGTAACGACTTTCGTTTCCTGCTCAGCAAGTTCAAATAGATTTCTTTTCATGCGTCCAGATATTATATGCAGAATGTTACGCCCGTTTTACAATCGTAAAGTTCTTGACAAACCGCCAAGAAACTTACCATAAGCCTACTCAGTAGTTTCTTGCAAATCGAAATCAAAATGCCTCGATTTTTTTTCATGTTTAGTGTTTTTTTGGTAACTTTCCGGGTACCATTAGAAACCAAAGTTACTAATTGATTTCTGAATTTTACAGTAATCTGCATCGTTTTTCCTTAGACCGGGCAGTGACGTTGATACTAGACGAGTGCAATCTAGTTGATTCAACAAACGGACACGGATGGCGCCACCGGGAGACTTTTCTCGGTGCTGCAATGAAATGTGTCTTGAGTACCAAAAGTTTCGCAAGTCCTGATTGTGTCAAAGCCTCACTGAACAACGGGTATACAGCGAAACTAGTCTGGGGATGGGCACAGTTAGAGGTTGCGAAATGGTGGTTAAAAAGGTCGAAAACAACGTTTTGAAAGTTACTAAGTTGTGATTGGAAAGGGGAAGAGGACAGGTGGAATTAGTGTGACCACCTTCAGTAGATTTCTACTTTTTTAGTAGATTTTGAGAAAATTTAGTGGGCATATTCTTTGATAGATTTTCTGTCTAGTAGATGAACTGTCTGTTAATCGAATTGACTAATAGCAAGATGGAATTATTATTTCATGAAGGAAAGCTTTCCTAGGAACAAGATGCGTCACTTGCCAAAAGCAATGCCAAATGAAGAAAGATTGAGAGGCCACACGAAGCCTAAAAACAATGGAGTCAAGTATTGCAATTATTGCAAGAACGGAAATTATACAGGGAGTGAGTGCAGGAAAAAAAAATCTTGCTAGGTATATTCCACATGGAAATGAGGGACCGCCTGGATCTGGAGGACACATTCGACTAACAAATGCTTTCATTGGTGGTTAATTCGGTTAATCAAAAGATCTGTGCATAAACGGTGCAAGGAAATTAATTAGGCTGCAAAGTGTGACTTTTTAGAAATAAAAATGGCTCTGTGAAGGTAATTGCCTCAAGACAGGACAAGTAATTTAAAATTAACCTTAATTTACAAGCACCTGTTTTACTGCAAGTGGATATTTGTCATTGAATTAGCTCGGTACATCCACTTTTTCCCTCCGTGTCTGTTTGTCGTTTGGTTGAAAGTGTCGAGTTTGGCGTCATAAAATGGCACAATGTTATTGACCATTCACACATTTTACCGAGGTGAAATTGTTTCCAATTTAATAGTGTGAAGTTGTTCATAAAACTTCCGAAGATGTCCGGCGCACAGTGGGGCAGAGGTGGAAAAAACTCCTAAGTTCGTAAAGTTTGTTGAAATGTCGAAAAAATGCCGAAAGCAGACAAGTTTTCAAATTTCCAAATTGTAATTATACATGTGCATTTTTCGCATATCTTAATTAAATTCTGGATCTATTTTCATTGCAAAAAGCTTAATATTTTTTTGGGTTTTTAGCATTGATTTTTTATTTCTTTATTAATTCATTTTAATATTTTTGTTTGCTTTATAAAATGATCATTGAAACAAACAGTGTAATTCAATGCCGGTAGGGGTATTAGCCCTCGGAGTAGTTGTTTCTGTTTGTTTCCTTCTTAACAGCTGCAATAATTTTGGAAATATTGAAAGCAGATAAGTTTTCAATTTCCAATTAGTAAATATTGCCTTTTTGCATATTTTAAACTAGAGTTTCCGGCGAAAAAGCTAAAAATTTCTATCACTAACTTATCCTAATTTCAATTTAACGTTAAGACCTACAGTCACGAAATAAGGATTATAAGTCAACTGTTGGAATATGGGGAATCTTAAATAAAAATGCAGCGTGTTGCTTATTGAACGCTCGATGTGATTACTCACACTAGCTAGATTCTTAAAAAAGAATCATATAGTTATGTAACCAGCCCTAAGTAGAAATACCTGACCATGCACCTGACTCAGCCCTGCAGTACCAGAACAAAGAAAATGCTGATAGTGCCTATTATGCTTTGAGCTTTCTTTAACGCTTTAAATAAAATTATATTTATTCTCTGCCTAAGCTTTGTACCCAGTAGTTGCGTATGTCCTTTTCGTAAAATAGATATTTTTAAAAAGTCATTTTAGTAGTCGAGATCTTTAATTATATCGCCTCGCCTTGTAAGCACAAAAAAGGGGTTTGCATTTGTATACAAACTATCAACGTGTGTTTACATGTTTTACTGAATAAGCAAATGGAAGAGGAGCTTTATGTCGTTTGATTTTTGTTCATTAAATATAAGGACTCAATTTCAAAAGAATTCAATATCAGCCAAACAGTGTCATTCTGTAGTAGAAATTCCAAAACGATATATAGGAGTTACTCTTTAAAATAAATTAGTTTTTTTTGCAGTTATAATAATATAATTATCAAAAGAATGTGAGGAAGGGATCTTAATGGGGGGGGGGGGGGGGGAGGCGAAATTCAAGCCACGATAAGAACTTAATTCCCGACATTAAAAGCCATTTCTAAATTTTTAATTTCAAAACTCCTTCCACGTTTCCGAAAAATTTATTTGAATTTCTACAAAGACTCCAAACTGGCATTTGTAGGCAGTTTGACACTATAGACTCTAATCATAACCTGAATTATCCCTCCCAATTTTATTTGATCTTGGCGATTATCTTAATTTGAACTTACCCAAACTCTCTAAATTTCTATTTTTAAACCCTTTGCGTCATTTTTGACTCGAATTGACTCAGAAATTTTGACGATTAATCTCCATTTTTGACGTTTTGAGTAATTTTTAACTGATGTGTGTTTTTAAACTCTTTGAGTCACTTTTCACCGATTTTTGCCTTAATCTTAGTTAGACATTTTTAGACGCACTCTGTAATTTCTTAATCATTTTTAACCCTAATTTTAACGTCAATTGGCCCAGAAAACTTTAATCTGCATTTTTGACGCTTTGAGTAATTTTTAACTGATCCTGGCCATTTTCTTAATTTGACTTTAGCACTTTTTGGAAATGGTGGTCCTGGATTGGAGTGCTCTCTACAGGTAGTTTCCAGGCAACCGGATTGGTGACGACGATATGCTAGTTAATGCGATTGGTTGAAAATGACCAGTTAGTGATCATCCGGACCCAATCCGGATAGCAATTTCCAAGTGCTAATGTGCCCTTACCCCACATAACAGCAAAACTATTGAGTACGTACTTACACAGTGTGGCACATTCTTAACGCAGGTTTCGTAATATCTCAAAATATTGATTTGAGACAAAGGCGGTGCCATGTAGTAGGGTTAGAGCTTCATTTAGAGAATAGTGACCTTTAAACAGGATGATTCGAAAAGTATTTAATGCCGATTCAAACATACGTTTTTTTAAGTAAGACACTACTACAGTAGTACATTTTTTTATGTAGCAAATCCTATGCCGATCCCTAATAGTTTTAGATATAATTGCGTCTTTAAAATTGTATTTTTTTTTTTGCTTCAAGAATGTGTAGTTTTTAAGCGGCTTGAGATAGAGTCAAACGCTTAAAAAATGTGTTGAATTTCTGAAATTTTTAAAAGTAGTACAAACTGAGAGATCGTTATCTAAAATTCGTAATCTAAGATACGAAATTGTAATTCGTTTGGTTCTATTTCAAGCCTGTTAAGAGCCACAGTTTTTTAAAATATAACAAATTACAATTTTTAGATGCAATTATCGCCACGTAAAAACTATTTCTAATTTCACATGCAAAAACACCATAATGATATCTCGTTTATAAAATACATCTTTGAATCGTAAATACTTTTTGGAACACCATGTAAAATGGTCAGTATTTTTAAAATGTTATTCTAACTGCTCTACATGATACAGATTTTGCCCCAACTTAATTTCTATATTAGCTTTGATGCTATCGAATCCTGCGTTAAGTTTGTGCCACCCTATATAGTAATAAATAATAATAATGAGATAAACCCAACTCCGACTCGGCGAATTTCTTTTATTTTATTATAGTTATTGTAATATATCTAAGAAACGTGCAGTTATAAAGTTTGTAAAGGTTCAACTCTACCAACTGAATTTATTAATTAAATGCTGTACCTCAATCCTCAATAAACACTAAATTTCCTCTGAATGAATCGAACGAAACAAAAGGCAAATTGATATCATCATTAACCAAAAAGATATTAAGTTATTTCCGAATTTTTGGCATTTGGCCCCACTGTGCGGCGTAGCCTACCGTGTTACAGACCGCCTCCCGTTTTTCTTCTAGCCTGTTGTACATGTATATTTATTACAAATTTACAACATTTTGGCTCTATAGATAATTCGTAAAGTTGCAAAATGCCGTGGATTGCTTCTTTCGTGACATGATTATTTGGATTCACTACAATTACTAATCATTTAGGCGAAGTGCACTTTTACAAAAATACCAGTGGTTTATTGACGGTTATTGAGAATGATTGCCCATCCTATAGATTTCTCATAAAAAAATAACAATCCACCCGTTTTGTGTTCTTCTTGATGTCCTCTTTCACCTCCCGCCATCGGAAGTTCCGTAGGTGCAATATTTTCGGAGATAGACCACTTCGGAGATCGATTTTTAAGTACTTTTAGAATCGCGTTTTTGGACCATTTATAAAAAAAGTTCTTAAGAGTGGAATTTCATTCGAATTCAGTTTGTTACGTTCTTAGGGGATTGTATTGAAAAACAGCAAAAAAAACCTTACATTTTTTTTTTTAAATGTGCAATGTGGTTATTATTACGACTTTTTTCTCAATTCTCAACTTTGACCGCCTGCAACTTGAAAACGCCTGGACCGATTGGAGTGAATCCAACTGTTTTGTCCTCCTCTTGATGTCCTCTTTCGCCTCCCACGGAAGTTGCGTAGGTGCAATATTCTCGGAGATAGACCCCTTCGAATATCGGTTTTTAGGCACTGTTAGAATCGCGTTTTTGGACCATTTATAGAAAAACCTCTTTAAAGGGGAATTTTATTCAAATTCAGTTTGTTACGTTATTAGACGACTGTACATGACACATTCAAAACAGCAAAAAAAATGTTATAAAATATAAATAAATAAATAGTTTGTTTATTTAGCCGTAGCTAGTCCTCTACACAAAACGGTACTGGCCATTTGTTCTGTATTACATCTATGTGACAATATAAAATCATCCTTGTTTCTGGTGCCATAATAATGAAGGCTACTAAAGTTTGTTGTTTTTTGACATACATAGTGTGGTAGCAATTCATTTTTTAATTTATAAATAAACACAAATACGTTGTACATTATTCTTTGTTTTACTGATAATATACTAAGAACATTTAACATCATATTTATTGGGGTATACCTATTACACTTAAGTATCACACGCATTGCCCTATTCTGTACAATCTGCAATTCATTAATTGTATAATTTGGCACACTGTAGAACAGTGTGCTGCAATAGTCCAAGTGAGGAGCAGCAATAGAATTATACAGTAAAAACTTCGTATAAAATGATAAGTTCCTTCCAACTCTCGCCAAAAAATTTACTTTCCTTGAACATTTTCTAATTACATATTGCGCATGTGGTTGAAAGGTTAAATGGTTGTCAAAAATAACCCCCAGATATTTTATTTGTTTGTCAAAGCTTAACTGTTGGTTATTTAGCCTAATGTTTATACTATTATAATCTACTCTAGAGATCAGATGCTTCTTCCCAAAAATACAAAATTTTGACTTTTTTACATTAACACTTAAACTATTATTACAAAGCCATCTATACAAGTTGTTAATGTCATGATTAACATTGCGCTGTAATTGATTTATATCCTGTCCTGTTAAATAAATCATTGTATCGTCTGCAAACAACTCAATTTTTGAATAATTCAATATCTTAACAATGTCATTAATATAGAGTATAAACAATAAGGGACCGAGCACCGTTCCTTGCGGAACTCCTCGGTTTACATAGATTGGGTCTGATATGCTATTTTTGGACTTTACCACTTGTGTTCTATTATTTAAATAACTCTTAAACCATTGCACAACTGTACCCTTAAAACCCATATTAAACATTTTTTTAATCAATATGTCATTTGTACATTTACGAAATTCGTCACAGATATTAACAACTACAGTTTCACAGGAATGTCCTTGCCGAAATCCAGATTGGTTGGTCACTATTATTCGATGTGTGTCACAGTAGTTTTGAATTTGCTCTTTAACTGCCATTTCCAACAGTTTTTCATAAACCGGCACATTGTTAATCGGTCTGAACTCCGAGCAAAG
Organism: Taphrorychus bicolor; assembly: GCA_951812265.1. Lineage (NCBI taxonomy): Eukaryota > Metazoa > Arthropoda > Insecta > Coleoptera > Curculionidae > Taphrorychus > Taphrorychus bicolor. The sequence goes on from OX638304.1 coordinate 37,064,926, forward strand.
ATTTGTGTTTGACACCTTTGGAACCGGCACAACAGTAGAGCACTTCCAATCCTCAGGAAACACACCACTTGCAAGCGATGCATTAACAATATCTAACATTCTGTTTGCAGTTACAGTCAAGGATGTCCCTGAAGACCTTCGTTGATATACCACTCTCACCTCCTCCAACATTTTTCATTGACTTAACGTGTTTCTTAAGATCACTCATAGTTACTTCTCTGAATTTATTCATTGATGATTGCAGTACTGAAACGTTGTTAGAAGTTTCTTCCGGGCTTGAGGCTCTATGAACTTCGGAAACAATCTGTTCAATGCTACAAACAAAATACCGATTAAAATCATTGGCAATACACTTCTCATCAGTAACTAGACCGTGTTCAAAGTTGATAGCATCCGGTTATGTTTGATTTTTTTCTGGAAGAAGCATTTTTAAATTCTTCCACAATTCATAGGAGTTTTTCTTGTTGCTATCAATTTTTTCGACATAGAAATTATTTTTTTCCAATTTAATGTGCTTAGTAATGTTGTTTCTGATGGCTTTATAGTCATTCCATACGTCGCTGTTTTTTTCCTGGACTGCCCATTTGTACAAAGCATCTCTATCCGTCATCATATTCATGATGTCTGCTGTAATCCACTTCTTATTTACATATTTCAGTTTGATATCTATTTTGTATTTGCGACACATTTGGTTCATCACATCTTTTATACTATTAATAAAGGAACCTGCCAATACATTAACATCTGATATATTATTAGACCATGGAACTTCCAACATGAAGTCCCCCAGAAACTCCATACTGTAACCACTCATTTTTCTTTTACATAGCGTTATGTACTGAATATCTGTGTCCTTTTCATTTAATTTTACCGTCAGTATGTTATGATCACTTATTTGTAGGGTTAAATGAACTGAATGAGGCAGATACTTATTATTGGTGATTATGAAATCAATCAGAGTAGCACTGTTGTTTGTTATTCTCGTGGGCGAAGTAACTATTTGAGTAAAACCTCTCATATAGACTTTTTGCAAAAGTTTATCACCATAAAATGAGTCCTTAAGCAAATCAAAATTGAAGTCCCCCATAATTACATTTATTCCCTCATAATCACTTACCCTTTCCAGATATTCAGTAAAGTAATCCACAAATCGTGCATTTTCCTTTTGGGGTGGATGATATAAAACAGTACAAAGATACCCTGATGAAGCGGTAATAACTTCAACAGATAATAACCAAACAAAGTTCTCCAGGCACTGCTTAAACCGATTCCACAATTTATACCGTTACGTATCAGTGCCATTACACCACCAGTCCGATTGTTTGTTGTCACACACTGTTCAATTCTATAACCATCAATATGTAGTTCGGATTCTTCCACGTCATCGAACACATGAGTCTCTGATAACAATAACAATTTGGGTTTCCATTCATTCATCAACACCATTAATTCGTCCTTGTTGTTTAGAAACCCCCGGCAATTGAGGTAGACAATAGAAGAATTTATCTCAGTATGAAAGTCTATTTGCTATTTTAAAAACTTTTTTCGTTGCAACTCCTCCACCCATTTATAAGATTCACATTTAGTGACATCCCATGTTGTATGGTTATGGCATATTTTTGATTTGAATCAATACAATTTTTGCATCTGTTGGTACTACTCTTACAGTCTTTTGTATCATGGTCACTGTTACTACATTTGCCGCAAATTTTGCTATCTTTGCATTCCTTTCCTAAATGGCCGTATCTACAGCAATTAAAGCAACGCACTACCCCATATTCGTTAAATACCCTACAGCGATTCCAACCAATATTCACTCTTTCTTTCGCCATAACAATGTCATATGTATCTGAATCCACCTCAAAAACCAGGTTAAACTTTTTATTTATAACATTTGTTTTCCTGAGTACTTTCATTTTCCATTCTTTACCATCACAATTTAAATCATTTTGTCTGGTAATTTTTTCTATAATATCTGTGTCACTATTAGCATGTTCACTTTCATTAATTCCAACAATTTTGATTCGATGATCATATATTTTTGGTCTATCCACTTGGTACTCTTCTCCAAGTTTTTGCTGAATCTCATTTTGGATACTGTTTATTTCTTTCTCATTTCCACAGTTTAAAATAATTCCCCCATTTTTTGTGGAACGACCCATGGATACTCCTGCTCCAATTTCAGACGGGTTTACTTTTTTCCTTAGATCTTCTTTAATTTTTTGTACTTCTTTTTGTTCGCCCTTTTGTTGAACAACTAGGACTTTACTATTATTCTTGACAGTTGAAGCATATGATTTCGCAATAGGTAAAACATACTCCTCAGTTGACTTCCTTTTTTTCAGTTCTGCAATTTCCTTTTTTAAACTAATGTTTTCCTCAATTAAGAAGAGCTACTTAACAAAGTTTCTAAAGTAGCATTTATCGTATCAACCATATTTTGGTCGACATAATTTTCTTCCACTCTACTCCTTTTCCTTGATCTTTCCCCTCCCTTGGCAGAACAAGCTTTACATCTCCACGTCGATTTCCTTGTATGAAAACCTCTCATATCTACGTTTTCACACTTTCCGTGAAAAAGATTGTTGCATGTAGTACACTGTATTAATGATTTTATATCCTCAAACACTTGCTTACAACCAAAACAAAATTCATCTGCTTTATCATTATTCGCATCGTCGTTCCTTGCCTCCGACATCGTGAACCACAAACAATTTTAGCTCCGGTCGCAGCAAAAAAAAGAAAACCGACGATTGTTTATATCGCAGGCAACAATGTTTTCGCTTCACCTTTGATTTATCAGATTAATATTCACATCTAACTTTTTATATTTGGTACACGGATGAAGAGCACCAAAAACTGCACTCTGTAAAAAAATCAAAAATTTTTATCCACTACTTCCCAACAAAACTTCCTCTTTTCAACGCAGCGATCCAAAACACCGTCCGGACTCTGTCCTCGCTCTTCCGAAAGTTTTTTGAAAATGGCCAAAGGGCGGGGGGGGGGGGGGGGAGGCGGGGGGGTATTACGACTTTTTTTTTCAATGTGTGTTTGCTGTCAACTCAAAACAGTTGGATTCTTTTTTGTTGTTGGAAGATTTTTAACTTGACATAATACCCCACCAGCTTTGGTACAAATTCTGAGCGAGTTCTTATTGCCATTCTCTAAACCATCTAAGTCTCACTACTTTCTGAGGTTCTAAATGTATGTAAATTTTTGGGCTGTCCAAAGATGGCTGTCCCCCTTCTACTAAATACGAAAATAAATATACCTATTCTATCTCGATTTAGATCATGAAATTGTTCCTTAAGTTGATTTTTCATTTTAAATTCTGAGTGACTTCTTATTCTCCTTTTCTATACCATATTCCATTTTTTTCTGCATCTTACATTGCCATGGAATTTACCCTGTATAACATCGATGGCAATTGTCGTTTACTTGTCGTCACAACAGATACGGTAAATGTGGAATCGGAAAATGATAAGTAAATTCGGCAATTTGAATACTGCCCAATAGAATCGCGTGATGAGTATTTTTCAACCAATGAAGTCGAACCAATCACTAACTGGTATTTTTAGTCGTTATTGTCTCCAATACGCTTTAACACTTTGTCAAATTGAAGTTGCGTTGTTGTCAATTTTTAATTGGTGTGTCAACTTTTTAAATACATAATTTTTGATTCATAATCCCAAAATGCCGAAAATAATAGACCAAAAAGTTCGCCTCTATATTAAAAGGAGTTTCCATCAATCCAGAAGAGAACTCCCACAACAATTGCTCATTATTACCCTAGCTAAAATTTCCAACATTTTTGGGGTAAGTATTATGCATCACTCTCGACTTTTCTCAGGTATCGACTGTAGGGCCTATTTGAGGACTGGAAATACTACTTAATTTCTTGATGCGTAAGCTATTAATAATATAAAAGTATTATGTACCATAGCTAATTGCTTTTTATCCTAGTACATAATACGTAAAGCATAAAGAAATGCGAACAAAAATAATTGTATTAACCAGGACAGGTAAAGCAAAATAACCTAGGTAGATACAAGCAGCCCCGACATATAAAAATGTCCACACGACAGCACTGCGGTATAAAAGTCAGTTAATGCCGCTCGGGGGCTCTCGCAAAATTCAGTTTCTAGCTGCCTTCTATCATCTATCGAATCGTAGCTTGAAACCTTGAGAGGCAGATATTACCGGAAGTGCGTCAGGTGAAAAGGAAAACCATGGTAGAAGACTTTTGTGTACCAGACGATAGCGTGCGGAACCGCTAAAAGCTTGCTGATCTCCATAAAGTGATCGGCTGAAAAGCGACTCGGACTCAGTAGTTTGTATAGAATAGACAGCTATAGGCAGTAACTGCAAGCCATTCAAATCCAAATTGCTCCAAGTAGGGAGGCACCCGAGGAGGCGCCAAGAAGTGCTTTTATATAGATCATAGAACATTGGCATTACCAGGTATCATTCATTTTGTCAAAGCCTCACTTTACAAAATAGATTTTGCTTGACCTAACAAAGAATATAAAATATACTTACTCAATGCCACTGCGCTAAAGTAGGGAGCCTTAGTTTTGCTATAAGGTCGAAGAACTACTCTACCAAATTTAATGTGATAAAGACTGCGCATATCCTGGTTGCTTTGTCTAAGCTAACTCACTAGTAGCATTTCCAGTTTAAAAAAAACAAAGAAAATTATTGAGTCTAATTTATTAAATATGTGTGTTTTCAATTTACTGATATATTTATTTCTAGGTGAGTACTAGAACTGTACAAAATATTATTAAAGGACACGACATCGACGAGGATGAATCAAACCATATAAAGCCAGCAGAAGGTAGAGGGAAAAAAACAATAACATTTTTGGAACATTTATTTCGGGAAGATCTGCAACGACTAATTTGGCAATACAACTCAAAAAACCAGTACTTATTTCCTTATATATATATCTCAAAATATACTATATACTTTATACCTTACTTAAAGACGCAAAAGAAAATTTGGACTTTACTGGGGGACGGACAACTTTGTACAGAGTTTTAAAGTCGATGGGGTACAAACACAAGACCGTAAACGGACGCAAAATTTTATGTGAACAAAAACATGTCATTGCAGCCAAAATTACATTTTTGAGAAAATTACAAAAAATCGGCTGATAATGTCATTTTTATGTATCTAGATGAAACTTGGATCTACCAAAATGGGTCGCAAGTCCGTCGATGGGTACACGAGTCTGACATTAGAAGCAACCCATCGCGCATTACATCTGAAGGGACCAGATTTACATTACTACATGCTGGGACAAAGTCTGGCTTTTTAAACGGATGTGACTAACTTATAAATTCAAAAAACAATGACCGAGACTACCACAAAACTATGAATGCGGACATTTTTTCAAAATTGGGTGACCAATCAGCTTATTCCTGCATTAAGCTCAGTGCAAGAAAAATGTGTGGTTGTTATGGACAATGCTCCATATCACTCAGAGCAATTGGAAAAACCTCCCACATTTTCAAGCAAAAAAGCGAACATGGTGGAATGGTTGGTTAGCCATAATGTTACGTTTGAAGCGAACATGACCAAAAAACAGTTATGGGACATAATACGACCGTTACGAAGTGGACCTAAACTTTATGTGATTGACGAACTTTTGAAAGCCCACGGTCATGAGGTTCTTAGGTTACCCCCCTACCATTGTCAATACAATCCTATTGAAATGGCATGGGGGTTTTGTAAGAACCTGTACAATAAAACCATCATGAGTCAACCCTCATCGAAAGGTAGGGTTGAACATGTCTGGAAGGAGTGCCTTTCAAAATGTAACGGAGACTTGTGGACAAAATACTGTGACCACTGCGAACGGCTAATAACTTCTGACTGGTATAAGCACATGGGTAATCTGTCAATCGACAATATTCCTCCCTTTAACATTTCACTTAAAGCGTCAGATTCAGACACAGATGATTTGTCAATAAATAGTAACGCATCAAGTGAAATGATGGAGGTAGAAACCACTAACTCGACTTTCACAGACTGATTAAAAATCGACTAACTGCAATAATTTAAATTACACAACTTCAATATGCGACTTTGACTTTCAACAAAATATCTGGAAACTCAAAGTAGGAAAACAAGACTGAGCATAAATGTCTGTGGTGATAGTTCCTTCTTGTAAGTATTATTAATCAATATACATAATTATAAAAGTTACAACACATACAACTTTATTAGGAGAACAATTATGGCTTTTAAGATGGGGAATTCAGCTTCCGCCTCAAAAGCTATGACCTCCCGCCTCATTATACCCTGCTCCACAAAAGAAATACCCATAGCAAGCCATAAGAAGAAAGTTGCAGTTGCTCAATTCCACAAGACCAACTCAAATGGACAGAAGCTGTGCCAAAACTCCTACCTCCTAGAGGTGGTTGATGCTCCATGAAGATGAGAGGAGCTAACTATAATAAATGGCAATTGTTTGTTGTTGAAGCCCTATGTAACGTGATAGATAAAAGATTAAGAAATTTTGTATTGCGCCGACATACTATCGTTAATTTATTCGAGCTTTGATGTAAACTACAAATGTATGGTCGAAACGTTGGCGAATTATCGGCGTAGCCAGGTTAAATAATTATATTGAAGTTGTTTCGCTATTTTTTTTCCAGAATAATAATGCCATTGTTAAACATAGAATTATTTATGATGAACTTAATGAAAAAACATGTAAAATTTTTGTTCTTGGAAATGCTCAATATAAACACTTTTGAATCACCATTAGCCTAGTGTTTTGCAATTTGATGAGAAAGTGAAAAATTAAATAAGGTCCGACTTATATTAATTTAGTGATAATAAACATAAAATTTCGGTGATTGAATTGGCCATTACAACCACTTAAATTAGTCGTTTTTGTCAAAAGTAAAAAAATATGAGCAAACTGAAATGAGTAACCACGAAGTACCTATAGGTTTCAGTAAATCTTCTAATATACATGAAGCCTATGAATAAAACAGTTACCCTAAAATCTGGACTAATTGAAACAGTCTAGCAACTATGTAGGCATAACAGTAAACAATAGTCATAACCTCAAACCGATTTATCAATCATTGTCACTGTCGGTTATATATACTGGGTGAAATATGTCAAATTTCCAAGGCTAACGAGATGCAGAATATAATGGAATATGTTATAGACCATCTAATTGTCAGTTTTATGAATTTGGGAAGGATGGAAAGTAGCAACAAATATTTGTTTTCTGAGCCTACGTACTCAATATGAAGTTGAACACACCTGTTCTACCTTGACTCAGGCCTTAAAATCTTTTATCCACGAAAATAATCACATTATTCTTGTACATTCTCAAGATTAATGCTAATCTTTATTCACTTGTTAATAATGCACATTATTATTGACAAGTGAATAAGGAGTTGCCATGGAAACGAAACATGTCGTAGGCAACTGGCAACTCAAAAACTAAACATGAAATCGGTAGTTACCACTGATTCATTCAATTAATTATCCTTCTTTTAGGATGTATTGTGACAAATGTAGGTTAATCTGCCTCTTGTTTACTAAAAAAAGTACTTTTCGCTGAAAAATTCTTAAAATTGACCATAAAATGAAGTAAATTACCGGCCACCCTCGTAGCATTTAATTGAACATGCACGGGCGACTAGACCGTCATCTATCTGACGCATCAAACGTCGCGCTGTCGATTAGCCGGAATCTTGGTCGTGGATAATAGTATATTATACAACAAGAATTTAATGATAGTCGTTATTCCCGAGGCTCTTGAGCCCACGAGCGAAGCTAGGGGCACAAGTTGCCCGAGAGAATAACGCTCATTAAATGCGAGTTGAATACTATATTTTATCCACGATCCAGATTCCGGGTTTTCTCAAATATGATAGGTTATAGGTGCCACAAAGATAATTCACAATTTTAAAACCACGACTGGTTTTAAGTCTAATCGACGGCGCGACGTTTGATGTGTCAGATAGATGACGGGCTAGTCGCCCGTGCATGTTCATTTCAATGTTACGAGGGTGGACGGTAAATTACTCCATTTTATCGCCTACTTTAAGTATCTTTTAGTGAAAAGTACATATTTTTTGTAAAAAAGAGACACTGTAACCAACATTTTGCCTCAATACATCCTAATAGAAAGATAATTATTTGAATGAACCAGTGGCAACTACCGTTATAATGTTTATGGCAGTTTACTTTTTGAGTTGTCAGTTGCCTACGACATGTTTCGTTGCCATGACAACTCATAATGTTCATTATTCACAAGTAAATATAGTTTACCATCAATCTTGAGAATGTACAAGAATAATGTGATTATTATAGTATGGTCATGGATAAAGCATAATATTAAACTCGCGTTTAATGAGCGTTATTCTTTTGGGCAACTTGTGCCACTCGCTTCGCTCGTGGGCTCAAACGTTACTTTCGAGAATAACGAGTACCATTAAATGCCTGTTGTATAATATACTATTGTCCACGACCACTTCATAATATACTGATATTCAGCTTGTTGACAAAAGTTAAATAGGGCTCATATAGTGTCAGAGGGATATATGAGTTGAAACAGCGGGAATAATGATATTATTCTCGCTCGCCATTTAAGTTATATATGTTGCCTTGGCAACCAGTAGGAGTAGGCAACAACGCAATATCAAACGCCGCAGCATAAAAAATGCACTGGTGGCCCCGGTTTTGCCGTCAAACGCGAGTGTCACTTTGACATTTCAATAATTTTATTTACACTACTAATAGATTTTATAATTTGAAATTATTATTAGACAATGGCCGTGGACAAAGTATAGTATGATACTCGCTTTTTATGGCCATTATTCCCACGGGAGACTTGCGCCCCTCGCCTACGGCTCGTGACGCAAACATCCCCCTAAGGCAATAATGGCTATCATAAAAAGCTCATTTAATAATATACTATTTTCTTTATTTCTAAGTGATGACTTCTGAGTTTCTGCCTTAATCTTATCTAAGTCTTTCCTGCTCTTCTTTTTGCTCCTGATGACGTCTTACTCGCTCTTCTCTATGGAGTTTACGTTCTTGGTGACGTCTTTCCTGCTCTTGCGTCACAAAGGTAAGCAATAGTAAATAACCAAACGGCCGTCACAGGCTTAAACATAACAATCAAAACGGCTTCCTTCAGGACTGATGAATTAGTCAGGATTTCACGGGCCTCGCTTGCATTTGCATCAATTACCCTAATTTTTGATACCTCTTAGGCGACGGAAATCTTCCCTAAACCCTTTAGGCAGGCCGCGAGATCTGAACTTGGAGAGTGCGTTTCCAAAAATTAATTAAATCCTATTATCCGGATTAACCTGTAGATGGCATATTCTTTGGACGTGAGAAACTTTAATGGCGTCTTCACGCAACCGTCTCGAGAGACGCTAATTAAGACCGCTAATCGTCGGAAGTAGTACTTTGAGCGGCGGTTCCCATTGGTTTTTCTGTGGGTTTGGGGCCCAGCTAAACTGCCGGCCCCACCGAAAGCAGGGGCGGAGCCTCGGCGACATACAGTGCGATTAAATTTAGACGTGGTCGGGTTCGATGTTTGGAACTAATTTTAAATAAATGAGCTCGGCCACCATGTTACTACAAGGTACTACACGTATGTTAATTAGGTAGTTATTTACGGACGAGTGCCGGCAGCTTTGCAAGGTGTCTTATAACGTGCTTTTTTGTACACAAAACAAGATATTCATGTAATCGCGGCTTAAAACAAAGTAATCGATAGTTGCCAAGTTTCCGGGGGCTTCGACGAGGCAGAATTTATAGTACCGAAAAGGTCCTTTTTTGTACACAATACAAGATATTCATGTAATCGCGGCTTAAAACAAAGTAATCGATAGTTGCCAAGTTTCCGGGGGCTTCGACGAGGCAGAATTTATAGTACCGAAAGGCAGTTTCATTCAAAACTCTAAAATATCGGGAGCTTAACAAGTTCCGTAATTTAATTCTAAATATATTGGATCCGATAATTCCTTGTTTGCAGTTAGAAAGTTTTGACTGAAGAATTTCGGCTTAAAACTTCCCTCCCAAATCTAATTTATTACAAATATTAAGCTTTTGTATTACATTCTCCCCTGGAAGTGGAATGGCTCCAGGGACCGTGTTTGAAAAAAACCGAAGTGACTTTAAGCCGCAACTGCATCACCACTCGAAAGAAAGCTACAAGCGAATGCTAACTAAATTTGATTTTAGAATTCCATTTCGGTTGCTCCGCAACGTTCGGGAAAACTATAAAAGTAATGGGATTATTTTTTCCATTTTCCCCGACATATTTAGTTCGAGAGCGGCCAACGAAATAGGAGCAAATCGCGAAACTAATCAATAAGGGCAACTGTTTGTTACAATTGACGTTTAATCCTATCGATGGAGCGGCCTTCGGCTTATGCCTGAAGGCAAACGATCCGGAATAGTAAATGATGTTTACTGGATGCTGGATATTTACGAATTTGCTTGGGGAAAAGGAGCTTTTCCAGTTTCGTTCTTTACTTAAAATCAATTGGTCATGGCTTGATTCAACAATATTTTCAACAGGAACGAAGAAAATAGTTGGCTCCGCTGTCTTAGTACTTTTGTGACGAGGTAAGCAATAACGCTTGGCTACTAAGAACCCATTGGAAGAAGAGTTTTTACTGTCTACAATTGAAAAACGTCATCTAGAAGCCTATGAATTTTTGACAGACAAAAAAAACGATAAGAAAGCAAATGGGTTTTTTTCTCTTGTTTCGACATTTCACAGCCAATTAGATGATTTATTTCTTCAAATAAACACTCCTTATTTGACCATTTGCACATGTCACTAAGATGAAGTTGTCCATACACAATTTGTTAGTGTGAAGTTATCTATAAAATCACAACGAATTCTACATCTGATGTCGTGTTCTACAGTTTTGGCCCCTCTTTTTACCAGAAGATCACAGAAAAAAACTCGGCGTCTCTTCCGGCGAAGTCACGTCACCTGACATCTTACGTCAAATAATTCAAAATCGTGATTCGCCAATTGATGTGCTGTAACGATGAAATTACGCCATAGGTACCTTAAAAATGGCGGACTTCTGGCCAAAGAACCGGATAATTTTTTGGCAAATATCGGTATTTGTTTGCTCTGGCCCTATCTCTTACGTCATCGGCATGCCATAAAATTTGCGAAGATGCCCGAAGCGACGGTGTGGCCCACTGTGTTACAGGCCACCTCTAATTTTTTTACAGCCTGTTGAAAATTTTTGTTTACAATATTTCGATTATTTAGATAATTCAAAGTTGCAAATAGCTTTTGTTGCGTCCCATTGTGACTTAAACATTTAGTTGGATTCATGGATTTATTATCCTCTAAAGAAGTCTTTTTTTTTTAAATGGTCTATATCCGAAAATGTTGCACCTACGTACTTCCGATGGTGGGAGGTGAAAGAGGACATCAAGAAAGGGACAACACAGTTGGATTCATTTCAATCGGTCCAGGCGTTTTTAAGTTTCAGACGGTCAAAGTTGAGAATTGAAAAAAAAGTCGTAATACCCCCCAGTTTGGAGATTTTCAAAAACATTTAAGCAAACTCTTTTTTTGCTGTTTTCGATCGGAATGGCACATTTGTAATCCCCTGAGAACGACACAAACACAATTCGAATGAAATTTACTTCATAAAGAGGTTATTTTTAAAAATGGTCCAAAAACGCTATTCTAAAAGTGCTTAAAAATCGACCTCCGAAGGGGTCTATCTCCGAGAAAATTGCACCTTCGGACCTTCCAATGATGGGAGGTGAAAGAGGACATCAAGAGGAGGAAAAAACAGTTGGATTCATTTCAATCGGTCCAGGCGTTCTCAAGTTACAGGCGGTCAAATTTGAGACTTGAGAAATGTCGTAATGCCCCCCCCCCCCCCCCCTTTAAGAGATTTTCAAAATTTTGGATATTTTTTTTACTGTTTTTGATCGGAATGGCACGTTTGAAATCCCCTGAGAACGTAACAAGCACAATTTGAATGAAATTAACCTCTTAAAGTGGTTTTTTAAAAAATGGTCCAAAAACGCGATTTTAAAAATGCCTAAAAATCGACATCCGAAGGGGTATATCTCCAAGAAAATTGCCCCTGCGGAACTTCCAATGGTGGGAGGTGAAAGAGGACATCAAGAGGAGGAAAAAACAGTTGGATTCATTTCAATCGGTCCAGGCGATCTCAAGTTACAGGCGGTCAAATTTGAGACTTGAGAAATGTCGTAATGCCCCCCCCCCCCTTTAAGAGATTTTCAAAATTTTGGATATTTTTTTTACTGTTTTTGATCGGAATGGCACGTTTGAAATCCCCTGAGAACGTAACAAGCACAATTTGAATGAAATTAACCTCTTAAAGTGGTTTTTTAAAAAATGGTCCAAAAACGCGATTTTAAAAATGCCTAAAAATCGACATCCGAAGGGGTATATCTCCAAGAAAATTGCCCCTGCGGAACTTCCAATGGTGGGAGGTGAAAGAGGACATCAAGAGGAGGAAAAAACAGTTGGATTCATTTCAATCGGTCCAGGCGATCTCAAGTTACAGGCGGTCAAATTTGAAACTTGAGAAAAAAGTCGTAAACCCCCCTTTAAGAGATTTTCAAAATTTTGGATTTTTTTTTGCTGTTTTTGATCGGAATGGCACGTTTGCAATCCCCTGAGAACGTAACAAGCGCAATTTGAATGAAATTAACCTCTTAAAGTGGTTTTTTAAAAAATGGCCAAAAAACGCGATTCTAAAAATGCCTAAAAATCGACCTCCGAAGGGGTCTATCTCCGAGAAAATTGCACCTGCGGAACTTCCAATGATGGGAGGTGAAAGAGGACATCAAGAGGAGGAAAAAACAGTTGGATTCATTTCAATCGGTCCAGGCGTTCTCAAGTTACAGGCGGTCAAATTTGAAACTTGACAAAAAAGTCGTAATACCCCCCTTTAAGAGATTTTCAAAAAAAATTCGGAAAATTTTGTTTGCTGTTTTTGATCGGAATTGCACGTTTGCAATCCCCTGAGAACGTAACAAACACAATTTGAACGAAATTTACCTCATAAAGAGGTTTTTTTAAAAATGGTCCAAAAACGCTATTCCAAAAGTGCTTAAAAATCGAAATCCGAAGGGGTCTATCTCCGAGAAAATTGCACCTGCGGAACTTCCAATGGTGGGAGGTAAAAGAGGACATCAAGAGGAGGAAAAAACAGTTGGATTCATTTCAATCGGTCGAGGCGTTCTCAAGTTACAGGCGGTCAAAATTGAGAATTGACAAAAAAGTCGTAATACCCTCCTTTAAGAGATTTTCAAAATTTTTGATTTTTTTTTGCTGTTTTTGATCGGAATGGCACGTTTGCAATCCCCTGAGAACGTAACAAGCGCAATTTGAATGAAATTAACCTCTTAAAGTGGTTTTTTAAAAAATGGCCAAAAAACGCGATTCTAAAAATGCCTAAAAATCGACCTCCGAAGGGGTCTATCTCCGAGAAAATTGCACCTGCGGAACTTCCAATGATGGGAGGTGAAAGAGGACATCAAGAGGAGGAAAAAACAGTTGGATTCATTTCAATCGGTCCAGGCGTTCTCAAGTTACAGGCGGTCAAATTTGAAACTTGACAAAAAAGTCGTAATACCCCCCTTTAAGAGATTTTCAAAATTTTGGATTTTTTTTTTGCTGTTTTTGATCGGAATGGCACGTTTGCAATCCCCTGAGAACGTAACAAGCACAATTTGAATGAAATTAACCTCTTAAAGTGGTTTTTTTAAAAATGGTCCAAAAACGCGATTCTAAAAATGCCTAAAAATCGACCTCCGAAGGGGTATATCTCCGAGAAAATTGCACCTGCGGAACTTCCAATGGTGGGAGGTGAAAAAGGACATCAAGAGGAGGAAAAAACAGTTGGATTCATTTCAATCGGTCCAGGCGTTCTCAAGTTACAGGCGGTCAAAATTGAGAATTGACAAAAAAGTCGTAATACCCCTCCTTCGGAGATTTTCAAAAAAAATTCGGAAAATTTTGTTTGCTGTTTTTGATCGGAATTGCACGTTTGCAATCCCCTGAGAACGTAACAAACACAATTTGAACGAAATTTACCTCATCAAGAGGTTTTTTTAAAAATGGTCCAAAAACGCTATTCCAAAAGTGCTTAAAAATCGAAATCCGAAGGGGTCTATCTCCGAGAAAATTGCACCTGCGGAACTTCCAATGGTGGGAGGTAAAAGAGGACATCAAGAGGAGGAAAAAACAGTTGGATTCATTTCAATCGGTCGAGGCGTTCTCAAGTTACAGGCGGTCAAATTTGAAACTTGAGAAAAAAGTCGTAAAACCCCCCTTTAAGAGATTTTCAAAATTTTTGATTTTTTTTTTGCTGTTTTTGATCGGAATGGCACGTTTGCAATCCCCTGAGATCGTGACAAGCACAATTTGAATGAAATTAACCTCTTAAAGTGGTTTTTTAAAAAATGGTCCAAAAATGCGATTCTAAAAATGCCTAAAAATCGAACTCCGAAGGTGTCTATCTCCGAGAAAATTGCACCTACGGAACTTCCAATGGTGGGAGGTGAAAGAGGACATCAAGAGGAGGAAGAAACAGTTGGATTCATTTCAATCGGTCGAGGCGTTCTCAAGTTACAGGCGGTCAAATTTGAAACTTGAGAAAAAAGTCGTAAAACCCCCCTTTAAGAGATTTTCAAAATTTTGGATTTTTTTTTGCTGTTTTTGATCGGAATGGCACGTTTGCAATCCCCTGAGAACGTGACAAGCACAATTTGAATGAAATTTACCTCTTACAGTGGTTTTTTAAAAAATGGTCCAAAAACGCGATTCTAAAAATGCCTAAAAATCGACCTCCGAAGGGGTATATCTCCGAGAAAATTGCACCTGCGGAACTTCCAATGGTGGGAGGTGAAAGAGGACATCAAGAGGAGGAAAAAACAGTTGGATTGATATTTGTGGGGCGAGGCGTTCTCAAGTTACAGGCGGTCAAATTTGAAACTTGAGAAAAAAGTCGTAAAACCCCTCTTTAAGAGATTTGCAAAATTTTGGAATTTTTTTTGCTGTTTTTGATCGGAATGGCACGTTTGCAATCCCCTGAGAACGTGACAAGCACAATTTGAATGAAATTTACCTCTTACAGTGGTTTTTTAAAAAATGGTCCAAAAACGCGATTCTAAAAATGCCTAAAAATCGACCTCCGAAGGGGTATATCTCCGAGAAAATTGCACCTGCGGAACTTCCAATGGTGGGAGGTGAAAGAGGACATCAAGAGGAGGAAAAAACAGTTGGATTGATATTTGTGGGGCGAGGCGTTCTCAAGTTACAGGCGGTCAAATTTGAAACTTGAGAAAAAAGTCGTAAAACCCCCCTTTAAGAGATTTTCAAAATTTTGGATTTTTTTTTGCTGTTTTTGATCGGAATGGCACGTTTGCAATCCCCTGAGAACGTGACAAGCACAATTTGAATGAAATTTACCTCTTACAGTGGTTTTTTAAAAAATGGTCCAAAAACGCGATTCTAAAAATGCCTAAAAATCGACCTCCGAAGGGGTATATCTCCGAGAAAATTGCACCTGCGGAACTTCCAATGGTGGGAGGTGAAAGAGGACATCAAGAGGAGGAAAAAACAGTTGGATTGATATTTGTGGGGCGAGGCGTTCTCAAGTTACAGGCGGTCAAATTTGAAACTTGAGAAAAAAGTCGTAATACCCCCCTTTAATAGATTTTCAAAATTTTTGTTTTTTTTGCTGTTTTTGATCTGCATGGCACGTTTGCAATCCCCTGAGAACGTAACAAGCACAATTTGAATGAAATTAACCTCTTAAAATGGTTTTTTAAAAAATGGTCCAAAAACGCGGTTCTAAAAATGCCTAAAAATCGACCTCCGGAGGGGTATATCTCCGAGAAAATTGCACCTACGAAACTTCCAATGGCTGGAGGTGAAAGAGGACATCAAGAGGAGGAAAAAACAGTTGGATTCATTTCAATCGGTCCAGACGTTCTCAAGTTACAGGCGGTCAAAGTTGAGAATGGAGAAAAAACTCGTAATACCCCCCTTTAAGAGATTTTCAAAATTTTTGATTTTTTTTGCTGTTTTTGATCGGAATGGCACGTTTGCAATCCCCTGAGAACGTAACAAACACAATTTGAATGAAATGTACCTCATAAAGAGGTTTTTTTAAAATGTTCCAAAAACGCTATTCTAAAAGTGCTTAAAAATCGACCTCCGAAGGTGTCTATCTCCGAGAAAATTGCACCTACGGAACTTCCAATGGTGGGAGGTGAAAGAGGACATCAAGAGGAGGAAAAAACAGTTGGATTAACTTCAATCGGTCAAGCCGTTTTCAAGTTACAGGCGGTCAAATTTGAAACTTGAAAAAAAAGTTGTAATACCCCCCTTTAAGAGATTTTCAAAATTTTTGATTTTTTTTTGCTGTTTTTGATCGGAATGGCACGTTTGCAATCCCCTGAGAACGTAACAAACACAATTTGAATGAAATGTACCTCATAAAGAGGTTTTTTTAAAATGTTCCAAAAACGCTATTCTAAAAGTGCTTAAAAATCGACCTCCGAAGGTGTCTATCTCCGAGAAAATTGCACCTACGGAACTTCCAATGGTGGGAGGTGAAAGAGGACATCAAGAGGAGGAAAAAACAGTTGGATTAACTTCAATCGGTCAAGCCGTTTTCAAGTTACAGGCGGTCAAATTTGAAACTTGAAAAAAAAGTTGTAATACCCCCCTTTAAGAGATTTTCAAAATTTTTGATTTTTTTTTGCTGTTTTTGATCGGAATGGCACGTTTGCAATCCCCTGAGAACGTAACAAGCACAATTTGAATGAAATTAACCTCTTAAAGTGGTTTTTTTAAAAATGGTCCAAAAACGCGATTCTAAAAATGCCTAAAAGGTGCCTTTTTTGCTGTTTTCGATCGGAATTGCACATTTGTAATCCCCTGAGAACGACACAAACACAATTCGAATGAAATTAACCTCTGAAGAGGTTTTTTTTAAAATGGTCCAAAAACGCTATTCTAAAAGTGCTTACAAATCGACCTCCGAAGGGGTCTATCTCCGGGGAAATTGCACCTTCGGACCTTCCAATGATGGGAGGTGAAAGAGGAGATCAAGAGGAGGAAAAAACAGTTGGATTCATTTCAATCGGTCCGGGCGTTCTCAAGTTACAGGCGGTCAAAGTTGAGAATTGAGAAAAAACTCGTAATACCCCCCTTTAAGAGATTTTCAAAATTTTGGATTTTTTTTGCTGTTTTTGATCGAAATGGCACTTTTGCAATCCCCTGAGAACGTAACAAGCACAATTTGAATGAAATTAACCTCCTAAAGTGGTTTTTTAAAAAATGGTTTAAAAACGCGATTCTAAAAATGCCTAAAAATCGATCTCCGAAGGAGTATATCTCCGAGAAAATTGCACCTACGGAACTTCCAATGGTGGGAGGTGAAAGAGGAGATCAAGAGGAGGAAAAAACAGTTGGATTAATTTCAATCGGTCAAGGCGTTTTCAAGTTACAGGCGGTCAAATTTGAAACTTGAAAAAAAAGTTGTAATACCCCCCTTTAAGAGATTTTCAAAATTTTTGATTTTTTTTTGCTGTTTTTGATCGGAATGGCACGTTTGCAATCCCCTGAGAACGTAACAAGCACAATTTGAATGAAATTAACCTCTTAAAGTGGTTTTTTTAAAAATGGTCCAAAAACGCGATTCTAAAAATGCCTAAAAGGTGCCTTTTTTGCTGTTTTCGATCGGAATTGCACATTTGTAATCCCCTGAGAACGACACAAACACAATTCGAATGAAATTAACCTCTGAAGAGGTTTTTTTTAAAATGGTCCAAAAACGCTATTCTAAAAGTGCTTAAAAATCGACCTCCGAAGGGGTCTATCTCCGGGGAAATTGCACCTTCGGACCTTCCAATGATGGGAGGTGAAAGAGGAGATCAAGAGGAGGAAAAAACAGTTGGATTCATTTCAATCGGTCCGGGCGTTCTCAAGTTACAGGCGGTCAAAGTTGAGAATTGAGAAAAAACTCGTAATACCCCCCTTTAAGAGATTTTCAAAATTTTGGATTTTTTTTGCTGTTTTTGATCGGAATGGCACGTTTGCAATCCCCTGAGAACGTAACAAGCACAATTTGAATGAAATTAACCTCTTAAAGTTGTTTTTTAAAAAAATGGTCCAAAAACGCGATTCTAAAAATGCCTAAAAATCGAACTCCGAAGGGGTATATCTCCGAGAAAATTGCACCTGCGGAACTTCCAATGGTGGGAGGTGAAAGAGGACATCAAGAGGAGGAAAAAACAGTTGGATTCATTTCAATCGATCCAGTCGTTCTCAAGTTACAGGCGGTCAAAGTTGAGAATTGAGAAAAAAGTTGTAATACCCCCCCTTTAAGAGATTTTCAAAATTTTGGATTTTTTTTTGCTGTTTTTGATCGGAATGG
The DNA here is from genome assembly GCA_951812265.1 of Taphrorychus bicolor. NCBI lineage: Eukaryota > Metazoa > Arthropoda > Insecta > Coleoptera > Curculionidae > Taphrorychus > Taphrorychus bicolor. Next base: position 37,083,381 of record OX638304.1, read on the forward strand.
CACGTTTTCAATCCCCTGAGAACGTAACAAGCACAATTTAAATGAAATTAACCTCTTAAAGTTGTTTTTTAAAAAAATGGTCCAAAAACGCGATTCTAAAAATGCCTAAAAATCGAACTCCGAAGGGGTATATCTCCGAGAAAATTGCACCTGCGGAACTTCCAATGGTGGGAGGTGAAAGAGGACATCAAGAGGAGGAAAAAACAGTTGAATTCATTTCCATCGGTCCAGGCGTTCTCAAGTTACAGGCGGTCAAATTTGAAACTTGAGAAAAAAGTCGTAATACCCCCCTTTAAGAGATTTTTAAAATTTTGGATTTTTTTTTGCTGTTTTTGATCGGAATGGCACGTTTGCAATCCCCTGAGAACGTAACAAGCACAATTTGAATGAAATTAACCTCTTAAAGTGGTTTTTTAAAAAATGGCCAAAAAACGCGATTCTAAAAATGCCTAAAAATCGACCTCCGAAGGGGTCTATCTCCGACAAAATTGCACCTGCGGAACTTCCAATGGTGGGAGGTGAAAGAGGACATCAAGAGGAAGAAAAAACAGTTGGATTCATTTCAATCGGTCCAGGCGTTCTCAAGGTACAGGCGTTAAAAGTTGAGAATTGAGAAATACCCCCCTTTGGTCAGATGATATGGCTCCCACTTTGGTAGGTAATTTCCTTAGATTCCCAATATACCAGTTTTAAAAAATACAGGCTTAAATGGGTTCTTGTGTTATGTGAAAAAATTAATAAACTAATTAAAAATCAGTCATCGACCTGTTGAGTAATACGCCTTACCAGTTATCAGGAGCTGCCAATGGCAGTACATCTCGTCATTCATAACGATACAGTTACCTGTTACCCACTCCCTAGTTTGTACAAGATAATGTCGGTCACTAATTAAATTTTCCTCTGGATTTAATTAAAAATATCTTATCGATTTTCGGGCTAACGAGAGCCGCGTTGTCGCCACCGTATTCTTAAGCGACAGCCTGTTTACGGAAGAAATGAAAGTGCCCTGTCACAGTTTTCGCACTGCAAAAGCCGGCCTCCAATAACACCAGTCGCTTTAATCGCCAAAGGACCCATTTTCGTATTTGTTGTTTTTTCGTTTTACTCCGTGTTCTAAGTTTAGACAAGTTGCAACGATAATAAACAAAGGGCAAAGTTAACGTCGCAAAGGGTGCTTCATTAAAATTAAAACATGCTCCCTAATCGTCTTAGTTCCGCTTTTGTGGGGAAAGGCGGAAATAAAGCTGTCCCCCAAGGTAGTTGCGTTCAAACAAAAACAAATTATGACGATGGGAAAATCTCATTAACTTGGCGAGCTACATGACAACAATAAAAGGTGTGCCGTGGTTGTTATGCTCTTTTCTAGACATGCACCTGAAGATATACGCACCCAAATTCGGGTATAAGATATCTTATCAAATTGACTGACTGCGACATTATAATCTTCACTTATGGATGGATGTTCAATTATGTGTGTTGTCAGTAGCCTAAAGCGGTACACAAAAAGAGCATTAGCTCGCTGATTGTTCGCGCCTTATTACGCAAACAGAAGCGGCTATTTTTCTTCCCCAGGGAAAAGGATCCGAGATAAGTGCAACGTCAATAATAATTTTCCATTTTCCACTGTCAATAAGGCCGCATTGCTTAATGGATTAAGTTCAAAAATGGAAGAATTTTATCGATATTTATTCGGGATAAAATTGAAAATTTCTGTATTATTTCAAAGTGTTGCTGCAGCACTCGGACTTAATGGATTCGGCCCCTTGTTCGAGTGGTCTTAAGGTGAAGTGCCGCTCCGACTCGAGGTAGCAATTAATTTTAAAAGAGCTTTATCGTCTATTTAGGCCCGACTTCCTTCCTCTATCCACTCATAACTTGTGTGTGCATCTATTCGAGACCACATTATAATAACGTTTTTTCGGTGAAATTAAACTGACCGGCCCGAAAAAAGCCATTAATAACATTTTTTCGAGAGGGATACCGAAAAAGTTTAATCCGCCCTAAACTTTAATTGAAACAAGGTGCTTAAAATCATTAGGCCCCTAATTATACAGCCCTTTCGGATTAAAATCGTGCAATGGAAGGGGACTTCTAAAACTGCTCTCTGAATTTAATAATGGATATTATGTTGGGTATTGTTTTAAACTTTGTGACAAAACTTTTGCTACAACACTGCGATTATCCCCCTACACCTCCCGAATTAGTGCACAAATGTCGAAAAAAATAGAGCATTTTTTACTTCGCCTCAGAAAGTCAACTTCCTGATAGATAAAAAAAAAATGTAAGATGGTTAGATAAAAAATAACATGTTTGACAAAACCAACTTGATTTTCTGAGCCTTCGATAACTTTAAAAAAATATACTTTCTGAGGCATCAGTAAATTGCTAAGGTAACACTATAAGACACACAGAAAAACTTTATTGACAAAACAAAAATAGAGCATTTTTCACTCCCTCTCAGAAAATAAACTTCTTTATAGATAAAATATTTTAAAGTGGTTATTTACTTCACCTCAGAAAGTAAAATGAACTAAAGCACATGTTAGTATAAAAGTTAGCAATAAAAGTAACTTGATTTTCTGAGTCTTCGACAACTTAAAAAATATATACTTTCTGAGGCATCAGAAACTTGCATTTATACATAACTGAAGAGTCTCAGAATTCTTCAACAACATTTTTGACAAAAAAATAAAGCATTTTTTACTTTGCCTCAGAAAGTAAGCTTCCTGATAGATAAAAAAAAATTTAAGGTGGATAGATAAAAAATATATATGTTTTCTGATGCATCAGAAACTTGCATTTATACATAAGTTTAGAGTTTCTTAAACAATAATTGTTTGACAAAAGAAATAGAGTTTTTTTTACTTCGTCTCAGGAAATAAACTTATATAAAAAAATGTAAGGTGAATAGATAAAAAAGAACAAGCTTGACAAAACAAACTTGATTTTCTGAGCCTTTACTAACTTTAAAAAATATATTTTCTGAGACGTCAGTTACTTGCTGATGTAAAAAAAAACTTTTGACAAAACAAAAATACTTATAACATTTTTCATTCCCTCTCTGAAAGTAAACTTCCTGAAGGATAAAATAACTTAAGGTGGTTGTTAACATCACCTCGGAAAGTAAAATTAACTAAAGCACATGTTTAATAAAAGTAACCTGATTTTCTGAGTCTTCGACAACTTAAAAAATATATACTTTCTGAGGCATCAGAAACTTGCATTTATACATAACTGAAGAATCTCAGAATTCTTCAACAACACTTTTTTGTCAAATAAATAAAGCATTTTTTACTTTGCCTCAGAAAGTAAGCTTCCTTATAGATAAAAAAAATGTAAGGTGGATAGATAAAAAAGAACATGTTTGACAAAACAAACTTGATTTTCTGAGCCTTTACTAAATTGAAAAAATATATTTTCTGAGACGTCAGTTACTTGCTAATGTAAAAAAAAACTTTTTGACAAAACAAAAATACTTATAACATTTTTCATTCCCTCTCAGAAAGTAAACTTCCTGAAGGATAAAATCACTTAAGGTGGTTGTTAACCTCACCTCGGAAAATAAAATTAACTAAAGCACATGTTTAATAAAAGTAACCTGACTTTCTGAGTCTTCGACAACTTAAAAAATATATACTTTCTGAGGCATCAGAAACTTGCATTTATACATAACTGTAGAGTCTCAGAATTCTTCAACAACATTTTTTTGACAAAAAAATAAAGCATTTTTTACTTTGTCTCAGAAAGAATACTTCCTGATAAATAAAAAAATGTAAGGTGGATAGATAAAAAAAGAACATGTTTGACAAAACCAACTTGATTTTCTGAACCTTCAGTAAGTTTAAAAAATATATTTTTCGAGACGTCAGTAACTTGCTGTTGTAAAAAAAACTTTTCGACAAAACAAAAATATAACATTTTTCACTCCTTCTCAGAAAGTAAACTTCCTCATGGATAAAATAATGTAAGGTGATTGTTAACCTCACCTCGGAAAGTAAAATTAACTAAAGCACATATTGAATAAAAGTAACTTGATTTTATCAGTCTTCGACAACTTAAAAAATATATACTTTCTGAGGCATCAGAAACTTGTATTTATACATAACTGAAGAATCTCGGAATTCTTCAACAACATTTTTTTGACAAATAAATAAAGCATTTTTTACTTTGCCTCAGAAATTAAGCTTACTGATAGATAAAAAAAAATGTAAGGTGGATAGATAAAAAAGAACATGTTTGACAAAACCAGCTTGATTTCCTGTGCCTTTACTAACTTTAAAAAATAAATTTTTTTAGACGTCAGTAACTTGCTGTTGAAAAAAAAACAAATTTCGACAAAACAAAAATATAACATTTTTCACTCCCTCTCAGAAAGTAAACTTCCTGATGGCTATGAATGTTCGACAAAAACCAACTGGATTTTCTGAACCTTCAGTAACTTTAAAGAGTATATTTTCTGCGACGTCAGTAACTGTCTGTTGTAAAAAAACCTTTTTTGAAAAAACAAATATAGAGCATTTTTCAGTTTCCCCCAGAAAGTAACCTTTCTGATGGATAAAATAATTTAAGGTGGTTGTTTTCTTCATCTCAGAACGTAAAATTAACTAAAGCACATGTCTAACAAAAGTAACTTGATTTTCGTAGTCTTAGGCAAATGAAAAATATATCTGTTTTCTGATGCATCAGAAACTTGCATTTATACATAAGTTTAGAGTCTTAGAATTCTTAAACAATAATTGTTTGACAAAAAAATAGAGTTTTTTTTACTTCGTCTCAGGAAATAAACTTATATAAAAAAATGTAAGGTGGATAGATAAAAAAAGAACATGTTTGACAAAACAAACTTGATTTTCTGAGCCTTTACTAACTTTAAAAAATATATTTTCTGAGACGTCAGTTACTTGCTGATGTAAAAAAAAACTTTTTGACAAAACAAAAATACTTATAACATTTTTCATTCCCTCTCAGAAAGTAAACTTCCTGAAGGATAAAATAACTTAAGGTGGTTATTAACCTCACCTCGGAAAGTAAAATTAACTAAAGTACATGTTTAATAAAAGTAACCTGGTTTTCTGAGTCTTCGACAACTTAAAAAATATATACTTTCTGAGGCATCAGAAACTTGCATTTATACATAATTAGTAGTCTCAGAATTCTTCAACAACATTTTTTTGACAAAAAATAAAGCATTTTTTACTTTGTCTCAGAAAGAATACTTCCTGATAAATAAAAAAATGTAAGGTGGATAGATAAAAAAGAACATGTTTGACAAGACCAACTTGATTTACTGAGCCTTTACTAACTTTAAAAAATAAATTTTCTGAGACGTCAGTAACATGATGTTGAAAAAAAAAACAAATTTCGACAAAACAAAAATATAACATTTTTCACTCCCTCTCAGAAAGTAAACTTCCTGATGGCTATGAATGTTTGACAAAAACCAACTGGATTTTCTGAACCTTCAGTAACTTTAAAGAGTATATTTTCTGAGACGTCAGTAACTTTAAAGACGCCAGTAATTTTCTGTTGTAAAAAAAAACTTTTTTGAAAAAACAAAAATAGAGCTATTTTCAGTTTCCCTCAGAAAGGAACCTTTCTGATGGATAAAATAATTTAAGGTGGTTGTTTACTTCATCTCAGAACGTAAAATTAACTAAAGCACATGTCTAACAAAAGTAACTTGATTTTCGTAGTCTTAGACAAATTAAAAATATATCTCTTTCTGATGCATCAGAAACTTGCATTTATACATAAGTTTAGAGTCTTAGAATTCTTAAACAATATTTGTTTGACAAAAAAAATAGAGTTTTTTTACTTCGTCTCAGGAAATAAACTTATATAAAAAAATGTAAGGTGGATAGATAGAAAAGAACATGTTTGACAAAACAAACTTGATTTTCTGAGTCTTTACTAACTTTAAAAAATATATTTTCTGAGACGTCAGTTACTTGCTGATGTAAAAAAAAACTTTTAGACAAAACAAAAATACTTACAACATTTTTGACTCCCTCTCAGAAAGTAAACTTCCTGAAGGATAAAATAACTTAAGGTGGTTGTTAACCTCACCTCGGAAAGTAAAATTAACTAAAGCACATGTTTAATAAACGTAACCTGATTTTCTGAGTCTTCGACAACTTAAAAAATATATACTTTCTGAGGCATCAGAAACTTGCATTTATACATAACTGTAGAGTCTCAGAATTCTTCAACAACATTTTTTTGACAAAAAATAAAGCATTTTTTACTTTGTCTCAGAAAGAAATCTTGCTGATAAATAAAAAAATGTAAGGTGGATAGATAAAAAAAGAACATGTTTGACAAAACCAACTTGATTTTCTGAACCTTCAGTAACATTTTTCACTCCTCAGAAAGTAAACTTCCTCATGGATAAAATAATGTAAGATGATTGTTAACCTCACCTCGGAAAGTAAAATTAACTAAAGCACATTTTTTTTACACAAAAAAATAGAGCATTTTTTACTTCGTCTCAGAAAATAAACTTCCTGATGGATAAAAAAAAATGTAAAGTGGATAAGTAAAAAAGAACATGTTTGACAAAACAAACTTGATTTTTCTGAGCCTTTACTATCTTTAAAAAATATATTTTCTGCGACGTCAAACAAAAAATATAACATTTGTCACTCCACCTCAGAAAGTAAAATTAACTAAAGCACATGTTTAATAAAAGTAACTTGATTTTCTGATTCTTCGACAACATAAATATAATGAAAAGTAAGTAGAAGTAAGTGTAAAGTGTCAGAAGTCTTTGAAACAAATTTTTTGACAAAAAAATTGGAGATTTTTTACTTTGTCTCAGAAAGTAAACTTCCTGATAGATAAAAAAAATGTCAGGTGGATGGATAAAAAAAAACTTTTTGACAAAACCAACTTGATTTTCTGAGCCTTCAATAACTTTAAAAAATATACTTTCTGAGGCATCAGAAACTTGCATTTATACATAATTAGTAGAGTCTCAGAATTCTTCAACATTTTTTTGACAAAAAATAAAGCATTTTTTACTTTGTCTCAGAAAGAAATCTTCCTGATAAATAAAAAAACATAAGGTGGATAGATAAAAAAAGAACATGTTTGACAAAACCAACTTGATTTTCTGAACCTTCAGTAACTTTAAAAAATATATTTTCCGAGATGTCAGTAACTTTCTGTTGTAAAAAAAACTTTTCGACAAAACAAAAATATAACATTTTTCACTCCTTCTCAGAAAGTAAACTTCCTCATGGATAAAATAATGTAATGTGATTGCTAAACTCACCTCGGAAAGTAAAATTAACTAAAGCACATGTTTAATAAAAGTAACTTGATTTTCTGAGTCTTTGACAACTTAAAAAATATATACTTTCTGAGGCATCAGAAACTTGCACTTATACATAACTGAAGAATCTCAGAATTCTTCAACAACATTTTTTTGACAAATAAATAAAGCATTTTTTACTTCGCCTCAGAAAGTAAACTTCCTGATAGATAAAAAAAATGTAAGGTGGATAGATAATAAAGAACATGTTTGACAAAACCAACTTGATTTCCTGAGCCTTTACTAACTTTAAAAAATAAATTTTCTGAGACGTCAGTAACTTGCTGTTTGAAAAAAAAACAAATTTTGACAAAACAAAAATATAACATTTTTCACTCCCTCTCAGAAAGTAAACTTCCTGATGGCTATGAATGTTTGACAAAAACCAACTGGATTTTCTGTACCTTCAATAATTTTAAAGACTATATTGTGTGAGACGTCAGTAACTTTCTATTGTAAAAAAAACTTTTTTGAAAAAACAAAAATAGAGCATTTTTCAGTTTCCCTCAGAAAGTAACCTTTCTAATGGATAAAATAATTTAAGGTGGTTGTTTACTTCATCTCAGAACGTAAAATTAACTAAAGCACATGTCTAACAAACGTAACTTGATTTTCGTAGTCTTAGACAAATTAAAAATATATCTGTTTTCTGATGCATCAGAAACTTGCATTTATACATAAGTTTAGAGTCTTAGAATTCTTAAACAATAATTGTTTGACAAAAGAAATAGAGTTTTTTTACTTCGTCTCAGGAAATAAACTTATATAAAAAAATGTAAGGTGGATAGATAAAAAAGAACATGTTTGACAAAACAAACTTGATTTTCTGAGCCTTTACTAACTTTAAAAAATATATTTTCTGAGACGTCAGTTACTTGCTGATGTAAAAAAAAACTTTTTGACAAAACAAAAATACTTATAACATTTTTCACTCCCTCTCAGAAAGTAAACTTCCTGAAGGATAAAATAACTTAAGGTGGTTGTTAACCTCACCTCGGAAAGTAAAATTAACTAAAGTACATGTTTAATAAAAGTAACCTGATTTTCTGAGTCTTCGACAACTTAAAAAATATATACTTTCTGAGGCATCAAAAACTTGCATTTATACATAATTAGTAGAGTCTCAGAATTCTTCAACAACATTTTTTTGACAAAAAATAAAGCATTTTTTACTTTGTCTCAGAAATAATACTTCCTGATAAATAAAAAAATGTAAGGTGGATAGATAAAAAAAGAACATGTTTGACAAAACCAACTTGATTTTCTGAACCTTCAGTAACTTTAAAAAATATATTTTCCGAGACGTCAGTAACTTTCTGTTGTAAAAAAAACTTTTCGACAAAACCAAAATATAACATTTTTCACTCCTTCTCAGAAAGTAGACTTCCTCATGGATAAAATAATGTAAGGTGATTGTTAACCTCACCTCGGAAAGTAAAATTAACTAAAGCACATATTTAATAAAAGTAACTTGATTTTATCAGTCTTCGACAACTTAAAAAATATATGCTTTCTGAGGCATCAGAAACTTGCATTTATACATAACTGAAGAGTCTCAGAATTCTTCAACAACATTTTTTTGACAAAAAAATAAAGCATTTTTTACTTTGCCTCAGAAATTAAGCTTACTGATAGATTAAAAAAAAATTAAGGTGGATAAATAAAAAAGAACATGTTTGACAAAACCAGCTTGATTTCCTGGGCCTTTACTAACTTTAAAAAATAAATTTTTTGAGACGTCAGTAACTTGCTGTTGAAAAAAAAACACATTTCGACAAAACAAAAATATAACATTTTTCACTCCCTCTCAGAAAGTTAACTTCCTAATGGCTATGAATGTTCGACAAAAACAACTGGATTTTCTGAACCTTCAATAACTTTAAAGAGTATATTTTCTGAGACGTCAGTAATTTTCTGTTGTAAAAAAAACTTTTTTGAAAAAACAAAAATAGAGCATTTTTCAGTTTTCCTCAGAAAGGAACCTTTCTGATGGATAAAATAATTTAAGGTGGTTGTTTACTTCATCTCAGAACGTAAAATTAACTAAAGCACATGTCTAACAAAAGTAACTTGATTTTCGTAGTCTTAGACAAATGAAAAATATATCTGTTTTTTGATGCATCAGAAACTTGCATTTATACATAAGTTTAGAGTCTTAGAATTCTTAAACAATAATTGTTTGACAAAAAAAATAGAGTGTTTTTACTTCGTCTCAGGAAATAAACTTATATAAAAAATGTAACGTGGATAGATAAAAAAGAACAAGTTTGACAAAACAAACTTGATTTTCTGAGCCTTTACTAACTTTAAAAAATATATTTTCTGAGACGTCAGTTACTTGCTGATGTAAAAAAAAACTTTTTGACTAAACAAAAATACTTATAACATTTTTCACTCCCTCTCAGAAAGTAAACTTCCTGAAGGATAAAATAACTTAAGGTGGTGGTTAACCTCACCTCGGAAAGTAAAATTAACTAAAGCACATGTTTAATAAAAGTAACCTGATTTTCTGAGTCTTCGACGACTTAAAAAATATATACTTTCTGAGGCATCAGAAACATGCATTTATACATAATTAGTAGAGTTTCAGAATTCTTCAACAACATTTTTTTGACAAAAAATAAAGCATTTTTTACTTTGTCTCAGAAAGAATACTTCCTGATAAATAAAAAAATGTAAGGTGGATAGATAAAAAAAGAACATGTTTGACAAAACCAACTTGATTTTCTGAACCTTCAGTATTTTTAAAATATATATGTTCCGAGACGTCAGTAACTTTCTGTTGTAAAAAAAACTTTTCGACAAAACCAAAATATAACATTTTTCACTCCTCAGAAAGTAGACTTCCTCATGGATAAAATAATGTAAGGTGATTGTTAACCTCACCTCGGAAAGTAAAATTAACTAAAGCACATATTTAATAAAAGTAACTTGATTTTACCAGTCTTCGACAACTTAAAAAATATATACTTTCTGAGGCATCAGAAACTTGCATTTATACATAACTGAAGAATCTCAGAATTCTTCAACATTTTTTTGACAAATAAATAAAGCATTTTTTACTTTGCCTCAGAAAGTAAGCTTCCTGATAGATAAAAAAAAAATGTAAGGTGGATAGATAAAAAAGAACATGTTTGACAAACAAACTTGATTTTCTGAGCCTTTACTAAATTTAAAAAATATAATTTCTGAGACGTCAGTTACTTGCTAATGTAAAAAAAAACTTTTTGACAAAACAAAAATACTTATAACATTTTTCATTCCCTCTCAGAAAGTAAACTTCCTGAAGGATAAAATAACTTAAGGTGGTTGTTAACCTCACCTCGGAAAGTAAAATTAACGAAAGCACATGTTTAATAAATGTAACCTGATTTTCTGAGTCTTCGACAACTTAAAAAATATATACTTTCTGAGGCATCAGAAACTTGCATTTATACATAACTGAAGAATCTCAGAATTCTTCAACAACATTTTTTTGACAAATAAATAAAGCATTTTTTACTTTGCCTCAGAAAGTAAGCTTCCTGATAGATAAAAAAAATTTACCTCATTATCAAAGTATGTATTTGTCTTGCTGACACAACTTTTGACTGGAGGCTCTTAAAATTATTGTATAAAACTTCCTTTGCCTAAAAGAAACAACATAGGAATACACTTATTACCTAAACTCTATTTACAAATCATACCTGTGTTTGGAACACACTTAGCTTTTCTAAAATTCCTTTCAAGAACCGAAATTCTAGCTGAACAACCAGCCTGGGTTTGCCTTTCAGGGCAATGCAGGTTTTCCTACAATTTTAAACATAAATAAGTAGGTATGCTCCGGTATACCTGCACATATACCTATCTAAATACTTCTTAAGAATATTTTATTTTGTTGTGTATTTATTTTAAGAATTACTGTTGAACTTACCAGTTATGAAACATCAGGTAATACGTCTCTTGCTAAGTCATTTTTGCTTCCTTTAAGGCTTGAAATTCAAACCCAAGCATTTCCATTTCCATGTTCAGTGTTCACTAACCTGGCAGATCAGGAAATCGAAAGAATGAAACGGTATTTCAATTATCTCATTCAGTACGCATTTGAACATAAACGACATTACAAGAATAAGACATTTCCAATAAGGGCATAATTCAAAGCAACACTTCAGATGATGATTAGGCCGCTTAGAGACTTGTAGTTAAAAATATCTTAAATCAAAACTGAAACATTATGATAAAGATCAATTTTCAAGTTTCGTTTGACAGTGACATTGTGGGGCAAACATATGTCAAATGACGTAATCTTGGAATCGTCTATTGAGTTTTGGCAAATTTTCAAGCCTACTCTTCCATCTAGTGTATGACATTTGCCTCTTCACCGAGATGCTCTTCTACTCGACCCTACACCTAACGTAGATGTAGAGTAAAATATCCGACAGTTGACATGACACAAGTCAAAAAATTGACACATTTACATCTCTAAATTCAACATAGAGACGACTTGAACTTCAATCAAAGAAAAGCACCTATTCAGCTTTTACCAAAAAAACCAGTTTAATTTTTTAGGATTAAAATTCCTTAAGGGAGTGTTCTATAAGTTGGTTAAATCCAAATTATGGTTTGTTTGATTTAATAAACGCCTAGACACACACTAAAAGCCAGGCACTAACGACCATACATTTGAAATCGCCATAATTGATTTACCTCTTTATGGCTGAGACTTCCCCGACCAAAAGTTTGGATCGGTTACTGCCTGGACACGTCATGCGGTGCATTGTGAATGAAACTAAAAGATACTTCAATAGATAATGGGCTACTTTAGATCAGGCTTAATAACATAGTAATCTTGAATATACATTGCCCCATGTAAACCCCCCCATTTCGAGTTATCTAAATTAAAGCCGTAACTCATGCAGGACCGTGAAAACAACACGCTCTCTTAAACCCGAAAAAAATCCTTCCATGCTTAACACGAACCAGAAACCAATCTGGCTGATAACGGTCGTGCATTATCACCGCGAGAATCATATTAAAAGCGCCTTCAAATGAGCCGTTTTGGTCTAAATTTATCCTTGGCGAACAATGCCGCAACGAAAATGGTTCCAAAGCCGACGTTTTATCGAGAATAAATGACTTTCTGCTTTCGAATTGATCTCTTAATGAGAACATATCGGTCTTTTATATCGTTTCAATGGGTTGGAGCGCGGATAATCGATGAACGCGTGTGAGAACGTTCTGGGCAGATGCCTCATTCCTATTATAGGTAACGAAAAGTAAATATGCGTTGTTAGGTGTGAATGGCGCAATTCAAGCCCTCGGCAAATATTATTACAAGATTGCCATTTTACAAATAATAACGTATCGTTTCGTTGGCTGAAAGGCCTGTACCTAAAATAACGTGGCCCTAAAGCCCTTCAGGTGAAACAACAGATTGCATGAGGTGGTGGTCACTAGTATGTTACCAAAAAAAAAAAAAAACTCAATCTAAGCTGAACTATAGTATAGGGAAATTTAGTATAAAATATAAACATGTTTATGTGGTAATTCTCCCGTAGTGTATAGTATAGAAATTTCAATATTACAGGTAAGACCTGCCAGGGGTCGTTTGACGGGGGGCAAATTATCTGAGACAACCCCTGTAACGTTTGCCTTGTCAGTCCTTCTGCCTTTATCCGGACGATATCGATACATGACGTGGAACCCAAACAAACCGCCGTCGGATACGATCTTGAACACGTACGGTGTGCGGAATGACACTCGAGACGCTCGTCCAAGCCAAAGACAAGAAGGGTTGTGAGAACACACGAAGACACTCGAGGCGCTGCAACTTTGAAGGGAAGATCGTCAGATCGAAGAGGCGCATTTTTCGGTAAGTAAACCGCAAAACACTTAAACCGTAATAAATTTGGACGGCGACGTTCTGGCCGACGTGTTCCATCATAAAACAGCCGAAAAAACCGGATGATTTATCGACAAAAAGGGCGATCCGCCGACGTCGAATCCGGAAGACCGAACGCGATTCGATGCTGAATAAAAATCAGCTTTTATGGGACGCAGATTAGTCGCAAAAAGTCGGTCTTATTCCAGCTTTATAATGTCTAGACTGGGGATAATTTATTTTTTTTTAAGTTCAATATTAGCTGGGAATCGTAAAAAAGGAGTCTCGTAATACGATTCCATCACAGAGACTGAGCGCCATCTCTGAGGTTGAAATGCTTTCTACTGATGGGGATACCTTTATTTCCAGACCAAGGTCCTAGATTCAAAGATGGGAATAATTTCACTCTTATTAAGTTTGTTATATCCATAGGAGATTAAAATGGTCTCACTTCGATGAAAAATGTTTTCTTCTACATTAATCAAGGAGAGGGGGGGGGGCTATGCCCACTTTTTTTTCACTTTCTAACTTCGACCGTCTGTAACGTTAGAACCTCATAGGTACCAAGAAAAGCCCCGTAGGTTCAATAGTTTGAAAAATAGTTCCAAATTGCTTTTGTTAAACATGGGGGGTGAGAAAACTGAGAGGGAGTGAAAATGCTCTATTTTTGTTTAGTTAAAAAAATTTTTTTTTTTAAGAATTCTGAGATGATAAAGTTACGTTGGTAAGTTACTGATGCCTCAGAAAGTATATTTTTTAAAGTTATTGAAGGCTCAGAAAATCAAGGTGGTTTTGTCAAACAGGTTTTTTTTTATCTATCCACCTAACATTTTTTTTTATCTATCAGGAAGTTTACTTTCTGAGACGAAGTAAAAAATCTCCAATTTTTTTGTCAAAAAATTTTTTTTAAGACTGTGTTTTTTAAGTTGTTGAAGAATCAGAAAATTAAGTTGCTTTTATTAAACATGTGTTTTAGTTACTTTGACTTTCTGAGGTGGAGTGACAAATGTTATATTTTTTGTTTGACGTCTCAGAAAATATATTTTTTAAAGATAGTATAGGCTCAGAAAAACAAGTTTGTTTGGTCAAATAAGTTTTTTTTTACCTATCCACTTTACATTTTTTTTATCTATCAGGAAGTTTATTTTCTGAGACGAAGTAAAAAATGCTCTATTTTTTTTGTCAAAAAAATTTTGTCAAAATTTTACTTTCCGAGGTGAGGTTAACAATCACCTTACATTATTTTATCCATGAGGAAGTTTACTTTCTGAGAAGGAGTGAAAAATGTTATATTTTTGTTTTGTCGAAAAGTTTTTTTTACAACAGCAAGTTACTGACGTCTCGGAAAATATATTTTTTAAAGTTACTGAAGGTTAAGAAAATCAAGTTGGTTTTGTCAAACATGTTCTTTTTTTATCTATCCACCTTACATTTTTTTATTTATCAGGAAGATTTCTTTCTGAGACAAAGTAAAAAATGCTTTATTTTTTTGTCAAAAAAATGTTATTGAAAAATTCTGAGACTACAGTTATGTATAAATGCAAGTTTCTGATACCTCAGAAAGTATATATTTTTTAAGTTGTCGAAGGCTGAGGAAATTGAATTACCTTGTTAAACTTTTTAATTTTATTTTCTGAGGTGAGGTAAATAACCACCTTAAATTATTTTACCCATCAGAAAATTTACTTTCTGAGAGACAGTTAAAAATGCTATGTTTTTGGTTTGTCAAAAAAAAATTTTTTTTGAAGAATTCTGATATTATTGAGTTACGTGTGATTCATCTGATAAATTTCGACTTTTTTGGATAAATGGTCGTGTCTTACTTTCTGAGACCATGCGGAGTGTAACATTTTTTTTTGCCTATAGTTTCACTACTTATTGAAGACTCAGGAAATTATGTTGCTTTTGTTTTATTTGGCAAATATGTGCTTTCTCTATTGAAATTCTGATGCCTCAGAAAGTATATTTTTATAAGTTATAAAGTCCCAAAAAATCAAGTTGCTTTTGTTAATATGCCACTTTAATTTGCTTTTATCCAGCAGCAAAATTTACACTTTTTGGATAAAGGGTCTTGTTTTACTTTCTGAGACCACACGGAGAGTAAAAAGGGGTTTTGTTTGGTGTTTAGAGTTTCACTACTTTTTGAAGACTCAGAAAACTATGTTGCTTTTATTTAATTTGGAAACATGTGTTCTTTCAATTGACTTCTGACGTCTCCGAAAGTATATTTTTATAAGTTATTGAAAACTCAAAAAGTTAAGTTGTTTTTGTTTAACTTGGAAAACCTGTGCTTTTGTCAGTTGTACTTTCAAAGGTGAGGTGAACAAAACTTGAATTTGCTTTTTTCGAGCATCTTCGATGGTCCAATTTTAGAAGGTCCTTTGAAGGCATTTAGAAAAAAGTTTCCTTATTATTGAAATCACTTCATTCCAATCAAAAACTGCAAAAAAAAATTGTAAAAATTTTTTTGAAACTGACTAACAAATATTTTTTTTTTTCAATTTTCAACTTTGATCATCTGTAACTTTAGAAGGAGAGGACCGATTGGAATGAAATCAACGCTTTTTTATTTCTTTTGATGTTTCCTTAGGTACTCTTAAAATGTGCCTTAGAAAGCATATATTTTTTTAAGTTGTGGAAGACTCAGAAAATCAAGTGACTTTTGTTAAACATGTACTTTAGTTCATTTTACTTTCTGAGGTGAGGTAAATAATAACCACCTTAAATTATTTTGTCTCTAAGGAAGTTTATTTTCTGAGAGGGAGTAAAAAATGCTCTATTTTTGTTTTGTCAAAAAAGTTTCTTTTTTAAGAATTCAAGAATTCTGATCTTATAGTGTTACCTTAGCAAGGTACTGATGCCTCAGAAAGTACATGTTTTAAAGTTATTGATGGCTCAGAAAATCAAGTTTCCACCTTCCACCTTACATTTTTGCAGCAAGTTTACTTTCTGAGACAAAGTAGTTTTCTATTTTCTTTTGTCAAAAAATTTTTGTTGACGAATTCTGAAACTCTGAAATCATGTTTAAATGCAAGTTTCTGATGCCTCAGAAAGTACATATATTTTTAATTTGTCTAAGACTCAGAAAATCAAGTTACTTTTCTTAAACATGTGCTTTAATTAATTTCACGTTCTGAGGTGCGGTAAACAACCACCTTAAATTATTTTATCCATCAGAAAGTTTACTTTCTTGAGGGAGAGTAAAAAATGCTCTATTTTTCATTTCTCAAAAAAATTTTTTTTTATTATTTTAAGATTATAGAGTTACGTTAGTTAGTTACTGTTGGCTCAGAAAGTATATTTTTTAACGCTCTTGCAGGCTCAGAAAATCCAGTTGGTTTCGTGTTATTCGTCATTCGTCAAGCGTGTTATTTTTTATCTATTCACCTTACATTTATTTTATCTATCAGGATGTTTACTTTCTGAGGCGAAGTAAAAAAATGCTCTTTTTTTTTCAAAAAATTTTTTGTTTGAACAATTCTGAGACTCTACAGTTATATATTAAGGCAAGTTTCTGATGCCTCAGAAAGCATGTATTTTTTTAAGTTGTGGATGACTCAGAAAATCAAGTCACTTTTGTTAAACATGTACTTTAGTTAATATTACTTTGTGAGGTGAGGTAAATAACCACCTTGAATTATTTTATCTCTAAGGAAGTTTATTTTCTGAGAAGGAGTGAAAAATGCTCTATTTTTGTTTTGTCAAAAAAGATTTTCTGAAGAATTCTGATCTTATAGTGTTGAGTTTAGTGAGACAAGTAACCACCTTAAATTAGTTTTTTTTTCAAGAATTCTGAGAAAATAGGGATACGTTAGCAAGTTACTGATGCCTCAGAAAGTATATGTTTTAAACTTGTTGAAGGCTCAGAAAGTCAAGTTGGTTTTGTCAAACATCGTGTATCTATTCACCTTTCATCTTTTTTGTGGAGAAAGTTTACTTTCGAGACAAAGTAAAAATGCTCTATTGTTTTGTTGAAAAATGTGGAGGACTCTGGAGTAATGCAAGTTTCTAATGCCTCAGAAAGTATATAATTTTTCATAATCTGAGACTCTGGAGTAAAGCAAGTTTCTGATGCCTCAGAAAGTATATATTTTTTAAGTTGTCGAAGGCTGAGGAAATTGAATTACCTTGTTAAACTTTTTAATTTTATTTTCTGAGGTGAGGTAAATAAAGGCCTTAAATTATTTTATCCATAAGAAAATTTACTTTCTGAGAGACAGTTAAAAATGCTATGTTTTTGTTTTGTCAAAAAAAATTTTTTTTTGAAGAATTCTGATATTATTGAGTTACGTGTAATTCATCTGATAAATTTCGACTTTTTTGGATAAATGGTCGTGTCTTACTTTCTGAGACCATGCGGAGTGTAACATTTTTTTTGCCTATAGTTTCACTACTTATTGAAGACTCAGGAAATTATGTTGCTTTTGTCTTATTTGGCAAATATGTGCTTTCTCTATTGAAGTTCTGATGCCTCAGAAAGTAAATTTTTGTAAGTTATAAAGTCCCAAAAAATCAAGTTGCTTTTGTTTAATTTGTATATCATCTGCTCTCGTCAGTTTTACTTTCTGAGGTGAAGTGAATAACCCCTTTAATTTGCTTTTATCCAGCAGCAAAATTTACACTTTTTGGATAAAGGGTCTTGTTTTACTTTCTGAGACCACACGGAGAGTAAAAAGGGGTTTTGTTTGGTGTTTAGAGTTTCACTACTTTTTGAAGACTCAGAAAACTATGTTGATTTTATTTAATTTGGAAACATGTGTTCTTTCGATTCACTTCCTGACGTCTCATAAAGCAAATTTTTATAAGTTGTGGAAAACTCAGAAACTCGAGTTGTTTTTGTTTAATTCGGAAAACATGTGCTTTCGTCAGTTTTACTTTCAAAGATGAGGTGAACAATAGTAGATTATGTCATATGGGTCTTTTCGTGCTGAGTCCAAAGATTGACGGCCGAAGCGAAGCTGAGGCCTGCAACTGGGCGAAAAAATCGTCAAAATTTTGTCAAAAATTGTCAAATTTTTTTTTAAATACGACAAAAGAAATACTATTTTTTTTTCTCAATTTCCAACTTTAATCATCTGTAACTTTAGAACAGGTAGACCGATTGGAATGAATCCAACGGTTTTTTATTCCTTTTGATGTCTTCTTAGGTACTTTTAAAATGTGCTTTGAAGGCATTCAGAAATACGTCCACTTATGGGACTAATTTGACCCTTGTTATGTTTGTTGCGTTCATAGGGGATTAAAGTCACCCCAATCTTATCACTGCAAAAGTTGTTTTGCAGTGATGACAAAAGACCTTTATTTCGACGTCATAACAGTGCGGCTAAGCTGTCATGTTGAAACCGATATAGAAAAAAGCTAGAATTATTAAACGGACTAACTGTTTCCTCTAGTTACACACTTCTGACTCAAACAAATATTATACATCCCCAACAGATTGAAAGGCACGCTCCTTCGGGGCTTAGGGCCAATACGAGGCTGGTTACATTTCAAATGTATATCGAACAAATAATGACTATTTGAAGTCAAACGTCTCTGAAACAAATAACAAAATTGGAATATAATTGAACTAATACCCGTAATTCTGTTATTTCTCTGATGTACTTTAGCAAAGACAATAACAGAAACGACTTGGGCCATTTGCTTTCGTCAATAACCATCGAGTCGCCCTATTGATGCCCCCTAATCGAAATGAGATTAATAAATTATTAGGCCACTCGTACATTAAAGTCTCCACTGATACAAGTTTAATTGTAAAATTACAGGCAATTTCTCTGCGAAAACAGCGAATGAGACGATGAAAGAGGGCAAGAAAATAACGAGGCAATAAGTCTAATTTCCAAAATTTCCTCCTCCACAGAAATGACACGGATCGTTTGGCCGAGAAGGGATTTGATCGCATTAGTTTGCAAAAATCGTTCGATTGGATAGCGATTACGACCTGCCATAAACCGCAGATTCCTCTGGCGGAAAACACATTAAGAAACGGAAACAGAGCCCGTTTTATGTATCTAAGGGCGGCGGTATCGATAGTTGCCCTCTGCAAACTGCTCAATTGCGAATTATCGACACTAAATCTCGGTGAAATTACCCCAAAACTTTTTTATAGCGCAAACGCCCTTTGAATTAATTTGGGGACTAAAAAAAAATAGAAAATGTAGTAATTTTTCTTAAGTTAGGTAAGGCGGGCTCTAATTTCGGAATAAGTAAGTAGGTGCTTTCACTTTTCCCGCGAATTAAACTGAAATATGTCCTCGGGCCCCCCCTAATAAGCACCACGGCAGCATGTTGTTTATTTCGCCCAGCAGCAGTGAAAAATGCCGCCATTTTAATTATTCACGCGGCTAATCACCCGAAATTACGTCGGAAAACTTCTTTTTAAATTTGTATAAACGCAAATAAGGCAGGTGCGGCAAAGACGATTAAAACGCCGGAATGAAGATTGAGCTGCCTCTATTTGAGAGTTTTTTCGGCGTAGAGACGGGGAACGTATTTTGCACCGAAATAATAAACGCAGGGTTACAGCAGGATTTCGAAGAAGCGTATCAAGACTGGCAAAGGAATAATTAGTATTCCAGTCCACTATTACATTGTTTTTATCAGCTGATTGTAAAGTTTATGTATATTAAGATATACATAAAATTTAAGAATTTCAAATTTTTATTCTTTACAAATAGTATTAATGGTCTATAGAACAGATTAAAAAAATCTTGGATGGATCGCTTTTCACTCAGAAATAATAAAAAAAAATGAAAATTTACGTCGCAATTGATGCGAAAATTCTCCAAACTGACAGAAACAGACGGAAGTATGTTTACAATGATGCCAAACGTCCGAGTATTTCATTAAGTGAAAGTATGAGGTCGCACATAGAAATGAAATAAAACAAACTTCTGTGACGAAACAAAATTTATCCGAATAGGAAGCCTGTAGTAGGGCCGAATAGCTATGATCTGTACCGTGCCTACGTCATTGGATTGGAAACACTTTGCTCTTATGGAACTTAGCCATACTTTACTGTGTGCTGTCCTTGTGCTACCGAATGGGTGCTGTGAAAATGGGTGCCCACATCGTTGATCTGTTTTAAAGAGTAAGAAATTTTCGCTTTTCTGCGACTGGATTAAAGATACGTTAAATCTAACAACAGCAACGTCTTAATTCGAAAAAAATATTTGAAAATGAGTTTTTACTTCATGGGTTATCTTTAAAAATTAGAGACTTAGGTATTCCTCACAGTGGGTTAGAGATATGTCCAATCTGACTGTGTACAACCCTGTATTAGATGAACTTGCTGAAAATGGTTACCTACTTCGTAGATCTATTTTGAAAGGTAAGAAAATTTTGATATTTCGGACTGGGTTAGAGATATGTGATTTGCGTTTTCGGACTGGGTTAGAGATATGTTAAATCAGACAACGGCAACGTCTTAATTAGAAAAAAAATATTTTAAAATGAGTTTCCACTTCATGGGTTATCTTTAAAAATTAGAGACGTAGGGTTTCTTCACAGTGGGTTAGAGATATGTCTAACCTGTCTGTGTACAGCTCTGTATTCGATAAGCTTGCTGAAAATGGGTACCCACTTCGTAGATCTATTTTGAAAAGTAAGAAGATTTTGATATTTCGGACTGGGTTAGAGATATGCAATTTGCGTTTTCGGACTGAGTTAGAGATATGTTAAATCAGAGAACGGCAACGTCTTAATTCGAAAAAAATATTTGAAAATGAGTTTTCACTTCATGGGTTATCTTTAAAAATTAGAGACTTAGGTTTTCCTCACAGTGGATTAGAGATATATCCAACTTGACTGTGTAGAGCCCTGTATTAGATGAATTTGCTAAAAATGGTTACCTACTTCGTAGATCTATTTTGAAAGGTAAGAAAATTTTGTTGTTTCGGACTGGGTTAAAGATATGCCAAATCTAACAACAGCAACGTTTTAATTAGAAAAAAAATATTTGAAAATGAGTTTCCACTTCATGGGTTATCTTTAAAAATTAGAGACGTAGGGTTTCTTCACAGTGGGTTAGAGATATGTCTAACCTGTCTGTGTACAGCTCTGTATTAGATAAACTTGCTGAAAATGGGTACCCACTTCGTAGATCTATTTTGAAAAGTAAGAAGATTTTGATATTTCGGACTGGGTTAGAGATATGTAATTTGCATTTTCGGACTGGGTTAGAGATATGTTAAATCAGACAACGGCAACGTCTTAATTAGAAAAAAAAAAATTTAAAATGAGTTTCCACTTCATGGGTTATCTTTAAAAATTAGAAACGTAGGGTTTCTTCACAGTGGGTTAGAGATATGTCTAACCTGTCTATGTACAGCCCTGTATTAGATAAACTTGCTGAAAATGGGTACCCACTTCGTAGATCTATTTTGAAAAGTAAGAAGATTTTGATATTTCGGACTGGGTTAGAGATATGTAATTTGCGTTTTCGGACTGGGTTAGAGATATGTTAAATCAGACAACGGCAACGTCTTAATTAGAAAAAAATATTTTAAAATGGGTTTTCACTTCATGGGTTATCTTTAAAAATTAGAGACGTAGGGTTTCTTCACAGTGGGTTAGAGATATGTCTAACCTGTCTGTGTACAGCTCTGTATTAGATAAACTTGCTGAAAATGGGTACCCACTTCGTAGATCTATTTTGAAAAGTAAGAAGATTTTGATATTTCGGACTGGGTTAGAGATATGTAATTTGCGTTTTCGGACTGGGTTAGAGATATGTTAAATCAGACAACGGCAACGTCTTAATTAGAAAAAAATATTTTAAAATGAGTTTCCACTTCATGGGTTATCTTTAAAAATTAGAGACGTAGGGTTTCCTCACAGTGGGTTAGAGATATGTCTAACCTGTCTGTGTACAGCTCCGTATTAGATAAACTTGCTGAAAATGGGTACCCACTTCGTAGATCTATTTTGAAAAGTAAGAAGATTTTGATATTTCGGACGGGGTTAGAGATATGTAATTTGCGTTTTCGGACTGGGTTAGAGATATGTTAAATCAGACAACGGCAACGTCTTAATTAGAAAAAAAAAATTTTAAAATGAGTTTCCACTTCATGGGTTATCTTTAAAAATTAGAGACGTCGGGTTTCTTCACAGTGGGTTAGAGATATGTCTAACCTGTCTGTGTACAGCTCTGTATTCGATAAACTTGCTGAAAATGGGTACCCACTTCGTAGATCTATTTTGAAAAGTAAGAAGATTTTGATATTTCGGACTGGGTTAGAGATATGTAATTTGCGTTTTCGGACTGGGTTAGAGATATGTTAAATCTAACAACAGCAACGTCTTAATTCGAAAAAAAAATATTTGAAAATGAGTTTTCACTTCATGGGTTATCTTTAAAAATTAGAGACTTAGGTTTTCCTCACAGTGGATTAGAGATATATCCAACTTGACTGTGTACAGCCCTGTATTAGATGAATTTGCTAAAAATGGTTACCTACTTCGTAGATCTATTTTGAAAGGTAAGAAAATTTTGTTGCTTCGGACTGGGTTAAAGATATGCTAAATCTAACAACAGCAACGTTTTAATTAGAAAAAAAATATTTGAAAATGAGTTTCCACTTCAAGGGTTATCTTTAAAAATTAGAAACTTAGGTTTTCCTCACAGTGGGTGAGAGATATGTACAACCTGACTGTGTACAGCCCTGTGTTAGATGAACTTGCTGAAAATGGGTACCCACTTCGTAGATCTATTTTGAAAAGTAAGAAGATTTTGATATTTCGGACTGGGTTAGAGATATGTGATTTGCGTTTTCGGACTGGGTTAGACATATGTTAAATCAGACAACGGCAACGTCTTAATTAGAAAACAAATATTTAAAAATGAGTTTCCACTTCATGGGTTATCTTTAAAAATTAGAGACGTAGGGTTTCTTCACAGTGGGTTAGAGATATGTCTAACCTGTCTGTGTACAGCTCTGTATTAGATAAACTTGCTGAAAATGGGTACCCACTTCGTAGATCTATTTTGAAAAGTAACAAGATTTTGATATTTCGGACTGGGTTAGAGATATGTAATTTGCGTTTTCGGACTGGGTTAGAGATATGTTAAATCACACAACGGCAACGTCTTAATTAGAAAAAAAAATTTTTAAAATGAGTTTCCACTTCATGGGTTATCTTTAAAAATTAGAGACGTAGGGTTTCTTCATAGTGGGTTAGAGATATGTCTAACCTGTCTGTGTACAGCTCTGTATTAGATAAACTTGCTGAAAATGGGTACCCACTTCGTAGATCTATTTTGAAAAGTAAGAAGATTTTGATATCTCGGACTGGGTTAGAGATATGTAATTTGCGTTTTCGGACTGGGTTAGAGATATGTTAAATCAGACAACGGCAACGTCTTAATTAGAAAAAAAATATTTTAAAATGAGTTTCCACTTCATGGGTTATCTTTAAAAATTAGAGACGTAGGGTTTCTTCACAGTGGGTTAGAGATATGTCTAACCTGTCTGTGTACAGCTCTGTATTAGATAAACTTGCTGAAAATGGGTACCCACTTCGTAGATCTATTTGGAAAAGTAAGAAGATTTTGATATTTCGGACTGGGTTAGAGATATGTAATTTGCGTTTTCGGACTGGGTTAGAGATATGTTAAGTCAGACAACGGCAACGTCTTAATTAGAAAAAAAATATTTGAAAATGAGTTTCCACTTCATGGGTTATCTTTAAAAATTAGAGACTTAGGTTTTCCTCACAGTGGGTTAGAGATATGTCCAACTTGACTGTGTACAGCCCTGTATTAGATGAAGTTGTTGAAAATGGGCTCCCACTTCGTAGATCTATTTTGAAAAGTAAGAAAACTTTGTTTTTTTCGGACTGGGTTAGAGATATGTTAAATCAGTCAACAGCGACGTCTCAATTAGAAAAAATGTATTTGAAAATAAGCTTCCACTTCATGGCTTATCTTTAAAAATTAGAGACTTAGGTTTTCCTCACAGTGGGTTAGAGATATGTCCAACCTGACTGTGTACAGCCCTGTGTTAGATGAACTTGCTGAAACTGGGTACCCACTTCGTAGATCTATTTTGAAAAGTAAGAAAATTGGGTTTTTTTTTGACTGGGTTAGAGATATGTTAATTCTTTAAAAACAGCAACGTCTTAATTAGAAAAAAATATTTGAAAACGAATTTTTACGTGATGGATTATCTTTAAAAATTAGAAACTTAGGTTTTCCTCATTGTGGGTTAGAGATATGTCCAACCTGACTGCGTACAGCCCTGTATTAGATGAAATTGCTGAAAATGGGCACCTACTGCGTACATCTGTTTGGAAAAGTAGGAAAATTTTGTTTTTATCGGACTGAGTTAGAGATATGTTAAATCTAACAACAGCAACGTCTTAATTCGAAAAAAATTTTTGAAAATGCGTTTTCACTTCATGTGTTATCTTTAAAAATTAAAGAATTAGGTTTTCCTCACAGTGGGTTAGAGATATGTCCAATCTGACTGTGTTAGATGAACTTGCTGAAAATGGGTACCCACTTCGTAGATCTATTTTGAAAAGTAAGAAAATTTTGATATTTTGGACTGGGATAGAGATATGTGATTTGCGTTTTCGGACTGGGTTAGAGATATGTTAAATCTGACAACAGCAACGTCTTAATTAGAAGAAAATATTTCAAAAATGAGTTTCCACTTCATGGGTTATCTTTAAAAATTAGAGAGTAAGTTTTTCCTCACAGTGGGTTAGAGATATGTCCAACTTGACTGTGTACAGCCCTGTATTAGATGAACTTGCTGAAAATGGGCACCCACTTCGTAGATCTATTTTGAAAAGTAAGAAAATTTTGTTTTTTTCGGACTGGGTTAGAGTTATGTTAAATCAGACAACAGCAACGTCTTAATTAGAAAAAAATGTATTTGAAAATGAGTTTTCACTTCATGGGTTATCTTTAAAAATTAGAGACTTAGGTTTTCCTCACAGTAGGTGAGATATGTCCAACCTGACTGTATACAGCCCTGTGTTATATGAACTTGCTGAAACTGGGTACCCACTTCGTAGATCTATTTTGCAAAGTAAGAAAATTGTGTTTTTTTTTTGACTGGGTTAGAGATATGTTAATTCTTTAAAAACAGCAACGTCTTAATTAGAAAAAAATATTTGAAAATGAGTTTCCACTTCATGGGTTATCTTTAAAAATTAGAAACTTAGGTTTTCCTCACAGTGGGTGAGAGATATGTACAACCTGACTGTGTACAGCCCTGTGTTAGATGAACTTGCTGAAAATGGGTACCCACTTCGTAGATCTATTTTGAAAAGTAAGAAGATTTTGATATTTGGGACTGGGTTAGAGATATGTGATTTGCGTTTTCGGACTGGGTTAAAGATATGTTAAATCAGACAACGGCAACGTCTTAATTAGAAAAAAAATATTTTAAAATGAGTTTCCACTTCATGGGTTATCTTTAAAAATTAGAGACGTAGGGTTTCTTCACAGTGGGTTAGAGATATGTCTAACCTGTCTGTGTACAGCTCTGTATTAGATAAACTTGCTGAAAATGGGTACCCACTTCGTAGATCTATTTTGAAAAGTAAGAAGATTTTGATTTTTCGGACTGGGTTAGAGATATGTGATTTGCGTTTTCGGACTGAGTTAGAGATTTGTTAAATCTGACAACCGTAACATCTTAATTAGACAAAAATGTTTGAAAATAGGTCAACTTCATGGGTTATCTTCAAAAATTAGAAACTTAGGTTTTCCTCATAGTGGTTTAAAAATATGTCCAACCTGACTGTATACAACCCTGTATTCGATGAGCTTGCTGAAAATCGGTACCCACTTCGTAGATCTATTTGGAAAAGTAAGAAGATTTTGATATTTCGGACTGGGTTAGAGATATGTGATTTGCGTATTCGGACTGGGTTAGAGATATGTTAAATCAGACAACGGCAACGTCTTAATTAGAAAAAAAATATTTAAAAATGAGTTTCCACTTTATGGGTAATCTTTAAAAATTAGAGACGTAGGGTTTCTTCACAGTGGGTTAGAGATATGTTTAACCTGTCTGTGTACAGCTCTGTATTAGATAAACTTGCTGAAAATGGGTACCCACTTCGTAGATCTATTTGGAAAAGTAAGAAGATTTTGATATTTCGGACTGGGTTAGAGATATGTAATTTGCGTTTTCGGACTGGGTTAGAGATATGTTAAATCAGACAACGGCAGCGTCTTAATTAGAAAAAAAATATTTAAAAATGAGTTTCCACTTCATGGGTTATCTTTAAAAATTAGAGACGTAGGGTTTCTTCACAGTGGGTTAGAGATATGTCTAACATGTCTGTGTACAGCTCTGTATTAGATAAACTTGCTGAAAATGGGTACCCACTTCGTAGATCTAGTTTGAAAAGTAAGAAGATTTTGATATTTCGGACTGGGTTAGAGATATGTAATTTGCGTTTTCGGACTGGGTTAGAGATATGTTAGATCAGACAACGGCAACGTCTTAATTAGAAAAAAAATATTTTAAAATGAGTTTCCACTTCATGGGTTATCTTTAAAAATTAGAGACGTAGGGTTTCCTCACAGTGGGTTAGAGATATGTCTAACCTGTCTGTGTATAGCTCTGTATTAGATAAACTTGCTGAAAATGGGTACCCACTTCGTAGATCTATTTTGAAAAGTAAGAAGATTTTGATATTTCGGACTGGGTTAGAGATATGTAATTTGCGTTTTCGGACTGGGTTAGAGATATGTTAGATCAGACAACGGCAACGTCTTAATTAGAAAAAAAATATTTTAAAATGAGTTTCCACTTCATGGGTTATCTTTAAAAATTAGAGACGTAGGGTTTCTTCACAGTGGGTTAGAGATATGTGTAACCTGTCTGTGTACAGCTCTGTATTAGATAAACTTGCTGAAAATGGGTACCCACTTCGTAGATCTATTTGGAAAAGTAAGAAGATTTTGATATTTCGGACTGGGTTAGAGATATGTAATTTGCGTTTTCGGACTGGGTTAGAGATATGTTAAATCAGACAACGGCAACGTCTTAATTAGAAAAAAAATATTTTAAAATGAGTTTCCACTTCATGGGTTATCTTTAAAAATTAGAGACGTAGGGTTTCTTCACAGTGGGTTAGAGATATGTGTAACCTGTCTGTGTACAGCTCTGTATTAGATAAACTTGCTGAAAATGGGTACCCACTTCGTAGATCTATTTGGAAAAGTAAGAAGATTTTGATATTTCGGACTGGGTTAGAGATATGTAATTTGCGTTTTCGGACTGGGTTAGAGATATGTTAAATCAGACAACGGCAACGTCTTAATTAGAAAAAAAATATTTTAAAATGAGTTTCCACTTCATGGGTTATCTTTAAAAATTAGATACTTAGGTTTTCCTCACAGTGGGTTAGAGATATGTCCAACTTGACTGTGTACAGCCCTGTATTAGATGAATTTGCTAAAAATGGTTACCTACTTCGTAGATCTATTTTGACAGGTAAGAAAATTTTGTTGTTTCGGACTGGGTTAAAGATATGCTAAATCTAACAACAGCGACGTTTTAATTAAAAAAAAAATATTTGAAAATGAGTTTCCACTTCATGGGTTATCTTTAAAAATTAGAAACTTAGGTTTTCCTCACATTGGGTGAGAGATATGTACAACCTGACTGTGTATAGCCCTGTGTTAGATGAACTTGCTGAAAATGGGTACCCACTTCGTAGATCTATTTTGAAAAGTAAGAAGATTTTGATATTTTGGACTGGGTTAGAGATATGTAATTTGCGTTTTCGGACTGGGTTAGAGATATGTTAAATCAGACAACGGCAACGTCTTAATTAGAAAAAAAAATATTTAAAAATGAGTTTCCACTTCATGGGTTATCTTTAAAAATTAGGGACGTAGGGTTTCTTCACAGTGGGTTAGAGATATGTCTAACCTGTCTGTGTACAGCTCTGTATTAGATAAACTTGCTGAAAATGGGTACCCACTTCGTAGATCTATTTTGAAAAGTAAGAAGATTTTGATATTTCGGACTGGGTTAGAGATATGTAATTTGCGTTTTCGGACTGGGTTAGAGATATGTTAAATCAGACAACGGCAACGTCTTAATTAGAAAAAAAATATTTTAAAATGAGTTTCCACTTCATGGGTTATCTTTAAAAATTCGAGACGTAGGGTTTCTTCACAGTGGGTTAGAGATATGTCTAACCTGTTTGTGTACAGCTCTGTATTAGATAAACTTGCTGAAAATGGGTACCCACTTCGTAGATCTATTTTGAAAAGTAAGAAGATTTTGATATTTTGGACTGGGTTAGAGATATGTAATTTGCGTTTTCGGACTGGGTTAGAGATATGTTAAATCAGACAACGGCAACGTCTTAATTAGAAAAAAAATATTTAAAAATGAGTTTCCACTTCATGGGTTATCTTTAAAAATTCGAGACGTAGGGTTTCTTCACAGTGGGTTAGAGATATGTCTAACCTGTCTGTGTACAGCTCTGTATTAGATAAACTTGCTGAAAATGGGTACCCACTTCGTAGATCTATTTTGAAAAGTAAGAAGATTTTGATATTTTGGACTGGGTTAGAGATATGTGATTTGCGTTTTCGGACTGGGTTAGAGATATATTAAATCAGACAACGGCAACGTCTTAATTAGAAAAAAAATATTTTAAAATGAGTTTCCACTTCATGGGTTATCTTTAAAAATTCGAGACGTAGGGTTTCTTCACAGTGGGTTAGAGATATGTCTAACCTGTCTATGTACAGCTCTGTATTAGATAAACTTGCTGAAAATGGGTACCCACTTCGTAGATCTATTTTGAAAAGTAAGAAGATTTTGATATTTCGGACTGGGTTAGAGATATGTAATTTGCGTTTTCGGACTGGGTTAGAGATATGTTAAATCAGACAACGGCAACGTCTTAATTAGAAAAAAAATATTTTAAAATGAGTTTCCACTTCATGGGTTATCTTTAAAAATTAGAGACGTAGGGTTTCTTCACAGTGGGTTAGAGATATGTCTAACCTGTCTGTGTACAGCTCTGTATTAGATAAACTTGCTGAAAATGGGTACCCACTTCGTAGATCTATTTTGAAAAGTAAGAAGATTTTGATATTTCGGACTGGGTTAGAGATATGTGATTTGCGTTTTCGGACTGGGTTAGAGATATGTTAAATCAGACAACGGCAACGTCTTAATTAGAAAAAAAATATTTTAAAATGAGTTTCCACTTCATGGGTTATCTTTAAAAATTAGAGACGTAGGGTTTCTTCACAGTGGGTTAGAGATATGTCTAACCTGTCTGTGTACAGCTCTGTATTAGATAAACTTGCTGAAAATGGGTACCCACTTCGTAGATCTATTTTGAAAAGTAAGAAGATTTTGATATTTCGGACTGGGTTAGAGATATGTGATTTGCGTTTTCGGACTGGGTTAGAGATATGTTAAATCAGACAACGGCAACGTCTTAATTAGAAAAAAAATATTTTAAAATGAGTTTCCACTTCATGGGTTATCTTTAAAAATTAGAGACGTAGGGTTTCTTCACAGTGGGTTAGAGATATGTCTAACCTGTTTGTGTACAGCTCTGTATTAGATAAACTTGCTGAAAATGGGTACCCACTTCGTAGATCTATTTTGAAAAGTAAGAAGATTTTGATATTTCGGACTGGGTTAGAGATATGTAATTTGCGTTTTCGGACTGGGTTAGAGATATGTTAAATCAGACAACGGCAACGTCTTAATTAGAAAAAAAATATTTTGAAAAGTAAGAAGATTTTGATATTTCGGACTGGGTTAAAGATATGTAATTTGCGTTTTCGGACTGGGTTAGAGATATGTTAAATCAGACAACGGCAACGTCTTAATTAGAAAAAAAAAATTTTAAAATGAGTTTCCACTTCATGGGTTATCTTTAAAAATTAGAGACGTAGGGTTTCTTCACAGTGGGTTAGAGATATGTCTAACCTGTCTGTGTACAGCTCTGTATTAGATAAACTTTGCTGAAAATGGGTACCCACTTCGTAGATCTATTTTGAAAAGTAAGAAGATTTTGATATTTCGGACTGGGTTAGAGATATGCAATTTGCGTTTTCGGACTGGGTTAGAGATATGTTAAATCAGACAACGGCAACGTCTTAATTAGAAAAAAAATATTTTAAAATGAGTTTCCACTTCGTGGGTTATCTTTAAAAATTAGAGACGTAGGGTTTCTTCACAGTGGGTTAGAGATATGTCTAACCTGTCTATGTACAGCTCTGTATTAAATAAACTTGCTGAAAATGGGTACCCACTTCGTAGATCTATTTTGAAAAGTAAGAAGATTTTGATATTTCGGACTGGGTTAGAGATATGCAATTTGCTTTTTCGGACTGGGTTAGAGATATGTTAAATCAGACAACGGCAACGTCTTAATTAGAAAAAAATATTTTAAAATGAGTTTCCACTTCATGGGTTATCTTTAAAAATTAGAGACGTAGGGTTTCTTCACAGTGGGTTAGAGATATGTCTAACCTGTTTGTGTACAGCTCTGTATTAGATAAACTTGCTGAAAATGGGTACCCACTTCGTAGATCTATTTTGAAAAGTAAGAAGATTTTGATATTTGGGACTGGGTTAGAGGTATGTGATTTGCGTTTTCGGACTGGGTTAGAGATATGTTAAATCAGACAACGGCAACGTTTTAATTAGAAAAAAAATATTTTAAAATGAGTTTTCACTTCATGGGTTATCTTTAAAAATTAGAGACGTAGGGTTTCTTCACAGTG
This sequence comes from Taphrorychus bicolor, assembly GCA_951812265.1. Lineage (NCBI taxonomy): Eukaryota > Metazoa > Arthropoda > Insecta > Coleoptera > Curculionidae > Taphrorychus > Taphrorychus bicolor. Next base: position 37,114,287 of record OX638304.1, read on the forward strand.
GGTTAGAGATATGTCTAACCTGTCTATGTACAGCTCTGTATTAGATAAACTTGCTGAAAATGGGTATCCACTTCGTAGATCTATTTTGAAAAGTAAGAAGATTTTGATATTTCGGACTGGGTTAAAGATATGTAATTTGCGTTTTCGGACTGGGTTAGAGATATGTTAAATCAGACAACGGCAACGTCTTAATTAGAAAAAAAAATTTTAAAATGAGTTTCCACTTCATGGGTTATCTTTAAAAATTAGAGACGTAGGGTTTCTTCACAGTGGGTTAGAGATATGTCTAACCTGTCTGTGTACAGCTCTGTATTAGATAAACTTTGCTGAAAATGGGTACCCACTTCGTAGATCTATTTTGAAAAGTAAGAAGATTTTGATATTTCGGACTGGGTTAGAGATATGCAATTTGCGTTTTCGGACTGGGTTAGAGATATGTTAAATCAGACAACGGCAACGTCTTAATTAGAAAAAAATATTTTAAAATGAGTTTCCACTTCATGGGTTATCTTTAAAAATTAGAGACGTAGGGTTTCTTCACAGTGGGTTAGAGATATGTCTAACCTGTTTGTGTACAGCTCTGTATTAGATAAACTTGCTGAAAATGGGTACCCACTTCGTAGATCTATTTTGAAAAGTAAGAAGATTTTGATATTTGGGACTGGGTTAGAGGTATGTGATTTGCGTTTTCGGACTGGGTTAGAGATATGTTAAATCAGACAACGGCAACGTCTTAATTAGAAAAAAAATATTTTAAAATGAGTTTCCACTTCATGGGTTATCTTTAAAAATTAGAGACGTAGGGTTTCTTCACAGTGGGTTAGAGATATGTCTAACCTGTCTATGTACAGCTCTGTATTAAATAAACTTGCTGAAAATGGGTACCCACTTCGTAGATCTATTTTGAAAAGTAAGAAGATTTTGATATTTCGGACTGGGTTAGAGATATGTAATTTGCGTTTTCGGACTGGGTTAGAGATATGTTAGATCAGACAACGGCAACGTCTTAATTAGAAAAAAAATATTTTAAAATGAGTTTCCACTTCATGGGTTATCTTTAAAAATTAGAGACGTAGGGTTTCTTCACAGTGGGTTAGAGATATGTCTAACCTGTCTGTGTACAGCTCTGTATTAGATAAACTTGCTGAAAATGGGTACCCACTTCGTAGATCTATTTTGAAAAGTAAGAAGATTTTGATATTTCGGACTGGGTTAGAGATATGTGATTTGCGTTTTCGGACTGGGTTAGAGATATGTTAAATCAGACAACGGCAACGTCTTAATTAGAAAAAAATATTTTAAAATGAGTTTCCACTTCATGGGTTATCTTTAAAAATTAGAGACGTAGGGTTTCTTCACAGTGGGTTAGAGATATGTCTAACCTGTTTGTGTACAGCTCTGTATTAGATAAACTTGCTGAAAATGGGTACCCACTTCGTAGATCTATTTTGAAAAGTAAGAAGATTTTGATATTTGGGACTGGGTTAGAGGTATGTGATTTGCGTTTTCGGACTGGGTTAGAGATATGTTAAATCAGACAACGGCAACGTCTTAATTAGAAAAAAAATATTTTAAAATGAGTTTCCACTTCATGGGTTATCTTTAAAAATTAGAGACGTAGGGTTTCTTCACAGTGGGTTAGAGATATGTCTAACCTGTCTATGTACAGCTCTGTATTAAATAAACTTGCTGAAAATGGGTACCCACTTCGTAGATCTATTTTGAAAAGTAAGAAGATTTTGATATTTCGGACTGGGTTAGAGATATGTAATTTGCGTTTTCGGACTGGGTTAGAGATATGTTAGATCAGACAACGGCAACGTCTTAATTAGAAAAAAAATATTTTAAAATGAGTTTCCACTTCATGGGTTATCTTTAAAAATTAGAGACGTAGGGTTTCTTCACAGTGGGTTAGAGATATGTCTAACCTGTCTGTGTACAGCTCTGTATTAGATAAACTTGCTGAAAATGGGTACCCACTTCGTAGATCTATTTTGAAAAGTAAGAAGATTTTGATATTTCGGACTGGGTTAGAGATATGTGATTTGCGTTTTCGGACTGGGTTAGAGATATGTTAAATCAGACAACGGCAACGTCTTAATTAGAAAAAAAAATATTTTAAAATGAGTTTCCACTTCATGGGTTATTTTTAAAAATTAGAGACGTAGGGTTTCTTCACAGTGGGTTAGAGATATGTCTAACCTGTCTGTGTACAGCTCTGTATTAGATAAACTTGCTGAAAATGGGTACCCACTTCGTAGATCTATTTTGAAAAGTAAGAAGATTTTGATATTTCGGACTGGGTTAGAGATATGTAATTTGCGTTTTCGGACTGGGTTAGAGATATGTTAAATCAGACAACGGCAACGTCTTAATTAGAAAAAAAATATTTTAAAATGAGTTTTCACTTCATGGGTTATCTTTAAAAATTAGAGACGTAGGGTTTCTTCACAGTGGGTTAGAGATATGTCTAACCTGTCTGCGTACAGCTCTGTATTAGATAAACTTGCTGAAAATGGGTACCCACTTCGTAGATCTATTTTGAAAAGTAAGAAGATTTTGATATTTCGGACTGGGTTAGAGATATGTGATTTGCGTTTTCGGACTGGGTTAGAGATATGTTAAATCAGACAACGGCAACGTCTTAATTAGAAAAAAAATATTTTAAAATGAGTTTCCACTTAATGGGTTATCTTTAAAAATTAGAGACGTAGGGTTTCCTCACAGTGGGTTAGAGATATGTCTAACCTGTCTGTGTACAGCTCTGTATTAGATAAACTTGCTGAAAATGGGTACCCACTTCGTAGACCTATTTTGAAAAGTAAGAAGATTTTGATATTTCGGACTGGGTTAGAGATATGTAATTTGCGTTTTCGGACTGGGTTAGAGATATGTTAAATCAGACAACGGCAACGTCTTAATTAGAAAAAAAATATTTTAAAATGAGTTTTCACTTCATGGGTTATCTTTAAAAATTAGAGACGTAGGGTTTCTTCACGGTGGGTTAGAGATATGTCTAACCTGTCTGCGTACAGCTCTGTATTAGATAAACTTGCTGAAAATGGGTACCCACTTCGTAGATCTATTTTGAAAAGTAAGAAGATTTTGATATTTCGGACTGGGTTAGAGATATGTGATTTGCGTTTTCGGACTGGGTTAGAGATATGTTAAATCAGACAACGGCAACGTCTTAATTAGAAAAAAAATATTTTAAAATGAGTTTCCACTTAATGGGTTATCTTTAAAAATTAGAGACGTAGGGTTTCCTCACAGTGGGTTAGAGATATGTCTAACCTGTCTGTGTACAGCTCTGTATTAGATAAACTTGCTGAAAATGGGTACCCACTTCGTAGATCTATTTTGAAAAGTAAGAAGATTTTGATATTTCGGACTGGGTTAAAGATATGTAATTTGCGTTTTCGGACTGGGTTAGAGATATGTTAAATCAGACAACGGCAACGTCTTAATTAGAAAAAAAATATTTTAAAATGAGTTTCCACTTCATGGGTTATCTTTAAAAATCAGAGACGTAGGGTTTCTTCACAGTGGGTTAGAGATATGTCTAACCTGTCTATGTACAGCTCTGTATTAGATAAACTTGCTGAAAATGGGTACCCACTTCGTAGATCTATTTTGAAAAGTAAGAAGATTTTGATATTTCGGACTGGGTTAGAGATATGTAATTTGCGTTTTCGGACTGGGTTAGAGATATGTTAAATCAGACAACGGCAACGTCTTAATTAGAAAAAAAATATTTTAAAATGAGTTTCCACTTCATGGGTTATCTTTAAAAATCAGAGACGTAGGGTTTCTTCACAGTGGGTTAGAGATATGTCTAACCTGTCTATGTACAGCTCTGTATTAGATAAACTTGCTGAAAATGGGTACCCACTTCGTAGATCTATTTTGAAAAGTAAGAAGATTTTGATATTTCGGACTGGGTTAGAGATATGCAATTTGCGTTTTCGAACTGGGTTAGAGATATCTTAAATCAGACAACGGCAACGTCTTAATTAGAAAAAAAAATATTTTAAAATGAGTTTCCACTTCATGGGTTATCTTTAAAAATTAGAGACGTAGGGTTTCTTCACAGTGGGTTAGAGATATGTCTAACCTGTCTATGTACAGCTCTGTATTAAATAAACTTGCTGAAAATGGGTACCCACTTCGTAGATCTATTTTGAAAAGTAAGAAGATTTTGATATTTCGGACTGGGTTAGAGATATGTAATTTGCGTTTTCGGACTGGGTTAGAGATATGTTAAATCAGACAACGGCAACGTCTTAATTAGAAAAAAAATATTTTAAAATGAGTTTCCACTTCATGGGTTATCTTTAAAAATCAGAGACGTAGGGTTTCTTCACAGTGGGTTAGAGATATGTCTAACCTGTCTATGTACAGCTCTGTATTAGATAAACTTGCTGAAAATGGGTACCCACTTCGTAGATCTATTTTGAAAAGTAAGAAGATTTTGATATTTCGGACTGGGTTAGAGATATGCAATTTGCGTTTTCGAACTGGGTTAGAGATATCTTAAATCAGACAACGGCAACGTCTTAATTAGAAAAAAAAATATTTTAAAATGAGTTTCCACTTCATGGGTTATCTTTAAAAATTAGAGACGTAGGGTTTCTTCACAGTGGGTTAGAGATATGTCTAACCTGTCTATGTACAGCTCTGTATTAAATAAACTTGCTGAAAATGGGTACCCACTTCGTAGATCTATTTTGAAAAGTAAGAAGATTTTGATATTTCGGACTGGGTTAGAGATATGTGATTTGCGTTTTCGGACTGGGTTAGAGATATGTTAAATCAGACAACGGCAACGTCTTAATTAGAAAAAAAAATATTTTAAAATGAGTTTCCACTTCATGGGTTATCTTTAAAAATTAGAGACGTAGGGTTTCTTCACAGTGGGTTAGAGATATGTCTAACCTGTCTGCGTACAGCTCTGTATTAGATAAACTTGCTGAAAATGGGTACCCACTTCGTAGATCTATTTTGAAAAGTAAGAAGATTTTGATATTTCGGACTGGGTTAGAGATATGTGATTTGCGTTTTCGGACTGGGTTAGAGATATGTTAAATCAGACAACGGCAACTTCTTAATTAGAAAAAAAATATTTTAAAATGAGTTTCCACTTAATGGGTTATCTTTAAAAATTAGAGACGTAGGGTTTCCTCACAGTGGGTTAGAGATATGTCTAACCTGTCTGTGTACAGCTCTGTATTAGATAAACTTGCTGAAAATGGGTACCCACTTCGTAGATCTATTTTGAAAAGTAAGAAGATTTTGATATTTCGGACTGGGTTAGAGATATGTAATTTGCGTTTTCGGACTGGGTTAGAGATATGTTAAATCAGACAACGACAACGTCTTAATTAGAAAAAAAAATATTTTAAAATGAGTTTCCACTTCATGGGTTATCTTTAAAAATTAGAGACTTAGGTTTTCCTCACAGTGGGTTAGAGATATGTCCAACCTGACTGTGTACAGCCCTGTATTAGATGAACTTGCTGAAAATGGGTACCCACTTCGTAGATCTATTTTGAAAAGTAAGAAGATTTTGATATTTGGGACTGGGTTAGAGATATGTAATTTGCGTTTTCGGACTGGGTTAGAGATATGTTAAATCAGACAACGGCAACGTCTTAATTAGAAAAAAAAATATTTTAAAATGAGTTTCCACTTCATGGGTTATCTTTAAAAATTAGAGAAGTGGGGTTTCTTCACAGTGGGTTAGAGATATGTCTAACCTGTCTGTGTACAGCTCTGTATTAGATAAAATTGCTGAAAATGGGTACCCACTTCGTAGATCTATTTTGAAAAGTAAGAACATTTCGATATTTCGGACTGGGTTAGAGATATGTGATTTGCGTTTTCGGACTGGGTTAGAGATATGTTAAATCTGACAACAGTAACGTCTTAATTAGACAAAAATATTTGAAAATGAGTTTCAACTTCATGGGTTATCTTTAAAAATTAGAGACTTAGGTTTTCCTCACAGTGGGTTAGAGATATGTCCAACTTGACTGTGTACAGCCCTGTATTAGATGAAGTTGTTGAAAATGGGCTCCCACTTCGTAGATCTATTTTGAAAAGTAAGAAAACTTTGTTTTTTTCGGACTGGGTTAGAGATATGTTAAATCAGTCAACAGCGACGTCTCAATTAGAAAAAATGTATTTGAAAATAAGCTCCCACTTCATGGCTTATCTTTAAAAATTAGAGACTTAGGTTTTCCTCACAGTGGGTTAGAGATATGTCCAACCTGACTGTGTACAGCCCTGTGTTAGATGAACTTGCTGAAACTGGGTACCCACTTCGTAGATCTATTTTGAAAAGTAAGAAAATTGGGTTTTTTTTTGACTGGGTTAGAGATATGTTAATTCTTTAAAAACAGCAACGTCTTAATTAGAAAAAAATATTTGAAAACGAATTTTTACGTCATGGATTATCTTTAAAAATTAGAAACTTAGGTTTTCCTCACTGTGGGTTAGAGATATGTCCAACCTGACTGCGTACAGCCCTGTATTAGATCAAATTGCTGAAAATGGGCACCTACTGCGTACATCTGTTTGGAAAAGTAGGAAAATTTTGTTTTTATCGGACTGAGTTAGAGATATGTTAAATCTAACAACAGCAACGTCTTACTTCGAAAAAAATTTTTGAAAATGCGTTTTCACTTCATGTGTTATCTTTAAAAATTAAAGAATTAGGTTTTCCTCACAGTGGGTTAGAGATATGTCCAATCTGACTGTGTTAGATGAACTTGCTGAAAATGGGTACCCACTTCGTAGATCTATTTTGAAAAGTAAGAAAATTTTGATATTTTGGACTGGGTTAGAGATATGTAATTTGCGTTTTCGGACTGGGTTAGAGATATGTTAAATCAGACAACGGCAACGTCTTAATTAGAAAAAAAAATATTTTAAAATGAGTTTCCAATTCATGGGTTATCTTTAAAAATTAGAGACGTAGGGTTTCTTCACAGAGGGTTAGAGATATGTCCAACCTGACTGTGTACAGCCCTGTATTAGATGAACTTGCTGAAAATGGGTACCCACTTCGTAGATCTATTTTGAAAAGTAAGAAGATTTCGATATTTCAGACTGGGTTAGAGATATGTGATTTGCGTTTTCGGACTGGGTTAGAGATATGTTAAATCTGACAACAGTAACGTCTTAATTAGACAAAAATATTTGAAAATGAGTTTCCACTTCATGGGTTATCTTTGAAAATTAGAGACTTAGGTTTTCCTCACAGTGGGTTAGAGATATGTCCAACTTGACTGTGTACAGCCCTGTATTAGATGAAGTTGTTGAAAATGGGCTCCCACTTCGTAGATCTATTTTGAAAAGTAAGAAAACTTTGTTTTTTCGGACTGGGTTAGAGATATGTTAAATCAGTCAACAGCGACGTCTCAATTAGAAAAAATGTATTTGAAAATAAGCTTCCACTTCATGGCTTATCTTTAAAAATTAGAGACTTAGGTTTTCCTCACAGTGGGTTAGAGATATGTCCAACCTGACTGTGTACAGCCCTGTGTTAGATGAACTTGCTGAAACTGGGTACCCACTTCGTAGATCTATTTTGAAAAGTAAGAAAATTGGGTTTTTTTTTGACTGGGTTAGAGATATGTTAATTCTTTAAAAACAGCAACGTCTTAATTAGAAAAAAATATTTGAAAACGAATTTTTACGTCATGGATTATCTTTAAAAATTAGAAACTTAGGTTTTCCTCACTGTGGGTTAGAGATATGTCCAACCTGACTGCGTACAGCCCTGTATTAGATGAAATTGCTGAAAATGGGCACCTACTGCGTACATCTGTTTGGAAAAGTAGGAAAATTTTGTTTTTATCGGACTGAGTTAGAATTATGTTAAATCTAACAACAGCAACGTCTTAATTCGAAAAAAATTTTTGAAAATGCGTTTTCACTTCATGTGTTATCTTTAAAAATTAAAGAATTAGGTTTTCCTCACAGTGGGTTAGAGATATGTCCAATCTGACTGTGTTAGATGAACTTGCTGAAAATGGGTACCCACTTCGTAGATCTATTTTGAAAAGTAAGAAAATTTTGATATTTTGGACTGGGTTAGAGATATGTGATTTGCGTTTTCGGACTGGGTTAGAGATATGTTAAATCTGACAACAGCAACGTCTTAATTAGAAGAAAATATTTCAAAAATAAGTTTCCACTTCATGGGTTATCTTTAAAAATTAGAGACTTAGTTTTTCCTCACAGTGGGTTAGAGATATGTCAACTTGACTGTGTACAGCCCTGTATTAGATGAACTTGCTGAAAATGGGCACCCACTTCGTAGATCTATTTTGAAAAGTAAGAAAATTTTGTTTTTTTCGGACTGGGTTAGAGTTATGTTAAATCAGACAACAGCAACGTCTTAATTAGAAAAAAATGTATTTGAAAATGAGTTTTCACTTCATGGGTTATCTTTAAAAATTAGAGACTTAGGTTTTCCTCACAGTAGGTGAGATATGTCCAACCTGACTGTATACAGCCCTGTGTTATATGAACTTGCTGAAACTGGGACACCACTTCGTAGATCAATTTTGCAAAGTAAGAAAATTGTGTTTTTTTTTTGACTGGGTTAGAGATATGTTAATTCTTTAAAAACAGCAACGTCTTAATTAGAAAAAAATATTTGAAAACGAATTTTCACGTCATGGGTTATCTTTAAAAATTAGAAACTTAGGTTTTCCTCACTGTGGGTTAGAGAAATATCCAACCTGACTGTGTACAGCCCTGTATTAGATGAAATTGCTGAAAATGGGCACCTACTGCGTACATCTGTTTGGAAAAGTAGGAAAATTTTGTTTTTATCGGACTGGGTTAAATCTAACAACAGCAACGTCCTAATTAGAAAAAAATATTTGAAAATGAGTTTTCAATTCATGGGTTGTTTTTAAAAATTAAAGACATAGGTTTTCCTCACAGTGAGTTCCACCTGACTATTTACAGCCCTGTATTAGAGATGAACTTGCTGAAAATGGGTACCTACTTCGTGGATCTATTTTGAAAAGTAAGAAAATTTTGTTTTTATTGAAGAGGGAGATATGTTAAATCAGACAACGGCAACGTCTTAATTAGAAAAAAATATTTGAAAATAAGTTTCCACTTCATGGGTTATCTTTAAAAATTAGAGACTTAGGTTTTCCTCACAGTGGGTTAGAGATATGTCCAACTTGACTGTGTACAGCCCTGCATTAGATGAACTTGCTGAAAATGGGTACCCACTTCGTAGAACTATTTTCAAAAAGTAAGAAGATGTTGATTCTTTTCTCGGACTGTGTTAGAGATATGTTAAATCAGACAACAGCACCGTCTTAATTAGAAATAATTTGCTGAAACTGTGTACCACTTCATGAGTCTTATCTTTAAAAATAAGAAACTTAGGTTGTTCTAACAGTGGGATAGAGATATGTCAAGCCTGACTCTGAACAGCTCGGTCGTAATTAATAAGTCTTTGGGCAGCGTCAGCTCAAGATTTACAAATTGATAAAGTTGCCTTATTGAAAGACACAGAGCTATTGTGGTGTCATTGGAAACCATGTATTCAACTCTTTATGCTTTGTCCCTGCTTGATATGTATTCTGAGTTGTAAAATTGATATTTACATTGTCTTACAACAAAGGGGAAAATATTCTACTTCTTTTGACATCAAAAGGCAACCGGTGCTCATTAGTAGCTTGAGTCAAAGTACTGTATATGTACCCTGGTCGTGACGTCACGGAATTGCTTTGACCAGCGAGCTGCATATACAGTGTTTTTCAAGAGTGTATTTCTAAGGGCACGACCAACACCAATAACAGATCTATTCAAAGTCTTTCTAAGCCCTCTTCAATGTTTAGCCATTCACAGACATTTGAAACACGTCTATAGAGAGACACTCCTTTTTGCAGTTTGTAGCCACTTTTTAAGACACATTATAATGGCGGGAATTGACGTCACAAGACATTTTAAGCCAAATGATTCGAAATCGCGATTCGCGAATCATATAGGACACATGAATATGGCAAATTTGTGAAAAAAAAACTCATATTTTAGGAAAATGTAGCAATTTTTTGCAGCCTTTATGATCTGCACTGTGGCTACGTCCAGGGCCGTGCCTACCCGGTGGTGCAAGTGGTGCAAAACACCAGGACGCCAAAACGCCGCCCAAATTTTAAATTTTATCTAATTTTTTATCTAAATTATTGAAAACAATTAAAGTCGTTTGTTCCCGGCAACAAGGCCATTGTAATTTATGCAAAATCCAAATCTATAAACCATTTATGTCAGTAAGATGTTGCATAGTGTCAGGGTTAACTTTCTAGTCGCAATAGAACATTTGGACAAATTAAGAGACACTATTGTACAATTTCGAAAAGATGAACATTTTATGGTAGTTTTAAGTGAAGCGCCTCAAGTAGCCCAATCTCTTGGGGTTGACGATAATTTTCCTACCGAAAGTGATGTTAGAAGAAGAAAGAAAAAGAAGCAGTTTAGTTATGAAGGTGAAGATGACAATACAAATATCCCAGAAAATAATTTCAAATTTTGCGGTGTTAGATGCTACTATAAATGCTTTATCGGTTATCGGAAAGATTTCAACAAATTAAGGCGTATGTAAATAAGTAGAAAGGTGTTGGATCGCAGGTGTAGGACAAATAGCCATTTCACTTTCTCGAAATGACCAACGTTTCGACGATCGTTTTTTTTTTTTTTTTTTTTTTTTTTTTTTTTTTTTTTTTTTTTTTTTTTTTTTTTTTTTTTTTTTTTTTTTTTTAAAGAAAAATGATCCATTCGTGTTACAAAACTGAAAATATGACCCTGCATAATAACGTATGGATGGAAATATGTGCGCTAACAATGACTTTTGTCAAGCCCGATAAGATCTCCTGAGTCCCCTCCTATCCTGTGGTGAGAAATTGTTCCGCTAACAAAAAGACAGATGTGTGTGCTTGTGTTAAGAATTAATATTTGGCAATTATTGAGAACCTGCCTGATACAACCGTCTTAATAAATTATTATGTAAAGATTAAGTTAAATCTACGCCTTTGTTGCGTATATATATATTTGACATCTCTGCCAAAAAAAGATGAATACAAAACTTATAAAACTTTCATTCTTACCTACACTTTATAATAAATCGACCAAGAGTTTAAAAAATAGTAACAGTGGCAACGCTGCAGCAAAATCTTGATTGGTGCGGACGGTCTTATTTACTCGAGGGCCCATCAGAATTTTACATTAACCAATGAAACGAAACGACCTTCATCGGTACCACCAATAACTTCCGCGCCCGAGCGATGGCTGACTAACACTGGCTAGCAGGTACCGATAATCGTAGAATGTAGCTGGACCTTGGAAGGTACGATTCGTGATTATCGATCCGTTCCACGTGTCTCGCGACGTGGCGTTGCCTATGTTACTAAGAAAAGCTATATCACGGTACGAAAATGTGTAAATCATGGATATAATTTTGCAAACTAAGAGTATATCAAATTGTGGCTTCTAGCTGTAGATCATTTCAATTAGATATCTATCTGTACTAATCTAATACCAGAATTACGTATAAAAACATTTTGTGAGACAGATTGGCTACACTGCACTGCACCTGATGAGCAGCAAGCACAGGAATGTGAGAATGTTTAGTTTTGTTTTTTTGTTGGCCAGCACCAAAGTAATGTATACATAGGGCGAGTAATTTTGTCTTTTTTTTTTCTTGTTTTTCTGTATTTTAAAGATGCGCTTTGTGCGCTAATATTATTTTTTTGACGTTGCTATTGTCTGGGATTTCTAGATTGTGCTGGCAATAAAGATTGAAAAAAAAAAGAAAAAGAAAGTACATACAAGGCCAACAAAAAGGTTTTGTTTCGTTGGCCTGTGTGTTTGTTGCTTGGCTTACGTGCACCATCTGGATTTTAACGACAAATTGGGTTTTATGTACTGCCATGACGGTCTGTATATACTTTGGTGACGTGCTTCACTGACTGAAAAAGCCCTGAGGAAGACTTAAGAATAAAGGTCGAAACGTTGACGATTTCGAGAAAGTGAAGCGGCTATTTGTCCTACACCTGCGATCCAACACCTTTCTAATTATTGATAGGACGCAAAACGCAATATGTAAATAACTTTAATTTTTTGAGTGATTTCAGAAATAAAAAAACAATTTCAAAAGATGGTCTGAAAAATTTCTGCACCGACCTTGAATCAGTTGAAACACACAATGAAAACTGTAAAAAAGATGTCATCGGTTTTGATTTGTATAACGAGATATCTTAGCAGCACGTTTCCTAATCTAACAATAGCTCTAAGAATTATGTTGTGTTTACCCGTGACTGTAGCAAACGGTGAACGGTCATTTTCAAGTTACCTATGTACACATGTGTGTTGTTATTTATATTTCTAGTTTTTTCTACAATAAATATGAAGTCTGTTTCTGTATCTATTGATTTTACACTTAATCCGTCGTCAATACCGCATTTTCATCTCTCACTATGGAAAGGGCGGCAATTTTTAGCTTGCACCACCCTAGGAACGGCCCTGGCTACGTCACCGGGTTGGAAACATGTTACTTTTATGGAACTGAGTCATCCTTGTTAACTGTTTTTTGAGCTATAGTGAAATATTTGACTTACTATATCAAAAATTCATTAATAAAGCAAAAATGGTGCTAAATGAAGATAGATTTATACGAATTTTGCACCTCTGGAGAGAATGTCTGAAGATAAAAATTCCCTTTCGTCTGAGCATGCGAGCAATGCAAGTAGTTTACAGATGGTCGTTGGGTATGGTTTCATTACGCGCGGTCGTATCGTGTACCTTGTACCAGTTTTTAGGGCTCGATTAACTTTTATGGCGCTCTCCCCATAAAAGACGAGCTAAAATCAAAGGAAGGACAGACGGACCGTGAAAAATGGTATCAATTAAAACGTTCGATTTGCCTTGACAGGCCATGTAAATCATGTCCCGTCCGGGGCGGTTGATAGAATCGCGGGCCAATATAATTGTCAGCCCAAGACCGTATTGTAATGCTGACTGATAGGTCATCTGCGGGATATTAATTAATATTAGATGCCACCGGCTCGGCCCATTGATTCACATCGTCCCCGGTATTAAGCCATTTTAATTACGATCTGATATTGCAGTCATTAGCATAGCCGCTCCTCACTCACCGTAGATGGCCACCTTTACAACCCTAGACGACGTTGGCGACGCGATTTTATCGGGAAGTTGACTGGAAGCTACGCAACCGGGCCTTAATCTTAAGCCGAATGCTGTGAAGAATTGTTCACTGGTTACGGCTCTTAGTGAGCTTAGGACGATAAAGTGACAGAGAGAATTTAAATCTTAAATTGGAAGATTCTCTATGGCTTAAATCGGTTAAAAAGCAGACAGTAGAAATGTCTCTATGACCCTATTTTTCAGGGTTTTTACTGTTACTTTATAGCACACCTACCATCAAAGAAATATGTACTGTATTTACATAATTATCTTATTGCAATAGGTGATAATAACTTTACTGTGTTAAGACAATTAAAAAGGGAGGGGGAGGGAGGATTTGTCCGCCTTGCTTCGGTCTGTGGCGGAATAGAGTCATGGTTCATTTTCCTGAGCAGCAGTTTTACCGTTTCAGGCGTTAGTCCTGTGGTGGTGTTATCTGGTATGTAGGCTACACAGATGTTTGGGTTTTGGAATGTTTGATCCTTTTACGAGTCTGAGGCGAGCACCATCCCAGGGTTGAGGCCCGTCGACCGAAGCTTCCAACCATGCTGCACTTTCCTCGTCCTCGCAGGTGACCTATAGCCAGCCAGGGCGATGGCTGCAGCCCTGGAATCTTACCTGTTGTCCATCTTCCAGAGGTCATGGGAGTCCATCAGCCCACACGTTTTCGACTGCATTCATCCGGACCATATCAGCCGGAGTTGGATGGGTGGATTATGCCAACCCTAACCCCCCTTAGAGCCTCCCTGTAGACGGCTCCCTCGGGCACCCCTCGCGGCTTTTTCGAAGCTTGCTCGGGTGTGCTACCCTCCAATCGTTGGCGTTTTGCACCTTCGGTGGAGCTGGCTGTGAGAGCTGTTTTCTTGCCTAGTTACTAGCTGTTTCTGCTAAAGTTTAAATATAAGTTTTACTATTAGTTGTAAAAGTAGCCTTAAGCATTGAGCGTTGAGCACTCCCAAACAATATCAAACAGGAACGTCTACTCAAAGAAAAATTTTAAATTCTTCGAATCGTTCTTTGTACTCTTTTCTAGCTACCTACACGCTGAATAGTCCTTTTGATCAAGTTCCAGGCAGAATTAGAAAAAGGGCAGCGTATAACGGGACGAAAAAGTGGACAAAAATAAATCCATTAACAGCCACCGAGTGGTGTTTTAGCCTGTGGGATTGAATTATCCACCTTAAACATGTTCCCCTTTCATGAATGTGTGCTGACAAAAAGGCGTTTTTGAGGACTCGCCCGAATTAAAGCGCACAGCCAGAGGAGGGAGCTTTTGTCCAGGCTTGAGGGCAACGAAATAAATCCAATTTTGTTAAAAGTGTGCAGGTGGGTTGAGGGATACGCCACTGAGGGTGGAAAGCAGCTGGTATTGTTCAGTTGTTGGACAAATAAAGCGCACAAAACAAATTAAGCACTCCACTGATGTCTCGGCCCGGCCGCAAGACGAAAATTGCTTTGTATTGTCTTAAGCTCATTCGGTTGCAATTTACTCGTTTTGTTCGTTTCCCGTTTCTCCGCTAACTATGAAATCCTCTTAAATTCATCATGAAAGTTGTTAGAACAAAAGATTCCGGTTGAAACCGTAATCCCATCCCCTCGACGTCATAAATCCATTACAATGCATGGGATAATAATTACGTTGTAAATTGAATCCGGCAAAGAATACTGAGGCAATTTTAATTCCAGTTACTCCACCACTGTAGCTCTATGACACATCGAGAGACCTGTATTATGCAGGCAGAACAGGTCCAATTTGCACATCCCTTTTGAAAAATTAACTCCCGACCCGACCAAAAACTTTCTTTCAATTTTGAAGTTAAAGTGCGGACGAGAATAGATATTGGCTCGTTTTCCCTGGAATGGAGATAAACTGCCGCTCCATGAACTGCTTGACCCACATTCAGAGGGTCCCGTTTCCCGCGCACCTTCCACAGTTATGTTCCCGACAAGTGCTTAACTTTTATTGAATATTTCAGCCCCGCTGTCCATCATGGAAATGGAGACCGATAAAACAATTACGTAAAAGTCTCCCAAGTGGAAACTTTTCACGTCCTGGCTGTTTGCAGTCAAGTCCGTTACGGCCGCA
Organism: Taphrorychus bicolor; assembly: GCA_951812265.1. Lineage (NCBI taxonomy): Eukaryota > Metazoa > Arthropoda > Insecta > Coleoptera > Curculionidae > Taphrorychus > Taphrorychus bicolor. The sequence continues at coordinate 37,129,603 of OX638304.1, forward strand.
GGAAAATTCAATTGAAACTGCATATGTACATTCAATTTGCCCAGTTTGTGAGGCGACTTGAATCGCTGTTAGCAATAGGAATGAGAATCCAAGACGGGTACATACACAGTAGGCCTATCGTACTATTGTTGTGATCAAAATGCCCCTTTATTCCACAACAAGGTAGTCTTGTTTCTTTTAAGGAGGGTCTTAAGGGATGTATACCTATTTGTTTTCTAAAAAAAAATGCTGTTTTGTGAGGTTAAGTAATATAATGACAGTTTGCACTACAACGAAATGTGACTAAAGAGTTTTAGTAAAATTTAGGGGCTTTTAAAAATTACTAAATAGAAAACAGAAATTCTTGCTGTTTTTTATTTAGAAAATGGTGCCTGCGTCAACCAGTTAGGAGCTACGGTAGAGAGCAAGAATTTCTGTTCTATATTTAGTATAGAACAGAAATTCTTGCTCTGTTTTCTATTTAAAAAAGAATGCCTGCGTCAACCAGTTAGGAGCTACGGTTTTTGTTTTCCGAAATTTAAGAGCCTTATAGTTTGCAAATGCTGTTTTAAAAGGGGCTTTAGGGGCTTTAAAAGCCCCTAAAGCAAACTTTAGGGGCTTTTAAATGCCTTTTTGTGAGGTTAACTAATTTAATGATTCTTTGCACCATAACGAAATGTGACGAAAAAATTTTAGCAAAATTTAGGGGCTTTTAAAAATTACCAAAGAGAAAACATAAACTCTTGCTTTGTTTTCTGTTAAGAAAATACTGCCTGCGTCAATCAGTTAAGACCTAGGGTTTTAGTTTTCCGAAATTTAGGGGCATTATACTTTGCAAATGCCATTTTGTGAGGTTAAGTAATATAATGATCGTTTGCACCATAACGAAATGTGACGAAAAATTTTTAGCAAAATTTAGGGGCTTTTAAAAATTGCTAAATAGGAAACAGAAAATCTTGCCCTGTTTTCTATTTAAACACTAATGCCTACGTCAACCAGTTAGGAGCTACTAGAGAGGTTTTTGTTTTCCGAAATTTAGGGGCCTTCTAGTTTGTAAATGCTGTTTGGTGAGGTTAAGTAATATAGTGATCTTTTGCATCACAACGAAATGTGACGAAAAAATTTTAGCAAAATTTAGGGGCTTTTAAAAATTTATTAAATAGAAAACGGAAATTTTTGCTCAATTTATATTTAGAAAATAATGCCTGGGTCTACTAGTTAGGAGCTACGGTTTTTGTTTTCCGAAATTTAGGGGCCTTATAGTTTACAAATGCTGTTTTATGAGGTTAAGTAATATAATGACGGTATGCACCACAACGAAATGTGACTAAAAAATTTTAGCAAAACTTAGAGGCTTTTAAAAATTACTAACTAGAAAACAGACATTCTTGCTCGGTTTTCTATTTAGAAAATAATGCCTGCGTCAACCAGTTAGGATCTAAGGTTTTAGTTTTCCGAAATTTAGGGTCTTTAGAGTTTGCGAATGCTGTTTTGTGAGGTTAAGTAATGTAATGACCGTTTGCACCACAATGAAAAGTCACTAAAAATTTTGCAAAACTTAGGGGCTTTTAAAAATTACTAAATATAGAACAGAAATTCTTGCTTTGCTTTCTACTTAGAAAAGAATCCCTGCGTCAACCAGTTAGGAGCTACGGTTTTTGTTTTCAAAAATTTATGGGCCTTATAGTTTTCAAATGCTGTTTTGTGAGGCTTAGTAATATAATGACCGTTTGCACCACAACGAAATCTAACTAAAAAATTTTAGCAAGACTTAGGGGCTTTTAAAAATTTACTAAATACAAAACAGAAATTCTTGCTTTGCTTTCTATTTAAAAAAGAATGCCTGCGTCAACCAGTTAGGAGCTACGGTTTTTGTTTTCGAAATTTAGGGGCCTTATAGGTTGCAAATGCTGTTTTGTGAGGATAAGTAATCTAATGACCGTTTTCACCACAACGAAATGTGACGAAAAGTTTTAGCAAAATTTAGGGGCTTTTAAAAATTATTAAATAGAGAAACAGAAATTTTGCTCTGTTTTCTGTTTAGAAAATAATGCTCATGTCAACCAGTTAGGAGATACGGTTTCTGTTTTCCGAAATTTAGGAGCCTTATAGTTTGCAAATGCTGTTTTGTGAGGCTTAGTAATATAATGACCGCTTGCACCACAACGAAATGTAACTAAAAATTTTTAGCAAGACTTAGGGGCTTTTAAAAATTTATTAAATAGAAAACAGAAATGTTTGCTCAGTTTTGTATTTAGAAAATAATGCCTGAGCCAACCAGTTAGGAGCTACGGTTTTTGTTTTCCAAAATGTAGGGGCCTTATAGGTTGCAAATGCTGTTTTGTGAGGATAAGTAATCTAATGACCGTTTTCACCACAACTAAATGTGACGAAAAGTTTTAGCAAAATTTAGGGGCTTTTAAAAATTATTAAATAGAGAAACAGAAATTATTGCTCTGTTTTCTGTTTAGAAAATAATGCTCATGTCAACCAGTTAGGAGCTACGATTTTTGTTTTCCGAAATTTAGGGGCCTTATAGTTTGCAAATGCTGTTTTTTGAGGCTAAGTTATATAATGATCGGTTGCGCTACAACGAAATGTGACTAAAAACTTTTAGCAAAACTTAGGGGCTTTTAAAAAATACTAACTAGAAAACAGAAATTCTTGCTCGGTTTTCTATTTAAAAAGTAATGCCTGCGTCAACCAGTTAGGAGCTAAGGTTTTAGTTTTCCGAAATTTACCGTTTGCACTGTTTTATGAGGTTAAGTAATATAATGACCGTATGCACCACAACGAAATGTGACTAAAAAATTTTAGCAAAACTTAGGGGCTTTTAAAAATTACTAACTAGAAAACAGAAATTCTTGCTCGGTTTTCTATTTAAAAAGTAATGCCTGCGTCAACCAGTTAGGAGCTAAGGTTTTAGTTTTCCGAAATTTAGGGGCCTTAGAGTTTGCGAATGCTGTTTTGTGAGGTTAAGTAATATAATGACCGTTTGCACCACAATGAAAGGTGACTAAAAATTTTGCAAAATTTAGTGGTTTTTAAAAATTACTAAATACAGAACTGAAATTCTTGCTCTGTTTTCTATTTAAAAAAGAATGCCTGCGTCAACCAGCTAGGAGCTACGGTTTTAGTTTTCCGAAATTTAGGATCCTTATAGGTTGCAAATGCTGTTTTGTGAGGATAAGTAATCTAATGACCGTTTTCACTACAACTAAATGTGACGAAAAGTTTTAGCAAAATTTAGGGGCTTTTAAAAATTATTAAATAGAGAAACAGAAATTATTGCTCTGTTTTCTGTTTAGAAAATAATGCTCATGTCAGCCAGTTAGGAGCTACGGTTTTTGTTTTCCGAAATTTAGGGGCCTTATAGTTTGCAAATGCTGTTTTATGAGGTTAAGTAATATAATGACCGTATGCACCACAACGAAATGTGACTAAAAACTTTTAGCAAGACTTAGGGGCTTTTAAAAATTTATTAAATAGAAAACAGAAATGTTTGCTCAGTTTTGTATTTAGAAAATAATGCCTGGGCCAACCAGTTAGGAGCTGCGGTTTTTGTTTTCCAAAATGTAGGGGCCTTTTAGGTTGCAAATGCTGTTTTGTGAGGCTAAGTAATCTAATGACCGTTTTCACCACAACTAAATGTGACGATAAGTTTTAGCAAAATTTAGGGGCTTTTAAAAATTATTAAATAGAGAAACAAAAATTATTGCTCTGTTTTCTGTTTAGAAAATAATGCTCATTTCAACCAGTTAGGAGCTACGGTTTTTGTTTTCCGAAATTTAGGAGCCTTATAGTTTGCAAATGCTGTTTTATGAGGTTAAGTAATATAATGACCGTATGCACCACAACGAAATGTGACTAAAAACTTTTAGCAAAACTTAGGGGCTTTTAAAAAATACTAACTAGAAAACAGAAATTCTTGCTCGGTTTTCTATTTAAAAAGTAATGCCTGCGTCAACCAGTTAGGATCTAAGGTTTTAGTTTTCCGAAATTTAGGGGCCTTAGAGTTTGCGAATGCTGTTTTGTGAGGTTAAATAATATAATGACCGTTTGCACCACAATGCAAGGTGACTAAAAATTTTGCAAAACTTAGGGGCTTTTAAAAATTACTGAATACAGAACAGAAATTCTTGCTTTGCTTTCTATTTAAAAAAGAATGCCTGCGTCAACCAGTTAGGAGCTACGGTTTTTGTTTTCGAAATTTAGGGGCGTTATAGGTTGCAAATGCTGTTTTGTGAGGATAAGTAATCTATTGACCGTTTTCACCACAACGAAATGTGACGAAAAGTTTTAGCAAAATTTAGGGGCTTTTAAAAATTATTAAATAGAGAAACAGAAATTATTGCTCTGTTTTCTGTTTAGAAAATAATGGTCATGTCAACCAGTTAGGAGCTACGGTTTTAGTTTTCCGAAATTTAGGGGCCTTATAGTTTGCAAATGCTGTTTTGTGAGGCTTAGTAATATAATGACCGTTTACGCCACAAACAAATGTGACCGAAAAAGTTTTAGCAAAATTTAGGGGCTTTTAATAGTCACTAAATAGAAAAACAGAAATTCTTGCTCTGTTTTCTATTTAAAAAATAATGCCTGCGTCAACCAGTTAGGAACTACAATTTTTGTTCCCTGAAATTTAGGGGCCTTATAGTTTGCAAATATTTTTTTGCAAACTATAAGGGAACTTTTTGCAAAACTCAAGGCAAAGTAATATAATAATCGTTTGCACCACATCGAAATGTGGCCAAAATATTTTAGCAAAACTTAGGGACTTTTAAAAATTACTAAATAGAAAACAGAAAATCTTGCTCTGTTTTTTATTTAAAAAATAATGCCTGCGTCAATCAGTTAGGAGCTACGGTTACTGTTTTTCGAAATTTAGGGGCCTTATAGTTTGCAAAGGCTGTTTGGTGAGGCTAAGTAATATAATGGCCGTTTGCACCACGATGAAACGTGACTAAAAAGTTTTAGCAAAATTTAGGGGCCTTTAATTATTGTTTGGTAACTACAGTTGTTGTTAAGCCCCTACAATTATTGTTAACTGTTGATTCAGTTTTATTTTTATTTTGTATAGAGGGAGTCAAAGTTAAATACTTTCGGTGCCCCTAAACTTGTTTTTTTCTGATTTACTAAGAAAACAATTAATTTTTTATCGTCTCTTGAAAAGTAATTTATTACAAAGAAATATTGGAATCTGTATGGAAAAAAAATTATCGGCCGGTGATATACAATCTAAAGTGTTTTCCGGGCTGTGAAGCCGTGGTCCAATGGAAATTCTTCCTGACGTGTCGTCTACAACTGCGGCAGACATTATCATAGACGATGAGGCAATGGGCGAAGCGATCTCCCGTGCTTCCCGATGTTGACTGATTCGACTGTAATGAGCTCCGTTGTATTTATTCCCCCGCCGTCGCGCTGCAGTGAAGGGACTGGGGAGGGGGTTGTGGTGGTGCGAGGTGTCGGCGCACTTGAAGTATGTCATAGAACTCCCTTCCACTCTGCATTTAGAAACGTAATTTCCTCCTTCCTCTTGAAAGGTTTGACGTGTTTAAATATCTCAATGGCCTCTCTCTCGTTAGTGAAACACTTTAGATTGTAAGATTATTTTAAATACATTTTGTTACAACTTTTAAAAATGTTTTTATACGCATAAAAATGGAGGAATGTGAAAAGAGTTTTGTTAGAAACTGTAGTTTAAAAGTCATTGCCGAATGGCCAAAAAAGGTTGGTGACGGAGAGGGGGGGGGGGCGAAGAGGGGGGGCGAACGATATAAAAATTCGCTATTTTTAAGTAGAAATAAAGTTTTAGCAACACAATGTCACTTTCCAATATTAAAACATTGTAAGCCTCTAAATTTTCGGATTTTTATGGCCTTGATACAGTCGTTTCTCATACCAACTGCGAAACCCCGCTTAAGATGTTGCCGTTAAAACACAAAAAGTTGCAGGCTTATTCCAAAATTTTTAATTATTGATAAGTGTTTCTTAGTTATTATATTCATTTTAGTTTTGTATTTTTATAATTATTATACAGGGTTTGTTACAAGGCCAAAAATTTACCTTTTGTTGAACTTTTTTTTTTAGAAAAACCCTACACTTGCCAAATTTTAAGCGGTTTCCGAAATATTTAAAAAAAGAATAAAAATTTCCAAAAACTTTTCATTTCGACAACTAATTGTGATACAAAAAAACCGGGTGATTTTGGTAATTTGACATTTTTTTAGTTTTATGAAAAGTAAAAATGCTTCTAGTAGTTTTTGTTACGTAAAATCCAGTGACGCACTCAATTTTCATCTGCACCTATTAGTTCAGCCATAATTTGAGATTTTTTTAAATTTATCACATAAAGCAAACAGTAAGAAAAATATTCTAAATTTTACATTTTTGACACTTGAAAGCTTTTATATTGAAAATTGTATAGCTTTCTACTTGGGAGGGGGTCGGAAGGCACTCTGTTAAAAAGTCTGTTTTTTTTTTGCAAATTTAAATTCTGTAGCCTTTCAACTTGCGAATTTTATTGGCTTTGGTACAGGCGTTTCCACGCCAACTGCAAAGCCTCGCTTCAAGCTTGTGTTGTCAAATAAGAAGTGGTTACAGACTTGTCCCAAAACTCACTGTTTCTTATATTTTTTTATATTAATGCATCGTTTAATCTGTACATTTATCTAAAAATAGGGTTCATACCTTATTTTCAATGTTTCATCAAGGTGTGTATCAAACTATAGATCAAGTAGAGTTTTTACACAGTTTTCTGAGTTAACTCTGCACTTTGGTTGTAACCTTCTTTTCGTTTTTTTTTATCACCTACATATAGTTCTAACCCTGCTTGAAATCGGGTATTTAAAAAAAAAACAAAGCAAAACATGAGAAAAAAAACGAAACATCATAAAGAAGTTACTCATTGTCTTATTAAATTCGTGACATCGCAGAAAAACCCGAATCAAACGATTTTTTTCGAGCATTAATTGCAGTATTCAATAAAACCAGACCGGGGCATCGCCATCCATGTCGGATGATTAATGTTCCCAATATTAAAACATTTTTATTGAATATCTTTAATAAATGGGCGGTCGCAATTTATTATATGTAATTACTATCCCGGACGATTTTTATCTGGGGCTGGTTCTCCACTCGCATCGGCGGTAATAAAATATGCATGAGACGCGGATCTGAATATTAATTTTTGGCGGAACCGCACAGCCGCCCAGGGCGACCCGTTGCGCGACGCCCTTAAAACATCTGCACAGCTTAAAAATGCGGAAAAAGTGCGAAACCCTTTCGATCTTGGTTATTATCCGGATTAAAGCCCGGGGAATGCATATTTCAAGAGGCGCCTGCGGCTTCCACGTGGAATATCAATTGGAGACGGCTTCGATATTCATTAAAGTAAATTCGATATTTAATGGAGGAAAATGGACGGCTCTATTTAGATTTAAGGCTGCATCGGCAAATTTCCATTTTAAATTCATTGCCGGGAGAAAGAGAGAGAGAGAGAAGTTTATCTGGAGGAGGTTAACTTTTAAGTGAGAAGAATAACCCCCCGTTGTCAAATGTTTGTTATAAATCACACAAGAAAACCCATAAACGGTTGGTAGGTGCTTTTAGCATATAATTTCGTACAGAACTTTATCGGTCGTAAGGATCTTCGCTTAACGGTTCTGGGTAATGATAAGTGATGGGTACTACCCAGAGACCCAAACAAACGCAGAAAAGCCTTGTTGGTTTTGTTCGCTGGCTGGCAAGTGGCCCAATATAATTTATCCAAATACCGTTTTAAAATTTATTGCGTTTGCAAAATATTTATGTTTTGTTTTCGCAGGAAGCGTGAATACAAATTGGCTCATTATCACTGTTTACCTAATTTTGTCCTTTACTGGTGTAGACGGGAACCTTTTAAGGATAGCTCATTTATTTATACCAGCAGATATTCAAAAAGTAAAACGACACTACACACCATTAAGCGTTAAGTTTTCATTTTTCTTAACCAGTTTAGATGAGATTTCGTTTCTAAAAACCACTACATTCAATGCTGAATTAGTCTTTGTATGTGTTTTCTTTTTTTATGATGTTCAACGTGGTTTTCTCCACTGTTTTGTCACCTTTCTTGTAGGCAATTTTTTCTCTTCTTTAGTGTTTTCACGTCTACTGGAATAGTTTTGTTTTTTTTTCTGAATTTTTAAGTTTATCAACTCTAGGGTAAACAGATGGTTAGCTCGCTGTTTTTCTTTTGCGTTTCCTTTAAAATTACGAAAATTGAAAATCAATAACCTATAGTTGATGTTTATGTGTTGTTTGCAAATTTCCACTATGGTCAACGTGTTTAAGCCTTATTGTTGATTCTCAACTTTGGAGATATTGTGTATCCGATCTTTATGCATGCTACTGAAGAAGTACAAATGGAGGCTGAAGAACCAATGGAGGTACTAGGGCTAGAGCGTCGAGCTTTAAGGGATGTTTCCAACATTTTTGGTTTGCCAGAGAAAGAGTTTCGGAATCACTGCAAGTTGAGTCGGAATTTAGCCAGAAATCTCATTGAGGAGAATCATCTCAATGTAAGAGTACGCAGCACAAAAATTTCTATAACTGGCAGGGTATTTGCTGTTTTGCGTTTCTTTGCTCAAGGGTCATGTCAAAGAAGCATTGGGAATGAAGCACATGTAACTGGGGCACAACAAACAACGAATAGTATTTTGGCAGAAATGTGTGAGCCTTTACCCCAAGATGGGCAAAATTAGAGCTTTACGAGACCAAGAGATAAGTCTCGGTCTCGGTCTCTTACGAGACCTAGACCGAGATTTTAATATCGACTTCGAGACCGAGACCGAGGCTGTCTAGGTCTCGATCTCGGTCTCGGTCTGCGAAACCGAGACCGAGACCGATACTGCCAATCGAGACTCTCGAGAGTCTCGAAAAATATCATTCGTTTGCAAGATATTAGGTATTATGTAATCAGCAGGTGAGGGGTCTTTATAATAGTGCGTTGCATATAGTAATTCTTAGTATGAAAAGACACTTTACTTTAAGTACGTACTAGAGAAATACTCTAGTAATACTTACCTGAGTTTTCTATTTTCCTCATTTTATAGAAAAACAAGATTTTGTTTGCTTACAAACTAGTTTCATCGCGAATGAAATCGACTCAAAGCGAGCAAAAACCAAAGACGAAGACAAGTGTAAAGTGTTACTTTCCGCCCTTTATATTTATAAATAACTATCAACTATCATAAATAAGTTCTATGGATTCCTGAATGTGACTGGCCTGCCAGTAAACAATATGATGATGACATTTTTGTGTTTGCAAAAGTATTGTATTATTTCTATTCAGGGTAATTTTTAAGTTGGTTTAAATTACTTCATTTTACCACAAAATAAAGCTAAAAAATAGGAATTTTTCCATTGGCAGTATGTGCACCTTTTCGACATGCATATCGAATATGCTTTCGATATTCATTATATAAAACAATTCATAATATAAAACATGATTTGAAATATTTCCATATTTTCAAAATTTTGTAAATGTGTCGATAGCTAAGACAGGACGCATATTTTTTATAAAAAAGATGTTTAGTAGCATCAGTGGCAACCTACAGGCAGGTCTAATGCACTTTTACATTAAACTAACCTGAACTAACCTGATTCTACATTGGAAATTGGAACCCTCATTAATTTCAAATTTTGATTTTAAGTAAACATGCATACACAAAAAAGGACATTTCTCTAAAAACTGTGGTTGTAACTGAATAATTCAGAAGAAAATTGAATATGCAATTCAAACATAATAAGATTTTTTGAGATACTACCTTTTTTTTCGAGACCGAGACCCGAGTTGCTACTACAAGACCAAGACCGAGACCGAGATTCAATTATAAATTTGAGACCGACACAGAGAGTATGTAAGTATCGGTCTCCGTCTCGGTCTCGTGAAGCTCTATAAGAAATAGTCCGATACTAAAAATCAGGAAGAAAAAAAACTTGTAAAATAACAAAATAGAAAAAAAAATATACAAAGAATACTACTCAGAACATTTAAAAGCACTAACAAGCAAAGAGAATAAAACTTGACAAAATCAAAAAAAAAGAGAACATAAACTGATATATATGGAAAAACTGTTAAATAAAGCAGTCTAGAAATTTTACAATTAGTATGAAATAAATTAGAAGGATATCTGGTAAATATTGTCAAGTAAGACAGGTAGCAAGCCAATTCACACTGAAGAGAAAACAGAAAGGGAAATTAAGAAAAAATATTAAATTTAGGAAAAGGAGAAAAAGTAAGTCAAAGGGAGTATGGAAAGAAGTAGAGAATATAAAAGTATAGAGAAAATTAGGGATATTACAAATGCTGAATAGGTGCTTGAAAAACCGAAAGAGAGCCAATTTAATTTAGGAACATAAAAAAACGGCAATTGAGAGAAAAAGCAGATGAGCTAAAATTTAAAAATTTAAAGAATAGCAGAAATGTATTCAAAGAAAAAGCAGTATACGACGCTCAAAGACAAGTAATTAGAAAAAATAGTAAATGATCTAAAATAGAAAGGAGTAAAAATTTTGCGAATGGAAAAATAGACGTAAACCAACTAGAGAGAAGAAATTTAATTAAAAAAAAAAAACAAAAACGAAAAAGGGAACTTTATTGGCAGAAAATGATTATGAGACAAAATTATCAAAGATACAGTAATTAAAAAAAGGAGCAATTGAGCCACAATTATAATAAAACAGAAAATATTACAGAATGTAATTGGCAAAAGAAAATCAGTTGAAATAATAAAAAAATATCAAAAGGAAAGTGGCTGAAAAATGATTCAATAAAATTTCTTCAAATTATAGAAAACGTAAAATGACTATTTAAAAAAATAGTAAATGAAGCAAAAGTCTTATAAATATGGAAAAAATCACGGATTAGAAACAATACAAATTAATCATACAAACAACAAAGCAGGTGAAAAACAGTGCGAGAATTAAAAGAAGTGGAGCTTGATCTTCTTCTTCTTCAAGTGCCATGCAGATTCCTGCGTAGGCGTTCATCCTTTCACTCATCATATGATTCTATTAATTGCAGCATTTTGCAGTGTCTGGAAGTCCTGTATTCCTGTCCACTGTCGTATGTTTCGCAGCCAGGACAGTTTTCTCCTACCCACTCCTCTTTTTCCTCCCTCTATTTTACCCTGGAGTATAAGGCGCTGGAAATGATAGCGTTCTCCGCGCAGTACATGTCCAAGGTAGCCAGTTTTTCTTCTTTTGATGTTTTCGAAAAGTTCACGGTCCATCAAACCAGCTCTTCTCAGAATGTCCTCATTCGTTACATGTTCAACCCACGACACCCTCAGCATCCGTCGCAGGGTCCACATCTCGAAGGCCTCGATCCTATTTATAATTGTTGTCTTCAACGTCCATGCCTCGACTCCGTACAAGAGAACGGACCAGACGTAGCATTTTACCATTCTATATCTGAGATTGAGATTCAGGTTTTTGTCTGTCAGAAATTTTTTCAGTTTTATAAACGTTGTTCGAGCTTGCTCAATTCTGCATTTTATTTCTTGATCTGGGTCCCATTTTTGGTTGATCATGCACCCCAAGTATTTAAATTGAGTGACTTGTTCAATGTTCTCTCCCTTTACGGACATTATGACATTTGGGGTGTCGTTTCTACTAATGGCCATGCATTTGGTTTTACGGATGTTGATTTTCAGGCCTAATCTCTGGCTTTCTTCATTGATCTTATCTAGTAGAACTTGCAGGTCATTTGCACTATCCGCCAGTATCACGGTATCATCCGCGTATCGAATATTATTGATGGGAAATTCCATTCACTTTAATGCCCATGGGACTGTCGGAGATTGACTCGATGAAAGCTCTTTCCACATACAAGTTAAACAACATCGGAGACAAGATACACCCCTGGCGGACGCCCTTTTTTACTTCGAAATCCTCAGTTGTTCCTGCATTTTGAATTCGGATTTCTGCTCTTTGGTTCCAGTATAAATTACCTATAAGTCTGATATCCTTTCCATCCAGTCCCAGGTCTCTAAGATATGATATGAGGAGGTCGTGCTTTACATTGTCGAATGCCTTCTCGTAGTCGATAAAGCACAGAAAAACGTCTTTTCTCTGATCTTGGCAGTTCTGCACTAATGTCTGGAGACTGAATATGGCTTCTCTTGTTCCAAAACCACTCTTAAATCCAAATTGACTGGCACCACTCACTTCCTCGCATCTCCTGTATAGTCTCGTGTGCAGAACTCGAAGGAAAAGCTTGAGGAAATGACTCATTAGACTAATGAGGCGGTAGTCTTTACATGCTGTTGCGTTGTTTGTTTTAGGAAGTGCGACAAACGTAGAACGGAGCCAGTCCTCAGGAATTTGTCCAGTGTCGTAAATATTGTTAAAGAGTCGGACAATGATATCAAGGTTTTGTTCGCTAATCAAATGAAAAGTTTCTGAGTACTACATCAGGGCCCGGAGCTTTGTTGTTTTTCATTAGAGTTATGGCATGTTTGATTTCACTCTTTAGTATACCTGGTCCTGATAGCGTTGTTATTTCGTTTTCGGGGTTTCCTGGTCTGTCATCCTGAAAAAGTCCGGTAGTGTATTCCCTCCATGTTAGTAGTAGTTTCTCGGTGTCCAATATTATTTTATTGTTTTCATCCCTAATGAAACCCACACTCTTGTTGTTATATATTCCAGCGATTTCTTTGACTTTTTTATGGAGATGGAAATTGTCCCCCAGTTTGCTCAGATTTTCTGCCTCCAGACATCTTTCAGTCAACCAACTTTCTTTTGCTGTTCTTATTTCATTTCGAATTCTTCTTTGAAGACTTTTATATTCTGAGTAGTCTCCGTTGACTTTACATTGCCTTCGCTTTTCCATTAAATCCAGAATGTCGTCAGTCATCCATTCGTTCCTCGTTGCCCTTCTGGTGTTTGTAAGGAAGGTTTCATTTGTTTCCTTAAAAACTTCTTTGAGTTTGAGCCAGTGTTCGTTCGTATCTTCTGTATTGCGAGTATTTTCCAGTTCTTTGTTAAGATGTTCTTCGTATGATGATCTTCTTTCCTCGTCCTTAAGTAGTTTTGGTTCCAATATCTTTCTAGTGGTCTTTTCTTTGGGTCTGGACAGGCGCAACACTATGTCGGCACGCAGCGGATTGTGGTCAGATTCAATATCGGCACCTGGCATTGTGGTTACTTTAGTGATGAGATTTCTAAATCTTTGATTAATGATAATGTAGTCTATTTGGTTTCGGACAATGTGATGGTCATTGTCTTGCGGAGATCTCCAGGTGTACAAGCGTCTTGGTGGTAGCGTGAACCATGTATTTGCAATCACAAGGTTATTTTCTTCGCAGTACTGAATTAGTCTTTCCCCTCTTTCATTTCTTTCACCCAAGCCGTAATCACCCACCACTGATCTCATTTTACCCTTACCAACTTTAGCATTGAAATCTCCTAGAATTATATTGATCTCGTTCGTTTTTGTAAGCTTTAGGGCACTGTCAAGTTGTCTGTAGAAATCCTCAATCTCTTCCTCTGATTTGTCCGCCGTTGGGGATAGACCTGTACGATATTGATGTTCATAGGTCTACCGGACAATTGAATTAGGAGTGCTCTTTCTGAAATTGGGATGAAGCTCTTTACTCATTTTTGTATGTTTTCATCCATTAGGATGCCAACGCCGTGTTGATGGTCTCGGCCGGCGTTCCTTGTACCTGAATAGTATAATACTTTATCCTTTGATCTGATCATTCCATTTCCGGGCCAGCGGACTTCACTCACTCCGAGAATGTTTATTTCCATTCTTTTCATCTCCTGGATTAGGTTATCCAACTTTCCAGCCGCAAACAAGGTTTTAACGTTCCAAGTAGCCATCTTTGTTCTCTTATCTAGTTGAAACCGGGGGATTCTTCGCACCTCTTGACCATTTAAGGTCTGCCCGGGACTAGAGGTCATCTGTATTTGAGCTTCCAACATGATAATAGTTAATCGGATGAATACCCTGGGAATATCCTTAGGATCTTTAATACAGTGGGTTTCCTTTACCTTCTGTACCCCCCTGCCGTTGGCCATTTGTTGGCTCTTCCGCCTTTAAAGACGATTTCTCATCTCACGGGCAAGAGATTACCCTCGCTCCTGTTGGTTCCTCCACCCTGAGCTGTTGACCAAGAGGAGGTGGCTGTTTATCCCGACAGTCATTCGGCGCTAGTTTTGGTCCGCCCCGGGTATTTCATTTCCCCGGTACCACCCATATCTGGGAGGCATCCCCCTATCCGCCACCTGGGGAGGCGCCCGATGGAGGACTAGCAACCCCACACGGGGTTGCTAGATAAATAAATATAAAACAACAAATATGTAAACGGTGAAAAGATGTATAAAAAACCAAAAAAAGGAAAAATAATAAGAACTTGGAAAAGAACAATATAGAGAAAAGGTAAATGCGTTAAAAATGCAGAAGAGGGCTAAAAAGGAGTGTGAGGCAAAAAAGGATTTAAAACTAAATAAAAACGAAAAATGACTAACTATGACTAAATAAAAAGGAAAAATTAAGCAAAATTAAAAAAGTTGCAATTCGTCAAAAGGTTCTTAATAGATGGTCCGATATTAAGTCTTAAAAATCAGACCCCTTCGGTGGACAATTTTTAGGCACTTATAACATCGCGTTTTTGGCCAATTTTTTGAAAAATTACTTTAAGGGTTAATTTCATTAAAATTGGGTTTGTTGTTTTTAGTGAATTGCAGACGTGCCATTCCCATCAAAAATAGCAAAAACAAAATTCTGAAATTTATTTGAACTTGACCAAAGGGGGGGGGGGGGCTAGAATAACTTTTTTCTCAATTTTCAAGTTGGACCGCCTGTAACATTAAAACGAGTGGATCGATGGGAGTGAATCTAACTGTTTTTTGCTCTTCTTGATGTCCTCTTTTACCTCCCGCGAATACAAGTCCCGTAGATGCAACATTTTCGGAGAGACGACCCTTCGGTTGGCGATTTTTAGGCACTTAAATTCGAGCTTTTGGTTAATTTAAAAAAAAACTACTTGAAGGGTAAAGTTCGTTCGAATTGAGTTTTTTTTACATTCTTCGGGAACTGCAGACGTGCCATTCCGATAAAAAATACCAAAAAAATGTTTAATTTTTTTTTTAATTTAACCAAATTTATATGCCGTGTGCACGGTAACAAACAAGTAGGTAGGTGTGGGAGAGTGTATACTTCGTGCAATTTTTCTTTAAAATCCTTTATTGGCGCACCGGTTTCGGCACAAAGGCCATCATCAGCACTCAAAAATTCGTCAAAAGAAGGGAAGTCAAGGGCGAGGAATCATCGCGCCACGGTACCTCATCAATAATTACAGGCAGTCAATTTAAAACTTAAAACTAAGCAATTGGGAACGTCAACAAAACATGGAAAGACACTAACAGACCACACGTAACAGGCACGAAAATTTAAAACATGTTAAAATGCTTAAAACCTTAAAAACTTTCAGGTCCGAGGAGGATTTATGTTGTGTGTTTAAATTAATTAATTTTTAAGTAATAACTCTTAAGCTTCATTCACAACATGGAAATTAGCAGCCGAATTAGTTAGCTTAATTATACTTGTCACGTAAACCCCGAAATTACAGTGTTTGCACATTACAATATCCAAATTTCACTTCTGTTTATTCACAGCCATCTCGGGCAAAACCTTCGGAAGCTACCAAAGTCGATAATGTATTCTTCCCATTTCATATCGATGGCTTGAACCCAACACAACCTCAAAGCCCTTTTCTTCTTATATGTTTTTGTAGCAATTGTATTAAGCCCAATGATATATCTAACTGTCCAAATAACTTTCTTCGCTGAAGGACTCTCTGAACTCTCTTCATGATGTGGCATATCACGTACCACAGTTTTTACAGTCATAGACGTAAATACCTTCAATAATTAATAAGTAAGATAATAAACCGTAGCATTAAATTATTGAAGTTCTAATTTTGATTTCTGAAATTACATAGGTATATATTATTCATCATATCGTTGTCATATTGAAGGTCGTGGACATTTCCAACATGTACAATGAATTAGTGCGTAAATTAACGCAAAACCTTGGAGCTTGGAACCTTCTAGGTTAATTACTAATTCCAGTGTACGTTTAAGTTCAAATTTTGGAGCTTGTGGACAACCTATAGTGCAAGCCTATGCCAAACTGTCGCAGTTAATTTGTATTACTAATTTAAAGCTAATTATGAGGTTATGAATGAAACTTTAGCGTTTTTGAGATGTCAATTCAAGTGCCTTTTAACAATCCAGGCCTTGCAATAAGAAACACATTGCCCAATGCATTTTTAACGAGACGACGTTGACACACGTCCCGTACCTCTTTTGGAAGATTTCAATTACATTTCATTACAATGAAGTTCAAAGTAATCATTTTAGTGGTCTACCCCTTTTTTCTTTAAAAATATGCATTGACATGCCGCCACTGGTAGAGATAAAAAAATTGTTATTGTTGCAAAACATACACAACGCGCGCCACTGGTAGATATAAAAATTTTGTTATTATTGCAAAACATACACATGCTATTGCGGTCAAGAACTGCCAAATTTTATTGAGATATCTCTGGCGATTTTGGAGAAAGCAACAAACTTCCATTTTTTAAATAAAACTTAAACACTCTGTGTCTTTGAAACGAAAAATTGTAAATAACAAATTGTAGACAACACGTTTATGTGACAGACTCCCCTTAAAATTGACCAAAGAATTTTTAAGTTTCATTTTCAACCACCTGTTGTGACTCATTCTGTATTGAAACCTTTCCCATTTGATTTCCTGCAATTCCTGAACAACATCTAACGGAAACGTTTTAGTAACCATCAATCTGCATCGATGATTTTTTAATACAAAATCGACGAACTTTTAAAGTCAAATTAATTCGGTTGCCTGGGTATTCCTGCAATATAATACCGGGTGTCCAGCAGAACCTGGACATAGGAGATTAACATGGGAAATCGGTTTTTATTTTTTGCGCCTGTACGGTTGTTTTGATTGAAAAACTTTTAAGAGTAAAGTTGTAGAGCTTATGGTCAGCTATCATCCTGTAATTTTTTCAATACCACAGTTTTGGCTATTTTTTGGAAAAACGCCTCGAAAAGTGCAAAAATTTGAATTTGGCGCGTCACCCCCACCACGCATGTGCGTCATAATAATTTCTTATGTCAGACTCAGAGCCGATTTTCCTTTCTTATTTATTTTGAGGGACTATCATGTAGTAACTAACGTGATTATGAAGAGAAAATTAAATGAAAACCTGACGATAATGTTCTTAAATTATAGGTAAGTAAAAGTTACGTTTATAATTATCATAATCAGTAAAATGAAAATCATTCCAATTTGTGTATGGCTGGTTGTCTAATTCATTTTAGTTTAGCAATACGACAACCACGATGACATGACAATTTGTCTCTTGTCACCAATTAAAGGTGTTCGTTGTTGTTGTTGTTATTGAGGTGAATTCATCTATCTCCAAATGTTTTACTTCAAAAGTGTGTATTTTGCAGTGCTGTGTGACGCGAGGCCCCATCCTGCATGTAAAAAACCCTTGCTAAGTGCTGGACTCTTCTATGACAGACAAAATCTCATTGGAAAACCAAATACAGTGCGCCCCAAAATGCCAATCCACACATTGACAACTTCTCGACGTTGGTCTCGGTTGTCCTGCACTGTATGTGGATTTTAGAGAGTCCAAACTCATTCATTTTGTTGATTTGAGGGACCCATTAATCCAAATTAACATTCATTGGTGTAACAAATGTTTATAGCAAATAAGCAAGACCAGTAAGCAGATAGCGATGGATGTTTGATCTGCTAAGACCAGTTTGACAATGATAAGATAAGATAAGATACATAGATAAGACATGTTTTATCTATGTATCTGGAGACTATAGTGCCTGTGAAAAAAACTCTTTTTCTACAAACGTCAAATAATGACGCATTTTACGCTTTCATTAGACAAACGAAAACCTAACCATTTTTGAGGATCAGAATGTGAGTTTACTTTTCCGCGCGTTGCCCTGGACAGCAAGCGAAAAAGATTTTATCGCTTGCTGTCAACAGCAACTATAGTACTTCTAATTTCTCTTGAGTGTTACGTCATCGTTTACTACGTAACCACAATTTTAGGGTATGTCTTAATTTGATACATATGATTGAAGCGTTTTTACAGGTAAGTCCACGTATTTTCTTAATCGGCGTTAATGGATAAGTTAACCAGTATATTTTTTATTTTTAATAAGTGGTTTATTAGTATATAATATTTGAAATCAACTAAATAAATTACCTGCCTTATGTAAGTAATAATTAAGAATAATTTATTTATTTGGTTTTTTGACCACGTCAGGACTTAGTAGGTATGAAACTAATTAAACTGGGAGTACTACGTTTCACTTGATTTTTGTTAAGCATCACAAGCAGCCTAAAGAGATAGCTTCAAAGGAACTCCGATTATTAACATTTTTATTTAATGTGATATACAACACATCTACAATAAATATTGCTTTACAGCAATCTGTATTAAAAGGTGGGTACTAAATTTTTGCTGCAGCATAGAGACCTTAAAGAAGAAAGTACACAGTTGAAATAAAAAAAAAAACGCATAAACAAGTAGGTCTCAAAAATACAAAAATAGTGATCAAGTTCAAACAAAAATAAGTTTCTAGTGGCGCACTAATTGTTTTGCCCTGTAGATAACGCAAAAGCAGCACATTTGGTATGTGCATGACGAGTAGTAGAGAAATAAATATAACAGGTTTGGGAGAAAAAATAAGATACGTTGATGTAATCTTTTAAAAAACTCCCAATTATTTTAAACAAAGTACAAACGTTCTAACGGAGAACAAATAGCTAAAAGTAAACAACATTGCGAAAAATCGCTGTAGAAATAAATGTTATTAATTATCGAATTCGTCCTCGGATTCACTGTCTTCATGTCGAAGATAGTTTTTCCATAACTCAGGAGTAACCTGCAAAAAGAGTTAGTAAGTTAAGTAAATAATTTTTTTTATTGAAAAACGATGCTTTTCCAACGCCTTGTTCCATAAATTTAAAACGCTCTCGTTTGTGATTCGATGAACAGCATTGATTTTCGAATCACAATATCGCTTACACTGGGACCATACCATTTCGATGGGGTTAAAATGACAATGTATGGAGGTAATCTTAATACACGATGACCATTTTGAAATGCTAGTTCGTCTATTCTAAAGGAAAAAAAAAACACCAAAACTAAATTCACTAATTGTCATTATAAAAGAGCGATTTTGGACATCCTACAAATATTATAATGTAAAATACCAACCGATATATTTTCTCCAGCATGTTCTTGTTTGCTATACCTAAAAGCTCAGCTTTCATAGCAAAATGTGATGCTGCGGCAACCATTCTATTAGGCAAGGTTTGGACCATATTTGATTGGGTAACTTTTCTACTTGCATGGAGTGGTAAGAAGCATTGTCCATAATTATCAGTGAGGGTTCCTCCAAATTAGGCAAAAGCTGTTCACAAAACCATTTTTCGAAATTTGCAGAGTTCATCGAGTCATGGTAGTTGCCTGATTTACTTCCCGCTTTGAATATTAGGCAGGCATTCTGGATAAATCAATCCTCTGGACCAGCATGCAAAACTATGTATCGTGTTCCTTCTGAGGAAGACTTTTCTCTAATCAACTTGTCCTAAATGCTCCTTTGAATGATGCTTAAGAAATAGATTAACATTAATTAATAGCGTTTATATACCTTTACTAAAAACCCATGTTTCATCTATAAAAACCGGTACTCTCTCAAAAACCTTATCCTTTTATGTAGGTATAATATTTGGTTGTTCCATTAGATAAAGTCGGTTAGACATTATACACTTCGTCCACTTAAACTTAAGTTTTTTCAAGCACAAAGCCAGGGAACTGCAAGGAATTATAACTTGATCCATATTTTGGAGGTGGTTATGGAAAGACTGGAGTTTAACATGTTCGCCTGTAATAAAAAAATGAACTCAATAATCTTCGATATCTGTCGTGGAGATTGTTGTACTGTACGTGCTGCATAAATTCGTCCCCTTATTATATGCTCGCAGACTTGATGTTATGGTGTTTTCTTATACAATTGAAATGAAACGCAGATCCCTATATTATTATTAGTAATAAAATAAGTTGGTCTTACCCCAGTTTCGACCTAACTCCTGATTTGGTTCACTTCCTCTCCTTTGAGTGGGCCCGGAGTACCAGGGCACTTAGCTTAATATTTTGTTTTTCTTACCAAAACTTAATCATGGCCTTTATAATTATTTGTTTTTCGAAAGGGAGCTGTAACTTAAATAATCACTTGGCCATATCCGATCCAATCATACTGTTTTCCCCTTTTTAATAGTTTCTAAACTTCCAGGTTTTCTAATCAATGAGACGCCAGAGTTAAGCAAAGGCAATTACAATATATTGATTAAAAAAAAAGATAACAGCATTTTCAGCAAATAAAATATATGAAAACATAATATTAGCTCAATATAGGCAAAACGAGTAAAACTAGAAATTGCTAAAGGTCTGCCACCATGTATACGATTTAACGAATCTCTAATCATATAAAAAAACATATATGTCTTACTTTTTAACCAACGTTTCTGTTTGCTTCTCTTCACTTTACACACACAAAATTTCTACCAAGTTCAACAACAATAGAATGAATTATCGTCAAATTCTTTCGGTCACAACTTGCAATAACCCAAGTCCGTATTAAGAATTAATTTAACACTGTCACAACTAAGCAATCACTACTAAGCAAAATTGGAAGATCAAAGAAGTACCGTTCTAGCATTAAAAAAAAAATCAAACTGGCTCGATCACTTAAAAACAAAATTAAATTCTGACTATGTACTGACTCTCTGCCCCTTACTCACTGCTACTAACTCTAACTGTTAGACCCCAACTAACTCTCACTGACTGAATCTGACTAACTGACTGAATGAATGAATTTAACACTGAATCTCACACTGAACTGAAATTTTTTTCTTCCTTTCTGTCAACTCAATTTATAGAGTTTCTTCCTCCCTACCTCGGGGTTATTTTTCTGGGCAATTTTCCAAGAATTTCTCACTGCCGATAATTTTCCACTTCTTCCAAAACTTATTCTTATTATTTTTTTTTTTTTTTAATTATTCTAAAATTATTTTAATTTTTTTTTTTATTTTACTCAGCTAAAATAAAATATTTTTGCAAAAGTAATATTTTTATCGGATACAAACAAAACAAATTTATTGAAATTTTATTAATAATATTTTTTTTTAAATTATCTTAGAAAAATAATCCTATTTAAAGTTCTTATAAATCTCTAAAGTTAATATTTTCACATAAATTTCAAATATTAGTGGGACCCGCCTCTGGGTCCTCACACAATGTAGACTCTTCAACAGCGTGATCTTTACTCGCTCCATTAGTTACAAGTCTCTGAATTGTTGCTAGGGACACACCTAATGCCTCTGCTACCCTCTAGAAAAATAATTATCAGATTTTTTTAAGTATTATTATTTGTAAGTACTTTTTATCACATATGCTTACATACATTTATTACACGGCATCTCAATAAGTAGAATAAATGGTGTTAAGCATTTTGCGTTTCTTGATTCGATTAACAAGAATCGCCGCGTCCGTTTTGGCGGACTAAATGGGAGCAAAGCGGTAACTTATAGCAAAATCTATGAAGCTGCCTATCGGAATATTTACGCATATCCATATTATATCTGTTTTTTACCTCTCCGTTGCTGTTTTGGACCCACAATTCAACCACACCGCTTAGGTTTGTCTCCCAAAGAAAATATGCCGTAACTAGTCTTTAATTTTAACGATAATAGGTACCTACTTACGTTATGTACTGCATTTAAAGGTATTAAACTCTCTCTCGTTTCTTCTTCTCGTTGGAAATATTGAATTAATTTCAATATTAACACTTGTTCACCCTCGGAGAATGTTTTGCCCGGCATTTTTCGATTTAAGAGCAGATTTGATATTGCTAGTGACAATGTCAATGTCAAGTTTCAATATTTTTATCCGACACATGTCGGTGACGCAAAACTTTTGTCTCATACGTTTAACGTGAGATAAAGTAATATGAAAGAGTAATGACGTAACACTCAAGAGAAATTAGAAGGACTTTACCACCACTCAACCAATTATTTAAAACGTCATTGTCAGTTTGATTTAAATGTTCAGATTGTGACTTCAGTTATAAACAGTTGTGATTCACATTATTTGAAATTGATCGTTTGCAGAAAAAACGTTGTATGCATTACGAGCAAAAAGTAACTTTTTTGCTCTCGAGTGATTGCCGCTCTCCGCTTCGCGTCGAGCGGCAAACTTCACTGTCCGAGCAAAAAAGTTGTACTTTTCGCTCTTAATACATAAATAATTATTTCAGTGACAACAAATCTTGCCAAACTGGCCACAAACAACTTGAGAAACTGGCCAAAAATTGGTTTCATTCCAATCGATTGCTGCTGAATATGGGCAAGACACAGAGGATGGTGTTTGCATTGAGGGAGATTGGAACCGTAAATGACCACGTATTCCAGGTTAAATTTCTTGTGGTTCTTGTGGATGAGAGCGCCAAGTGGGATTTACACACTGATAACTTGGCTTCAAGACTCAATACAAGTTTGTACCTGCTACGTCAGCTTTCAGATAGGATATCTCGTACGGTACTTAGATCGGCTTACTTTGCATCTTGTCATGTATGGCTCTCTTATGCTGTAGTTGTTTGGGGCCACACCTCGGGGGCTAAGCGTGTGTGCGGACTTCAGCGAAGAGCGGTCAGATTGTTGGCTGGGCTGGGCTACAGGGATGACTGCAGAGCGCACTTCAGAGAGCTAGGCGTACTAACCCTGCCCTCCATGTTTATATTGGAGAATTTGCTGTTTGTGAAAAATAACATGTATCTGTTTTCTGCTCACGAGGACATGCATGCTTATCTTACTAGAGGCCAAAAAAATTTAATAACCTCATATTGTCGTTTGAGAAGGTGTCAGAATGGTCCGGGCTACTGGGCGGTAAAATATTTCAACTGCCCATAAAAATTAAAGCGTTGATAGTGGATAGTTTCCGAAAGGAAATTAAGCAAATTTTAATGGTAAATGTTTTTTATTGTGATGAAGAGTATTTTAAGTATTTTAATCAAAATTATTAATTTTTTTTTCTTCTCTCTGTATAGTCTATTTTAGGATGTTGACTGTAAGCTTTTAGTATTAAGTAAATAATGGTATCTGGACTGAATTTATTTAAATTTAATTTGTAGACTATTCTATTTTTGACGTATGTACAGTGCTGTTTTGGTGATTGTAAACATGAATAAATTTGAATTGAATTGAATTGAATCTTAATAAAGGTGATAGTGTTTTTATAGGAATAATTGTTGTTATCTGTGTTATTACCTAAATTTATGTTACATTTCTTTTTCATGTCCACTTGTTAATTTCTTCCGTTAAGAAATTTATGTATAGATTGATTATGGAAATATACTTATTTTGGTACTTGTTGCATCCACTTTTTCACACACAATTTCCCCGAAATAAAAATGTAATGTATACAGAAACCTTGTATTTATTGATATTAAAAGTAAGGAAATTAGGAACCATTTTGTTGATACAGTGTAAAATTTTATTTTTATTATTTCTTATTTAAATGTTTCATTAGTTATGAATTTTGAGGAGAGAAAACTTGTTTTAAAACAATACTGGGCTGGTAATTCCTTTGCTCAAATTCGAAACAACATTGCTGCATTGTTTCCTGAACGACCAATACCAGCATGCAGTTCACTTCAGGCGGTGGTTGCTCGTTTTGAGGAAACTGGGAGTATTAACCCGATATGTTCCTGTGAGCGAAAGCGACGAGTTCAAACTGGTGCGGCTCCAGAGGATGAAAATGTGGCAAAACTTGTTCTTGCTACAGTAAACGATGATCCTTCCAAGAGTATTCGACAGATTGGCCAAGAAACTGGACTTAGTAGATCGACCATCCATAATTATCTGCAAAAAGAAGTTTTGAAAGCTACAAACAAGAGAACCATCAACAACTCTTACCGACCCACCTTTTCCCCCCAATGGAGTTTTGTGAAATCCTGACCGAAAAAATTATTTGCAGCCCCCAGATTTGTTAGAAACATTTGTTTCACGGATGAATGCTAATTTGGATTGACTGGCTCTTCAAATCAACAAAATGATCGGATTTGGGCGCTCCAAAACCCACATATAGTGTATGACAATCGGGACCAACGTCGAGCAACTGTAACGTGTGGATCGGCATTTTGGGGCGCCATGTTATAGGTCCATTTTTCATTGATTGCAGTTTGAACGCCAACAAATATGGCAATATGCTTCGCAATGACGTTTTGCCTGCTGTAGAAGCCATCCAGCCATTAGAACGGGTTTTTTACATGCAAGATGGGGCGTCGTGTCGCACTGCACTGCAAAATAAACTTTTTTTAAACGAAACATTTGGTGATAGGTGGATCGGAAAGTTTCGAGCCATTAATTGGCCACCTCGCTCTCCGGATTTGAATCCCTGTGATTTTTTTTTTGGGGATTCATTCAAGATCGTCTCTACCAGAGAAATAAACAATATGCAAATGTTCAAGAGTTGAAACTTGCCATTCAAGAAATTTGTAGTCAAGTCACGGTGGTGATGTTGGACAATACATGTCGCAATTTTGAACAGAGGCTTGCATATTGTACCTCCGCAGAAGATGATCATTTTGAACAATTTCTCTGATGTGCCACATCTAGTCCTGTATTTTATTTATTTGTTTATTGTTCTTGTTTACCTCTGTTTTTGATGTTAAACACATGGGTGGTTATTCACTTTCTTTGTAGTCTGTTATTAAATGGTTCTTTTAAGAGCTGCTAATCCGTATTTTCTTTTCGCCAATTCCACGATAACTCATTTGTAGAGTACAATCACATTTCAAGCTTGGTTCTTGGTTTGCCCAACAAATGTATCCACCCAACTCGCCGTCCCTAATAATTCTTAACATTAACCTAGCTTTTAGCTTTACCAATGACAAAGACAAGAGACATATCGTCGATCCGTTGTCTGTTGTTAATCTAAAATGAATTAGACAACCAGCCATACACAAATTGGAATGATTTTCCTTTTACTAATTATGATAATAATAAACGTAACTTTTACTTACCGTATGATTTAAGAACATTATCGTCAGGTTTTCGGTTAATTTTCACTGCATAATCACGTTAATTACTACATGATAGTCATTCAAATTAAATAAGAAAAGAAAATCGGCTCTACCTCTGACATAAGAAATTATTATGTTGGCGACACTGCACATGCATGGCGGGGGTGACGCGCCAAATTCAAATGTTTGCACTTTTCGAGGCTTTTTTTCCAAAAAACAGCCAAAACTGTGGTATTGTAAAAATTACAGGATCATAACTGACCATTAACTCTACAACTTTACTCTTAAAAGTTTTTCAATCAAATCAACCGTACAGGCGCAAAAAAATAAAAACCGATTTCCCATGTTAATCTCCTATGTCCAGGGTTCTGCTGGACACCCGGTATAAGTTAGAAGAAAGTGCAAACTTCCTGTATAACTCTTTTTGTAGACAAAAAAAAAACAAAAAACTGTCCCGAGATATCGACCATAGCTCTTAAATGCCATTACAAATAGAGGCTTAAAGTTAAGGCACCCACCATGACATCATTGTTAACCAAATTTTAATAAATTTCTCACTAGATTTTTTGCCATCCTTGTACAAAATGGAATAGAAATGTTTTGTTAACAATGAGTGTACGTCGCTGATTTCACAACCAGTTATCTTTTAGACGTAACTTATCTTATTAAAATCGGCTGCGGCATTCTTGCAATACATGGTGACTTACATAAACGTGCCATCTTTTTGAAAATCCCCTGTAATTTATTTTTTCTACGACTGCCTCGAAAATGGACAAATGCGCACTACCGTTGAAAATCGCAAATTCCAAACAGCGTGCGCAAAGTGCGCTTCGCGCACGCTCCCTACAGCAGCGTGTGCGAAGTGGATTTTGCACACGTTTTGCGTATATTTTATAATACGGATGATCATTTATGAAGCAAAATCGCAGTATTAGAAAAAGTATAGTGTGCAACACGGACGAAAATCACCGTTGACACTCGTGTGACGTTGTATCATTGGCCTACGGCTCGTGTCAAAACCGTCACACTCGTGCAAAAAGTGCAATTTTCGACACTAGTTGCACAATATACGTAGTAAGCCAAAAAAACGTAAACGGCTGAACATGTCCCGGGATACCAACTAACGCCATTACGCTAGCCATAAAATACAGTTAGTTGAATAAGAAATATCAGAAAGGCGTTGGATCGCAGGTGTAGGACAAATAACCACTTCACTTTCTCGAAATCGCCAACGTTTCGACCTTTATTTTTCGGTCTTCCTCAGGGCTACAATAACAACATACGTATGACAAACTTTAAATATACAGGTAAATTAACGAGAGAAAAAAAAAAGCATCACCAAACTGGTGCATCTTAAACATTTTTCCAATTATTAACAAAAAAAAAAAAAAAAAAAAAAAAAAAAAAAGACAAGGGTCCAAAACGATAAAGTGGAACTCGACCTGTACGAAGTGCAGTGTTTTGCCCAATTTTTTTCCTTTTCCCATTCACATCGATTCATACATTATCTATGTTAGGCCAGATGCGGGCCACAAAGAAGAAGAAAGAAGGCGATGTCTACCTCGACTGTGTATTTTTAATATGTTGTAAAAGATTGCAATACATGCATGCAATACACGTTAACAAGATTGCAATTCTCTGTTTTGTTTCGTTGGCCCGTGTGTTTGTTGCTTGTCTTTTACGTGCACCGTCTGGATTTTAACAATTTTTCGTTTTTGGTTACTACCATGACGGTCAGTATAAGATTTGGTGACATTCTTCACTGACTGAAAAAGGTAAGCTGTGTCCCCTCCCGCGGCAGAATACATTCCAATATGTAACTGCTTTTACTCGTATTTTGCGGGTATGGCGCGCAATTCAATTACCTAGTGATGCATGGCCATCAAGTCAAATGGTTCATTCGTTTTTTTTTGAATGTTTTTTTTTTTGTTTTTGTTTTGTTTTGTTAATAATTGCAAGATGCACCAGTTTGGTGAAGCTTTTTAATTAATTTTAATTACGCTAATTTACCTGTATATTTAAAGTTTGTCATACGTATGTTGTTATTGTAGCCCTGAGGAAGACCTAAAAATAAAGGTCGAAACGTTGGCGATTTCGAGAAAGTGAAGTGGCTATTTGTCCTACATCTGCGATCCAACACCTTTCAAAAGGAACAATATAAAATTATATAAAATATTTTATGAGGGCATTTGAATTCCCTAGAGTTATAAGGTGTGTTGATAGGAATTTACCTATCCATATCTCAGCCAGTAGAAGATGAGGGTCTTAACTTAAATAGAAAGTGATAACCACTCTAAGAATGTGCAGATCGTTTGCAATTCTGGTTTATTAGTTCTTAACGTAAACGCAAATTTTGGAGATGCAACGTATGATGCGTTTATTTGGAGGAGTTCTATGGTGAGGTATCATATGGAGCACAGTTTTTCAGCAGGTGCACATCACACATGGTTTTTGGGTGACAGTAGGTATTCCCAAGAGCCATGGCTTATGATTCCAATTATCCTTTACCTTTTTGGTTTGCCACAGATAGAATTTCGGAAGCACGACAGGTTGAGTCGGGATTTAGCCAGAAATCTCATTGATGAGTTGACTCCTCATCTCAATGTTGGAGTACGCAGCACAAAAATGTCTATAACTGGCAGGGTATTTGCTGCTTTGTGTTTCTTTGCTCAAGAGGCATTTCAAAGATGCATTGGGAATGAAGCACTTGTAACTGGAAACACATGGAAGCCATTGCCCAAAGATGGGCAAAATTTCCATCAACAAATGAAGAAAGGAACAAAATAAAATGAATTTTATGAGGGCATGTGAAGTCACTGATCCATGTCTCAGCCAGTAGAAGATGAGCATCTTTACTTAAAGAAAAAGTTCAAGAATATTCAGATCGTTTGCAACTCTGATTTATTAGTTCTTAAGGTGAACGCAAATTTTGGAGATGTGCAGCAGGTGAACACAACACATGGTTGTGGCAATGGGTATCTATATCCCCAAGAACCATGACTTATGATTCCAATTAGAGGTGCTACAAGAGAGACTCTTGAAGGAAGGAACACCAAAGCATTAACTACTAGAAATTGTGTGGAGAGATATATACGTAACAAGTAGAATTTTGTAAAATTTATGATATATTTTATTTTGTAGGTATTTTGAAGATGAGGTTAAGGTGTATTTTAAAAGAGTGGACACTAAAATATCATCCTCACAGCTGGGCAGATTATAAGCTCTGTATGTATATTACATAATAAGTGTATTCAGGCCAATCTTCCATTAAAAAATGAAATACAATCTAAAGTGTTTTCCGGACTTTGAAGGGGTCCAATGCAATTTTTTCCTGCCGTTTCATCTACAACTGCGACAGACATTATCACAGACGATGAGGGCGAAGCAATCCCCTGTGCTTCCCGACGTTGACTGATTTGCCTACGGTGACCTCCGTGGTATTTATTCCCCCGCCGTCGCGCTGCAGTGGAGTGACTAGGGTGGGGGTAGTGGTGACGCGGCATTTCGGCGCACTTGAAGTATATCGTAGAACTCCCTTCTAATCTGCATTTAGAAACATAATTTCCTCCTTTCTCACGTTAGTCTCGGATAGAAACGCTGCGATTGATATCCACCTGGTTGAAAAGGATGTCGTGACTTTCGGAGAAAGCGTGCTTTGCTACTGCTGACTTTTGTGTTTGTCCCAGCCTGCAACTCCTCTTGTGTTCAATCCCCACTCAACAGGTGGAGAAGTTGATAAAATCTCGAATGATGTCTTATCTGACGACAAATAAAATGCCAAGTGAGAATCACAGAGGAAGAATAAAGTTAGTTTGAAGGTCGCTGGTGAGAATCAATTTGGCTTCAGACCATCCACTGTTATTTTTTCTTTTCTTGAGTCTCTTTTCTTTGCCCTCAACGGTGGAGACTTGGCTGCGGCCTTTTTTTGTGATCTCTCCAAAGCGTTTGATTGTGTCAACCACAATACCCTCATTTTCAAGTTGGAGACTTGTCAGAGTGATTTAGGTCCTACCTGAGTGGAAGGGTACAACGCGTACAGTATGTTGGTGCAATCTCTTGCAGTCTGAAGATTGCAAGGGGAGTTCCACAGAGCTCAGTTTTGGGGCCTCTTTTGTCCTGATATATTTTAATTATGTTGCTGGGTTGGATATAGAGGAAAAGTTTACTCTTTATGCAGACGATGCGACCATTTAGTGGATGATGAGGGGGATGACCAGTTACTTGGTAGCAGAATACATGAAGATATAACTGTAATAAAAAGGTGGTGTATTGCTAATCAGTTATCCTTCAATTTAAACAAAACATGTGTTATGAATTTTAAGGCTGACATTGATTTGACCTTGGATGGCAGACACATAGGGAGAGTGAGGGATAATCATATTTTGGGGCTACTTGTAGCCTATGGGTTGAAGTTTGATGCCCACATCAAATCCCTGATAGCAAAGCTTTCCTCAGGATGTTATGCTCTTCGGGTCATTGGAGCTCAATTAGGCGTTACAGTAAACAAAAATGCGTATTTTGATTTGATTGAGTCCCACCTGAGATATGGCATCTTTTTCTGGGGAAATTGTACAAGGCGCCTGTTTGGTTCGGTTTTTGTGCTGCAGAAGCGAGCAGCTTCGACTTGCTTCGTTCCCAAGGTCTCCTGACATTGGCGTCATTGTACATTTTAGAGACAGCGTGTGTGTTATATACAAGGTATCGGGATCAGATTCGGAAACCCAACCAGAGGAGAACTCGGTCCTCGCATGTGGTTCCACTGCCGATTCCTTTGACGGCTCAGACTAGAGTGTGTGATATATCGAAAATACCCCTTGTACTTCTAAGGGATGCGAAGCGGTTCAGGGGCTCTGTGAGGAAGCTTCTGATTGAGCATTCCTTCTACTCTGTTGACGAATTTTTCCAGAGTACATATTAGGAAGCCATTTTTACTTTATGTGCATACAAGTACAAATTCCTATGGTGAGGCATCATCATTGTGGTATAGTGACTGTATTTTGTTATTGAGACATATTTTCTTTTGTGTACTAAATGTATTTTAAGAAGCCAATGAATTTAACAATATGATTTAGACAATAAACAACAGATAAATAATCTTATATCAATCGCAGCGGTTCAATCCGAGACAGGCCAACAATTTCAACAAAAAGGAGGAAATTACGTTTGTATATGCAGACTTCAAGTGCGCCGAAATCCCGCGCCACCACTACCCCCACCCCAGTCCCTCCACTGCAGCGCGACAGCGAGGGATTAAATACCACGGAACTCACCACAGTCGAATCAGTCAACGCGTCGGAAAGCGCGGGAGATCACTTCGCCCATTGCCTCAACGCCTTTGATAATGCTTGCCGCAGCTGTAGACAAAACATCAGGAAGAAATTCCATTGGATCACGGCTTCAAAGCCAGGAAAACACTTTAGATTGTTTGACCGGCCGTGAAAGCCTTCACAGTCTTAAAAAATGAAATATTGACCAAAATCTTTATGGTAATGATTTGGTCCCCCCCCCCCCCCTGTATGATACCATCAGGGTCCAAAACGCACGTTCAAACGTTACCATATAGAATGTGAAAACCCAGCAAACAGAAAGTGGGGTAACTACAGAAAGACACGAAAAGTGCAATCAAAATGGCAAAAAATTAACTGCAATAGGAAATTGTGTTAGGAATTGGCTGCGCTTAACTCTGCAATAATGACTGGTCTGTAACGAAACCCCAGGTACCACCCGATACTTGACTAATAAATGGGGCTCGTGTCGGTTTATTTGCCTCAAGAAGCGTAATGTTCTCCATTCCCATCCTTACATTCTTATTGAGAAAACAAAGCGTGAGAATACTCTAGAGCGGCCACCCGAAAACGCTATTAACAGTGTTCCTAGCTGGGTTCCAACAAGAAAAGATAAATATTACGCGCCATAAAAAAAAGGAACGATTTTGTCACATTTCTTTACCCGGATCACAAGGTTGGCAAATTATTAGGCTCCGAAACCCTCTTTCAAGATATTTAACCGTCCGATCGGGGCTTAGCCCCGAAAATACTTTAGGCTAATCCCGGAACCTTTTTTTTGTGGAACTCAGTGGAAAATTATTCCACCGAGGCTTACCGCCCATTTATTTACGCTAGATATGATCCGAAGAGCATTTCAATAACCTGGTCGACACCTTTATATTAAGGTTCAACAATCGCCTCCTTTTAGTATATTAATTCTGCCAGATTTAGCCGCCACAGATTGCTTTGATCCAGGAAAAGAAAAAAAATCATCGCTTTTGATGTGAGAGCAATAAATTGAAGACATTTGCCAAACAAAGCCTGACTACTACTTGCAATGCGAGCCAGAATTGAGATTTATCTTAACTCGACTACTGAGTAATAAATACACGGACCTTTACTCCTTTACCTTGCTTAACCCAACTATTAGAGGGCACAATGCCGCCATTGTTGTATTGTTCGCCTTACAAACTTACAAGCGGTTAGACCGTGGCATCGTTTGTAACTGCATGCTGAATTATTGTCGTTTTTAGTTGAAGAGTTATGCTAGAAATTGCCAACTCGGGCCCTTTATGCGCCCAATTACGTCCGGATCGGTTCGATTTCAAACTTTCCCAGAATCGTGTAGTTCAGTAATGAAGTAATGGGGAACTGTCAGCCGCACAAAACCGCTCTAATTGATGTCAATAATTGAAGCGGTGAAAAAGTACCGAATATGAAGGTATCGTCCAACGTGTAATTAATTCAAGTGCCTGTCTCCACTGTGAATTTCCCTTCAATTGATTTGAGTTTCAATCTTTATTTAGCAGCAAGTTAATTCCGTCCGGATATTCTAACAATACTGGCAATTAAGGGACGTTTACCCGCAATTTGACACCCCCCATTATTGTCCTTCGCAGGTTCAATTGGAACAGAGCTGCTTGCTTTGATGTCTCCAAACTAAGCGATATGGAGAATTATTCATGATTGGCCACGTAAACCTGTTGAATTGATTAAATAAACGCCAGCCTAGAAAATTGATGATGAACGAACCCCGCTCGGCGCGGTAATTTCCTATTCCACCTGTATAATAAAGCCGATTCGCTCAAAGTTTTATGGAAGAATGCGAAAGAGGGGGCGCTTCTGTATTTTAATTCGATGATGGGCCCCGGGGGAAAATTTCCATATGAATTTCAAGTACGTGCCACTGTTCTATGAGGAATTTGCGTTGATATTTATATTGAGGAGGGGCACATTCTCCTCAGGGTGCAGAGCCGGATTCCAATTTGCCGAAAAACTAATTCTGAGTCTTTTAAAGAACACGCACACATGAATTTAGGGACATTGTGAATTTTTTATTGTAAAGTAGACTTTAATAGATTATGAAAGTTGGAAGGACTTTTTTGACGAAATTAGCTGCAGTTATCAGAGCAAAAAAATATGCCTGTTTGCTCTTTTCGTTTCTATACCACTCAGGCTTTTGTTTGACACGACAGGATTCGATTGTTGAGTAAAAAATCGTGCCTGTTGGGTCTTGTCGTTCCTATATCTCCTGTGTTTTTTTTGACACAATTAGTTGCAGTTGTCAGAGCAAAAAATGTTTTTGAGTAAAAAAACATCTTGTCTGTGTGGTCTTTTCGCTCCTAAACACTCTGTGTCGTTGACAAAAATAGCTACAGTTGTCAGAGCAAAAAATTATGCCTGTTTGCTGTTTTCGTTAACGCTTTTGTTTGACACGACAGGATTCGAGTGGTGGCTAAAAAAATTCGACCCTATTTGGTCTTTTTGTTCCTACATATCCTGTATTTTTTTGACATCATTGGTTGCGGTTGTCGGAACAACAAATGTTTAGTAAAAAAAAACATCGTGTCTGTGTGGTCTTTTCGTTTCAAAATAACCTGTATGCTTTGACACAATTAGCTAGTGCTGTTAATTAGCTAGCAACTGTTGTCAGAGCAGAAAAATGTGTTGGTTTGCTGTTTTCGTTCCTACACCGCTCACGATTTTGTTTGAAACGAAAAGATTCGGATGATGACTAAAAAAAATCGTGCCTGTTTCGTCTTTTCGTTTTTAAATACCCTGTTGTGTAAAAGAAAACATTGTGCCTATGTGGCCTTTTTGTTCCTAAATCACCCTATGTTTTTCGACACAATTAACCGCACTTGTCAGAGCATCGTAGTTTTTTCGTTCTTAAATACCTTGTGATTTTTTCTCACAATTAGTTGAGGTTGTCAGAGCAAAAAATGTTTTTGACTAAGGAAGCATCTTGTTTGTGTGGTAGTTTCGTCCCTAAATACCCCATGTTTCTAGACATAATTAGCTGCAGTTGTCAGAGCAACGTTCCTGCACCGCCCGCGATTCATTTTCGTTTTTATACTGCCCACGATTTTGTTTGACACCGCTCACAACAGGATTCGGTTGATGACTAAAAAAAATATGGCTGTTTGATCTTTTTGTTCTTGTGTTTTTTTGCCACAATTAGTTCCGGTTGTCAAAGCAAAAAATTATTGTTGAGTTAATAAACATCGTTCCTGCGTGGTCTTTTTTGTTTCTAAATAACCTATGTTTTTCGACAGAATTAGCTGCAGTTGTCAGAGCAACGTTCCTACACTATCCACGATTTTGTTTGACACCACAGGACTAAGTAGATAACTAAAAAATCGTGACTATTTGGTTTTTTCGTTCTTAATTGCCTTGTGATATAACGACACGATTAATTACGGTTATTAGAACAGAAAATGTTGTTGAGTAAAAAAAATATCTTGCCTGTGTGGTCTTTTCGTTCCTAAATACCCTGTGTTTTTTTGACACAATTAGCTGCAGTCAGAGCAAAAAATGTGTCTGTTTGCTGTTTGCGTTTCTGCACTGCCCACGATTATGTTTGACACGACAGGATTATGTTGATGACTAAACAAATCGTTCCTGATTGGTCTTTTTATTCACATATCGACAGTGTCTTTTTTGACACAATTAGTCGCGGTTGTCAAAGCAAAAATTGTTGTTGATTAAAAAAAAAAACATCGTGCTTATGTGGTCGTGTCGCCCATAAATATCTTGTTTTTTTGACCAAATTAGCTGCACTTGTCATAGCAAAAAATGTGCCTGTTTGCTGTTTTCGTTCCTATATCGCCCACCATTTTGTTTGACACCATAGTTATCGGCTGAAAACTAAAAAATCGTGCCTGCACGTGCCCCTTGTTTCTTTTTCGTTCTTATATCGCCAGTTTTTTTTTTGACAAAATTAGTTGTGGTTGTCAGACCAAAAAATGTGTAGTAAGAAAAATATCGTGCCTTTGTGGTCTTTTCGTTCCTAAATATCATGTATTTTTTTGACACAATTAGTTGCAGTTGTCACAGCAGAAAAAATGTGCCTGTTGTTATTTTAGTTTCTATACCGCCCACGATTTTGCTTGAAAGGACAAAATTCGGTTGATGACTAAAAAAATCGAACCTGATTGGTCTTTTTATTTTTTTTTTGACACAATTAGTTCTGGTTATCAGAGCAAAAATTGTTGTCGAGTATAAAAAAAACATCGTACCATCTTGTGTTTTTTTGACAAAATTAGCTGTAGTTGTCAGAGCAGAAAATGTGCCTGTTTGCTGTTTTGTTACCTATACCGCCAACGGTTTGACCCGACAGGAATCGGCTGAAAACTAAAAAAATCGTGCGTGTCTTTTTTTGATTCCTATATCGCCAGTGTTTTTTTGACAAAATTAGTTGCGGTTGTCAGACCAAAAAATGTGTAGTAAGGAAAACATCCTGCCTTTGTTGTCTTTTCGTTCCTAAATACCCTATATTTTTCTACACAATTGTCTATAGTTGTCAGAGCAACGTTCCGACACTGCCCAGGATTTTGTTTGACACCACAGGACTCAGCAGATAACTAAAGAATCGTGATTATTTGGTTTTTTTGTTCTTAAATACCTTGTGATTTTTTTCACACCATTAATTACGGTTATCAAAACAAAAAATGTTGTTGTGTAAAAAGAATATCTTACGTCTGTGGCCTTTTCGTTTTTAAATACTCTATGTTTTTTGACATAATTAGCTGCAGTTGTCACAGCAAAAAAAAATTTGCCTGTTTCTATTATTTTCGTTTCTGTACCGCCCACCATTTTGTTTGGCACGAGAGGATTCGGTTTGTGTTTTTTGACACAATTAGCTGCAGTTGTCAGAGCACAAAATGTTGTTGAGTAAAGAAAACATCGCATATGTATAGTCTTTTTGTTCTTAAATATCCTGTGGTTTTTGATACTATTAACCTGCGGTTGACACTATTAGCTGTGCTATTAGCTACCAAAAAATTGGTAATAAAAAAAATATCGTGTCTTTATGATCTTTTCGTTCCTAAATCCCTGTGATTTTTTGGCACAATTAGATGCAGTTGTAATAGCAAAAAATTTGCCTGTTTGCTGTTTTCGTTCCTAGACCGTCAACGATTTTGTTTGACACGACAGGAATCTGCTGAAAACTAAAAAATCGTTGCTGTCTATTTTTTGACAAAATGAGTTGCGGTTGTCACACCAGAAAATGTTTAATAAGAAAAACATCGTGTCTTTGTGGTCTTTTCGTTCCTAAATACGCTGAGTTTTTTTTTATACAATTAGCTGCAGTTGTCAGAGCCAAAAAAATGTGCTTGTTTGCTGTTTTTGTTCCCACACCTCCCACGATTTTGTTTGACACGACAGGATTCGGTTGATCTTGTCATATCAAACACTAACCAAGCGTCAAGAGCTAACCTGAACTTAAAAAACTGTGCCTGTTTGGTCATTTCGTTCATATATAGTGTTTTTTTTGACAAAATTAGTTCTGGTTGTCAGAGCAAAAATTGTCTTCGAGTAAAAAAAAACATCCTGCCTGTGTGGTCTTGTTGCTCCTAAATATCTTGTGGTTTTTTGACAAAATTTGCTGCAGTTGTCAAGGCAAAAAATGTGTTTGTTTGCTGTTTTCGTTCCTATACCGCCAACGATTTTGTTTGACACGACAGGAATCTGCTGAAAACTAAAAAATCGTGCCTGTTTTTTTTTGTTCTTTTATCACCAGTGTTTCTTTGACAAAATTAGTTGCGGTTGTCAGACCAAAAAATGTGTAGTAAGGAAAATTTCGTGTCTTTGTGGTCTTTTCGTTCCTAAATACCCTCTGATTTTTTGACACAATTAGTTGCAGTTGTCACAGCAAAAAATGTGCATGTTGATATTTTAGTTTCTACACCGCCCACGATTTTGCTTGATAGGACAAAATTCGGTTGATGACTAAAAAAATCCTGCCTTATTGGTCTTTTTATTCCTATATCAACATTGTTTTTTTTTCACAATTAGTTGCGGTTGTCAGAACAAAAATTGTTGTTGAGAAAAAAAACATCTTACCTGGGTGGTCTTTTTGGTCCTAAATATCTTGCGTTCTTTTGACAAAATTAACTGCATTTGTCAGAGCAAAAAATGTGCCTGTTTGCTGTTTTCGTTCCTATACCGACAACGATTTTGTTTGACACGACAGGAATCTGCTGAAAACTAAAAAAATCGTGGCTGTTTTTTTTTCGTTCCTATATCGCTAGTGTTTTTTTGACAAAATGAGTTGCGGTTGTCAGACCAAAAAATGTTTAATATGAAAAACATGCCTTTGTGGTCTTTTCGTTCCTAAGTACCCTGTGTTTTTTTGACACAATTAGCTGCAATTGTCAGAGCAAAAAAAAATTTACTTGTTTGTTGTTTTTGTTCCCACACCTCCCACGATTTTGTTTGACGCGACAGGAATCTGCTGAAAACTAAAAAAATTGTGGTTGTCTTTTTTTCGTTCCTATACCGCCAGTGTTTTTTTGACAAAATGAGTTGCGGTTGTCAGACCAAAAAATGTTTAATAAGAAAAACACCATGTCTTTGTAGTCTTTTCGTTCCTAAATACCCCGTGTTTTTTTGACACAATTAGCTGCAACTGTTAGAGTAAAAAAAAATTACTTGTTTGCTGTTTTTGCCTGACTGGTCTTTTTATTCCTATATCGACATTGTTCTTTTTTACAAAATTAGTTCTGGTTGTCAGAGCAAAAATTGTTGTCGAGTAAAAAAAACGTCGTGCCTGTGTGGTCTTGTCGCTCCTAATATCTTGTGTTTTTTTTTTGACAAAATTAGCTGCAGTTGTCAGAGCAAAAAATTTGCTTGTTTGCTCTTCTCGTTCCTATACCGCCAACAATTTTGTTTGACACGACAGGAATCTCCTGAAAACTAAAAAATCGTGGCTGTCTTGTTTTCGTTCATATATCGCCAGTTTTTTTTTACAAAATGAGTTGCGGTTGTTAGACCAAAAAATTTTTAATAAAAAAAACATCGTGTCTTTGTGGTCTTTTCGTTCCTAAATGCCTTATGTTTTTTTGACACAATTAGCTGCAATTGTCAGAGCAACAAAAAATTTACTTGTTTTCTGTTTTTGTTCCCACACCTCCCACGATTTTGTTTGACACGACAGGATTCGGTTGATCTTGTCATATCAAACAGTAACCAAGCGTCAAGAGCTAACCTGAACTTAAAAAATTGTGCCTGTTTGGCCTTTTCATTTATATATAGTGTTTTTTTTTTACAAAATTAGTTGCGGTTGTCAGACCAAAAAATGTATAGTAAGGAAAATTTCGTGTCTTTGTGGTCTTTTCGTTCCTAAATACCCTGTGATTTTTTAACCCAATTAGTTGCAGTTGTCACAGCAAAAAATGTGCCTGTTGATATTTTAGTTTCTACACCGCCCACGATTTTGCTTGACAGGACAAAATTCGGTTGTTGACTAATAAAATCGTGCGTGATTGGTCTTTTTATTCCCATATCGACAGTGTTTTTTTTTGACACAATTAGTTGCGGTTGTCAGAGCAAAAATTGTTGTTTAGTCTTTGTGGTCTTGTCGCTCTCAAATATCTAGTGTTTTTTTTACAAAATTAATTGCAGTTGTCAAAACAAAAAATGTGCCTATTTGCTGTTTTCGTTCCTACCAACGATTTAGTTTAACACGACAGGAATCGGCTGAAAACTAAACTATCGTGCCAGTCTTTTCTTGGTTCCTATATTGTCAGTGTTTTTTCGATAAAATTAGTTGCGGTCGTCAGACCAAAAAGTGTGTAGTAAGAAAAACATCTTGCCTTTGTGGTTTTTTCGTTTTTAAATACCCTGTATTTTTTGACACAATTAGTTGCAGTTGTCAGAGCAAAAAAAAAGTGCTTGTTTGCTGTTTTTGTTTGACACGACAGGATTCGGTTGATGACTAAAAAAATCCTATCTATTGTGTCTTTTTGTTCCTAAATACCGTTGTCAGAGCAAAAAATGTGCCTGTTTGCTGTTTTCATTCCTATACCGTCAACGATTTTGTTTGACACGACAATAATCGACTGAAAACTAAAAAATCGTGACTGTTTTTTTTTCGTTCTTACATCGCCAGTGTTTTTTTTTTGACAAAATTAATTGCGGTTGTCAGACCAAAAAATGTGTAGTAAGGAAAATTTCGTGTCTTTGTGGTCTTTTCGTTCCTAAATACCCTGTGATTTTTTAACACAATTAGTTGCAGTTGTCACAGCAAAAAATGTGCCTGTTGATATTTTAGTTTCTACACCGCCCACGATTTTGCTTGACAGGACAAAATTCGGTTGATGACTAAAAAAATCGTGCCTTATTGGTCTTTTTATTCCTATATCGACAGTGTTTTTTTTTTGACACAATTAGTTGCGGTTGTCAGAGCAAAAATTGTTGTTTAGTCTTTGTGGTCTTGTCGCTCTCAAATATCTACTGTTTTTTTTTGACAAAATTAACTGCAGTTGTCAAAGCAAAAAATGTGCTTATTTGCTGTTTTCGTTCCTACCAACGATTTAGTTTAACACGACAGGAATCGGCTGAAAACTAAACTATCGTGCCAGTCTTTTCTTGGTTCCTATATTGTCAGTGTTTTTTCGATAAAATTAGTTGCGGTCGTCAGACCAAAAAGTGTGTAGTAAGAAAAACATCTTGCCTTTGTGGTTTTTTCGTTTTTAAATACCCTGTATTTTTTTGACACAATTAGTTGCAGTTGTCAGAGCAAAAAAAAGTGCTTGTTTGCTGTTTTTGTTCCCACACCTCCCACGATTTTGTTTGACACGGCAGGATTCGGTTGATGACTAAAAAAATCCTATCTATTGTGTCTTTTTGTTCCTAAATACCGTTGTCAGAGCAAAAAATGTGCCTGTTTGCTGTTTTCATTCCTATACCGTCAACGATTTTGTTTGACACGACAATAATCGACTTAAAACTAAAAAATCGTGACTGTTTTTTTTTTCGTTCTTATATCGCCAGTGTTTTTTTTTTGACAAAATTAATTGCGGTTGTCAGACCAAAAAATGTGTAGTAAGGAAAATTTCGTGTCTTTGTGGTCTTTTCGTTCCTAAATACCCTGTGATTTTTTAACACAATTAGTTGCAGTTGTCACAGCAAAGAATGTGTCTGTTGATATTTTAGTTTCTACACCGCCCACGATTTTGCTTGAGAGGACAAAATCCGGTTGATGACTAAAAAAATCGTGCCTTATTGGTCTTTTTATTATTATATCGACAGTGTTTTTTTTTGACAAAATTAACTGCAGTTGTCAAAGCAAAAAATGTGCTTATTTGCTGTTTTCGTTCCTACCAACGATTTAGTTTAACACGACAGGAATCGGCTGAAAACTAAACTATCGTGCCAGTCTTTTCTTGGTTCCTATATTGCCAGTGTTTTTTTGACAAAATTAGTTGCGGTCGTCAGACCAAAAAGTGTGTAGTAAGAAAAACATCTTGCCTTTGTCGTTTTTTCGTTTTTAAATACCCTGTGTTTTTTTGACACAATTAGTTGCAGTTGTCAGAGCAAAAAAAAAGTGCTTGTTTGCTGTTTTCATGTCTATACCGTCAACGATTTTGTTTGACACGACAATAATCGACTGAAAACTAAAAAATCGTGACTGTTTTTTTTTCGTTCTTATATCGCCAGTGTTTTTTTTTTGACAAAATTAATTGCGGTTGTCAGACCAAAAAATGTGTAGTAAGGAAAATTTCGTGTCTTTGTGGTCTTTTCGTTCCTAAATACCCTGTGATTTTTTAACACAATTAGTTGCAGTTGTCACAGCAAAGAATGTGTCTGTTGATATTTTAGTTTCTACACCGCCCACGATTTTGCTTGACAGGGCAAAATCCGGTTGATGACTAAAAAAATCGTGCCTTATTGGTCTTTTTATTATTATATCGACAGTGTTTTTTTTTGACAAAATTAACTGCAGTTGTCAAAGCAAAAAATGTGCTTATTTGCTGTTTTCGTTCCTACCAACGATTTAGTTTAAAACGACAGGAATCGGCTGAAAACTAAACTATCGTGCCAGTCTTTTCTTGGTTCCCATATTGCCAGTGTTTTTTTGATAAAATTAGTTGCGGTCGTCAGACCAAAAAGTGTGTAGTAGGAAAAACATCTTGCCTTTGTGGTTTTTTCGTTTTTAAATACCCTGTATTTTTTTGACACAATTAGTTGCAGTTGTCAGAGCAAAAAAAAAGTGCTTGTTTGCTGTTTTTGTTCCCAAACCTCCCACGATTTTGTTTGACACGACAGGATTCGGTTGATGACTAAAAAAATCCTGCCTATTTTGTCTTTTTGTTCCTAAATACAGTTGTCAGAACAAAAAATGTGCCTGTTTGCTGTTTTCATTCCTATACCGTCAACGATTTTGTTTGACACGACAATAATCGACTGAAAACTAAAAAATCGTGACTGTTTTTTTTTTCGTTCTTATATCGCCAGTGTTTTTTTTTTGACAAAATTAGTTGCGGTTTTCAGACCAAAAAATGTGTAGTAAGGAAAATTTCGTGTCTTTGTGGTCTTTTCGTTCCTAGATACCCTGTGATTTTTTAACCCAATTAGTTGCAGTTGTCACAGCAAAAAATGTGCCTGTTGATATTTTAGTTTCTACACCGCCCACGATTTTGCTTGACAGGACAAAATTCGGTTGATGACTAATAAAATCGTGCGTGATTGGTCTTTTTATTCCCATATCGACAGTGTTTTTTTTTGACACAATTAGTTGCGGTTGTCAGAGCAAAAATTGTTGTTTAGTCTTTGTGGTCTTGTCGGTCCCAAATATCTAGTTTTTTTTACAAAATTACCTGCAGTTGTCAAAGCAAAGGATGTGCTTATTTGCTGTTTTCGTTCCTACCAACGATTTTGTTTAACACGACAGGAATCGGCTGAAAACTAAACTATCGTGCCAGTCTTTTCTTGGTTCCTATATTGCCAGTGTTTTTTTGATAAAATTAGTTGCGGTCGTCAGACCAAAAAGTGTGTAGTAAGAAAAACATCTTGCCTTTGTGGTTTTTTCGTTTTTAAATACCCTGTATTTTTTTGACACAATTAGTTGCAGTTGTCAGAGCAAAAAAAAAGTGCTAGTTTGCTGTTTTTGTTCCCACACCTCCCACGATTTTGTTTGACACGACAGGATTCGGTTGATGACTAAAAAAATCCTATCTATTGTGTCTTTTTGTTCCTAAATACCGTTGTCAGAGCAAAAAATGTGCCTGTTTGCTGTTTTCATTCCTATACCGTCAACGATTTTGTTTGACACGACAATAATCGACTGAAAACTAAAAAATCGTGACTGTTTTTTTTTCGTTCTTACATCGCCAGTGTTTTTTTTTTGACAAAATTAATTGCGGTGCTCAGACCAAAAAATGTGTAGTAAGGAAAATTTCGTGTCTTTGTGGTCTTTTCGTTCCTAAATACCCTGTGATTTTTTAACACAATTAGTTGCAGTTGTCACAGCAAAAAATGTGCCTGTTGATATTTTAGTTTCTACACCGCCCACGATTTTGCTTGAC
Source organism: Taphrorychus bicolor (assembly GCA_951812265.1). NCBI lineage: Eukaryota > Metazoa > Arthropoda > Insecta > Coleoptera > Curculionidae > Taphrorychus > Taphrorychus bicolor. The sequence continues at coordinate 37,171,574 of OX638304.1, forward strand.
AGGACAAAATTCGGTTGATGACTAAAAAAATCGTGCCTTATTGGTCTTTTTATTCCTATATCGACAGTGTTTTTTTTTTGACACAGTTAGTTGCGGTTGTCAGAGCAAAAATTGTTGTTTAGTCTTTGTGGTCTTGTCGCTCTCAAATATCTAATGTTTTTTTTTGACAAAATTAGCTGCAGTTGTCAGAGCAAAAAATGTGCTTGTTTGCTGTTCTCGTTCCTATACCGCCAACAATTTTGTTTGCCACGACAGGAATTTCCTGAAAACTAAAAAATCGTGGCTGTCTGTTTTCGTTCATATATCGCCAGTGTTTTTTTGACAGAATGAGTTGCGGTTGTTAGACCAAAAAATGTTTAATAAAAAAAAAACATCGTGTCTTTGTGGTCTTTTCATTCCTAAATGCCCTGTGTTTTTTTTGACACGATTAGCTGCAATTGTCAGAGCAACAAGAAATTTACTTGTTTGCTGTTTTTGTTCCTACACCTCCCACGTTTTTGTTTCACACGACAGGATTCGGTTGATCTTGTCATATCAAACACTAACCAAGCGTTAAGAGCTAACCTGAACTTAAAAAATTGTGCCTGTTTGGTCTTTTCATTCATATATATTGTTTTTTTTTTGACAAAATCAGTTGCGGTTGTCAGAGCCAAAAATGTTGATTAAATAACATTGTGCCAAGGTGGTATTTTCGTTCCTAAATATCTTATGTTTTTTTGACAAAATTAGGCGCAGTTGCAGTTGTCAGAGCAAAAAATGTGCCTGTTTGCTGTTTTCATTCCTATACCGTCAACGATTTTGTTTGACACGACAATAATCGACTGAAAACTAAAAAAATCGTGACTGTTTTTTTTTACAAAATTAGTTCTGGTTGTCAGAGCAAAAATTGTTGTCGAGTAAAAAAAAACATCGCGCCTGTGTGGTCTTGTCGCTCCTAAATATATTGTGTTTTTTTTTGACAAAATTAGCTGCAGTTGTCAGAGCAAAAAATGTGCTTGTTTGCTGTTCTCGTTCCTATACCGCCAACAATTTTGTTTGACACGACAGGAATCTCCTGAAAACTAAAAAATCGTGGCTGTCTTGTTTTCGTTGATATATCGCCAGTGTTTTTTTGAAAAAATGAGTTGCGGTTGTTAGACCAAAAAATGTTTAATAAAAAAAACATCGTGTCTTTGTGGTCTTTTCGTTCCGAAATGCCCTGTGTTTTTTTGACACAATTAGCTGCAATTGTCAGAGCAACAAAAAATTTACTTGTTTGCTGTTTTTGTTCCCACACCTCCCACGATTTTGTTTGACACGACAGGATTCGGTTGATCTTATCACATCAAACACTAACCAAGCGTCAAGAGCTAACCTGAACTTAAAAAATTGTGCCTGTTTGGTCTTTTCATTCATATGTAGTGTTTTTTTTTGACAAAATCAGTTGCGGTTGTCAGAGCAAAAAATGTTGATTAAAAAACATCGTGCCAGGGTGGTATTTTCGTTCCTAAATATCTTATGTTTTTTTCGACAAAATTAGGTGCAGTTGCAGTTGTCAGAGCAAAAAATGTGCCTGTTTGCTGTTTTCATTCCTATACCGTCAACGATTTTGTTTCACACGACAATAATCGACTGAAAACTAAAAAATCGTGACTGTTTTTTTTCGTTCTTATATCGCCAGTGTTTTTTTTTCACAAAATTAGTTGCGGCCAAAAAATGGGTAGTAAGGAAAATTTCGTGTCTTTGTGGTCTTTTCGTTCCTAAATACCCTGTGATTTTTTTACACAATTAGTTGCAGTTGTCACAGCAAAAAATGTGCCTGTTGATATTTTAGTTTCTACACCGACCACGATTTTGCTTGACAGGACAAAATTCGGTTGATGACTTAAAAAATCGTGCCTTATTGGTCTTTTTATTCCTGTATCGACAGTGTTTTTTTTTACACAATTAGTTGCGGTTGTCAGAACAAAAATTGTTGTTTAGTCTTGTGGTCTTGTCGCTCTCAAATATCTAGTGTTTTTTTTACAAAATTAACTGCAGTTGTCAAAGGAAAAAATGTGCCTATTTGCTGTTTTCGTTCCTACAAACGATTTAGTTTAATACGACAGGAATCGGCTGAAAACTGAACTATCGTGCCAGTCTTTTCTTGGTTCCTATATTGCCAGTGTTTTTTTGATAAAATTAGTTGCGGTCGTCAGACCAAAAAGTGTGTAGTAAGAAAAACATCTTGCCTTTGTGGATTTTTCGTTTTTAAATACCCTGTATTTTTTTGACACAATTAGTTGCAGTTGTCAGAGCAAAAAAAAAGTGCTTGTTTTCTGTTTTTGTTCCCACACCTCCCACGATTTTGTTTGACACGACAGGATTAGGTTGATGACTAAAAAAATCCTGTCTATTTTGTCTTTTTGTTCCTAAATACAGTTGTCAGAGCAAAAAATGTGCCTGTTTGCTGTTTTCATTCCTATACCGTCAACGATTTTGTTTGACACGACAATAATCGACTAAAAACTAAAAAATCGTGACTGTTTTTTTTTCGTTCTTATATCGCCAGTGTTTTTTTTTGACAAAATTAGTTGCGGTTGTCAGAACAAAAAATGTGTAGTAAGGAAAATTTCGTGTCTTTGTCGTCTTTTCGTTCCTAAATACCCTGTGATTTTTTAACACAATTAGTTGCAGTTGTCACAGCAAAAAATGTGCCTGTTGATATTTTAGTTTCTACACCGCCCACGATTTTGCTTGACAGGACAAAATTCGGTTGATGACTAAAAAAATCGTGCCTTATTGGTCTTTTTATTCCTATATCGACAGTGTTTTTTTTGACACAATTAGTTGCGGTTGTCAGAGCAATAATTGTTGTTTAGTCTTTGTGGTTTTGTCGCTCTCAAATATCTAGTGTTTTTTTTTGACAAAATTAGCTGCAGTTGTCAGAGCAAAAAATATGCTGGTTTGCTGTTCTCGTTCCTATACCGCCAACAATTTTGTTTGCCACGACAGGAATTTCCTGAAAACTAAAAAATCGTGGCTGTCTGTTTTCGTTCATATATCGCCAGTGTTTTTTTGACAGAATGAGTTGCGGTTGTTAGACCAAAAAATGTTTAATAAAAAAAAACATCGTGTCTTTGTGGTCTTTTCGTTCCTAAATGCCCTGTGTTTTTTTGACACAATTAGCTGCAATTGTCAGAGCAACAAGAAATTTACTTGTTTGCTGTTTTTGTTCCCACACCTCCCACGATTTTGTTTCACACGACAGGATTCGGTTGATCTTGTCATATCAAACACTAACCAAGCGTTAAGAGCTAACCTGAACTTAAAAAATTGTGCCTGTTTGGTCTTTTCATTCATATACAGTGTTTTTTTTTGACAAAATCAGTTGCGGTTGTCAGAGCAAAAAATGTGTAGTAAGGAAAATTTCGTGTCTTTGTGGTCTTTTCGTTCCTAGATACCCTGTGATTTTTTAACACAATTAGTTGCAGTTGTCACATCAAAAAATGTGCCTGTTGATATTTTAGTTTCTACACCGCCCACGATTTTGCTTGACAGTACAAAATTCGGTTGAGGACTAATAAAATCGTCTTTTTATTCCCATATCGAGAGTGTTTTTTTTTGACACAATTAGTTGCGGTTGTCAGAGCAAAAATTGTTGTTTAGTCTTTGTGGTCTTGTCGCTCCCAAATATCTAGTTTTTTTTTACAAAATTAACTGCAGTTGTCAGAGCAAAAAATGTGCCTATTTGGTGTTTTCGTTCCTACCAACGATTTAGTTTAACACGACAGGAATCGGCTGAAAACTAAACTATCGTGCCAGTCTTTTCTTGGTTCCTATATTGCCAGTGTTTTTTTGACAAAATTAGTTGCGGTCGTCAGACCAAAAAGTGTGTAGTAAGAAGAAAAACATCTTGCCTTTTTCGTTTTTTCGTTTTTAAATACCCTGTGTTTTTTTGACACAATTAGTTGCAGTTGTCAGAGCAAAAAAAAAGTACTTGTTTGCTGTTTTCATGTCTATACCGTCAACGATTTTGTTTGACACGACAATAATCGACTGAAAACTAAAAAATCGTGACTGTTTTTTTTTTCGTTCTTATATTGCCAGTGTTTTTTTTTTTGACAAAATTAGTTGCGGTTGTCAGACCAAAAAATGTGTAGTAAGGAAAATTTCGTGTCTTTGTCGTCTTTTCGTTCCTAAATACCCTGTGATTTTTTAACACAATTAGTTGCAGTTGTCACAGCAAAAAATGTGCCTGTTGATATTTTAGTTTCTACACCGCCCACGATTTTGCTTGACAGGACAAAATTCGGTTGATGACTAAAAAAATCGTGCCTTATTGGTCTTTTTATTCCTATATCGACAGTGTTTTTTTTGACACAATTAGTTGCGGTTGTCAGAGCAAAAATTGTTGTTTAGTCTTTGTGGTCTTGTCGCGCTCAAATATCTAGTGTTTTTTGTGACAAAATTAACTGCAGTTGTCAAAGCAAAAAATGTGCTTATTTGCGTATCGTTCCTACCAACGATTTAGTTTAACACGACAGGAATCGGCTGAAAACTAAACTATCGTGCCAGTCTTTTCTTGGTTCCTATATTGCCAGTGTTTTTTTGATAAAATTAGCTGCGGTCGTCAGACCAAAAAGTGTGTAGTAAGAAAAACATCTTGCCTTTGTGGTTTTTTCGTTTTTAAATACCCTGTATTTTTTTGACACAATTAGTTGCAGTTGTCAGAGCAAAAAAAAAGTGCTAGTTTGCTGTTTTTGTTCCCACATCTCCCACGATTTTGTTTGACAGGACAGGATTCGGTTGATGACTAAAAAAATCCTGCGTGTTTAGTCTTTTTGTGCCTAAATACCCGATGTTTTTTTTAAACACAATTAGTTACGGTTTTTACAGAAAAAATGTGGTTGGTAAAAAACATCTTTCCTGTGTAGTCTTTTCGTTCCTAAATTGTTGCAGCTAATTGTGTTTTTTGACACTAGCTGCAGTTGTCAGAGCAAAAAATGTTGAGTAGAAAAAACATCGTATCTGTGTGGTCTTTTTGTTCTTAAATACCCTGTGTTTTTTGAGCTATTATCTGCGGTTGTTAGAGAAAAGAAATTGCCTATTTGCTGTTTTCGTTGCTATACCGCCCACGACTTTGACACGACAGGATTCTGTTGATGACTAAACAAATCGTGCCTTGGTCTTTTTATTCCTATATCGGTAGTGTTTTCTTTTGACACAATTAGTTGTAGTTGTCAGGGCAAAAAATTTTGTTGAATAAAAAATGGGGTAAAATAGTAAATAAAAACCCTGACCAATCTGACGTATTCTAAATCAACCTGAACTGACCTGATTTAACCTAAACTAACCGATACTAAAACGTATGAAGAAACAGTAAGTAAATGCCTCAATTCGTGTTTTCGTTATCTTTACAAAAGCCTCATTCTGGTTCACGACGCTGTTTAAGCCCCAATTCGCACAACTGTCATATTAAGCCGAGGGCAAGGGATTACCGCGGGCAAACAATCTCCGCCCGAAACCGCTCCTAAGATGTAATAAGTTCGATATTATTATGCGAGCTACTGCTCAAAGCCCAGGACGTATCAATTACCGACAATAGCCGTGGACTACAAAAGAGACGGAGGTATTCTAATACTTATTATACGCCAACAAACACGGTCCCATTCATCGTGAAATTCGATCCCGCCAGAGGCAGAACACAAAGGGCGCTAACTGAGCCCGAGCCCAGAAAATGTCAGGCCATGCGATCCGTGTTGATGGTGTCGATTCTGGATGTTCTTTTAGCGGGCCCCAAAGTCGTTTTTCTTAAGAAAGGTCTCGACATTTCTGCACGATTTAGACTCGCTGTTGCGTCGTTAAGGTCGGGCCACAGGGGAACGCGCGTAATTGCGCGACGCACCAATTAATATCGAATAAAAATATTTATAATGTCGACTAACGGCCAATAAAAATTCCCGCGAGACGGGTCAAAGCGAGACCGCGCTCAGTAATTGTGATCATTGGAAAAATGACAGTCCGATTGATATTTCTGCAATGTGGACGCAAACAATTGCAATTTTTGCGTATGATACGGGGTCGAGACACTGGAATGCGTGTATTGACCGTAAGATGGACATATCAGAGATGAAAATTGGTGTCTCGTTGGTTGTCTTTTCGTTTCAACTACGTTTTCCATTTTAAATATTCAATGCGTATCTTTCAATAAGGCGACCTTGTTAAGTTATAAACCTTGAGGTCAGCCTGCCCGGGACTTATTAATTACGACATTGCGGTTCAGAGTCGGGCTTGACGTATCTCTAACGCACTGTGAGAAAAACTTAAGTATCTAATTTTTAAAGGTAGATCCATGAAGTGGGTACTCATTTTCAGGTAACTTTTTCTAACTAAGACGATGGTGTAATTGGAATTTTGATATCTTTAACAATAACGGATATTTTTGTTAAATGTATTTTCTAAGCTGGACCCCTGAAATGGGTACTCATTGTCAGCAAATTTTTTCCAACTAAGACGGTGTTGTTGTCAGATTTAACATAATCTCTAACGCACTCCTAGAAAAACAAAAAATTCCTACTTTTTAAAGAGGAATCTACGAAGTAGATAACTATTACCAGCAGACTTTTCCAATTACGACAGGGCTCTTCACAGTCAGGTCTATCATGTTATGAGAAAAAGTTTCTACTCTATCTGTTTTAAAGATACACCCATGAGTATCCATTTTCAGCATTTTTGTTTTTAATTACGACCGTGCTGTTCACAGTCCGGTTTGACATATCTCAAACCCACTGTGAAGAGAAAATAATTTTTTTATTTTTAGAGATAGTCCCATGAAGTGGGTATTCATTTTCAGCTAATTTTTTCCAATTAAGACAGTGCAGCTTTCAGATTTAACATATCTCTAACGCAGTCAGAGAAAAATAAAAATTTCTTACTTTTTAAAATAGTCCTACCTATTCTTAGAAATTTTATCGAGTTCTGACAAGTTTTCCTAATAGCCCTTATTCAATTAAAAGACACTCAAACCCTGGTGATCCTTATCATTTAGGACTAGTTTGATTTAACTCTCTATTCTTATTTTAAATTTTGTGAGATCTACTTTGACCAATTTAGCTTAAACCGCTACTTTTCGGTTTTTTAATATCCGCCTTTAAAACCGAACGAGGCAAACTTCGAAGTAGGCTAAAAGGATTTTCATATCGTCGAGGATGAAAAAGCTTATTGTTAAAAAGCGTGGCAATTCGGTGGGAAACTTTCGGGATTCGGGGATTTTTGGAAAGTTAAATGTTGTTTTTCTGGCTTTCCAGTCCGAAAACTTTGCACTCGCGAACGATTAATTTATATTAATAATTAGTATTGATGCAAGCAAATCAAAGGCGACTGTGAGCGGCGAATATACTCTCTCATCGTTATACATAAATGCGGACACATCAAAAAACCAATTTCCTCCATGTCATTCGCAAGATTCATTGAACGTTTCATTACTGCTCAGTTTACTATCCCGATGGGACTCTATAGACGCACCGGACTGATTCCTTTGATGGGGCTTACAGTTGTTCGTTAACGCAAAGTTGCCGCCTTAAGAAGGTTAATAAATGTATTAGGCCCCTGTTGATCACCCTCGATGTTCAGTGATTTTTATCGGACGGCCTTTTTTTTGCGAACCTTGTATGTACATCCAAACGCGCAATATGTCTTTATTAAGAGCGCTTAATGAGCGGCTGTAGGGGCTGTTAAGAAGCCGGTTTTGCCTTTTCTAGTTTATGGCGAAACAGTGAAATTGTGCTTTTTTTGCCAAACTTGGGAGAAATAATTAGCGTTTACCCGGTTCTTGAAGAGTGCCTGCTGGTTCGTGACGTAGCAGCTTTTGCTTTTATCCTTTTTGATCTCGTTGGGTGTCAAAACTACTTTTCGTATACGAGAGCCGCATAAGGGTCTCTACCATATGCAAAATGTTGAACGACGAGTCTGATCTTGTATTTAAACCAATTTTTATATATTTTTTTTCAATCAATTTGTACGTGTCATATTTCACTTTAAAGAGTCTTGGACCGTATATCTAACCCCAAAAAGAAAGAAATTTTTGCTAATTTTAAATGTGTATTTGGTACTAGTTTTCGGTGTAAATCAATGTAAAATATGTATATAAAAAAATCGATTGCCTATAATAGCCAACACCGTCCTCGCGTTCGTATATATGCGCTACTGGTTATCGCGACCATTCCCAAGCCGAAGCGGCGTCTTAAAGGCCCTTTTTGACACCACTTAACCATAAATTCTAGAGTTTTGTGGCCCAAAAAGACATTAAAATAGACGACTTAATAGCGTCGGTCGGAAGCGCTTTCAGATAAACTCAAACCCTCGAAACAGGGCCCTGTGTTTATTTTCACGACGAGTCGATCATTTACATAAAGAACAAGAGTGTCGCTGCGTTCTGTTAATCGCCCATTGACGTAGGTGCAACAATAAAAGCATTTAGTTATTTTTTTTTAATCAAGAATGCCACGAACAGGGCCGGATTATATGGGTTTTATTTATGCCACACGATGGAGAGAACTAAATGTAGACCCATGAAGTGGGTACTCATTTTTAGCTAATTTTTTCCCATTAAGATAGTGCTATTGTCAGATTTAAAGTATCTGTGACAGTCCCAGAAAATATAAATTTCGTACTTTTCAAAATAGATCTACGAAGTGAACACTCGTTTTCAGCAAATTTTATCTGATTACGACAGTGCTGTTCACAGTCAGGCTTGACATATCTCTAACCCGCTGAGGAAAACCTAAATTTCTAATTTTTAAAGGCAGACCCATGAAGTGGGTATTCATTTTCAGCTAATTTTTTCCAATTAAGACAATGCTGCTTTCAGATTTAACATATCGTTAACCTACTCCGAGAAAAACGAACATTTCTAACTTTTAAAATAGATCTGCGAAGTGATTGCTCGTTTTAAATAAATTCTGTGCTGTTTACGGTTAGATTTGACATATCTCTAACTCACTGACAGAAAAACCTAAGTTTTTTTAGCTTTTTTTTTTCTAAAGAAAGTGCTGTTGTCTGGTTTAACATATCTCTAACCCAGTCTGACAAAAACCGAAATTTCTACTTTTTAAATGTATCGTTTAATTGTACAAC